>JASPKZ010004202.1:2340000-3020000 GCA_030220185.1 Diploptera punctata | reverse complement strand
CTACAGGTTCGATAGTGCCAGTGAGTAAGTAAGTATAATAATAATAATAATAATAATAATAATAATAATAATAATAGTAAAGTAAAGTGATCCCACAACAGGCCCGGAGACCCTTGGGGTAGTAGGAGGTTAAGGCTCCTACTTTTTTCTAGACAATCGGCACTTTATGTCAGCCGGGTTGACAGCCCTGCGTGACGGCCGCCTTTACCCCAGAACAAGCGTCTGGTACTCATTTTCGTTAGAGGCTGAGTCGACCCCAGGGTCATAGTGCCGCCAGAGGGTTTGGGTCAGTTTAAAAATCCTGACCCCAACGGGACTTGAACCCTCGACCCTCCGGCTTGTAGCTCAGTGCCTTAACCACTACGCTACGGCGTGCCCCCCAATAATAATAATAATAATAATAATAATAATAATAATAATAATACCGGTATATATATCCTCAACTTATGTCTAACTCAGAGTCGGGTCGATGGATGAGATGAGATGAAGACCCTACATTTATAGAGGTCTGTGAAAGACAAGGAAACCGGCCGAGCACGCCTGACGCGCTATCACACGGGCAGATAAACGAAATGAAACAAAATGAAGGAGATGAATATGAAGAAATGGTGGAATGAAATAGTAGCAGGGAAAAAGGGGAGAAAACCCCGAGAAAAACCTGTCCATGCTCAGTTTCGTCCACCTCGAAACCCACATGGAGTGACTGAGACTCGATTTCGGGATCCCAGCGGTAAGAGGCGAGCGTCTAACCGCTTGCTCCACTGACTGACTGACTGACTGACTGACTGACTGACTGACTGACTGACTGACTGACTGACTGACTGACTGACTGTGACTGTTTAGTGACGGCGACTTGGCACCGTCCAAGGCTCTGCATTCTGATACCCACTGGTATATCTTGGCAGTTAATTCCTTCGTGGCTATCGATATAGGATTGTGGTTCATTTAATCCTAGTCTAGTGGTGACAAGATGGTTTCTCCTTGAATCTGTAGGCCTGGATGATAAATTGTGGATATATCCACATAATATATTGATATCAAGTCGCACTAAAATAGTGCAACCCGATATCACACTCCATGCGAACACCTCGCACAATTTATTTAGTGGTTCTCATTATCCTTAACCTATATTAAACAGGTTGAAGATTTTATGCATGAAGAGGAATCTCTCCATAGGAGTGGGCAATTCAGCCAATAATGGCTGAAGACCCTGGACGTACTCCTCAACCTGCTGCCCTAGTTGTGATATTGGCAATTGCTGGCCCTGACCTTGAACATTGCTGTTCACCATTTTGTTTTGGGAAGAGATGCCATTTTGTAGGGATTGGGAAAAGGATACATTAGGTTGGGCTTTCACCGAAGTGAAAGTCCTTGGTTGAGGCCAGCGCCGCCTGGAATACAGGGCAGCCGCGATAGGATGCTGGATGTCCATTCGCCCCGCAATTTGCACACTTTAGCAAATTTGCATGTCTCTGTGCAGAGGCCTTAATAGGACAGTCACCGCTTGCTCGATGCAGCAGCCTAATAATAATAATAATAATAATAATAATAATAATAATAATAATAATAATAATAATAATAATGTGCCAATCACAGTTCTAGAGGGATAATGTAGAATCAGCGTTCGAGACTCCAGCCGTTACAGCTCCTTTTTTTTTATTACCTCTAGCCGGAACTTATCATAATCACACAAATTTTTCAGGATGTTCCTATATCACAACTGTCCGAAATTCTATGAGAAAATTACTTCCCTATGGGAAATGGAAACAATGCGCCCAGGTCTTAGACAGCTTGGTTATGGCGCGAGACAATTTTGTTTGACTATTTAACTCAGGTCAATGACCAATCACATTTCAATGATTTTTTATTTACAACCAATCACAGTTACAATTTACCAACCAAATTTTATCATAATAAAGAAAGCTCCTCCTTTTTAACATTCTGAATAGGTCATAGCATTATTTTCAGTGACTGACTCTCCAAGAAATACGGCTACCAGATTGTATATATAGTGCATGAATGTCAACACATACCGCATACGGGAGTTAATATAAAAACATTTGTACAAATTAATTATACCACCAAAAAAAGAAACCACTGTTTGCACTTTCTTAAATGTATTTTTTCCCAGGTAATAACATTCCAGAAAAATATAATTGTCACAGGACATCATAGGACATCAGAAATCAAATAATATACAGTTTGATGTGTTTCATTTTTTCTCCACTAGAGAGCATTCTTATAATATTGCGTTCCTTTGTCAATAAATAATATGATCTGGTTGCAGGATGAGCAAAAGAAGCAGGTGAAGCGTACCAATCGTTTCTCATTTGTTTTCAAACATCGCCGTTTACATTAAATATATAAATGTTTTAAAATAACTATATTTAAATAATGATTTGTTAGTAAACAGCTTAATTTTATTCGTTAAATAGTCCTAACAAATGCCACTCTTGATTTCCAAATTCTCTAGATAAATTTACTCCTCACTTCGTGAGTCGTGAAATTTGGAAATCACTCGTGGCGTTACTTATGATAACAGACATGTATCTGAAGCGCTGTTGATCAACTTTATCATCTGAAGGTTTCCTTCAACGATTTGAAGCACATGTTACAATTTTCGAGATTTTATACATTTCAACAGATGTTCTTAAACCAAAATACATTTTCCTGCCAATTGTACTTCGTATATATAACAATTTGTATTGCATGATACAAATTTTGTTTTACGACGAAACGAAATAAGAACGAAACATAAAGTAAGTTTTATTAAAATTCTGCGCTGTCGGACTAAGATATGTCGGGTGATTCCATGGTAACTCACATTACAAAATGACGTTATCATATACATGTGTAGATCAATATCAAGCAACATGAAATAAACATAGATAGATAGATAGATAGATAGATCATCGGTTGAATCATGTCTATGACATCGTCCGATTCCTAATAGCCAATTTTGTCGGTCCATCCAAACTCCTAGTTGTAGATGTTTCTCCTTCATGTATAAACATATTCCCTAACTCCAGGTGGTTTTAGGTCTTCCTCTGCCTCGTCTTCCCTCAGGGTTCCATTCCAAAACACATTTTGGTAGCCGATCCTCTTCCATTCGCTGGGCATGTCCGTACCATCTTAATTGCTGAGTTTTAATATAATCTAAAATAGTGTCTTCAATCTTCATTTTCTCCCTTATAACTGAGTTTCTAATTTTATCTCTTCTTGAAATGCTTGCGGCCCTTCGTATAAAATCCATTTCCGTTGCCAAAAGATACTTATTTGTTTTTGTTGTTAATGGCCAAAGTTCTGCTCCATAAGTAATGATGCTTTTAACAATTTTATGATATATATATTCATTTTATTTTTATTACTTATATTTTTATCCCACAATATTCCATTGAGGCAAGCAATTGCAAATTTTCCTTTATTATTTCTATTTCTTATTTCCTCTTCATAACTCCCATTTTTATTTATTTTAATTCCTAAATATGTGATCGCACTACAATATTTTATTGTTTCTCAGTCTCCAAAATTAAATTTTGTTCTGGTTCGCCAATTGATAAATAGTTTGTTTTTTTTTCGTGTTCAAATTTAATCCCCATTTGTCATATTCTTCTATTAATTTTCTAGTCATATATTCTAAATCTTCATAATCTTGTGCACTTAACAGTTGATCAACTGCAAAATGAAAGTTGTATAAAGTTTTGTTGTTTGAAATAGGAATTCCCATGCTTGAACATTTTCTCCTCCAATTCTTTAATACTTCATTACAAATATTTTGAACGGAGTCGGTGATAGACAACAACCTTGACGAAGACCTTTATTTATATACTGGTTTATATGTGATTATTTAATAACGGTCTTACTAATAAAAATCTCTAATACAGGCTTTCATCAGTTGTTTAATTATACAATATATAAGCCTTATGTAGATCATGTATAATTTCCTTACTAATAAACGTTGTGCCGGAGCTATATAACAAAACAGCAGTTATACACAATACGTCACATATTCGTCATCATAATGACGTCAGAACAATATTACGCGCAGTTTGTAACAGAAATAAAACAATATCAACTAGTGATTAATTGTGTAAGAAATGAATGTGGATAAGAATTAATAGAAATTCCCTAATTGAGGAGGTACGGAAAAAATAAGTGTGTTTTAATTTATATACATTTCCCTTTACGCTATGTCAAATAAATCGTAGAATTGGTTTCACAAATAATGTGCTGCCATATAACGTCAAGAATTTCGACCAATTCTTGGAAACTAATAAAAGCTTTTCCCATTACTTATGAATTATATGCAGTGTTTTAAGATGCATTAGAAAACGTTCAAAATAGTAGGAAATGTTACCAACAACAGAATAACGCTTTAAGCGAAAAAAAAAAATACTATAGTTTGACCGGGAATCGGACCTATGACCTCACGCATTGTAGTCAGAAGCTCTAACCACAATACTACCAAGTTAACATGCAGCTTGTTGCAATAATAGTGCCTCTATACTTAAATACATTTTTATATCGGTGTATGTGTTGTGTATTAAAGATGCAAGAAAGTTTTCTTAAAATAATATTATGAAGCATTTAAACTACATTCAGGTTAAATCTTGTCTACAGCAATTATTGTAGAACATATCCTTTTGTGATTCAATGTTCAATTTTAAAATATTTTTAGGCCTAATCGAGAATGAGTGTAACGAAAGGCATTTTATGATGCCTTTATTTTCCTACCCAGAGCTTTATTAATATTATTTATGTCCTGTGCATCCATCAAACAGTCGTTAAAGTGTTGCATTTTGGGTTAAATTTAAGGAAACTTTCATCAATATCATAAGAAAACAATCAGTTGATCTTGATGTCCGACATTTTGTCTAGTTATACAATCCTTAAACATGGCTGGAGGCATGTATAACGATTCCCATGTAAAGTTGTACACCTCTTATACACTGAACAGCTGATACAGTGTTTATTAGTAAGAATTTTCAACTGAGATGTGTATAAACCTTGTATAAAAGTTATATATGGATTATTAGTAAGAGGGTTAGAATATATCTACTAAATAAAATTACATTATAACTTATACTGTAATTTTATTAGGATATCAGTACTTCATATATATGTGTTAGTAACTCACATTACACAGTCAAGTTTAATATGACCACGATCTCTTAGTTTTTAAAATAAATTTTAAACTTCTAGTTTGTTGTCAATGTAATGTTGTTTAAACTACAATGCAAGAAAGTATCAATTGATGTATTTTATATAAGTATTTATTACTTTAAATTTCATGCAAAATTTAGTTGCAATCAGTTGCACATGTGCTTCAGAATAACTTGACAAAATAACATCATCATCCTTATCATTAACATCATCATCCTTCACCGGTGTGGAAAGCACACCTATAATTCCCTTGTAAAGCAGCAAAGCATAGCATGAAAATACTATGATTGCAGTGAAAGACCTGCCCTCGGGCAGAATTACTATCGATGGATGGAAGTACAATCTCAATAACTTAATTTCTTCGAAATTCGCTATGAACATCCAAAAATACATCGAATAAAAATGTAAATTGGCAATGTTGCGATTTTTCACTTTTGAATTTGAATTAAATATTTAAATATACCTACACTTGTAGATCGATACGTCCGGTTGACAATGGCCTGTCTTTAACGTCACTCGACGTAACCGTGTCGTACATTCAAATTAAACTCAATACATGTCACATACGTAACAGTTATCTACCCGTTCCCCGTCTATCAGTTCCGGAATTCTAGAAAATAATATATCTCACTACAGTTGGCTCATCCAAGCCCTAAACTTTCACAGACTACAGTAATTGAATCAGTGAGATGTAAAACGAAAATTTTTCATATAACATAGTTTTATGGGGAAAAAAAACTATAGAAAAATTGGTACACTTTATAGAAAAAAAACACTTTTAGTGACTAGTAGAACCAGTTAACCCTTAAATTCGTAATGTATCCGTTTAGATACATCAGTTGGTTCAGTTAATTTAATATTTTAAACAAATCAGAAGAAAATGAACAAAAAGAAACCACTTAAATGTGTGTATAATTATACAATGTACCTAATAATAACAGTTATACAAGATCCCGTTTTCACTGCGGTCCGCCACATTCGAATATATAAAAGAAGAAATTTGTGTTTTGTCCAGAGCAGCACATTGGACGGTGCCAAGTCACCGTCAACACTCAGTCAGTCAGTTTGCCGATTTAAGGGTTAAGAGTAATATTTTTCACTTGTTCCCAATTACATATTGTTTATTGTTATTTCATAATGATTGTCCAAAATTTGTGGAATGTTTTCGTTTCGCGTATGAATAGTTCTGTACATTTTTCTTCTCTGCTTGTCAACCAATTTCCTTTTATTTTTTAGCAGCTTTAGTTCTATCAATATAGGCTATATGTATTTTTTTTTGCCAAGGACAGACAAATAGACAGATGAACGGAGAAGACTCCATAATAGCTAGCTACATGATATTTATCTTTTTTATTTCAGTAGCTATTGGCATGATTTAGTGTTATCAATATTTGTTTGCTAAAGACAGGCGAATGGAGAAGACTGAATAATAATGATTGTGATCGAATTTCGACCACTTGGCAAACACTAGTTTGTTTTAATGTATTAGTTACAATCAAATATTTGAATAGTTTTAACATAATATTTTAAACATAATTTACTTTGAAAGGATGCCAATCGATTATTCAATCGATATCCTTGTCAAAGAGGTTAATTTGCGGAGATAACTCTCATTACAAACAGGAAGAGGCAATTTTATCAACAGAAAGAGGCACTAGTATCGGTCTGTTAGTTAAATAGTCATAAGTAATGCCACCAAACGGTCCCCGAAATCATATGGCCACCATCATCATCCTTCACCGGTGTGGAAAGCAACGGGAAGCTGCCACACCTACAATTCCCTAGTAAAGCTGCAAGCATAGCATGAAAATGCTATGATTGCAGTGAAGGACCTGCCTTCGGGCAGAATTACTATAGATGGATGTAATGCCACGAGTTATTTCCAAATTATCGATAAATTCACGACTCACAAAGTGAGGAGTGAATTTATATAGAGAATTTGGAAATCAAGAGTGGCATTTGTTAGGACTGTTTAGATAGATAGATCATCGGTTCATTAATGTCTTTGACATCGTCCGATTCCCAATAGCCTATTTAACTAATAAAATTAAGCTGTTTACTCACAAATCATAATTAAAATATAGTTATTTTAAAATATTCATATATTTAATGTAAACGGCGATGTTTGAGAACGAATGAGATATGTTTCATTTGTTCACCACTGCAACCAGATCATATTTATTGCCAAACAGAATGATAATATTGTAAGAATGCGCCCTAGTGGAGAAAAAATGAAACGCATCATTACACGTTATTTATTAGTCTGTGTTGTCTTAGGATGTAAATATGTCAGTTATATTTTTCTGCAACGTTAAGTCCTGGGAAATATTACGTTTAAGAAAGTGCAAACAGTGGTTTCTTTTTTATGGAATTATCAATTGCTATCAATGTTTTTCTATTATATCTCGCAAGCAGAATCTGGTTACATTCGTGCACTATATATACACTTTGGGAGCCACTTTATAAAATGAAAGTGATAAAATCGAGGTGAAAAAGGAGTACAAAGCTTTTCCTTTCGTATTAATATATAGATACTTCAACAATAAAGTGTTTTTTTTTATTTGAAATTGTGTACAGTAGGTGGCACAGAATCCCCAAATGCTCTCTTTCTACTTAACTACATCATGTAGTGCAGTTGTCTGCAGTAAGTTAATAACAACTGGAGACGAGTGTACTTTGTGCAGAAGTAAGTTTAATAACAGGTTGTGCTGTAATTAATTTCTCATGCGCCGAAGAGAAATTGCTTTTCCGGGACGAGAAATAAGGTAATCCATCTTAACAGGTAATATTATTATTGCAATATGTGCACTGGTGCAGCAGATGCATCTGACGTCACAGTAAGCACTCTGTTTTATTTATTCGTTGAGAGTTGCGTTATGGACACAACAACGCTATTGGAATGCTAACCGCTGGATGCCTACACATGCTATTTACAAAAACGCTAATATTTCTGTGGCTAACTTGCCTATTCGTAACAAAAACAGAACAACGGATTAAAGCACATGTGTGTATATATATATATATATATATATATATATATATATATATATATATTCCACCGCTGTGGTCTCGAGGTAGCGTGCTGCCTTGTCACGCAGCGGGCCCGGGTTCGATCCCCGGTCGGGGCAGTTTTTCTGGGTGAGATTTTTATCGGGGTTTTTCCTCACCTGTAAGACAAATGTCAGGAAAACTTTAAGGCCCAAACGGTCCCCGAAATCATATGGCCATCATCCTTACCATTATCATTATCATCATCATCCTTCACCGGTGTGGAAAGCAACGGGAAGCTACCACACCTACACAATTCCCTAGTAAAGCTGCAAGCATAGCATGAAAATGCCATGATTGCAGTGAAGGACCTGCCTTCGGGCAGAATTACTATGGATGGATATATATATATATAGATAGATCATCGGTTCATTAATGTCTTGGACACCGCCCGATTCCTAATAGCCAGTTTTGTCGGTCCATCCAATCTCCTGGTTGTAGATGTTTCTCCTTCATATATATATATATATATATATAATATATATATATATGGTGTCCACCGCTGTGGTCTCGAGGTAGCGTGCTGCCATGTCACGCAGCGGGCCCGGGTTCGATCCCCGATCGGGGCAGTTTTTGTGGGTGACGTTTTTATCGGGGGTTTTCCTCACCTGTAAGACAAATGCCAGGAAAACTTAACGCTCAAACGATCCCCGAAATCATATGGCCATCACCATCCTTATAATTATCATCATCATTATCATCCTTCACCGGTGTGGAAAGCAACAGAGCTACCACACCTACAATTCCCTAGTAAAGCTGGAAACAGCATGAAAATGCTATGATTGCAGTGAAGGACCTGCCTTCGGGCAGAATTACTCATCATCATCATCTGCATTCATGGATTAAGTCTGTTGACCCGTTCCGACTTCAGCCCATCTCTCTCTAGGTATTGCACGTGCCAATTTAAATTAGAATCTAAGTAATCTAAGAAAAAACTATGAATAGCATCTATGTAACTGAACCTTTCAATGCGTTTTTCACCCACTTAAAATAATTGGATCGACTTGAAATTTTGTATACTTGTAAAGAACCCGTGACAATACAATAATTTCATATTCATTTTCTAAAATCCTGGCCAGAATCATCAGAAAATAAAAAAGTGTCTTTGTATTTATGTAACGGAATCTTTGAACACGATTTTCACCCACTTAGAGACATTGGATCGACTTGAAACTTTGTATACTTATAAAGAACCCGTGACACTACAATAATTTCATTTTTATTTTTCTAAATTCCTGGCCAGAATCATGAGAAAATAAAAAAAATTAAAACTGGTATATTAGGTTACGGACTTGTCGACTTTTTTAGTCAATCGTTGTAAGAGCTCAGTTCGTAAAGCAGTGAACTAGTGGTATATAATTTCAGTAATCCATAGGTCGCTGGTTCGAATCCGGCTGGGGAGGTTTTTTTTTAGAAGAGTAATACTTTTAGCTCATAGTACATTAGTATGGAATTTAAAGATATTTACATTTTTATCTTATTATGTAAAATATTAAAACTAAAAAATAAAAATAATAAATAATAGTTTAAAAAACTAAAACAGCACGCTTTATTAGAAAACCGAACTCAAAAATTAAAAATAATTTTAATTTCCAACACGCTTGGAATAAATTTAAGGTGGTTAACAAAAAAATCATCTCCAACACATATAGAATAAAACTGGAATTATCAACAAAAAGAAAAAAAACCATCAAAAGCATGGGGTGCTTTTTATGTTTTTTACGTTTTCTTCTTAGAGACTTACTTTTATCAATATCTGTTTATTATCAAATATATTAATTGATATAGAGCACCCCACGCTTTTGATGGTAAAATTGTTTTCTTTTTGTTGATAACTCTAGTTTTATTCTATTGTGTTGGAGATGATTTTTTTGTTGACCACTTTAAATTTATCCCAAGCGTGTTGGAAATTAAAATTATTTTTCCTTTTTGAGTTCGGTTTTCTAATAAAGCGTGCTGTTTTAGTTTTTTAAAATTATTATTTATTATTTGTGTTTACGAAAATAAACAAAGATCACGAATAAACTGCCCTAAAAAGTAAATGTGAACGAAACACGTTTGGATGAGAAAAATAAAAAGTCTCGCTTTTAATGGCAGTTAAGCCTCGGAAAAAAAAAGAAATCGAAGGGGACAAAAGTTTAGCCATTCTCCAAGAAATCCTGGTGATACTTGGAGCAGTGAGACAGAGTGATACGGATATGTCGTGAAAATCCTTGCAGGAAATAACAAGGGATTAAGTACTGAACCCTGCAGCAGCTCAGATTCCCTTTCTATCGGACTCACACGTCTGTAAACAGTCTAAATGCTCTCACACATTTCCACCGTTACTCCTTAATCCTCAGCAATTTTCTTTTCTATATTCCGTACAACGTAATACCTTGTTAATAAAAATTTTAGTTTTCTATAAAACTAAGCCTATACATCTATTCTTCTTCTTCTTCCTTCCAAGTATTAGGCCAAGGCCTGTTACGATCCTATAGAAAATTTTCCCTCCAGCGTTTCATGGGACAGCCCAGAGATCTTCGTCCTCTTGGTATATAATTATAAACAGCTTTGGTGATCCGATTTGAACTCATTCTTTCAAGATGGTGTTTCCAATTTAGTTGGTACTGTTTAATATTTTCCATGAAGCTTCTCAAAACATTCAAAAATAAAATTAGAAAAGAAACCAAGATAAAAATGTATAATGTTATGGCGGTTCCCACAATATTGTATGGATGTGAAACTTGGGCTCCAGTGAAAAGACAGAGGGATAGAATACAGACGGCAGAGATGCGGTTCCTAAGACAAGTAAAAGGATGTACAAGACTTGATAGAATAAGAAATGAGGATATAAGAGAAGAATTGAAAGTACAGCCTTTATTGGATAAAAGTCACGAATTACAGACAGACATGGATTGATCACATGGATGGAATGAGTAAGGAGAGATATCCATTGTTAGCCAGAAATTATCAAGCAAGAGGAAGACGTGATGTTGGAAGACCTAGAAGACGTTGGGCTGATGCATTATGAAGTCGGAACGAGCAATTGCCTAATCCCTGGAGTGATGATGATGATGATGATGATGATGACTGTTTAATACATTCCAAAATTGGCGTAGTCTTCAATTCTTTTAAGATATCGGTGTCCCTTTTCCGATCCAATCTGGTGTAACCCGCTGTTCTGCGCATGAATCTCATTTCACAAGCCGTTATTCTGCTTGCATGTTGTCTTTTTAGTGGGAATGCTTCACTACCATAAGTCAACACTGGTCTAGCCAAAGTATTATATAAACGCAATCTAGGTTTTTTTTGTACAAAGGATGGTTTCATAACTTGATTAATAATTCCCAAACTTTTATTATAACTAGTAATTTTTTCAGGGATATCCTTTTCATCCCAGATAGAGAGATAATATCCAAGATATTTAAATTGATTAGATCTCTCTAAAATTTTATTCTGGAGACAGATTTTACTTTGTATGGGGTCCTTCCCATGAAATGCCATAATTTTACTTTTGTTAATTGATATTTCCTCTATTATTTATCTCTTAAATTGGCCGTGTATCCTGCAGGATACATCATTTCGTTTAATTTATTTAATACTAGCTAATACCCGGCGTGTGCTGCTACGCCTAAATAAATTAAAATTAATATGCTTTTATGTTTAGTTGAATAAGTATAAGGAAAAATAATTATAAATTTATATGTTCAGATACACCGTGCTGATTACCCGGCGTTGTCCGGGAAACTACTTATCTCGACCTTCCTGGCATAAATGAGCTAAAAGTCAAAATTCTTTATTTTGAGTTATCCGTAAAAGAGTACCCGCCATGTGCTGCTATGCTTGCACAGGAATCTACGTACATATCTGGAACTTCTTGACATCAATGAAACACAAAAATGGTTATTGTGAGTTATTCGTAACAGATAAACATATGCTGCCGCGGACTTTTGTGTAGAGCTTTTTGAGATATGCAATTCTGTATACATTAATTTTGTGTATTTGTTATGGTTTAGGCAGCGTAAGCCATTTAAGCATCCAAAGAGCTACTTTTTTCACGTTTTCCACTAAAAAGGGCGATTTTTAAGGGTGTAGGATTTGAGTATGACAACTGTCTTATAGCCTATGTTCATCCCGGGAATCTCCTGAACATTTTACAAAATGACCAATCACAATCGGATCAACGGTATGGCCGTGCATAAAGTACGAACAAACAACAAACATTCATTTTTATATATTTTAATAAAACAGGAGAGAACAAACCAGAATAAATCAGGGATTACATTTATTGGTTCGTTCCGGCTCTAAGTATCATGGCTGCTGTGTGCATCTCTTTCGAGGTCGTCCCGATCTCCTCCTCCTCTCTCGGTTGATAGTTCAGACTTTTGCTAGGCAATCTGTTGGAAACCATTCTGCAGACATGTTCATACCATTTTTTTCCTGTACTCTTCTATTTATCTGTCAAACTGAATATTTACAGTTCTTTACGAATATATTCACTTCATTTTTTATCCATTAAAGTTTGTTGGTTGGATGGATAAATCATATTTGAAGAGAAAAATTATACGCTCAGACTGAGGCTTGAACCCAGCAACTTTCGCACTCTAGGCAAATGCTCTACCAAGTGAGCTATCTGAGCAACTCCAATCCAAATTTTTCTCTTATCCATCCATCCATCCATAGTAATTGTGCCCGAGGGCAGGTCTTTCACTACAATCATAGCATTTTCTTGCTATTATCTGCAGCTTTACTAGGGAATTATGGTTGGTATCTAATGTCGAGCACTTGATAATGAAATCATTTACTCTCTTGCACTCCAATATTTAGCAGAAAGGCTGGTCTCTTCTACATAAGCTGGGCAACGGAGGAGATGGTTTCTTTCCATATCTTCATTTAAATTGCAAAAATGGCATTTAGGTGAATCTGTTATGCCAATTCTGTGTAGGTGTTTATTCAAGCAGTCATGTCCCGTTAGCAGTCTGAATGTTGCTACTGCAGATTTTCTTTGTAATGTAGTAATGCCATAAGCTTGTAGATTTTCCCATTCCTTTCCAGATGTTTTGGTGGTGTATTTCTTCTCTAAGTTTATTGATGTATTTATTTGAGATGATTCTTTTGATAGAGTGAAAGGAAACTGGAGTAGAAGTTGGGTTTGAAACAATTTTTCTACCCTTCTTGGCCAGAAAATCGGCCATTTCATGCCTGTCACTCCACAATGGGCCGGAATCCATTGAAGTACAACTTTTTTATGTAGACGGGATAACTGTTTTATCATTTTGTGACATTCGATAATTTTGATGCTTTTGGGTGTTGTGTCTCGTGATATACCGAGAATGGCTGCTTTGGAGTCACATAGAATTACAACTTTTGTAAATTTGATTTTTGGATGTGATATAAAAGATTTTGTAAACTTAAGTATTTCCTGTCACAAATCGTAAATATTTCATTTCTGCGGCTTCTATTATTTTAATTGTCTGTTTATTCAGAGACCATATTTCTGAGCCACACAATATTGCAGGTACAGTCAATACTTTATAAAATTTTAAATGTAAAAAAATGAAAACAAAAATAGTACTAAATGACAAAACGCTAGAACAAGTAAAATAGTTAAATTATCTAGATGTATCTTTAGGTTGTAATAGAAAAAAATACATAATTAATAAATTACAAATATTTATGTGGTACCCTTAAAAGAACGCTGGGAAAGAAAGTAAGAAAATAAACATATTTAACATTTTATAAAGTATTGGTTGTACCTGCGATATTGTATGGCTCAGAAATATGACTATATATATATATATATATATATATAGTCCACCGCTGTGGTCTCGAGGTAGCGTGCTGCCTCTTCACGCAGCGGGCCCGGGTTCGATCCCCGGTCGGGGCAGTTTTTCTGGGTGAGATTTTTATCGGGGTTTTTCCTCACCTGTAAGACAAATGTCAGGAAAACTTTAAGGCCCAAACGGTCCCCGAAATCATATGGCCATCATCCTTACCATTATCATTATCATCATCATCCTTCACCGGTGTGGAAAGCAACGGGAAACTACCACACCTACACAATTCCCTAGTAAAGCTGCAAGCATAGCATGGAAATGCCATGATTGCAGTGAAGGACCTGCCTTCGGGCAGAATTACTATGGATATATATATATATATATATATATATAGATCATCGATTCATTAATGTCTTGGACACCGCCCGATTCTTTAATAGCCAGTTTTGTCGGTCCATCCAATCTCCTGGTTGTAGATGTTTCTCCTTCATATATATATATATATATATATATATATATATATGGTGTCCACCGCTGTGGTCTCGAGGTAGCGTGCTGCCATGTCACGCAGTGGGCCCGGGTTCGATCCCCGGTCTGGGCAGTTTTTGTGGGTGACGTTTTTATCGGGGGTTTTTCCTCACCTGTAAGACAAATGCCAGGAAAACTTAACGCTCAAACGGTCCCCGAAATCATATGGCCATCACCATCCTTATAATTATCATCATCACCATCATCCTTCACCGGTGTGGAAAGCAACGGGATGCTACCACACCTACAATTCCCTAGTAAAGCTGGAAACAGCATGAAAATGCTATGATTGCAGTGAAGGACATGCCTTCGGGCAGAATTACTCATCATCATCATCTGCATTCATGGATTAGGTCTGTTGACCCGTTCCGACTTCAGCCCATCTCTCTCTAGGTATTGCACGTGCCAATTTAAATTAGAATCTAAGTAATCTAAGAAAAAACTATGAATAGCATCTATGTAACTGAATTTTTCAATGCGTTTTTCACCCACTTAAAATAATTGGATCGACTTGAAATTTTGTATACTTGTAAAGAACCCGTGACAATACAATAATTTCATATTCATTTTCTAAAATCCTGGCCAGAATCATCAGAAAATAAAAAAGTGTCTTTGTATTTATGTAACGGAATCTTTGAACACGATTTTCACCCACTTAGAGACATTGGATCGACTTGAAACTTTGTATACTTATAAAGGACCCGTGACACTACAATAATTTCATTTTATTTTTCTAAATTCCTGGCCAGAATCATGAGAAAATAAAAAAAATTAAAACTGGTATATTAGGTTACGGACTTGTCGACTTTTTAGTCAATCGTTGTAAGAGCTCAGTTGGTAAAGCAGTGAACTAGTGGTATATAATTTCAGTAATCCATAGGTCGCTGGTTCAAATCCGGCTGGGGAGGATTTTTTTAGAAGAGTAATACTTTTAGCTCATAGTACATTAGTATGGAATTTAAAGATATTTACATTTTTATCTTATTATGTAAAATATTAAAACTAAAAAATAAAAATAATAAATAATAGTTTAAAAAACTAAAACAGCACGCTTTATTAGAAAACCGAACTCAAAAATTAAAAATAATTTTAATTTCCAACACGCTTGGAATAAATTTAAGGTGGTTAACAAAAAAATCATCTCCAACACGTATAGAATAAAACTAGAGTTATCAACAAAAAGAAAAAAAAATTACCATCAAAAGCATGGGGTGCTTTTTATGTTTTTACGTTTTCTTCTTAGAGCCTTACTTTTATCAATATCTGTTTATTATCAAATATATTAATTGATATAGAGCACCCCACGCTTTTGATGGTAAAATTATTTTCTTTTTGTTGATAACTCTAGTTTTATTCTATTGTGTTGGAGATGATTTTTTTGTTGACCACTTTAAATTTATCCCAAGCGTGTTGGAAATTAAAATTATTTTTCATTTTTGAGTTCGGTTTTCTAATAAAGCGTGCTGTTTTAGTTTTTTAAAATTATTATTTATTATTTGTGTTTACGAAAATAAACAAAGATCACGAATAAACTGCCCTAAAAAGTAAATGTGAACGAAACACGTTTGGATGAGAAAAATAAAAAGTCTCGCTTTTAATGGCAGTTAAGCCTCGGAAAAAAAAAGAAATCGAAGGGGACAAAAGTTTAGCCATTCTCCAAGAAATCCTGGTGATACTTGGAACAGTGAGACAGAGTGATACGGATATGTCGTGAAAATCCTTGCAGGAAATAACACGGGATTAAGTACTGAACCCTGCAGCAGCTCAGATTCCCTTTCTATCGGACTCACACGTCTGTAAACAGTCTAAATGCTCTCACACATTTCCACCGTCTACTCCTTAATCCTCAGCAATTTTCTTTTCTATATTCCGTACAACGTAATACCTTGTTAATAAAAATTTTAGTTTTCTATAAAACTAAGCCTATACATCTATTCTTCTTCTTCTTCCTTCCAAGTATTAGGCCAAGGCCTGTTACGATCCTATAGAAAATTTTCCCTCCAGCGTTTCATGGGACAGCCCAGAGATCTTCGTCCTCTTGGTATATAATTATAAACAGCTTTGGTGATCCGATTTGAACTCATTCTTTCAAGATGGTGTTTCCAATTTAGTTGGTACTGTTTAATATTTCCATGAAGCTTCTCAAAACATTCAAAAATAAAATTAAAAAAGAAACCAAGATAAAAATGTATAATGTTATGGCGGTTCCCACAATATTGTATGGATGTGAAACTTGGGCTCCAGTGAAAAGACAGAGGGATAGAATACAGACGGCAGAGATGCGGTTCCTAAGACAAGTAAAAGGATGTACAAGACTTGATAGAATAAGAAATGAGGATATAAGAGAAGAATTGAAAGTACAGCCTTTATTGGATAAAGTCACGAATTACAGACAGACATGGATTGATCACATGGATGGAATGAGTAAGGAGAGATATCCATTGTTAGCCAGAAATTATCAAGCAAGAGGAAGACGTGATGTTGGAAGACCTAGAAGACGTTGGGCTGATGCATTATGAAGTCGGAACGAGCAATTGCCTAATCCCTGGAGTGATGATGATGATGATGATGATGATGAATGTTTAATATATTCCAGAATTGGCGTAGTCTTCAATTCTTTTAAGATATCGGTGTCCCTTTTCCGATCCCATCTGGTGTAACCCGCTGTTCTGCGCATGAATCTCATTTCACAAGCCGTTATTCTGCTTTCATGTTGTCTTTTTAGTGGGAATGCTTCACTACCATAGGTCAACACTTGTCTATCCAAAGTATTATATAAACGTAATCTAGGTTTTTTTGTACAAGGGATGGTTTCATAACTTGATTAATAATTCCCAAACTTTTATTATAACTAGTAATTTTTGAGGGATATCCTTTTCATCCCAGATAGAGAGATAATATCCAAGATATTTAAATTGATTAGATCTCTCTAAAATTTTATTCTGGAGACAGATTTTACTTTGTATGGGGTCCTTCCCATGAAATGCCATAATTTTACTTTTGTTAATTGATATTTCCTCTATTATTTATCTCTTAAATTGGCCGTGTATCCTGCAGGGATACATCATTTCGTTTAATTTATTTAATACTAGCTAATACCCGGCGTGTGCTGCTACGCCTAAATAAATTAAAATTAATGTGCTTTTATGTTTAGTTGAATAAGTATAAGGAAAAATAATTATACATTTATATGTTTAGATACACCGTGCTGATTACCCGGCGTTGTCCGGGAAACTACTTATCTCGACCTTCCTGGCATAAATGAGCTAAAAGTCAAAATTCTTTATTTTGAGTTATCCGTAAAAGAGTACCCGCCATGTGCTGCTATGCTTGCACAGGAATCTACGTACATATCTGGAACTTCTTGACATCAATGAAACACAAAAATGGTTATTGTGAGTTATTCGTAACAGATAAACATATGCTGCCGCGGACTTTTTTGTAGAGCTTTTTGAGATATGCAATTCTGTATACATTAATTTTGTGTATTTGTTATGGTTTAGGCAGCGTAAGCCATTTAAGCATCCAAAGAGCTACTTTTTTCACGTTTTCCACTAAAAAGGGCGATTTTTAAGGGTGTAGGATTTGAGTATGACAACTGTCTTATTGCCTATGTTCATCCCGGGAATCTCCTGAACATTTTACAAAATGGCCAATCACAATCGGATCAACGGTATGGCCGTGCATAAAGTACGAACAAACAACAAACATTCATTTTTATATATTTTAATAAAACAGGAGAGAACAAACCAGAATAAATCAGGGATTACATTTATTGGTTCGTTCCGGCTCTAAGTATCATGGCTGCTGTGTGCATCTCTTTCGAGGTCGTCCCCGATCTCCTCCTCCTCTCGGTTGATAGTTCAGACTTTTGCTAGGCAATCTGTTGGAAACCATTCTGCAGACATGTTCATACCATTTTTTCCTGTACTCTTCTATTTTATCTGTCAAACTGAATATTTACAGTTCTTTACGAATATATTCACTTCATTTTTTATCCATTAAAGTTTGTTGGTTGGATGGATAAATCATATTTGAAGAGAAAAATTATACGCTCAGACTGAGGCTTGAACCCAGCAACTTTCGCACTCTAGGCAAATGCTCTACCAAGTGAGCTATCTGAGCAACTCCAATCCAAATTTTTCTCTTATCCATCCATCCATCCATAGTAATTGTGCCCGAGGGCAGGTCTTTCACTACAATCATAGCATTTTCTTGCTATGCTCTGCAGCTTTACTAGGGAATTATGGTTGGTATCTAATGTCGACCACTTGATAATGAAATCATTTACTCTCTTGCACTCCAATATTTAGCAGAAAGGCTGGTCTCTTCTACATAAGCTGGGCAACGGAGGAGATGGTTTCTTTCCATATCTTCATTTAAATTGCAAAAAGGGCATTTAGGTGAATCTGTTATGCCAATTCTGTGTAGGTGTTTATTCAAGCAGTCATGTCCCGTTAGCAGTCTGAATGTTGCTACTGCAGATTTTCTTTGTAATGTAGTAATGCCATAAGCTTGTAGATTTTCCCATTCCTTTCCAGATGTTTTGGTGGTGTATTCTTCTCTAAGTTTATTGATGTATTTATTTGAGATGATTCTTTTGATAGAGTGAAAGGAAACTGGAGTAGAAGTTGGGTTTGAAACAATTTTTCTACCCTTCTTGGCCAGAAAATCGGCCATTTCATTGCCTGTCACTCCACAATGGGCCGGAATCCATTGAAGTACAACTTTTTTATGTAGACGGGATAACTGTTTTATCATTTTGTGACATTCGATAATTTTGATGCTTTTGGGTGTTGTGTCTCGTGATATACCGAGAATGGCTGCTTTGGAGTCACATAGAATTACAACTTTTGTAAATTTTTGGATGTGATATAAAAGATTTTGTAAACTTAAGTATTTCCTGTCACAAATCGTAAATATTTCATTTCTGCGGCTTCTATTATTTTAATTGTCTGTTTATTCAGAGACCATATTTCTGAGCCACACAATATTGCAGGTACAGTCAATACTTTATAAAATTTTAAATGTAAAAAAATGAAAACAAAAATAGTACTAAATGACAAAACGCTAGAACAAGTAAAATAGTTAAATTATCTAGATGTATCTTTAGGTTGTAATAGAAAAAAATACATAATTAATAAATTACAAATATTTATGTGGTACCCTTAAAAGAACGCTGGGAAAGAAAGTAAGAAAATAAACATATTTAACATTTTATAAAGTATTGGTTGTACCTGCGATATTGTATGGCTCAGAAAATATGGACTCTCAATAAACAGACAATTAAAAGAACAGAAGCAGCAGAAATGAAATATTTACGATTTTTGATATACTTTAAATAATGAAGGAACGAGGATATCCATACCATCTAATAAAATCAGTCCAAGGCTTATATGAAGAAACTAAAGTTGTGATAAAAACTGATGGAAAAAGGTCAGAAGAAATTTTAATAAATCAAGGAGTTAGACAAGGGTGTAGTCTATCGCCCACTCTTTTTAATATATATCGACGACATTATGAAACAATGGGAAATTATAATGGACAATGGCCTTAGATTGAACAATAACTCAAGTATTAATAACTTACTTTTCGCCGATGATTTAGTCTTACTACACCATGATATAGATCTGTTACAATTGGCTGCTTACAAACTAAATGCAATATGTAGCGATTATAATTTTAAAATTTCAATAAGTAAAACAAAAGTAATGGCATTATGTGGAAGAAATACTCTGCGTGCAAACATAGTAATTAGAGACGAAATTATTGAACAAGTATCCCACTTTAAATATTTAGGATGTGACATCAGCTATGGGTATGATAAAGATATTGAACACAAAACACATCAGTTTCAAGCTATTTGTGGTACAATAAATAGAACATTGAATAATAAAGCCCATAAACAAAGAAAATTAAAATTTTATAAAACAATGGCTGTCCCTGTCCTTTTGTATGGGAGTGAATCTTGGATTACCACTACCAAACAAGAAAGTAAAATCCAAGCAGCCGAGATGAAATTTTTAAGAAGAGTAAAAGGCTGCACTAGAATGGACCAGATAAGAAACGAGGATATCCGTGAAGAACTGCAGATCTACTCCATAAAAGAAAAGATATTTAACAACAAGATACAGTGGAAAGAACATGTAGAAAGAATGGAAGAAAGTAGATTACCAAATAAAAATCTTCCATTATTTTCCAAGAGGAAGAAGAGATGTCGGACGTCCTCGGAAGAGATGGTGTTAGATCTATTAGTGAAGACGGAACAGGCAACTCTTGCCTAAACCAGGGAAGTGAAGAAGAAGATATACATTAATGGATAAAAATGAATAAACAAATACATTGAATATAGCAAATAATGAACAGATTCCTTCTAACTACACATTTGATAATTGTGTGTTCAATAATTGTGTTTTTAAATAATGATTTTACTGAATTGTTTCCTAAAAATTAATAACCTCTAATGGTTGTTATAATATATAGTTTGATGTGTTTTATTTTTTCTCCGCTAGGGTGCATTCTTACAATATTGCGTTCCTATTTGGCTATAAATAATATGATCTAGTTGCAGTGAACGAACATAACCTCACATTTCTTATTTATTTTCAAACATCGCCGTTTATATTAAATATATAAATATTTTAAAATACCAGTAACTATATTTAAATAATGATTTTTGAGTTAACAGTTTTTTTCGTTAAATAGTCCTAACAAATGCCACCCTTGATTTCCAAATCTTCTAGGTAAAATGGAAATCACTCGTGACTGATAATTTTTACCAAGTGTTTATGTGTTGTTTAAAGGGGGTTATTTAATCCCCGCACCAGAACTCTTGCCCTACATAACGCATATGTTTAAGCGTGTAGTGAACTGGTGCGGACTGACGCCGTTTGGACTGTCCGGTCCCAGGGGAGCTCCATACATCAGTTTATATGTTACAGTTTCACTTGTCAGGGAAACTCATACCCCCAATTATTTTAAACATAGGGACTCTAAGAAATAACAACATGATTCCTTCACAACACTGACTCTAGTGCAGTTTCCGTAAATATGTAAACAGAATGTTTAAATAAATTATAGCTTTCTTTATAATATAATAATAATAATAATAATAATAATAATAATAATAATAATAATATAATCCATCCATAGTAATTCTGACCGAAGGCACGTCCTTCACTGCAATCATAGCATTTTCATGCTATGCTTGCAGCTTTACTAGGGAATTGTGTAGGTGTGGTAGCTTCCCGTTGCTTTCCACACCGGTGAAGGATGATGATGATGATAATGATAATGGTCTTCTTCCTTCCAAGTATTAGGCCAAGGCCTGTTACGATCCTATAGAAAATTTTCCTTTCAGCGTTCTTCTGGGAAATTCTCACATAAGACTTGAAAGCATAATAATAGTCCCTTCGATTGGTTGCTGGCCAAAGGAAGGCATAATGATAATGATAAGGATGATGGCCATATGAATTCGGGGACCGTTTGGGCCTTAACGTTTTTCTGACATTTGTCTTACAGGTGAGGAAAAACCCCGAAAAAACCTCACCCAGAAAAACTGCCCCGACCGGGGATCGAACCCGGGCCCGCTGCGTGACAAGGCAGCACGCTACCTCGAGACCACAGCGGTGGACAATAATATAATAATGACAATAATAAAATAAAAATATAATAATAATTATAATAATAATAATATAAATATGATAAATTATACGAGAAACACCAATTAATATATGTACCTTACACTGGATATAACCCTAGCAATGATTCCTGACGAATGAAATTTGTAATGAGAGCTTAGATGCGAGTCCTGTACTAACCAGATTTAGGTCTCAGCCAATAGGAAGTATGACCACACGTCATTGCTAACTCCCTCGCTAGCGAATATCAAATACAGTCACTGCTAAACATTTTTAAATTCTCACTACAAAAATTAAATAAGATAGGTAATCTTTATCGTAGACTGCGATTGGCAGGACATGTGGCACGAATGGGGAATGAAAGACGTGCATGGAAGCTTCTTGTAGGAAAACCAGAGGGAAAACACCCAGTTGGTAGACCAAGAATGAGGTAGGAGAATACATTAACTATGATTTGAGGGAAGTAGATTATACGGGGAATGATTGGAAAAAATTAGCTCGGGATAGGGATGTTTGGAGAGCTTATGTCCGCGCGGACATGAACCTACGGGTTCGATAGTGCCAGTGAGTTAGGACATCTTTATCCGTGGAGGAAGTATATTCACTGTATATACATATATATATATATATATATATATATACATACATATCACATATCACAGCTCAGCAGTCTTGATAGGCTCTCCCATTCGATTTACGATCAAGGACATTCTTCAAAATCCCTTGCGCGACCTATAATGATGAAGCCAAGGTTAGAGCAAATATAAATTTAGATTTCTTTTAAAAGATGTCAATGTCCGGGAATGTCTTTGTGTAATTTGATTCTACGCATTAGGTTTTTTTAAAAATCTACAAATTTTTACTAACTCACTGGCACAATCAAACCCGTAGGTTCATGGCCGCGCGGACATAAGCTCTCCATAAATCCCTATCCTAAGCTAATGTTTTCCAATCATCCCTTGTATAATCTACTTCCCTCAAATCATAGTTAGTTATTCTCCTACCTCATTCTTGGTCTACCAACTGGGCGTTTTTCCTCTGGTTTTCCTACAAGAAGCTTCCATGCACGTCTTTCATTCCCCCATTCGTGCCACATGTCTTGCCCATCGCAGTCTATGAGACTTAACTGTTCTTATTATATCTGGCCTCCTGTAAAGATCATGTAGCTCATTGTTATGCAGTCTTCTCCATTCACCTGTCTGTTCATCTCTCTTTATAATTCAAAAAATCGCATAAGAACTTTTTTCTCAAATACTCGTAATATTCTTTCCTCCCTTAAAGCAAGAGTCAATGTTTCGCATCCATATAATATAACTGGTAGAATAGTGAGTTAGATATCTCATAGACCGATAAAATTACCTCTTTCTGTTGATAAAATTGCCTCTTCCCGTCAGTGTTGCCAACATAACTTTTGAAATTAAAATTCGTAATGAGGGATATCTCCGACTATTTAACTCATGCCCCAAATGGGAGTCAATGACCAATCACGTTTCAATGATTTCTGTATTACAACCAATCAGAGACGTGTTTCACGAAATAATTATCAACGTTAGGATTATCATATATTAAGCAAAGCTCCTCCTTTTTAATATTCTGAACAGGTCTGACCGTTATTTTGCAGTGACTGAGCCTATAACAAATACGGCTACCAGATTGTATATAATAGTGCTTACATGTCAACATTTGTAGCAATTGATTATACCACCAAAAAAAGAAACCACTGTTTGCACTTTCTTAAATGTATACGACATCAAAAATGAATTAATATACAGATTGATGTGTTTCATTTTTTCTCCACTAGAGAGCATTCTTACAATATTGCGTTCCTTTGGCAATAAATAGTATGATCTGGTTGCAGTGATAAACAAAAGAAGCAGTAGAAGCGTAGGCTACCTATCGTTTCTCATTAGTTTTCAAACATCACCGTTTACTTTAAATATAAAAATATTTTTAAATAACTGTAGTTAAATAATGATTTGTGAGTAAACAGCTTTATTTTATTCGTTAAATAGTCCTAACAAATGCCACTCTTGATTTCCAAATTCTCTAGATAAATTCACTCCTCACTTCGTGAGTCGTGAATGTATCGATAATTTGGAAATCACTCGTGGCATTACTTATGATAATTAACTTCTTTGACGAGGTTATCTACTCAACAATGTACGATCGATGTGTTACAGCAAGAAAACTTCAAAAATTCTGTTGCTCTAAAAAACGTATTAAATGTTGTGTAATGAATCTGCATTATTGTTGATAGTTATTTCTCATACAACCATCTGTTATTGATTTTTCCCAAGCCCAAAGAGATTTAACAGTAAAGATATGCTATTTATAACTATTCAGCCGGCTTAGAAATCGCCCGGAAGTAAGATTGGAATACATAACCTCACATTTGGTAAGTATTAAACATTATAATTATTTTTAGCTTCTGATGTATTATTCGCTAAATAATCACTCCAAATACAACACGAGGTAGAATTTTTCATTAGACAAAATCATCGTGACTTTGTACTGTGGAGTAGGACCATGTCAAACCACACGAAGAAGAGGATTTTGAAGTCTGTTGTGGAAAGCATAATGACTTATGGTGCTGAGGGATGGACTTTGGTACAGGGACAAAAAACTAAGATCTTGGCAGTGGAGATGGATGGAATAAGACGCAGTGCCAGGGTGTCCAGGTTGGAAAGAAGAAGTGAGGCAGATGATGGATATGGAGGAGACAGTGGTGGAAAGGATCGAAAGACGAGCTCTTCAGTGGTATGGCCATGTCAGGAGAATGGAGGATGATAGGTGGCCCAAAACTCTTTTGGAATGTCACCTTCTGGTAGAAGGAAACGGGGCAGGCCAAGAACAACTTGGAGAGGAGAGATCCATAGATTGATGAACGACCGAGGTCTGGAGGAGGATGAATGGCGTGATCGGCAAGAATGACGAATGGGAATACAGGGTAACCGCTGAAAAGTGGAGAGGCCCTCAAAAATAAAAAAAGTAAGATTTTTACAGAAAAACACAACCTCTTGTTAGATTACTGTCGATAATTTATTGTTACGGAAGTGTAATTTATGGAACACTTTAAATAAATGTTAGTTTTAAAATGTGGTTGCTTCATGGAAGCAAATTTGAAAACTTCCGAACAATCCCCCTCCCCCCCAAAAAAAGACAATTACATTAATTTAAAATAGCCTACCCCTTGTAAAACAATAATTACAAAATTCTCTGTGAAATAAAATAGTGGATTCTTATTTTTAATAAACTTGCTGACATGCACTAGGTCATATTGGGTAAGTTATACTTCGTACATACCGGCAGGTCCACCGCTGTCGTCTCGGCGGGTTGTCGCTGCCTCCGTACTGCAGCGAGCAGGATTCGCCCTCCGGTCGGGGTAAATTTCCTCTGTGATAGTTGATTTCCTCGCCTGTAACACAAATGTCGGGAAACTATAAGACCCAAACGGTCCGCAAATATCATCTGGCCATCGTTATCATATTTGCCATCTTTAGTATGTGTGAGTGAATGATGTTTTTCGTCATTAATAATATATTAATTAAATGAAAATAAAACGTAGTTTTATTTTTATTTTCATATTTACTATATAATTCAGTGACAGCTGTTTCGGTACACAGTATCTTCTTCAGACATGTTAACAAATTATGAATTGTGTTCCAACTGATCTAAGCAACAATACAACAATATTTATTCAATTTTTTTTTAAATTTAACAAAGGGGATTCATTCAAATCAAGTTGAGATTTTAACAGTTTTTTGCTACTTTTAAATGTATTAATTTCTACAGCCTCCAAAAGATCTAACTTCTTACCCTTATCACAAATATGTAAAATTTCAAAATTTCCATGAGAAAATTTCATCTCTTGTGGAGATTCAAATCAGGGCAAGTCCCGTAGCTCTGAGCCAAGGCTACTTGCCTTAACCTCTCGGCGAGGGACCCGTTTTGTGTTTTAATTGAGCAAATACAAAATTAATTACACGCATTACCCTCTTAATTTTCGCTTATTTTTGACGCTCTTATAGTTAGTCCAGGTCGGCCGCGGTGGACTAGGGTTTATGTTCCTTGCCTCTGGTCTCGAGGGTCGCGGGTTCAAACCCGGCCGGGGTCGATGGATTTTTTAGGATGGAAAAATCCAAGGAGCAAGTCCTCCGGAAGGGACTTTATGCCGTGGGTCCCGAGTCTGAAGATTTTCAGGCTCGTAAAAAATCCTTAAGCCTGAATGAAAAGGCCTCTAAGCAAAATTTACCGAATTTTCCCGTCCTAGTACTACCTTGGTATCCTAGATATCAGTATGAGGCGGAACGCTGACCACGGACCACTCAAGATGACATCTATACGAAAACAAGTGTAACTAAATTAGTAATGATTCAAATTATTCCCTCTAGGGGGAGAGCGCCTAAATCCCTGTTAAGGGGAACATGGGCTTACAAGAAGAATAGTTAGTCCATTTCTATTTCGATTAAATTTGCGAGAAACGAATCTTTAAAGAGCTGCAACGTTGAAATGTTTAAACAAAAAGTGCGGCGTATAATGGAAGTGTTGGGTGAAGCAATGAACGTCAGGAAAGGGATCCGTTCGTCGCCCCACAATGGATAATGGCGATGTCGCCAGAAGGAGGTTTTATAGACAAACTGTTCGCGTCAGACGCAGACCTCCCTCGTTGAGGGTTTATAGCCCCGCGAGGATTATGACGACAGTGTAAAATCTCTAGAACCTTGATCTTTTTTTCTTTTTACTTTATTTTCTCTCTCTCTGTCCCCCTGAATTGAAGTACTCCACTTCTAACAGGAGGACTTAGCCGCAGATGTCATCATTTCAAGCGGTTGACAATCGCGATAAAAAATCTCTTGTTTCGTTCTTATTTTATATTTCACTCACGTAGATTTTATACATTCACATATTCTGTAGCACCATAAGTTCTATAGAGTCGTCACTTTGCTAAATTTACTTCTTGGATGTTCTTTTTTTGTATTAATAGATTATAAATCGGCATTTTTTTATGTCTTCCTCAGTGGTTAAGGAAAATGTTTGTATAAATATTTGTCACAATTTATTAACCTAATCGTTAAACGTCATTTCATTTTTGGAATGCGTTATGCATCAGCCAGCTATCCAATATTCCAAAAGTCATAAATGAAAAGCGTTTTAAAAATAAATAATAGTTTTAAAAACCTAAAACAACACGCTTTATTAGAAAACCGAAATAAAAATGAAAAATAATTTTAATTTCCAACACGCTTCGGATAAAATTAAATGTGGTCAATAAAAATATCATCTCCAACACATATAGAATAAAACTAGAGTTAACAACAACAAAAATAATTTTACCATCAAAAGCGTGGGGTGCTTTTATGATTTTTACATTTTTCTTCTTGGAGACTTTACTTTTACCAATATCTGTTTATTATGAAATATGTTAAAAGGAAGGTCCTTAGCGTCCTTAAGGTCCTTGAAGTTCTTAAGGTCCTTGAGGCCCTTAAGTTCTTTAAAGTCCTTAAGGTCCTTAAGACCCTTAAGGTCCTTAGATCCCTTGAGGTCCTTAACGAAGGTCCTGAAGGTCCTTAAAGTTCTTAAAGTCCTTATGATCCTTAAACTCCTTAAGGTCCTTAAAGTCCCTAAAGCCCTTAAGGTCCTTAAAGTCCTAAGGTCCTTGAGGAAGGTCCCTAAAGTGCTTAAAGTCCTTTAGGAAGGTCCTTAAGGTCCTTAAAGTGCTTAAGGCCTTTAAAGTCCTTAATGTCCTTAAGATTGTTAAAGTCCTTAAAGTCCTTAAGGTCCTCAGGTCCTTAAGGAAGGTCCTTAAAGTCCTTAAAGTCCTTAAATATTAAGGTCCATAAGGAAGGTCCATAAGGTCCTCAAAATGCTTAAGGTCCTTGGGTCCTTAAGGAAGGTCCTTAAAGTCCTTAAAATTTAAGGTCCTTAGGAAGGTCCTTAAAGTCCTTAAATTTAAGGTCCTTAAGGAAGGTCCTTAAAGTCTTAGGTCTTTGAAGTCCTTTGTGACTTTATGGTTCTTCGTTGTCTTTGAGGTCCTTAGGCGTCTTTGTGGTCCTTGGATATCGGGAGGTTAGTTAGGTCAGGTTATATTAGGTTAGGTGAGGTTAAATTTAATTTAGGTTCGGTTAGGTTGGATTAGTTAGGGATATGTTCGGTTTGGATGGGTTAGGCTGGGTTGGGGTGGCTTAGATTGGGTTAGGTTGGGGATGGGTTATGCTGGGTTTGGTTGAGTTGGGATGGGTTACGCTGGGTTTGGTTGAGTTGGGATGGGTTAGGATGGGTTTGGTTGGGTTGGGATGGGTTAGGCTTGGTTAGGTTGGGTTGGGATGGGTTAAGCTTGGTTAGGTTGGGTTGGGATGGGTTAAGCTTGGTTAGGTTGGGTTGGGATGGGTTAAGCTTGGTTAGGTTGGGTTGGGATGGGTTAGGCTTGGTTAGGTTGGGTTGGGATGGGTTAGGCTTGGTTAAGTTCGGATGGGATGGGTTAGGCTGGGTTAGGTTGGGTTGTTTTGGGTTAGGCTGGGTTAGGTTGGGTTGAGATTGGTTAGGTTGGGTTAGGTTGTGTTGGGATGGGTTAAGATGGGTTAGGTTGTGTTGGGATGGGTTAGACTGGGTTAGGTTGGGTTGGGATGGGTTAGTCTGGGTTAGGTTGGGTTGGGCTGGGTTAGGTTGGTTTGGGCTGGGTTAGGTTGGGTTGGGATGGGTTAGGCTAGGTTAGATTGGGTTGTGATGGATTAGGCTGGATTAGGTTTTGTAGGGATGGGTTAAGATGGGCTAGGTTGGGTTGGGATTGGTTAGGTTTGGTTGGGATGGGTTGGGTTAGGTTGGGTTGGGTTGGGTTGGGATGGGTTAGTCTGGGTTGGGTAGGGTTGGGCTGGGTTAGATTGGGTTGGGATATGTTAGGCTGGGTTAGGTTGGTTTGGGATGGTTTAGACTGGGTAAGGTTCGGTTGGGATGGGTTAGGCTGGGTTGTGTTGCGTTAGGCAGGGTTAGGTTGGGTTGGGATGGGTTAGGCTGGGTTAGGTTGGGTTGGGATGGGTTAGACTGGGGTCGGTTAGTTAAGATAGGTTCGGTTCGGCCTGGTCCGTCCGGTCCGAATGGGTCGTTTCGGTTAGGTTCGGTTACGTTGGGTCGGTTAGGTCCCTTGACGGCTTAGAAGTCCTTAAAGTCCTTAAAGTCCTTAAAGTCCTTAAAGTCCTTAAAGTCCTTAAAGTCCTTAAAGTCCTTAAAGTCATTAAAGTCCTTAAAGTCCTTAAAGTCCTTAAAGTCCTTAAAGTCCTTAAAGACCTTAAAGACCTTAAAGACCTTCAAAGTCCTTAAGGTCCTTAAGGTCCTTCAAAGTCCTTCAAAGTCTTGTAACATCAAGTCATTTCAAGTCCTTCAAAGGCCTTTCAAGTCCTTCAAAGTCGTTCAAAGTCCTTCAAACGTCCTCTCAAAGTGTTCCTTCAAAGTCCTTCAAAGTCCTTCAAAGCTTCTGCACAGTTCTTCAAAGTCCTTCAAAGTAATTCAAAGTCCTTCAAAGTCTATTCAAAGTCCTTCAAAGTCGTCACAAAGGACTTCAAAGTCCTTCAAAGTCCTTCAAAGTCCTTCAAAGTCCTTCAAAGCCCTTCAAAGCCCTTCAAAGCCCTTCAAAGCCCTTCAAAGCCCTTCAAAGCCCTTCAAAGCCCTTCAAAGCCCTTCAAAGCCCTTCAAAGCCCTTCAAAGCCCTTCAAAGTCCTTCAAAGTCCTTCAAAGTCCTTCAAAGTCCTTCAAAGTCCTTCAAAGTCCTTCAAAGTCCTTCACTAGGCCTTCTAAAGTCCTTCAAAGTCCTCACAACGTCTATTAAAGTCCTTTCAAAGTCCTTCAAAGTCCTTCAAAAGTCCTTAAAAGTTCCTTAAAATGTCCTTAAAAGTCCTTAAAAGTCCTTAAAAGTCCTTTAGAGTCCTTTAGAGTCCTTTAGAGTCCTTTAGAGTCCTTTAGAGTCCTTTAGAGTCCTTTAGAGTCCTTTAAAGTCCTTTAAAGTCCTTTAAAGTCCTTTAAAGTCCTTTAAAGTCCTTTAAAGTCCTTTAAAGTCCTTTAAAGTCCTTTAAAGTCCTTTAAAGTCCTTAAAAGTCCTTAAAAGTCCTTAAAAGTCCTTAAAAGTCCTTAAAAGTCCTTTAAAAAGTCCTGGTTATAAAGTCACTATAATGTACGTTTAAATTAGGCCTAAAAAGTCCTTAAAAGTATTTAAAAGTCCTTTAAAGTCCTTAAAAGTCCTTTATAAAGTCCTTTATAAAGTCCTTTAAAGTCCTTTAAAGTCCTTAAAGTCCTTTAAAGTCCTTAAAGTCCTTAAAGTCCTTTAAAGTCCTTAAAGTCCTTAAAGTCCTTTAAAGTCCTTAAAGTCCTTAAAGTCCTTAAAGTCCTTAAAGTCCTTAAAGTCCTTAAAGTCCTTAAAGTCCTTAAAGTCCTTAAGTTCCTTAAAGTCCTTAAAGTCCTTAAGGTCCTTAAGGTCCTTAAGGTCCTTAAGGTCCTTAAGGTCTTTAAAGTCCTTAAAGTCCTTAAAGTCCTTAAAGTCCTTAATGTCCTTAAGGTCCTTAAGGTCCTTAAGGTCCTTAAGGTCCTTAAAGTCCTTAAAGTCCTTAATGTCCTTAATGTCCTTAAAGTCCTTAAAGTCCTTACGGTCCTTAAGGTCCTTAAAGTCCTTAATGTCCTTAAGGCCCTTAAAGTCCTTAAAGTCCTTAATGTCCTTAAGGTCCTTAAGGTCCTTAAAGTCCTTAAAGTCCTTAAGGTCATTGTAGTCCTTAAAGTCCTTTAGGAAGATCCTTAAAGTCCTTAAAGTGCTTAAGGTCTTTAAAGTCATTAAGGTCCTTAAGGAAGGTTCGTAAGGTCCTTAAAGTGCTTAAGGTCCTTAAAGTGCTTAGGGTCCTTAAAGTGCTTAAGGTCCTTAAGGTTGTTAAAGTCCTTAAAGTCCTTTATGTCCTTAGGTCCTTAAGGAAGGTCCTTAAGGTCCTTAAATATTAAGGTCCTTAAGGATAGTCCTTAAGGTCCCTAAAATGCTTAAGGTATTTGGGTCCTTAAGGAAGGTCCTTAAAGTCCTTAAAGTTTAAGGTCCTTTAGAAGGTCCTTAAAGTCCTTAAATTTAAGGTCCTTAAAGTCCTTTAGGTCCTTGAAGTCCTTTGGGACTTTATGGTTCTTCGTGGTCTTTGAGGTCCTTAGGCGTCTTTGTGTTCCTTGGATATCGGGAGGTTAGTTAGGTCAGGTTATATTAGGTTAGGTAAGGTTAGATTACGTTAGGTTCAGTTAGGTTGGATCAGTTAGGGTTAGGTTGGGTTTGGATGGGTTAGGCTGGGTTGGGGTGGCTTAGATTGGGTTAGGTTGGGTTGGGATGGGTTATGCTGGGTTTGGTTGAGTTGGGATAGGTAAGGATGGGTTTGGTTGGGTTGAGATGGGTTAGGCTTGGTTAGGTTGGGTTGGGATATGTTAGGCTTGGTTACGTTAGGTTGGGATGGGTTAGGCTGGGTTAGGTTGGGTTGGGATGGGTTAGGCTGGGTTAGGTTGGGTTGGGATGGGTTAGGCAGGGTTAGGTTGGGTTGAGATGGGTTAGGTTGGGTTGAGATGGGTTAGGCTGGGTTAGGTTGTGTTGGGATGGGTTAAGATGGGTTTGGTTGGGTTGGGATGGGTTAGGCTGGGTTAGTGTTGGGTTGGGATGGGTTAGGCTGGGTTCGGTTGGGTTTGGATGGGTTATGCTGGGTTAGGTTGGGTTGGGATGGGTTACGTTGGTTTGGGCTGGGTTAGGTTGGGTTGGGATGGGTTAGGCTGGATTAGGTTTTGTAGGGCTGGGTTAAGATGGGCTAGGTTGGGTTGGGATGGGTTAGGTTGGGTTGGGATGGGTTAGGTTGGGTTCGTATGGGTTAGGCTGTGTTGGGTTAGTCTGGGTTGGGTAGGGTTGGGATGTGTTAGGCTGGGTTAGGTTAGATTTGGAATCGGTTACTTTGGGTTGGGTTCGGTTCGGCCTGGTCCGTCCGGTCCGAATGGGTCGGTTCGGTTAGGTTCGGTTATGTTAGGTCGGTTAGGTCCCTTGACGGCTTAGAGGTCCATTGGATCTTAAGGTCCCTAAGTCCTTAGGGCCCTTATGGTACTTACGTGCCTTGCGGTCCTTAAGGAAGGTCCTTAAAGCCCTTAAGATCCTTGAAGTCCTTGAGGCCCTTAAGTTCTTTAAAGCCCTTAAGGTCCTTAAAGCCCTTAAGGTCCTTAAAGCCCTTAAGGTCCTTAAAGCCCTTAAGGTCCTTAAGACCCTTAAGGTCCTTAAGACCCTTGAGGTCCTTAAGACCCTTGAGGTCCTTAAGAACCTTAAGGTCCTTAGAATGCTTAAGGTCCTTAACGAAGGGCCTGAAGGTCCTTAAAGTGCTTAAGGTCCTTATGGTCCTTAAACTCCTTAAGGTCCTTAAAGTCCTTAAAGCCCTTCAGGTCTTTAAAGCCCTTAAGGTCCTTAAAGACTTTAAGGTCCTTAAGGAAGGTCCCTAAGGTGCTTAAAGTCCTTTAGGAAGGTCCTTAAAGTCTTTAAAGTGCTTAAGGTCTTTAAAGTCCTTAATGTCCTTAAGGTCCTTAAGGAAAGACCTAAAGGTCCTTAATGTGCTTAAGGTCCTTAAGGTTGTTAAAGTCCTTAAAGGCCTTTATGTCCTTAGTTCCTTAAGGAAGGTCCTTAAAGTCCTTAAATATTAAGATCCTTAAGAAAGGTCCTTAAGGTCCTTAAAATGCTTAAGGTCCTTGGGTCCTTAAGGAAGGTCCTTATAGTCCTTAAAGTTTAAGGTCTTTAAGAAGGTCCTTAAAGTCCTAAAATTTAAGGTCCTTAAGAAAGATCCTTAAAGTCCTTTAGGTCCTTCAAGTCCTTTGGGACTTTATGGTTCTTCGTGGTCTTTGAGGTCCTTAGGCGTCTTTGTGGTCCTTGGATATCAGGAGGTTAGTTAGGTTAGGTTCGGTCAGGTTGGATTAGTTAGGGTTAGGTTGTGTTGGGATGTGTTAGGCTGGGTTAGGTTGGGTTGTGATGGGCTATGTTGGGTTGGGATGGGTTAGGCTGGGTTAGGTTGGTTTGGGATGGGTTAGGCTGTGTTAGGTTGGATTGGGATAGTTTAGACTTGGTAAGGTTGGGTTGGGATGGGTTAGGCTGGGTTAGGTTGCGTTAGGCTGGGTTAGGTTGGTAAGGGATGGGTTAGGCTATGTTAGGTTGTGTTGGGTTTGGTTAGGCTGGGTTAGGTTAGGTTGGGATGTGTTAGGCTGGGTTGGGATGGGTTATGCTGGGTTAGGTTGTGTTGGGATGGGTTAAGGTAGGTTAGGTTGGGTTGGGAAGGGTTAGGTTGGGTTGGGATGGGTTAGGCTGGGTTAGGTTGGGTTAGGTTAGGTTGGGTTGGGATGGGTTAGGCTGTGTTGGCTTGGGTTGGATGGGTTAGGCTGAGTTAGGTTGGGTTGGGATGGGTTAGGCTGGGTTAGGCTGGGTTAGGTTGGGTTGGGTAGGGTTCGGTTAGTTAAGATAGGTTCGGTTTGGCCTGGTCCGTCCGGTCCGAATGGGTCGGTTCGTTTAGGTTCGGTTATGTTGGGTCGGTTATGTCCCTTGACGGCTTAGAGGTCAATTGGATCTTATCGTCCGAAAGGAAGGTCCCTAAGGTCCCTAAGGAAGGTCCCTAACTTCCCTAAGGAAGGTCCCTAACGTCCCTAAGGAAGGTCCCTAACGTCCCTAAGGAATGTTCCTAACGTCCCTAAGGACGGTTCCTAACGTCCCTAAGGAAGGACCCTAAGGAAGGTCCCTAAGGAAGGTCCCTAAGGAAGGTCCTTAAGGTCCCTAAGGTCCTTAAAGTCCTTAAAGTCCTAAAAGTCCTTAAGGTCCTTAAGGTCCTTTAAGTCCATAAGGTCCATAAGGTCCTTAAAGTCCTTAAAGTCCTTAAAGTCTTTAAAGTACTTAAGGTCCTTAAAATCCATAAAGTCCTTAAGGTCCTTAAGGAAGGTCCTTAAGGAAGGTCCTAAGGTCCTTGAAGTCCTTAAGGTCCTTGAGGCCCTAAAGTTCTCTAAAGTCCTTAAGGTCCTTAAGAACCTTAAGGTCCTTAAGACCCTTAAGGTCATTAGAATCCTTAAGGTCCTTAACGAAGGTCCTGAAGGTCCCTAAAGTGCTTAAGGTCCTTATGGCCCTTAAACTCCTTAAGGTCCTTAAAGTCCTTAAAGCCCTTAAGGTCCTTAAGGAAGGTCCCTAAAGTGCTTAAAGTCCTTTAGGAAGGTCCTTAAAGTGCTTAAATTCTTTAAAGTCCTTAATGTCCTTAAGGTCCTTAAGGAAGGTCCTTAAGGTCCTTAAGGAAGGTCCTTAAGGTCCTTAAAGTGCTTAAGGTCCTTAAGGTTGTTAAAAGTCCTTAAAGTCCTTTAGGTCCTTAAGGAAAATCCTTAAAGTCCTTAAAGTCCTTAAATATTAAGGTCCTTAAGGAAGGTCATTGAAGTCCTTAAAATACTTAAGGTCCTTGGGTCCTTAAGGTAGGTCGTTAAAGTCCTTAAAGTTTAAGGTCCTTAAGAAGGTCCTTAAAGTCCTTAAATTTAAGGTCCTTAAGGTCCTTAAAGTCCTTAAATTTAAGGTCCTTAAGGAAGGTCCTTAAAGTCCTTTAGGTCCTTGAAGTCCTTTGGGACTTTATGGTTCTTCGTGGTCTTTGAGGTCCTTAGGCGTCTTTGTGGTCCTTGGATATCGGGAGGTTAGTTAGGTCAGGTTATATTAGGTTAGGTGTGGTTAGATTAGGTTAGGTTCGGTTAGGTTGGATTAGTTAGGGTTAGGTTGGGTTTGGAAGGGTTAGGCTGGGTTGGGGTGGCTTAGATTGGGTTAGGTTGGGTTGGGATGGGTTATGCTGGGTTTGGTTGAGTTGGGTTGGGTTAGGATGGGTTTGGTTGGGTTGGGATGGGTTAGACTTGGTTAGGTTGGGTTGGGATGGGTTAGGCTGAGTTAGGTTGTGTTGGGATGGGTTAAGATGGGTTAGGTTGGGTTGGGATGGGTTAGGCTGGGTTAGGTTGGGTTGGGATGGGTTAGGCTGGGTTAGGTTGGGTTGGGATGGGTTAGGCTGGGTTAGGTTGGGTTGGGATGGGTTAGGCTGGGTTAGGTTGTGTTGGGATGGGTTAGGCTGGGTTAGGTTTGGTTGGGATGGTTTTTAGTCTGGGTTAGGTTGGGTTGGGCTGGGTTAGGTTGGTTTGGGCTGGGTTAGGTTGGTTTGGGCTGGGTTAGGTTGGGTTGGGATGGGTTAGGCTGGGTTAGGTTGGGTTGGGATGGATTAGGCTGTGTTAGGTTTTGTAGGGATGGGTTAAGATGGGTTAGGTTGGGTTGGGATGGGTTAGGCTGGGTTAGTTTGGGTTGGGATGGGTTAGACTGGGTTAGTTTGGGTTGGGATAGGCTGGGTTAGGTTGGGTTGGGTTGGGTTCGGTTCGGTTAGTTAAGATAGGTTAGGTTAGGTTCGGTTCGGCCTGGTCCGTCCGGTCCGATTGGGTCGGTTCGGTTAGGTTCGGTTATTGGGTCGGTTAGGTCGCTTGACGGCTTAGAGGTCCTTTGGTCCTTAAGGTCCTTTGGGGACTTAAAGGTCCATAAGGTCCTTATAGATCCTTGTGGCTCTTTTGGGAATCTAAGGTCCATAAGGTCCTTTAGGTCGTTTATGGACTTATAATGCCTTAAGGTCCTTTAGGTCCTTTGAGGAATTATAAGTCCTTAAGTTCCTTACTTAAAGGTCGTTAAGATCCTTGAAGCCCTTTGGGGACTTCATGGTTCTTCGGGGTCTCTCAGGTTTGTATGAGGATTCATGAGTTAAGGAAAGAATGGAGAATGCTGAGTTTGCTGCGAAAGACCTGCTCTTGGGCAGAACACTACTTATGTCTATATAAGTCTGACCAGCCTCATGGACTTAGTGGTCAGAGCTCCTGACTATAGTTCATGCTATCCCGGATTCGATTCCCAGTCAAGCCACAGATTTTTTTCTTAAAAGGGATTATTCCTGTGGCCTCCCATAGTCTGGATTTAGGTTAACCCTTAAATTAAAAATGTATCTTATTGGATACATGGATTTAATTTATTTAATATTGTTTTTAGATCAATGAAAAGGCAAACAAGTAAAAATTACTTAAATTTATGTCAAATTACGCAATAATGTATAACACAGTTTCACATGAATTTATTTTCCTTGCGGTCCGGAACATTTAAATAACTGGCACTAGAAAATATTGTATTGACGAACACTTACATGCTCAATCATGGATTGAGCCTACACTTTCTGTTGAGTCTCCACAACAACTTGAAGACGCCATTCTAAATTTTCAGGCGACGATAAAAACAGCTGTTAGACTATCTACAACACCAACAAACTACACTGCACCACAAAAATACACGGACCCTACACTTCAATATTATTTATCAACAAAGCGCTACTATCTTCGATTATACAGACGTTTTGGCTCCCGTCAACACAAACAAGTATACAATCGCTATGTTCATCTGGTACGAAGCCGATTGCAGCAACTTAATCACGACCGATGGGAACAAAATATTGATCGAACTCCTCCGTGGGATATCCTTAAAAGGATCAGAAGAAGTAGAGCTCCTGCTCCTCCTTCTGCAATCAGCAGCAATGGTACCTGGGTCTATCACCCTGGCGATAAGGCCCAGGTCCTTGCTACACATCTGGCCAATCGGTTCCGACCACATGAACTCACTACTCCAGTACATGAGACTGAGGTAAATGACGTTGTTACTACGTTTCTTGCTACTCCTATCCGACATGTCCTTACAGAGGTGCGTACAATTATACGTAACCTGAATCCTAACCGTGCCCCTGGCAGCGATGGTATCTCGAACCTTGCTGTCAAAAATCTACCCATCAAACCCTTACTCCTTTTACTCCAAATCTTTAAATACTGTATTAAGCTACAGTATTTTCCTAACGTATGGAAACTTGCCAAAGTCATAACCCTCTCAAAACCCGGCAAGAATCCATCAGACCCAGACAATTTGCGACCAATTAGCCTGCTGCCTGTACTGGGCAAAATTTTGGAGAAAATAATTTTGGTAAGACTCAAAATTGAAGTTACAGACAAAGCTCTTTTACCAAACCACCAATTTGGATTTCGAAATTTACATAGCACTCCGCTCCAGCTACAAGACTGGTTGATCATATTATCACGGGCTATAACAGGAAACGTAGTACCATCGCTGTATTCCTGGACATTGAGAAGGCATTTGATACGACCTGGATAAATGGGCTTATCTATAAACTAATCAAATTTCAAATTTCGGCACCACTTATTAAATTAATTGCAAAATACCTCACTGGCAGAAAATTCTATGTTTCGATCAGTGGGTATAAATCGGACTGCAAGGCAATCTTGGCGGGAGTTCCCCAAGGTGCTGTCCTTTCACCCATACTGTATACGCTATACGTATCAGACCTTCCTACTATCCCCTACATCCATACCGCATCATTCGCCGATGATACCTGCTTCTTTTACCAGACTACCTTCAAATCTCTTCCTAATCGAATCCATGTATTCCAAACCGCTCTCAACCGTATCTATATTTGGTTCCAGTTATGGAACATAAAGATAAACACGACAAAAACCCAGGCGATCCTTTTCACTAAATCAACCAGACGGTCACCCATCCAACTAACCTTGGGAACTCAAAATCTTCGCCTAGAACCTTCAGTGAAGTATCTTGGGGTCCATCTGGACCCCAAGCTTACGTTCAAAATTCATATTCGACATCTACAACATAAAGCAAATGCAGCAATTGCAATTTTATACCCATTTTTCAGGTCGAATACATGTCACGTAAGATCAAGCTTTTACTGTATAAAAGCGTGATCCGCAGCATGCTACTGTACGGATGTGAGGCCTGGAGCATCCTCGCAAAACAGCATAAACGAAGAATACAAATTATACAGAATAAGTGTTTGAAAATAATTTTTCAAGCACCGCGTTTCACAAGGATGACAGACCTACACAACGTAGCGCAACTTCCCCATATTGATGCCATGATAACTGAAAATGTAAGCAAGATGCACAAATTTACATCTTTGCATACAAATTTTATGGTACGCAGTATTGGACGCTTGCCCCAGTGGCGTGCTGTACATAGAAACATATTCATCCGATTTACTCCTCATTAAATCCAGCCAGAGATTTGGCGATGTGCTCTCACCTGGAGTAGCGTGGCTCATTCCACAATGCTGGATTTCCGACTCTCGGCTTGAAAGCAATGTGGTTTCTGATGTCCTGCTTCAGGTCATCACATCCCTATCTCTGTCCAAATTTCATCACCATTTGCACACAAACGCTAGCGCCGCCAAATAGGCTCGGGTTAAGTGAACTACAACCCCGTAATGATAGCCACTATTAACTTAGCTGCTAAAGAGCCCTAGTGGGTTCTAACATACGCAGCACACTGGGTGAAGCTAGACTTCGCCTTATCCAGTCCAGTCCAGTTCTTGTATTGACGATTTAAGCGTTAAGTTCAGGATTCTCCTGGATATTTATCAGCATTCATCAGCTATTACATCATCTTGGGTACATAACTCCGCCTTCCCACGCGACAAATTAAGAAGTGGGTTGAAATTCCGCCAATGCCAAAGAGAATACAAGAAATGTCATAAAGACGATCTGGAAGCGTTGATGAAAAAAAGTGTTACATATTTGTCTCCTTCTCAGATCACTACTGGCAATTGCATAGATCACTCCCAAGACCAACTCTTAGATATTACAGCGTTCCTAGAACACGTACAAGATCTTCTTCTTCTACTACTACAAGGTTTAGGCTATGCAGCCTGTTCCGGCGAAGTTAAAAGTGGAATCCATCTTCTGCGTGGTCGGCCAACATCTCTTGTTCCTCTGGGATTATACAGGAAGGTTCTTTTTGGTATTATTTCGTTGTTCATTCTCATTAAGTGTTCTGTCCATTTCTTATTATTTTCGCTGATTTTATCTTCAATTTTATATATATTTAATTCTTCTCGTATAGTTTCATTCCCTATTCTATCCGCTCTTGTGCATTCTTTCACATTACGTAAAAACAGCATTTCCGCAGCCTGTATCCTGCTTTTATCCCTTGATTTCATTATCCAATTTTCACTTCCATACAACAACAATGGAACAGCCATTGTTTTATATAATTTAAGTTTCGTATCTTTCCTTGTTTTCCGACCTAAGGTTCTTTTTATGGTTCCACAAATAGCCTGAAATTTATTTACTTTATTCTCTATATCTTTATTTTCTCTATAAGTTATATCACATCCTAAATATTGGAAATGTGATACTTGTTCTATTATTTTGTTATCCAGTACAATTTTTGATCTAATTTCATATTTACCAATAAATGCGTAGAAGATTAACAACTGTATTCCTCACATAAGTAATGCCATAAGCGATCTTCAATGTATGTAGAGAATTTGGAAATCAATAGTGGCATTTGTTAGGACTATTTAACGAATAAAATTAAGCTGTTTACTCACATTTCAATATCTTCTTGTATCTTGTAAGCCCATGTTTCCCTTAACAGAGATTTAGGCGCTCTCCCCCTACAGGGAAGAATTTGAACCACACTAATTTAGTTACACATGTTTTCGTATAGATGTCATTTGAGTGGTCCGTGGTCAGCGTTCCGCCTCATACTGACATCTAGGAAACCAAGGTAGTACTAGGACTGGAAAATTCGGTATATTTTGCTTAGATGTCTTTTCATTCAGACTTAAGGATCTTTTATGAGCCTGAAAAATCTTCAGACTCGGGATCCACGGCTTAAAGTCCCTCCCGGAGGACTTGCTCCTTGGATTTTTCCGTCCTTAAAAATCCATCGACCCCGGCCGGGTTTGAACCCGCGACCCTCGGGACCAGAGGCAAGGAGCATAACCACTAGTCCACTGTGGTCGATATTAATTCAATATAGTTATTTTAAAATATTTATATATTTAATGTAAAGGACGATATTTGAAAACAAATGAGAAATGTTTGGTTATGTTTCGATTGTTCATCACTGCATCTTGATAATATTTATTGCCAAATAGGACCGTAGGACCGCATTATTGTAAGAATATTCCCTAGTGGAAAAAAAATTAAACACATTAAACTGCATATTATAACCAGTATTATAGTAAAACAATTAATTCAAAACACAATTATTGAATACACGATTATCAAATACATAGTTCGAAATGCATCTGTTCATTATTTGCTATATTGAACGTATTTGTTGGAGAGTCATTCACTGCAAAATAATTCTCTGACCTGTTCAGAATATCATAAATTAGGAGATTTATTTATTTTGACTATTTAACTCATGGTACAAATGCTAGTCAATGACCAATCACGTTTCAATGAATGTTGTTTTACAACCAATGACAGTCGTGTTTCACCTCGGTCTTTATCGATTTATCTTTATCAGCTCCTGCTTTTGTGATAAAGAAAGCTCCTCCTTTTTAATGTTCTGAACAGGTCAAAGCATTATTAGGGGCTGTCAGATGTTAGAATCACTTTAAAAAATCTAAATTTATATTTGCTTCAATCTTGACTTGAAAATGGTCATTTAGCAGCCTATATATAGTCTAGTATTTGTATTATTTCTGCAACTGAACTGCACCCGAACAGGGGCACTTGCACATCATCATCCATGCAAGTATTAGGCCGTGTGGCCCGTTACGGTCTCAAAGAGGAATTTTCCATACAGCGCTTTTTTGCACGTCCCAGCAATCTTTTGCCTTGGGGGTACTAGCGAAGTATGGCTTTTGGAATTCTATGAGACGGCATTCGTTGAAGATGGGCTTTCCAGTTGTTCTGGTAGTTTTGTATGTGGTGAAGAATGGGTTCTACAGCCAACTCTTCCATAATTTCCTCATTTATTTTATGGTCCCACTTTGTGTAGCCTGCTGTACGGCGCATAATCGCATCTCGTTTGCTGTTATTCGGCTTTCATCTCTTCTTCGTATTGTCCATGCTTCACTACCATATCTTAATACTGGTCTTGCGAGAACCTTATAAAGCCGTAATCTTGTGTTCTTCTGTACTAAAGATGGTTTCATTATACTGCTAATTATCCCCGTTGTTTTTTTGTAAAATTTGTGATTTTCTTTGATATATCAGCTTCATCTTGAAATGTTAAATTATAACCCAAATAATTAAATTCGTTTACTCGTTCTAGAATTTCATCGTCCAAAACAATTTTGCTTATAGGGTATTTCCCACAAAAGGCCACCACTTTAGTTTTCTTTGTATTGATTTCCATATTGTACCGTTTTGCAATTATATTAAACTTGCATATTCGGGTGCCAATACTGTGTACAAAATGAATTTATGAATAAAATGTATTCTCAAAAAATAAATAAATTATTATATTATCAAGGGTTCATTTTCTGTAACCTTCCACTTATGGATGCATAGTTTTTTGTGCTAAATACTGTCTTCGGTTGTCAGTACTCTGTGTATAATTTATTTGTGAATAAAAAGCATTCTTAAAAAATAATTAAGATAAAAATGTAAATATCTTTAAATTCGATACTATTGTAGTATGAGCTAAAAGTAATACTCTATAAAAAAAACTCCCAGCCGGATTTGAACCAGCGACGTATGGATTACTGAAATTATATACCACTAAGAGTTCACTGCTCTACCAACTGAGCTCTTACAACGATTGACTAAAAACTCGACAAGTACGCAACCTATTATACCAGTTTTCATTTTTTCGATTTTCGGATGATTCTGGCCAGGATTTTAGAAACAAAATATCAAATTATTGTATTGCCACGGGTCCTCTACACGTATACAAAATTTCAAGTCAATCCAATATTTCTAAGTGGGTGAAAATCGCGTTGAAAAATTCAGTTACATTGATACAAAAACACTTTTTTTGATTTTCTGATGACTATGGCCAGGAATTTAGAAAATACATATGAAATTATTGTATTGTCACGGGTCCTCTACAAGTATACAAAGTTTCAAGTCGATCCAATGATTTTAAGTGGGTGAAAATCGCGTTGAAAGATTCCGTTACATTGATACAAAAACACTTTTTTTGATTTTCTGATGATTATGGCCAGGATTTTAGAAAATAAATATGAAATTATTGTATTGTCACGGGTCCTCTACAAGTATACAAAGTTTCAAGTCGATCCAATGATTTTAAGTGGGTGAAAATCACGTTGAAAGATTCTGTTACATAGATAGATATAGGTCAAGCTAATATAAAGCGTGTAATAAATAAATTATTCTATTATCAAGGGTCAACCCTTCATTTTAATTGCACTTAGACACGCAGAATTTTTTTCTGTGTATTGTACTGGAAATGCATGGACTCGTGCTAGTGAAATTACGCGGTTCTTTCGCCAGTTATTGGTGAAAGGTTGGCAGGTCCCGTGACAGCCTTAATCCGAGTTAATTCTGAGCCTTGCATGGCAATGGAATCGATTAAGCCTGCTATATGTCCGGTAATTGAGTTACAACTGAAGCGATGAAGGGGTTGCCATGAATTGTCAGAGCTGAATTTTAATCATAGCCAATAGGAAGCCAGGTGTCTCTGACGTTCCAATATTCTTATTGACATTCGACATCCTCTTCCTGTCTGCCAATAAGTTAAGGAATAAAGCTAGCACAGCATATTTCTGCGCCAAATCTCCTTGCCGACTGCGCATTTCTTGGATTGCGTTTTTTCTCTAGTCTAAGATAATGCACAGCTACATTCATGCAGAAATACAAAATGTAGGATTAACTTCTGCTTGTGGTATCTGCAGAATCTTCAAAGTATAGTACCGGTTTCTAAATAGACCCTTATAATCCCATGATAACGTTTTTGTCTTATTAGGGAAACTGGGGCTTCAAATTCTGGGGCCAGTTAAATTAACAGCAATTCATTCGCTATTTCCTCTCGGTGTTATGGCAACGTTGTATGGATTTTTCATACCAGCAATTATTTTACAATTATAATATATATGTGTGCGTGTGTGTGTGTGTGTGCGTGTGTTTGTGTGTGTGTAATTAAACAGGTATAATTGTGGACAATCATACTATTACACATTACAGGGACTCTTGTCCAAAATTCTCTCAAAAATGTTAAAAATGTTATTCTTCCAGTTATATTATATGGATGCGAAACACGAACTCCTACTTTAGGGGAGGAGAAAAAATTACGAATATTTAAGAATAAAGTTCTTAGGAAAATTTTAGACCAAAGATAGATGAACAGACAGGCGAATGGAGAAGACTACATACTAGTGAGCTATATGACAAATGTCAGGAAAACTTTAAGGCCCAAACAGTCCCCGAAATCATATGGCCATCATCCTTATCATTATCATCCTTACCATTATCATTATCATCATCATCCTTCACCGGTGTGGAAAGCAACGGGAAGCTACCACACCTACACAATTCTCTAATAAAGCTGCAAGCATAGCATAAAAATGCTATGATTTCAGTGATGGACCTGCCTTCGGGCAGAATTACTATGGATGGATGGATATGATCTTTAAAGGAAATCAGCTAATTAAGAACATTTAAGTCTCGTAGACTGCGATAGGCAGGACATGTGGCACGAAATGGGGTTGAAAGCGGGGTATGGAAACTTCTTGCAGTAAACCAGAGGGGAAATGACCAGTTGGAAAGGAAGAATGAGATAGGAGAATGATTCTAACCATCATTTGAGGGAAGTATATTAAACAGAGAATGATCGGAAAACATTAGCTCAGGATAGGGATATACGGAGAGCTTATGTCCGTGCGACCATGAACCTACGGGTTCGATGGTTCTAGTGAGTTAGTTAGTTATTATCAATATCACCATATTTTATAAAGTCCTTATGTATAGCGCCCTATGTCAGAGACTGTCAAACTATAACATCCTTCAAAAACAAATTAAAGAATTATTTAATAACAAACTAACTTATACACCTCACTGATAGTATTCTTTTAACAATTAATACATTTAATTATCATAAGTAATGCACGAGTGATTTCCAAATTATCGATAAATTCACGACTCACGAAGTGAGGAGTGAATTTATCTAGAGAATTTGGAAATCAAGAGTGGCATTTGTTAGGACTATTTAACGAATAAAATTAAGCTGTTTACTCACAAATCATTATTTAACTACAGTTATTTCAAAATATTTATATATTTAATGCAAACGGCGATGTTTGAAAACAAATGAGAAACGATAGGTACGCTTCTACTGCTTCTTTTGTTTATCACTGCAACCAGATCATACTATTTATTGCCAAAGGAACGCAATATTGTAAGAATGCTCTCTAGTGGAGAAAAAATGAAACATCAATCTGTATATTAATTCATTTCTGATGTCGTATGATGTAAATATTACAATTATATTTTTCTGGATTATTACCTGGGAAAAAAAATACATTTAAGAAAGTCAAACAGTGGTTTCTTTTTTTGGTGGTATAATAAATTGCTACAAATGTTGACATGTATGCACTATATATACAATCTGGTAGCCGTATTTCTTATAGGCTCAGTCACTGCAAAATAACGGTCAGACCTGTTCAGAATATTAAAAAGGAGGAGCTTTGTTTAATATATGGTAATTATAACACTGATAAATATTTCGTGAAACACGACTCTGATTGGTTGTAAAACAGAAATCATTGAAACGTGATTGGTCATTGACTTCCATTTGGGGCATGAGTTAAATAGTCTATGAAAATAATATTAAGATTAACAAATATTTCCTTTGGTTTTGTTTTATATATTGTACAAACGTAAAATTAGTTTTCTATATCTCATTATTTTTCTTTGTTTTTTATATACACTAGACAGGGACAATTTAATATGTCTTGCTTGTATACATTTTATTATTAGTTTTAGTCTTAATTTTAACTAACATTAACTGGTTGCATTATAGATCGTAATATAATAGATATTATCTTTTTGATCAAATTTTTATTTAGTATTTAATATTAGAGTTGATTGAGATTGTTATATTCTGATGTAACATATGTTGGTCCTGGTGAGTGGAAAAGAAGGCCACGTGGCCTTAACTCCACCAGGCTAAATAAATAAAATCTAAAAATCTAATCTAAAATCTATAAATAAGACATTCAATTTAATATAATCTTAAATCAATCTTGGTGATGGCGAGGAAATTAATAAAAGAGTTCAATCAATAAAACTAAGGATAAAAAGTGTCCTTTACAACGAATCCAAAGGCATTCAGATCCAAGTAATCAAGTAAATGGAAAAATTAGATTAATTCTTGTGTCACATAAAGATAACGTTTTACATAAATTTTGGAATAATTCCAACTGACAGCAAAGAGTAAAATATCAATATTATTTTTAACTGAATTAGTTGCCAGGGAGGTAGATCATGAAGTATGCAACCCGTATAAACATTAATTTTTAAATAACTTTTATCTCTAGCACATTACAAGACACTGAAATGTAAAGACATTCCGCTCTAACTGCAATTATGTCGCAAAATTGAAACATTTTTCTTTTCTTTTTACTTCTATGCTTATATTCTTATTAAAATGTGCAACTGTTCAACTTTTAAATTAATTAAACCGAAGAATAAAAACGAATATTAAATTATGACAAAAATTAAGGGGATTCTGAGCCACCACGTGACCTATATAAATAAAAAAAGAGGGAAAAAAAACAATTTCTTGTTGCAATAAGGGAATAATTGCCTGAGGGAAAAACACACACACACACACACACACACACACATATATATATATATATATATATATATATATATATATATATATATATATATTCATTCATAGTAATTCTGCCCGAGGGCAGATCCTTCACTGCAATCATATCATTTTCATGCTATGCTTGCAGCTTTACTAGGGAATTGTAGGTGTGGTAACTTCCCGTTGCTTTCCACTCCGGTGAAGGATGATGATGATGATGATATTGATAAGGATGATGATAATGATAAGGATGGTGATGATGATGATGGACATATGATTTCGGGGACCGTTTGGGCCTTAACGTTTTCCTGAAATTTGTCTTACAGATGAGGAAAACCCCGATAAAAACCTCACCCAGAAAAACTGCGCCGACCGGGTATCGAACCCGGCCCGCTTCGTGACAAGGCAGGACTCTACCTCGAGACCATAGCGATGGACATATATATATAATGTCCACCGCCGGGCCGCTGCGTGACAAGGTAGCGTGCTACCGTGTCAAGCAGCAGGCCCGGGTTCGATTCCCGGACGGGACAGGCTCCTGGGTGAGGTTTTCTCGGGGTTTTTCCTCACCTGTAACACAAATGTCAGGAAGCTTAGGGCCCAACGGCCCCCGAAAATCATCCGGCCATCACCATCATCATTATCCCTCACCGTTGTAGAAAGCACCTACAATTCCCTAGTAAAGCTGCAAAGCATAGCATGAAAATGCTATGATTGAAGCGAAAGACCTACCCTCGGGCTGAATTACTATGGATGGATGGATGGATGGATATATATATATATATATATATATATGCGTGTGTGTGTGTGTGTGTGTGTGTGTGTTGGTTTTTTTTCAAAAATAATGTGATAAATGCCGTAAAATAAAGTGAGAAGTTGAGCTTAAAGTAACCTAAAATCGCCTCATTTACAATTTAAAATATGAATTAATCATTGCTCAGTCAGTGTAGCCAACTTATCATAAAACCCCACTTACAAACAAATGAACGCTAAAGTAATATGGTGTAGGCTGCACTAACTCGCCCATTTTCTCACCATAATTTGCCCAAAAGCGGCAGATATTTTTTTGGACACTGCTTTGGTATACGATAAAGCTTTTCTGGGAAAAAATTCAAGAAATATTTCGGGATGAAACGGTTGGCAGTTCCCTTGTAAGAACTTTATTCTCAAATACTCGTAATATTTTTTCCTCCCTTAAAGTAATAGGCTATAACTGGTAGAATAATAGTTTTATATATTTTCAGTTCAATGCTTTTTGATAGAAGATGGGACGACAAGAGAGCCTATAATGCATAATAGAATGCATATCTAGAATTGGTCTACCGCTGTGGTCTCGAGGTAGCGTCCTGCCTTGTCACGCAGCAGGCCCGGGTTCGATCCCCGGTCGGGATAGGCTCCTGGGTGAGATTTTTATCGGGGTTTTTCCTCGCCTGTAAGACAAATCTCAGGAAAACTTTAAGGCCCAAACGGTCCCCGAAATAATATGGCCATCATCATCCTTATCATCATCATCATCCTTCACCGGTGTGGAAAGCAACGGGAAGCAACCACACCTACAATTCCCTAGTAAAGCTGCAAGCATAGCATGAAAATGCTATGATTGCAGTGAAGGACCTGCCTTCGGGCAGAATTACTATGGATGGATGTAGAATTGAGCCTATGTTTAATTTCTCTGCACACCTCATTGCTATTTGATTTATTGCTGGTTAATGTTATTCTCCCACCTCATTCTTGATCTACCAACTGGTCGTTTTCTTTTCCTACAAGAAGCTTCCATGCCCCCCTTTCACCCCCCATTCGTGTCACATGCCCATCGCAGTCTACGAGACTTAACTGTTATTACATCTGGTTTCCTATAAAGACCATGTAGTTCACTGTCATGCAGCTATTATTATTATTATTATTATTATTATTATTATTATTATTATTATTATTATTATTATTATTATTATTATTATTGTGGATGGCGACCACAAGGTGCCCAAGCTGTGCAAAACATTTCTTCCACTTACTTGTGTTTAGCACTCTTTTAACTTTACTATCTAACCTCTCTTGGTTAACTCTTGTTTTTTTTCGACCCCGACGCTATTAGGGCATCCGAGGGCTAGGAAGTCTTTCCTTTCTTCCATTTCTTCTTTCCTTTATTTTCTTTTCTTCTCCAGAAAAGCCTGACCAGAGGCTATAAGATGGCAGCCCCATCACTGGTCTTGCCTTCCTTTGGCCAGCAACCAATCGAAGGGACTATTATTATGCTTTCAAGTCTTATACGAGAATTTCCCTCAAACGCTGGAGGGAAAATAGGATCGTAACAGGCCTTGGCCTAATACTTGGAAGGAAGAAGAAGAAGAAGAAGAATATTATTATTATTCCCAAATCGCCTGTTTGTTTATCTATCTTTAATCCAAAATTTTTCCAAGAACACTATTATCAAATACCCTTAAATATGTTGTCCTCCCTTAAAGTAAGACCGAATATTCCGTATGTAAAACTGAAATCTTAGGTTCAAATCCAGACTCAGGTGTTTTTCTCTGTAGTTATGTTATGGTATCTATACATGTTCAGGAATTTCAAATTCTTAAACAGTTATAGGCTATAAATGCCCGTCCGTAATTCGTGTCCACTTTGTAGAATAGTAATACTAGTATGCCCTTGTTTCTCTCAGTTTCCACCATATAGGAGAGAAATTCAACCATACTCATAACACTGGTCGACAAAGTTTTCTTCACAAGAAATCTGATTAGTGAATCTAGTGCATTTTTTCATACTGAATTCAGATATGTAGTCAGAATTTTTCCATCAGGCACAGTTTTTTTTTTTTTTGACAGCTACTCCTTAAAAATGCACTTTTTGGACTCTGACTTAAGACTTCTTCCCGGAACATCTTGGGGCTGTCTCTGATGAGCAGGTGAGCGTTTTCATCAGCAAGTTTCCACAATGGAAAAGAGGTACCAAGGCAAGTGGAGTTCTAATATGCTGGCTGACTACTGTTGGGCGAAGAAGAGAGATGTTACAGATGCAAAATATGCCCGAAAATCACTATCTACCACTTCCTAGGTAAGTCAGAATAAGTTAGAGTTAGATGGATTTTATTAAAAATTATAAAAAAATGTAAATGAAATCACAGAAAATTCTTGCCTGATAGGAAAAAACTGAAATGATATTTAAATTCAGGATGAAAAATACTTCTAAAATCTCATATTTTTATTCTTGTGAAAGAAAAAAAGTTCATTTTTGTCGACCATTTTTATTTAGATACACTTGTTTATATAAATGTCATTCAGTGGACCGAGTCAGCGTTCCGCCTCATAGTGACATCTATGAAACCAAGATATTACTAGGATAGTAATATTCGGTAAATTTTGCACAGAGGTCTTTATTCAGGTTTGTGGTTCTTTTACGATCCTGAGAATCTTGAGACACGGGACGCATCCGGAATCCTTGTCCCTTGGATCTTTCCACCCTTAAAAAATCATCGATAAATCCGTGACTGACTAATTTATGTCCACTTTTTAGAATATCGTACAACAAACACAAGAGCTACTAGGAGTGGAGTTTCTTACTGGAAGGCTGTAGAGATGCCTGGTGAGGTTTAAGGGTGCTATTTATTGCTGCACCCGCTATCAGCCTGTTTAATATCCAACTTGTGGAAACTTGTTTCTAATGCTAAGAGGTATAATACCCTCATGCAAAATAGATGGTAGCAACTTGCTTTTTGTCATTAGCAGTTTAAGATCATCTTTATTAAGATTAAAAAAAACATTTTAGCTTATTAGAAAAGAGTTATTAAAATAATTAGTGGAAATAGTAATAGAACTCACTGTAAACAACTTTTTTCATAAAATTAGGAATTCTGACTCTGGTATCAATGTGAACTTAGCGACAAAAAGAATGAGCCGCTTCAAAAAGCAGAGTTCCTGTTATGGCCCACTGCGCATGCTCGAAAAGCCATATATGCGTTTCACGAGGTAATGCATTGTTAAATGTTTTAAATACGATGTATTTGGGTTTAACCGTCTTAAATACTTAAAGGTCAGCCGCGGTGGACTAGTGGTTATGCTCCTTGCCTATGGTCCAGAGGGTCGCGGGTTCAAACCCGGCCGGGGTCGATGGATTTTTTAGGACGGAAAAATCCAAGGAGCAAGTCCTCCGGAAGGGACTTTAAGCCGTGGGTCCCGAGTCTGAAGATTTTCAGGCTCGTAAAAAATCCTTAAGCCTGAATGAAAAGGCCTCTAAGCAAAATTTACCGAATTTTCCCTTCCTAGTACTACCTTGGTTTCCTGGATGTCAGTATGAGGCGGAACGCTGACCACGGACCACTCAAAATGATATCTATACGAAAACAAGTGTAACTAAATTAGTATGGTTCAAATTCTTCCCTGTAGGGGGAGAGCGCTTAAATCTCTGTAAAGGGAAAATATGGGCTTACAATACAATACAAATAGTTAAAGAACAGTGAAGGAGACTTGTTTCTAGATATTTACGAGTGCTCGACAAATGCAGTATTACTCAAATTGCGACATTTTAAATAAAGTTCAACTCTTGTTGATAGTACAAAAGTAAATACGGCAACTCGTATCGATAGTTCGAGTAGCGTAGATCGTTAAACTACTCACAACAAGACGAAATATATGTGAAAGTCAGGGTTCGAATCCTCCGACAATTTTTTTGTATTAATTTGTATTTTCGCAAAATACATCCTATAATATTTAATTCCTGCCACATAATCTACGTCCAATCTACACTATCTTAAGTAATATTCCTGCCTTCGTAAACTCTGTAACACCATTTAGCTACCGGTATAAATTTAATTGTGTGTGCAGTACTACGTTTTAATAATCCATCCATAGTAATTCTGCCCGAAGGCAGGTCCTTCACTGCAATCATAGCATTTTCATGTTATGCTTGCAGCTTTACTAGGAAAATTGTAGGTGTGGTAGCTTCCCGTTGCTTTCCACACCGGTGAAGAAAGATTAAGAAGGTGATGATAATGATAAGGAAGATGATGATGGCCATATGATTTCGGGGACCGTTTGGGCCTTAAAGTTTTCCTGACATTTGTCTTACAGGCGAGGAAAAACCCCGATAAAAACCTCACCCAGAAAAACTGCCCCGACCGGGGATCGAACCCAGGCCCGCTGCGTGACAAAGCAGCACGCTACCTCGAGACCACAGCGGTGCACGTTTTAATAATAGTGCTATAAATTTATATAATAAAATATAATATAGATTCATATATTTATGAGTTTATTTACTTATTACGTATTAGTGATGAACAAGTATCACCCATCAATTAAAATATTTGGTTTATATATGTCAAGTCCAGCATAATAATAGCCCATAGATGATTGACGATAATAAAAAAAAATTGTATAGGATCGTAACAGGCCTTGGCCTAATACTTGGAAGGAAGAAGATGAAGAAAGGTTCCTTGGGTTTTTCGCCTCAAATATTCAATATATGTATATAGAAATTTTGGTCATGGTTATTTTTGGTTCTAATAGATAGAACAGTGAAGTTCTGTAAAAAAATGCAAACATATTTTCATAACAACAACCTCAATAGCTACATAACTTCGAAAGTAGCTAAAATTCTGCCTAACTGTATGTAGCCATGCACTACTTTATAAATGTAACAGTATTGGCCTATTATAATGGAGGCGTGTGAAGTTTTCAGTATCAGATCCATTTTTTCTAGGAGTACAATAAATTGTAAATTTTTAGGGCAATAGCAGTATTTGAATTCAAATACCTAGGAACAATAATCACAAACAGGAATGAGATGCACAAAGATTCTGCACAGGCTCGATTCTGAAAATGCGTGCCATTATGCGTTACAGGGACTCTTGTCGTCCCAACTCCTTTCAAAAAACTTTAAACTGAAGATATACAACTGTTATTCTACCAGTTATATTATATGGATGCGAAACATGGACTCTTACTTTAAGGGTGGAAGGGACATTACGAGAACCTGAGAATAAATTACTTAGAAACTTTTTGGACCTAAGAGAAATGAACAGACATGCGAATGGAGAAGACTACATAACAGTGAACTATATGGTCTTTATAGGTAGCCAGATATAATAACAACAGTTAAATCTCAGACTGGAATGGGCAGGATATGTGGAACTATTGGAAAAAGGAGCATGGAAGCTTCTTGTAGGAAAGCCAGAGAGAAAACACCCAATTGGTAGGCCAAGAATGAGGTGGAAGAATAACATTATCCACGATTTGAGGGAAGTAGATTATACAGGAGATGGCTGGAAAACATTAGTTCAAGATAGGGGTGTATGGAGGGTTTATAACAGCGCGGCCATGAACATATGGGTTCGATTGTGCCAGTGAGTTAGTTAATTAGTTAGGGACAGTATTTTGATGAACCTCTTCAAATTAATAGCTAACTTAATCACGCATTGGAGAATCCGTATACAATATATACATATTAAGAAGTTTATTTGAATAAAAAAATGAGCTTTAACTTAGATGTAAATATAACAAATGAATGTAACAAGTACGGAAAGCGCTTGAACGCACAGCTGATTCTAACTTAATGCGGCAGATCCCAACTACTTATGGAGGCTTACAACACATGCTACGCTCCCCATGCTAATTAGTTCCACCCCCCTCACCGCTCTGGGCAAGAATTTCACTTTTATTCTATATCTATTAACCGCAATCCCTCTAACAGCTCATCAATTACCTCGCCCTTCTACCATTGTGGCACTCTGGCATTTGTGGTCAATAAATTCCACTCGTTCAAACTTACCAATCAAATTAGAGATTAACTCATAGTTCAATGGACAAAATTTATCATAAAATGCATTAAAGCGTTGTTTATAAAATTAAAACATAATTCCCATCTTCCGATCCTCCGAGTTTTGTATCCAAACGTCACGATTTATAACTAACTAACTCACTGGCACTATCAAACCCGAAGGTCCATGGCCGCGCGGATATAAATTCACCATAAATCCCTAACCTGAAATAATCTTTTCCAATCCAGACTGATTGTGCGTGAAACATTGTAGAAATGAATATTCATAATCCGATGCACTGAACAAAAAGTCCCAATAATTTGCAATATTATGAATTAATAAAACGGAACCCCATTAAAGAAATTAAATTATACATTTTCACGTAAATTATTACAATAACTGTATTAATATTATTAAACTGGCCGATAGCGAGGAGATACTAAAGGACAACACGCACACACTATTGAGTAACACCGAGAAATTAGGACTGGAAGTAAATATCAATAAAACTAAATATATGGTAGTGTTAGACGGGAAACCACCAAGTTACTAAAGAGTAAAAAGAGGGAATATTTGAGAGAGAAGATTAATGATCTGGAAATGAATGCAAAAAATAGGAACATTAGAGAATTATATCAGGGAATTAGTATAGAGAAGAAAGGGTTTCAGGCTAGAACAAACATAATTCGGAATGAAAATGGGGATATGATTGCAGATTCCAAGAGTATATTAAATAGATGGAAAGTTATTTTAATCAGCTATTAAATGTACATACAGGACAGGACATTGAGGAGAATAACTTACAGACAGCAGAAATGCTAGTCGCAGAGCCAAGTGCATTAGAGGTTGAAATGGCAATTGAAAAATTGAAGATGTATAAAGCATCAGGTTCAGATGAGATCCCAGCAGAACTGATAAAATCAGGGGGAGAAAAATAGATGGACAAGATACGCTGGTTGCTTAGTATGATTTGGCAAAAAGAAGCTCTTCCAGATGAATGGAAGGAATCAATTATCATACCAATTTATAAGAAAGGAGATAAAACTGATTGCAACAACTATAGGGGCATCTCATTACTTTCAACTTCGTACAAAATTCTAACAAATATATTAGTAAGCAGACTTACTCCCTATATTGATGACATTCTAGGAGATCATCAATGTGCATTTAGAAGAAACAGGTCTACAACAGATCAGATTTTTAGAATAAGACAGATTTTAGAAAAGAAATGGGAATATAATGGTACTGTACATCAACTATATGTAGACTTCAAAAAAGCATATGATTCAATTAAGAGGGAGAAGTTATATAGTATCCTGCTGGAGTTTGGAATTCCTAAAAAGTTAGTTAGACTTATACGAATGTGTCTAAATGGCTCAACGAGTAGGGTGCGTGTAGGCAAACAGTTTTCAGACACTTTTGAAATCCAGAATGGGTTAAAGCAAGGAGATGCACTATCTCCTCTACTATTTAATTTTGTACTAGAGCATGCCATTAAATCTTTAGAGAATGAGGAAGGCTTACAACTCAATGGTATTAATAAGCTGTTAGTTTATGCTGATGATGTAGTACTACTGGCCGATAGCGAGGAGATACTAAAGGCCAACACGCACACACTATTGAGTAACACTAAGAAATTAGGACTGGAAGTAAATATCAGTAAAACTAAATATATGGTCACACGTAGAAATACATTATATAATGGAAATGGACAGCTAATGACAAATGAGGGAAATTTTGAGGAATTGGCTGAATTCAAATACCTAGGAACAATAATCACAAATAGGAATGAGATGCACAAAGAAATTAAACATAGGCTCAATTCTGGAAATGCATGCTATTATGCATTGCAGAGACTTTTGATGTCCCAACTGCTTTCAAAAAACGTTAAGCTGAAAATATATAAAACTATTGTTCTACCAGTTATATTATATGGGTGCGAAACATGGACTCTTACTTTAAGGGAGGAAAGGAGATTACGAGTATTTGAGAATAAAGTTCTTAGGAAAATTTTTGGACCAAAGAGAGATGAACAGACAGGTGAATGGAGAAGACTACATAACAATGAACTACATGGTCTTTATAGGAAGCCAGATATAATAAGAACAGTTAAGTCCCGTAGACTGCGATGGGCAGGACATGTTGCGCGTATGGGGAATGAAAGACGTGCATGGAAACTTCTTGTAGGAAAGCCAGAAGGAAAACGCCCAGTTGGTAGACCAAAAATGAGGTGGGAGAACAACATTAACTATGATTTGAGGGAAGTAGATTATACAGGGAATGATTGGAAAGCATTAGCTCAGGATAGGGATGTATGGAGAGCTTATGTCCGTGCGGCCATGAACCTACGGGTTCGATAGTGCCAGTGAGTAAGTAAGTATATGGTCACACGTAGAAATACATTATATAATGGAAATGGATAGCTAATAACATATGAGGGTAATTTTGAGGAAGTGGCTGAATTCAAATACCTAGGAACAATAATCACAAATAGGAATGAGATGCACAAAGAAATTAAACATAGGCTCAATTCTGGAAATGCGTGCTATTATGCATTGCAGAGACTCTTGATGTCCCAACTTCTTTCAAAAAAACGTTAAACTGAAAATATATAAACTATTATTCTACCAGTTATATTATATGGGTGTGAAACATGGACTCTTACTTTAAGGGAGGAAAGGAGATTACGAGTGTTCGAGAATAAAGTACTTATGAATTTTTTTTAGACCAAAGAGAGATGAACAGACAGATGAATGGAGAAGACTACATAACAATGAACTACATGGTCTTTATAGGAAGCCAGATATAATAAGAACAGTTAAGTCTCGTAGACTGCGATGGGCAGGACATGTTGAACGTATGGGGAATGGAAGACTTGCATGAAAACTTCTTGTAGGAAAGTCAGAGGGAAAACATCCAGTTGGTAGACCAAAAATGAGGTGGGAGAATAACATTACCTATGATTTGAGGGAAGTAGATTATACAGGGAATTATTGGAAAGCATTAGGTCAGGATAGGGATATATGGAGAGCTTATGTCCGCGCGGCCATGAACCTACGGGTTCGATAGTGCCAGTGAGTAAGTATATAATCATCCCTGTATAATCTACTTCCCCCAAATCATGGTTAATGTTATTCTCCCACCTTGGTCTACCAACTGGGAGTTTCCCTCTGGTTTTCCTACAAGAAGTTTCCATGCCTCTCTTTCATTCCCCATTCGTGCCATATGACCTGCCCATCGCAATCTACGAGACTTAACTGTTATTATATCTGGTTCCTTGTAAAGATAATGTAGCTCACTGTTATGTAGTCTTCTCCATTCGCATTCGTGATCATCTCTCTTTGGTCCAAAAAGTTTCCTGAGAAGTTTTATCTCAAATACTCGTAATCTTTTCTCCTCCCTTAAAGTAAGAGTCGTCCACCGCTGTGGTCTCTAGGTAGCGTGCTAACTTGTCACTCAGCGGGCCCGGATTCAATCCCCAGTCGGGGCAGTTTTCCTGGGTGAGGTTTTTATCAGGGTTTTTCCTCACCTGTGAGACAAATGTCAGGAAAACTTTAAGGCCCAATCGGTCCCCGAAATCATATGGCCATCATCGTCCTTATCATTATCAACATCCTTCACCGGTGTGGAAAGCAACGGGACGCTACCACACTTACAATTCCCTAGTATGCTATGAAAATGCTATGATTGCAGTGAAGGACCTGCGTTCGGGCAGAATTACTATGGATGGAAAGTAAGAGTCCATGTTTCACATCCATATAATGTAACTGGTAGAATGACAGTTTTATATATTTTCTGTTTAATGTTCTCTGAGGAACAGGCTAGTAATTAAACCTAAACCGTGAAGAAGAAGAAGATTAAGAATATTGACAATACAGTGTTTCTCCTTCAACGCAAAGTGATTTGTTTCCGGAGGTTTCTGTCTACAGCATCTTCTTCCTTCAAATTTCTAGCTTCCATACTTCTACTCACTCCATCTATCCAATGTCATCTAGGTCTGCTTCTACCACTTTTTCCATTTGCTTTCCAATCAAGGATCTTCTTTGGTATTCTATCTTCTTCCATTCTTATGAGGTATCCATACCATTTCAAACGTTCTATCTTCTATTTTGTTTCTATTCTTCTTGTAAGCCCATGGTTTACCTTAACAGATATTTAGGCGCTCTCCCCCTACAGGGAAGAATTTGAACCATACAACTATTTTTTTTACAAGCTTCCTTTTTCAACTTGCAGAATTTATTTTATTGTGCTGTTTCTGACTTTATCCATTCTTTAAATTCAATCAAGGATCTTCTTTGGTATTCTATCTTCTTCCATTCTTATGAGGTATCCATACCATTTCAAACGTTCTATCTTCTATTTTGTTTTTATTCTTCTTGTAAGCCCATGGTTTACCTTAACAGATATTTAGGCGCTCTCCCCCTACAGGGAAGAATTTGAACCATACAACTATTTTTTTTACAAGCTTCCTTTTTCAACTTGCAGAATTTATTTTATTGTGCTGTTTCTGACTTTATCCATTCTTTAAATTCAATCAAGGATCTTCTTTGGTATTCTATCTTCTTCCATTCTTATGAGGTATCCATACCATTTCAAACGTTCTATCTTCTATTTTGTTTCTATTCTTCTTGTAAGCCCATGGTTTACCTTAACAGATATTTAGGCGCTCTCCCCCTACAGGGAAGAATTTGAACCATACAACTATTTTTTTTACAAGCTTCCTTTTTCAACTTGCAGAATTTATTTTATTGTGCTGTTTCTGACTTTATCCATTCTTTAAATTCAATCAAGGATCTTCTTTGGTATTCTATCTTCTTCCATTCTTATGAGGTATCCATACCATTTCAAACGTTCTATCTTCTATTTTGTTTCTATTCTTCTTGTAAGCCCATGGTTTACCTTAACAGATATTTAGGCGCTCTCCCCCTACAGGGAAGAATTTGAACCATACAACTATTTTTTTTACAAGCTTCCTTTTTCAACTTGCAGAATTTATTTTATTGTGCTGTTTCTGACTTTATCCATTCTTTAAATTCAATCAAGGATCTTCTTTGGTATTCTATCTTCTTCCATTCTTATGAGGTATCCATACCATTTCAAACGTTCTATCTTCTATTTTGTTTCTATTCTTCTTGTAAGCCCATGGTTTACCTTAACAGATATTTAGGCGCTCTCCCCCTACAGGGAAGAATTTGAACCATACAACTATTTTTTTTACAAGCTTCCTTTTTCAACTTGCAGAATTTATTTTATTGTGCTGTTTCTGACTTTATCCATTCTTTAAATTCAATCAAGGATCTTCTTTGGTATTCTATCTTCTTCCATTCTTATGAGGTATCCATACCATTTCAAACGTTCTATCTTCTATTTTGTTTCTATTCTTCTTGTAAGCCCATGGTTTACCTTAACAGATATTTAGGCGCTCTCCCCCTACAGGGAAGAATTTGAACCATACAACTATTTTTTTTACAAGCTTCCTTTCTCAACTTGCAGAATTTATTTTATTGTGCTGTTTCTGACTTTATCCATTCTTTAAATTCAATCAAGGATCTTCTTTGGTATTCTATCTTCTTCCATTCTTATGAGGTATCCATACCATTTCAAACGTTCTATCTTCTATTTTGTTTCTATTCTTCTTGTAAGCCCATGGTTTACCTTAACAGATATTTAGGCGCTCTCCCCCTACAGGGAAGAATTTGAACCATACAACTATTTTTTTTACAAGCTTCCTTTTTCAACTTGCAGAATTTATTTTATTGTGCTGTTTCTGACTTTATCCATTCTTTAAATTCAATCAAGGATCTTCTTTGGTATTCTATCTTCTTCCATTCTTATGAGGTATCCATACCATTTCAAACGTTCTATCTTCTATTTTGTTTCTATTCTTCTTGTAAGCCCATGGTTTACCTTAACAGATATTTAGGCGCTCTCCCCCTACAGGGAAGAATTTGAACCATACAACTATTTTTTTTACAAGCTTCCTTTTTCAACTTTCAGAATTTATTTTATTGTGCTGTTTCTGACTTTATCCATTCTTTAAATTCAATCAAGGATCTTCTTTGGTATTCTATCTTCTTCCATTCTTATGAGGTATCCATACCATTTCAAACGTTCTATCTTCTATTTTGTTTCTATTCTTCTTGTAAGCCCATGGTTTACCTTAACAGATATTTAGGCGCTCTCCCCCCTACAGGGAAGAATTTGAACCATACAACTATTTTTTTTACAAGCTTCCTTTTTCAACTTGCAGAATTTATTTTATTGTGCTGTTTCTGACTTTATCCATTCTTTAAATTCAATCAAGGATCTTCTTTGGTATTCTATCTTCTTCCATTCTTATGAGGTATCCATACCATTTCAAACGTTCTATCTTCTATTTTGTTTCTATTCTTCTTGTAAGCCCATGGTTTACCTTAACAGATATTTAGGCGCTCTCCCCCTACAGGGAAGAATTTGAACCATACAACTATTTTTTTTAACAAGCTTCCTTTTTCCACTTGCAGAATTTATTTTATTGTGCTGTTTCTGACTTTATCCATTCTTTAAATTCAATCAAGGATCTTCTTTGGTATTCTATCTTCTTCCATTCTTATGAGGTATCCATACCATTTCAAACGTTTATCTTCTATTTTGTTTGTATTCTTCTTGTAAGCCCATGGTTTACCTTAACAGATATTTAGGCGCTCTCCCCCTACAGGGAAGAATTTGAACCATACAACTATTTTTTTTACAAGCTTCCTTTTTCAACTTTCAGAATTTATTTTATTGTGCTGTTTCTGACTTTATCCATTCTTTAAATTCAATCAAGGATCTTCTTTGGTATTCTATCTTCTTCCATTCTTATGAGGTATCCATACCATTTCAAACGTTCTATCTTCTATTTTGTTTCTATTCTTCTTGTAAGCCCATGGTTTACCTTAACAGATATTTAGGCGCTCTCCCCCTACAGGGAAGAATTTGAACCATACAACTATTTTTTTTCACAAGCTTCCTTTTTCAACTTGCAGATTTATTTTATTGTGCTGTTTCTGACTTTATCCATTCTTTAAATTCAATCAAGGATCTTCTTTGGTATTCTATCTTCTTCCATTCTTATGAGGTATCCATACCATTTCAAACGTTCTATCTTCTATTTTGTTTCTATTCTTCTTGTAAGCCCATGGTTAAGATTAAAACAGATATTTAGGAGATCTACCCAATACAGGGAAGAGAATTTGAACCATTCCACTATTTTTTTTTACAAGCTTCCTTGTTCAACTTGCAGAATTTATTTTATTGTGCTGTTTATGACTTTATCCATTCTTTAAATTCAATCAAGGAGCTTCTTTGGTATTCTATCTTCTTCCCTTCTTTCGAGGTATCCATACCAGTGAAAACAGTCGTTCTATCTTTCTATGTATGTTTATATTCTTCTTGTAAGCCCATGGTTTACCCTAACAGATATTTAGGCGCTCTCCCCCTACAGGGAAGAATTTGACACATAAAACTATTTTTTTTACAAGCTTCCTTTTTCAACTTGACAGAGAATTTATTTTTATTGTGATGTTTCTGACTTTATCCATTCTTTAAATTCAATCAAGGATCTTCTTGGTATTCTATCTTCTTCCATTCTTATGAGGTATCCATACCATTTCAAACGTTCTATCTTCTATTTTGTTTCTATTCTTCTTGTAAGCCCATGGTTTACCTTAACAGATATTTAGGCGCTCCCCCCTACAGGGAAGAATTTGAACCATACAACTATTTTTTTTACAAGCTTCCTTTTTCAACTTGCAGAATTTATTTTATTGTGCTGTTTCTGACTTTATCCATTCTTTAAATTCAATCAAGGATCTTCTTTGGTATTCTATCTTCTTCCATTCTTATGAGGTGTCCATACCATTTCAAACGTTCTATCTTCTATTTTGTTTGTATTCTTCTTGTAAGCCCATGGTTTACCTTAACAGATATTTAGGCGCTCTCCCCTACAGGGAAGAATTTGAACCATACAAACTATTTTTTTTACAAGCTTCCTTTTTCAACTTGCAGAATTTATTTTATTGTGCTGTTTCTGACTTTATCCATTCTTTAAATTCAATCAAGGATCTTCTTTGGTATTCTATCTTCTTCCATCTTATGAGGTATCCATACCATTTCAAACGTTCTATCTTCTATTTTGTTTGTATTCTTCTTGTAAGCCCATGGTTTACCTTAACAGATATTTAGGCGCTCTCCCCCTACAGGGAAGAAATTTGAACCATACAACTATTTTTTTTACAAGCTTCCTTTTTCAACTTGCAGAATTTATTTTATTGTGCTGTTTTCTGACTTTATCCATTCTTTAAATTCAATCAAGGATCTTCTTTGGTATTCTATCTCTTCCATTCTTATGAGGTATCCATACCATTTCAAACGTTCTATCTTCTATTTTGTTTGTATTCTTCTTGTAAGCCCATGGTTTACCTTAACAGATATTTAGGCGCTCCTCCCCCTACAGGGAAGAATTTGAACCATACAACTATTTTTTTTACAAGCTTCCTTTTTCAACTTGCAGAATTTATTTTATTGTGCTGTTTCTGACTTTATCCATTCTTTAAATTCAATCAAGGATCTTCTTTGGTATTCTATCTCTTTCCATTCTTATTGAGGTATCCATACCATTTCAAACGTTCTATCTTCTATTTTGTTTTTATTCTTCTTGTAAGCCCATGGTTTACCTTAACAGATATTTAGGCGCTCTCTCCCCTACAGGGAAGAATTTGAACCATACAACCTATTTTTACAAGCTTCCTTTTTCAACTTGCAGAATTTATTTTATTGTGCTGTTTCTGACTTTATCCATTCTTTAAATTCAATCAAGGATCTGCTTTGGTATTCTATCTTCTTCCATTCTTATGAGGTATCCATACCATTTCAAACGTTCTATCTTCTATTTTGTTTTATTCTTCTTGTAAGCCCATGGTTTACCTTAACAGATATTTAGGGCGCTCTCCCCCTACAGGGAAGAATTGAACCATACAACTATTTTTTTACAAGCTTCCTTTTTCAACTTGCAGAATTTATTTTATTGTGCTGTTTCTGACTTTATCCATTCTTTAAATTCAATCAAGGATCTTCTTTGGTATTCTATCTTCTTCCATTCTTATGAGGTTCCATACCATTTCAAACGTTCTATCTCTATTTTGTTTTTATTTCTTCTTGTAAGCCCATGGTTTACCTTAACAGATATTTAGGCTCTCTCCCCCCTACAGGGAAGAATTTGACCATACAACTATTTTTTTTACAAGCTTCCTTTTTCAACTTGGCAGAATTTATTTTTTATTGTGCTGTTTCTGACTTATCCATTCTTTAAATTCAATCAAGGAGCTTCCTTTGGTATTCTATCTTCTTCCATTCTTATGAGGGTGTCCATACCATTTCAACACGTTCTATCTTCTATTTTGTTTCTATTCTTCTTGTAAGCCCATGGTTTACCTTAACAGATATTTAGGCGCTCTCCCCCTACAGGGAAGAATTTGAACCATACAACTATTTTTTTTACAAGCTTCCTTTTTCAAACTTGCAGAAGTGATTTTATTTGTGCGTTTCTGACTTTATACATTCTTTAAATCAATCAAGGATCTTCTTTGGTATTCTATCTTCTTCCATTCTTATGAGGGTATCCATACCATTTCAAACGTTCTACTCGCTATTTTGTTTCTATTCTTCTTGTAAGACCCATGGATTACCTTAACAGATATTTAGGCGCTCACCACTCACAGGAAGAATTTGAACATACACTATTTTTTTTGTCAAGCTTCCTTTTCACTTGCAAATTTAATTTATGTGCTTTCTGACTTTTCCATTCTTTAAATTCAACAAGATCTCTTTGGTATCTATCTTTCTCCTTCTTATGAGGTTCCATACCAGTTCAACGTCTATCTTCTATTTTTTTCTATTCTTCTTAAACCCATGGTTTACTACCAATAATTTAGCGCTCTCCCCTACAGGAAGAATTGAACCATACAACTATTTTTTTTACAAGCTCCTTTTCAACTTGCAGAATTATTTTATGTGCTGTTTTCTGCTTTTACCATTCTTAACTAATCAAGCAGATCTTCTTGGTACCTATCTTCTTCTTCTTAGAGGTATCCATACCATTTCCATTCAACGATCTCTATCTTCTATTTGTTTCTATTCTGTTTGTAAGCCTGGTTTACCCGTACAGAGATTTAGGGGCGCTCTCCCCCTACAGGAAAAATTTGAACCATACAACTATTTTTTTTACAACTTCCTTTTTCACTTGCAGAATTTATTTATTGTGCTGTTTCTGACTTTATCCATTCTTTAATTCAATCAGGATCTTCTTTGGTATTCTATCTTCTTCCATTCTTATGAGGTATCCATACCATTCAAACGTTCATCTTCTATTTTGTTTTCTATTCTCTTGTAAGCCCATGGTTTACCTTAACAGATATTTAGGCGCTCTCCCCCTACAGGGAAAGAATGGGAACCATACAACTTTTTTTTTACAAGCTTCCTTTTTCAACTTCAAATTTATTTTATTGTGCTGTTCTGACTTTATCCATTCTTTTAAATTCAATCAAGGATCCTCTTGGTATTCTATCTTCTTCCATTCTTATGAGGTATCACCATTTCACGTTCTATCTTCTATTTTGTTTCGATTCTCTGGTAAGCCCATGGTTTACCTTACAGATATTTAGGCGCTCTCCCCCTACAGGAAGAATTTGAAACCATCACTATTTTTTTACAAGCTTCCTTTTTCACTTGCAGAATTTATTTTATTGTGCCTGTTTTCTGACTTTTCCATTCTTTCAATTCATCAAGGATCTTCTTTGTATTCTATCTTCTTCCATTCGTTATGAGGTATCCATACCATTTCAAACGTTCTATCTCATTTTTTTCTATTTCTTCTTTGAAGCCCATGTTTTACCTTAACAGATATTTAGGGCGCTCCCCCTACAGGGAAGAATTTGAACCAACACTATTTTTTTTACACTTCCTTTTTCAACTTGCAGAATTTCTTTTATTGGTGCTGTTTCTGACTTTAGCCATTCTTTAAATTCAACAGGATCTTCTTTGGTATCTATCTTCTTCCATTCTTAAGTAGGTGTCCATACCATTTCCAACGTTCTATCTTCTATTTTGTTTCTTTCTTCTTGTAAGCCCATGGTTTACCTTAACAGATATTAGGCGCTCTCCCCCTACAAGGGAAGATTTGAACGCATACAACATTTTTTTTTAAGCAAGCTTCCTTTTCAACTTGCCAGAATTTATTTTATGTGCGTTTCTGATTATTCCTTCTTTAAATGCAATCAAGATTTCTTTGCTCTATCTTCTTCCATCTATGAGGTATCCATACCATTTCAAACGTCTATCTTCTATTTGTGTCTATTCTCTTGTAAGCCCATGGTTTACCTAACAGAATTTAGGCGCTATCCCCCTACAGGGAAGATTTAACCATACAACTATTTTTTTAAAGCTTCCTTTTCAACTTGCAGAATTATTTATTGGCTGTTTCTGACGTCCTTCTTTAAATCATCAAGGATCTTCTTTGGTATGCTATCTCTTCCATTCTTAGAGGTATCTACCATTTCAAACGTTCTATCTGCTATTTTGTTTCTATCTCTTGTAACCAAGGTTACCTTACAGATATTTAGGGCTCTCCCCCTACAGGGAAGATTTGAACATCAACTATTTTTTTTACAAGCTTCTTTTTAAACTTTAAGAATTTATTTTAGTGTGTTTCTGACGTACCATTCTTTAAATTCAATAAGGACCTTCTTGGTATTCTATCTTCTTCCATTCTTGAAGGATCCATACCATTCAACGTTCTATCTTCATTTGTATTCTATTCTTCTTGTAAGCCCATGTTTACCTAACAGATATTAGGCGCTCTCCCCTACGGAGAATTGAACCTACACTATTTTTTTTACAAGCTTCCTTTTCAAACTGCAGAATTTATTTATTGTGCTGTTTTCTGACTTTACCATTCTTAAATTCAATCAAGATCTTCTTGGTATTCTATCTTCTTCCATTCTTATGAGGTTCCCATACCATTTCAAAACGTTCTATCTTCTATTTTGTTTCAATTCTCTTGTAAGCCCATGGTTACCTTAACAGAGATTTAGGCGCTCTCCCCATACAAGGAGAATTTGAACCATACAACTATTTTTTTTTGACAAGCTTCCTTTTTCAACTTTCAGAATTTATTTTAACTTGTGCTGTTTCTGACTTAAATCCAGTCCTTAAATTCAATCAAGATCTTCTTTGATAGTACTATCTCTTCCACTCTTATGAGGATCCATACCATTTCAAACGTTCTATCTTCTATTTGGTTTCTATTCTTCTTGTAAGCCATGTTTACCTTAACATATATTTTGCGCTCTCCCCCTACAGGAAGAATTTGAACCATACCACTATTTTTTTTACAAGCTCTTTTTTCAACTTTCATAATTATTTTATTGTGCTGTTTCTGACTTTATCCATTCTTTAAAGTCAATCAAGGATCTTCTTTGGTATTCTATCTTCTTCCATTCTTACTGAGGTATCCATACATTTCAAACGTTCTATCTTCTATTGTGTTTCTATTCTTCTTGTAAGCCCATGGTTTACCTAACAGATATTTAGGCGCCTCCCCCCTACAGGGAAAATTGAACCATACAACTATTTTTTTTACAAGCTTCCTTTTCAACTTGCAGAATTTATTTTAATTGTGCTGTTCTGATTTATCCATTCTTTAAATTCAATCAAGGATCTTCTTTGGTATTCTATCTTCCTTCCTTCTTATGAGGTGTCCATACCAATTTCAAACGTTCTATCTTCTATTGTTTCTATTCTTCTTGTAAGCCCATGGTTTACCTTAACCAGATATTTAGGCGCTCTCCCCCTACAGGGAAGAATTTGAACCATACAACTATTTTTTTTACAAGCTTCCTTTTTCAACTTTCAGAATTTATTTTATTGTGCTGTTTCTGACTCTTTATCCATTCTTTAAATTCAATCAAGGATCATCTTTGGTATTCTATCTTCCTTCCATTCTTATGAGGTATCCATACCATTTCAAACGTTCTATCTTCTATTTTGTTTCTATTCTTCTTGTAAGCCCATGGTTTACCTTTAACGATATTTAGTCGCTCTCCCCCTACAGGGAAGAATTGGAACCATACAACTATTTTTTTACAAGCTTCCTTTTTTCAACTTGCAGAATTTATTTTATTGTGCTGTTTCTGACTTTATCAACCTTCTTTAAATTCAATCAAGGATCTTCTTTGGTATTCTATCTTCTTCCATTCTTATGAGGTATCCATACCATTTCAAACGTTCTATCTTCTATTTTGTTTTTATTCTTCTTGTAAGCCCATGGTTTACCTTAACAGATATTTGAGGCGCTCCTCCCCTACAGGGAAGAATTTGAACCATACAACTATTTTTTTTACAAGCTTCCTTTTTCAACTTTCAGAATTATTTTATGGTGCTGTTTCTGACTTTTATCCATTCTTTAAATTCAATCAAGGATCTTCTGTGGTATTCTATCTTCTTCCATTCTTATGAGGTATCCATACCATTTAAACGTTCTATCTTCTATTTTGTTTCTATTCTCTCTTGTAAGCCCATGGTTTACCTTAACAGATATTTTAGGCGCTCTCCCCCCTACAGGGAAGAATTTGAACCATACAACTATTTTTTTTTAAAAGCTTCCTTTTTCAACTTGCAGAATTTATTTTATTGTGCTGTTTCTGACTTTTATCCATTCTTTAAATTCAATCAAGGATCTTCTTTGGTATTCTATCTCTATCTTATTCTTCTATGAGGTGTCCATACCATTTCAAACGTTCTATCTTCTATTTTGTTTTGTATTCTTCTTGTAAGCCCAGGGTTTACCTTAACAGATATGGAGGAGGCGCGCTCCCCCCCGACAGGGAGAATTGGGAACCAGCACAACTATTTTTTTTACAAGCTTCCTTTTTTCAAATTGCAGAATTTATTTTATTGTGCTGTTTCTGACTTTATCCATTCTTTAAATTCAATCAAGGATCTTCTTTGGTATTCTATCTTCTTCCATTCTTATGAGGTATCCATACCATTTCAAACGTTCTATCTTCTATTTTGTTTCTATTCTTCTTGTAAGCCCATGGTTTACCTTAACAGATATTTAGGCGCTCTCCCCCCTACAGGGAAGAATTTGAACCATACAAACTATTTTTTTTTACAAGCTTCCTTTTTCAACTTGCAGAATTTATTTTATTGTGCTGTTTCTGACTTTATCCATTCTTTAAATTCAATCAAGGATCTTCTTTGGTATTCTATCTTCTTCCATTCTTATGAGGTATCCATACCATTTCAAACGTTCTATCTTCTATTTTTGTTTCTATTCTTCTTGTAAGCCCATGGTTTACCTTAACAGATATTTAGGCGCTCTCCCCCTACAGGAAGAATTTGAAACCATACAACTATTTTTTTTACAAGCTTCCTTTTTCAACTTGCAGAATTTATTTTTATTGTGCTGGTTTCTGACTTTATCCATTCTTTAAATTCAATCAAGGATCTTCTTTGGTATTCTATCTTCTTCCATTCTTATGAGGTATCCATACCATTTCAAACGTTCTATCTTCTATTTTGTTTCTATTCTTCTTGTAAGCCCATGGTTTACCTTAACAGATATTTAGGCGCCTCTCCCCCTACAGGGAAGAATTTGAACCATACAACTATTTTTTTTACAAGCTTCCTTTTTCAACTTGCAGAATTTATTTTATTGTGCTGTTTCTGACTTTATCCATTCTTTAAATTCAATCAAGGATCTTCTTTGGTATTCTATCTTCTTCCATTCTTATGAGGTATCCATACCATTTCAAACGTTCTATCTTCTATTTTGTTTCTATTCTTCTTGTAAGCCCATGGTTTACCTTAACAGATATTTAGGCGCTCTCCCCCTACAGGGAAGAATTTGAACCATACAACTATTTTTTTTACAAGCTCCTTTTTCAACTTGCAGAATTTATTTTATTGTGCTGTTTCTGACTTTATCCATTCTTTAAATTCAATCAAGGATCTTCTTTGGTATTCTATCTTCTTCCATTCTTATGAGGTATCCATACCATTTCAAACGTTCTATCTTCTATTTTGTTTCTATTCTTCTTGTAAGCCCATGGTTTACCTTAACAGATATTTAGGCGCTCTCCCCCTACAGGGAAGAATTTGAACCATACAACTATTTTTTTTTACAAGCTTCCTTTTCACTTGCAGAATTTATTTTATTGTGCTGTTTCTGACTTTATCCATTCTTTAAATTCAATCAAGGATCTTCTTTGGGTATTCTATCTTCTTCCATTCTTATGAGGTATCCATACCATTTCAAACGTTCTATCTTCTATTTTGTTTCTATTCTTCTTGTAAGCCCATGGTTTACCTTAACAGATATTTAGGCGCTCTCCCCCTACAGGGAAGAATTTGAACCATACAACTATTTTTTTTACAAGCTTCCTTTTTCAACTTGCAGAATTTATTTTATTGTGCTGTTTCTGACTTTATCCATTCTTTAAATTCAATCAAGGATCTTCTTTGGTATTCTATCTTCTTCCATTCTTATGAGGTATCCATACCATTTCAAACGTTCTATCTTCTATTTTGTTTGTATTCTTCTTGTAAGCCCATGGTTTACCTTAACAGATATTTAGGCGCTCTCCCCCTACAGGGAAGAATTTGAACCATACAACTATTTTTTTTACAAGCTTCCTTTTTCAACTTGCAGAATTTATTTTATTGTGCTGTTTCTGACTTTATCCATTCTTTAAATTCAATCAAGGATCTTCTTTTGGTATTCTATCTTCTTCCATTCTTATGAGGTATCCATACCATTTCAAACGTTCTATCTTCTATTTTGTTTCTATTCTTCTTGTAAGCCCATGGTTTACCTTAACAGATATTTAGGCGCTCTCCCCTACAGGGAAGAATTTGAACCATACAACTATTTTTTTTACAAGCTTCCTTTTTCAACTTGCAGAATTTATTTTATTGTGCTGTTTCTGACTTTATCCATTCTTTAAATTCAATCAAGGATCTTCTTTGGTATTCTATCTTCTTCCATTCTTATGAGGTATCCATACCATTTCAAACGTTCTATCTTCTATTTTGTTTCTATTCTTCTTGTAAGCCCATGGTTTACCTTAACAGATATTTAGGCGCTCTCCCCCTACAGGGAAGAATTTGAACCATACAACTTTTTTTTTACAAGCTTCCTTTTTTCAACTTGCAGAATTTATTTTATTGTGCTGTTTCTGACTTTATCCATTCTTTAAATTCAATCAAGGATCTTCTTTGGTATTCTATCTTCTTCCATTCTTATGAGGTATCCATACCATTTCAAACGTTCTATCTTCTATTTTGTTTTTATTCTTCTTGTAAGCCCATGGTTTACCTTAACAGATATTTAGGCGCTCTCCCCCTACAGGGAAGAATTTGAACCATACAACTATTTTTTTTACAAGCTTCCTTTTTCAACTTGCAGAATTTATTTTATTGTGCTGTTTCTGACTTTATCCATTCTTTAAATTCAATCAAGGATCTTCTTTGGTATTCTATCTTCTTCCATTCTTATGAGGTATCCATACCATTTCAAACGTTCTATCTTCTATTTTGTTTTTATTCTTCTTGTAAGCCCATGGTTTACCTTAACAGATATTTAGGCGCTCTCCCCCTACAGGGAAGAATTTGAACCATACAACTATTTTTTTTACAAGCTTCCTTTTTCAACTTGCAGAATTTATTTTATTGTGCTGTTTCTGACTTTATCCATTCTTTAAATTCATGTCGATCGCCTCCAAAAATCCATTTCTACTGCTGACAGCTTGTTCTACTGCTGACAGCTTGTTCTACTGCTGACAGCTTGTTCTACTGCTGACAGCTTGTTCTACTGCTGACAGCTTGTTCTACTGCTGACAGCTTGTTCTACTGCTGACAGCTTGTTCTACTGCTGACAGCTTGTTCTACTGCTGACAGCTTGTTCTACTGCTGACAGCTTGTTCTACTGCTGACAGCTTGTTCTACTGCTGACAGCTTGTTCTACTGCTGACAGCTTGTTACTTACGTCCAGATTTCAGACCAATGTTGTTAACGTTACCAACATAATAAAAAGACGCTTTCACCAAAAGAATACTTTGACTCCATTTGACTAATTATTTGACAAGCAAAGAGCAATGTGAGTGCATTATAATACAATTTGATCCATTGTATGGCTTCAATAAGAAGAGCGCTGATACTGACTGGCAGATTGCATGAGCCCATATTGGTATGGATTAAAATACGCGAACACAGCTGCTGTCTGGAATCGATTCCCGGACCATTCAGCCGTATTCATTCATGTGGCTCACTGATAATTTACAAAAGAGCTTATATCCAGGGTATTGCAATCAAATAGTTCTATCGCACTGTGTATATAACGGTATCTTCAAATTTACAAAACAAGAGAAATCCATATGTATGACTTGTCCACACTTACCTAATAATTCCTTTTCAATAAAAGGTTTATGCCTTACATGAAAATATACAAATTATGTAATTTAAACTTTTTTACACCCTTTATATTAGCTTGCCCTGTATCTATATATGTAACGGAATCTTTGAACACGATTTTCACCCACTTAAAAACATTGGATCTGCTTGAAACTTTGTAATACTTGTAAAATACCAATGACAATTCAATTATGTTATAATTTTTTTTTAATTTCCTGCCCAGAATCATCAGAAAATCAAAAAAGTAAAAACCGGTATAATAGGTCGCTGACTTATCGACTTTTAGTCAATCGTTGTAAGAGCTAAATTGGAAGAGCGGTGGAATGTGGTGGTATACAATTTCAGTAATCCATAGATCGCCGGTTCAAATACGGCCCGGAGGGTTTTTTAGAAGAGGATTATGCAATCAAATTTTCATGGGATTCCGGTTTATGACAATCAATTAAGCTAATAATTAAAATAATACATAATAGTTTAAAAAACTAAAACAACACGCTTTATTAGAAAACCGAAATAAAAAATAAAAAATAAATAATAGTTTAAAAAACTAAAACAACACGCTTTATTAGAAAACCGAAATAAAAAATAAAAAATAAATAATAGTTTAAAAAACTAAAACAACACGCTTTATTAGAAAACCGAAATAAAAAATAAAAAATAAATAATAGTTTAAAAAACTAAAACAACACGCTTTATTAGAAAACCGAAATAAAAAATAAAAAATAAATAATAGTTTAAAAAACTAAAACAACACGCTTTATTAGAAAACCGAACTAAAAAATGAAAAATAATTTTAATTTCCAACACGCTTGGGATAAAATTAAAGTGGTCAACAAAAAAATCATCTCCAACACATCTAGAATAAAACTAGAGTTATCTAAAAAAAGAATTTTACCATCAAAAGCGTGGGGTACTCTTTATCAATTAATATATTTGATAATAAACATATATTGGTAAAAGTAAAGTCTCTAAGAAGAAAACGCAAAAACCATAAAAAGCACCCCACGCTTTTGATGGTAAAATTATTTTTTTTGTAGATAACTCTAGTTTTATTCTAGATGTGTTGGAGATGATTTTTTGTTGACCACTTTAATTTTATCCCAAGCGTATTGGAAATTAAAATTATTTTTTTATTTTTTAGTTAGGTTTTCTAATAAAGCGTGTTGTTTTAGTTTTTTAAACTATTATTTATTTATTTAATTTTTAGTTTAATTGATTGTCATAAACCAGAATCCCATGAAAAATTAATTGCTTACGATATTTTTAGTGTCTAGGCACGAATACAATTATATATATTTTTAATTATTATTATCTAACATTATTATAGTGTCTTCTAAAAAAATTCTCCGGCCTATGGATTACTGAAATTATATACCACTACAGTCCACCACTCTACCAACTGAGCTACCAGAGAATACTACATTAATTTCTTACAATGATGGACTAAAGAGTCGATAAGTCCGCAACCTATTATATATTATATATTATTTATGAAATTATTGTATTGTCATTGGTCCTTTACAAGTATAGAAAGTTTCAAGTCAATCTAATGCTTTTAAGTGGGTGAAAATCGTGTTGAAAGACTCCATTACATAGATACAAAGACACTTTTTTTCATTTTCTGATGATTCTGCCCAGGATTTTAGAAAATAAGGCGTGTAAAAAATGAAATTATATACAAGTCAAGCTAATATAAAGCGTGTAATAAAAATATTTTGGCAGCGTGTTTTTCGTTTTATTAGAATATAAAGTATAGATTTTGTTGCCTTGTAACTACGAAATAAAACGTCTTTGATTGTTATAATAGCAGATAAAGATATTTTCTAAGCTCTTTATAACCGTTACAGCAGATAAGACAGGACACTTGTGGTCTAACACATCTCCTGGGAGGTTGGTTAGCCAGTCTCAGTGCTGGCACAATGTTAGTTCAATAGCCAGAAGCTCATGTGGGAATGTCGGTTACCCGGATTCCCACAGTGCACAGAAATTACTGTCCGTTCTAAAGAGAACTCTGCTGTCACAGTATAAATTCTAGCTTCAAAAACTATGTAACTAAGTAGGTAAATTTGACATGTGCAATACATAATTTATATTTGTAATTCTGAGAATAGAAAATTTGTTTTATATTTTCTTAGTGTCGCTGCCACTTAGATAAATAATTAGCATTTTACCCTTAAGTTTTGAGGGTTGACCTTTTTGCATGTATTAAATAATCCCTTGATATGGTTAGTAAAACTATAAATTATACTAAGGATCCGTAACGTGCACAGGTTCGATCCCCGGTAGGGACAAGATTCCCGGGAAAGGTTTTATTTTTTTTCGCAGTTTTTCGTCACCTGTAAGACAAATGTCAGGAACCTTTTAAGGCCCAAATTATCTCCGAACATCATCTGCCCATCATTATCACATTAATATGAATGTATGTGTGATAGCAAATATGTTATTTATAGGAAAGCAGATATAATAAAAACAGTTAAATCTCATAGATTGCGATGGGCAGGACATGTGGCACGAATGGGGAATGAAAGAGTGGCATTGAAGCTTCTTGTAGGAACACCAGAGGGAAAACGCCCAGTTGGCAGACCAAGAATGAGGTAGGATTTGAGGGAAGTAGATTATACAGGGGATCATTGGAAAACATTAGCTCAGTATAGGTATGTATGGAGAGCTTATGTCCCCGCGGCCATGAACCTACGTGTACTATAGTGCCAATGAGTTGGTTGGTTATGTGAAAGGCAGATTTACTTTCATATCTCCTTAAGCTGGCTTCTCGGGCCCTAGATTCCCTATTTACAGAATTGTTCGATCTTACCCTAACAAAAAATTTAAATAGCAATAGTTTGGACATGGGCACATGTAGGAAACCAACAAGCAACACAATCGCTATCCAATAAAACATCCAGACATCCTCTATAACAAAACTTTAGCAATTTTATCAGCTTAACCCTTAAATTGTCAATACAATATTTCCTCGTGCCAGTTATTTAAATGTTCCGGACCGCAAGGAAAATAAATTAATGTAAAACTGTATGTTATTATTGTACATTATTGCGTAATTTGACATAAATTTTAATTATTTTTAATCATTTGTTTTTCTATTGATCTAAAAACAATATCAAATAAATGAAATCAATGTATCCAAAAAGATACATTTTTAATTTAAGGGTTAATCAACAGAATGATGAAATTACCAGTTACCCAAGAAAATTATAACAAGTAATTAAATTATAAAACGTGTGGTTTATAAAAATGGGTATAATGAAGGAATTAGTATCACATTTCCAATATTTAGGATGTGATATAACTTATAGAGAAAATAAAGATATAGAAAATAAAGTAAATAAATTTCAGGCTATTTGTGGAACCATAAAAAGAACCTTAGGTCGGAAAACAAGGAAAGATACGAAACTTAAATTATATAAAACAATGGCTGTTCCTTTGTTGTTGTATGGAAGTGAAAATTGGATAATGAAATCAAGGGATAAAAGCAGGATACAGACTGCGGAAATGCTGTTGTTACGTAATGTGAAAGGATGCACAAGAGCGGATAGAATAAGGAATGAAACTATACGAGAAGAATTAAATATATATAAAATTGAAGATAAAATCAGCGAAAATAATAAGAAATGGACAGAACACTTAATGAGAATGAACAACGAAAGAATACCAAAAAGAACCTTCCTGTATAATCCCAGAGGAACAAGAGATGTTGGCCGACCACGCAGAAGATGGACTCCACTTTTAACTTCGCCGGAACAGGCTGCATAGCCTAAACCTTGTAGTAGAAGAAGAATATGGAGGAATTATTAATAAATTAAGTTAAGCTCTTTGTCTCTGGTCCCGAGGGTCGCGGGTTCAAACCCGGCCGGGGTCGATGGATTTTTTTAGGATGGAAAAATCCAAGGAGCAAGTCCTCCGGGAGGGACTTTAAGCCGTGGATCCCGAGTAAAAAATACTTAAGCCTGAATGAAAAGGCCTCTAAGCAAAATTTACCGAATTTTCTCGTCCTAGTACTACCTTGGTTTCCTAGATGTCAGTATGAGGTGGAACGCTGACCACGGACCACTCAAAAATGGCATCTATATGAAAACAAGTGTAACTAAATTAGTATGGTTCAAATTCTTCCCTGTAGGGGGAGAGCGCCTAAATCTCTGTAAAGGGAAAACATGGGCTTACAACATGAAACAAAAGAAAAAGAAGAACTAACAAATATAACACAATTAAATAGGGAAATTGTGGGTATCATTAACATACACAGGCACAGAAACACAAAAGGTAACAAAAATCCTCAAAAAACATGATAAAAACATAAAAATTGCCTACAGAACAAATACTTACTTACTTACTTACTTACTTACTTACTTACTCACTGGCACTATCGAACCCGTAGGTTCATGGCCGCACGGACATAAGCTCTCCATACATTCCTATCCTGAGCTAATGCTTTCCAATCATTCCCTGTATAATCTACTTCCCTCAAATCAGAGTTAATGTTGTTCTCCCACCTCATTCTTGGTCTACCAACTGGGCGTTTTCCCTCTGGCTTTCCTACAAGAAGTTTCAATAACAAACTAAAAAATATAATTTGAAATAATATAGAGGAAACGAACATATATAAAAATAAAGGTGTTTTTATAAATTGAATTACAATAACGGTGACAAAATTTTAGATAGAAAGAACTACTAGAAACTTCACGACAAAATTTAATGAACATTTCGGAGATTTCTTCAAGAATGAGGGTAAATCCAGTTTTTCAAAGCACATAGTAGAAGCAGGACATCAATTTAACACAATAGACAATGAATTATCGATCCTGCATAGAGAAAGCGATACATCGAAAATCAACGTTCTCGAAGAGTTAGAAATTATCATAAGTAATGCCACGAGTGATTTCCAAATTATCCATAAATTCATGACTCACGAAGTGAGGAGTGAATTTATCAAGAGAATTTGGAAATCAAGAGTGGCATTTGTTAGGACTATTTAACGAATAAAATTAAGCTGTTTACAGACAAATCATTATGTAACTATAGTTATTTTAAAATATTTAATGTAAACGGCGATGTTTGAAAACTAATGAGAAACGATTGGTACGCTGCATTTGCATATTCTGTTCGATCATTGCAACCGGATCATAATATTATTTATTGCCAAAATATTGCAATGTTCTAAGAATGCACCCTAGTGGAGAAATTTATAACCAACGTTATAGGTATTAATTAATTTCTGATGTCCTATGATGTAAATATGTCAATTATATTTTACTGCATCATTTCCTGGAAAATAATTCGTTTAAGAAAGTGCAAACAGTGTTTTTTTCTGTGGTATAATCAATTGTTGCAAATGTTTTTATATTATCTCTCGTATGCGATACATGTTGACATTCATGCACTATATATACAATCTGGTAGCCGTATTTATTACAGGCTCAGTCACTGCTAAATAATGCTATGACAATCAGAATGTTAAAAAGGAGGTGCTTTCTTTATTATGATAAACTTTAGTTGGTAAATTTTAGGCGAAACACGACTGTGATTTGTTGTAAATATAAAATCATTGAAATGTGATTGGTCATTGACTCCCATTTGGGGCATGAGTTAAATAGTCAAGCAAACCACAAACACCTGTTAAATGAGAACGTACCATGTTATGTAAACCCCCTGTACAAAATAATTACCAGCAACAGTCAGTATCAAACTGAAATCAGAAGATGAAACTAGGGTTATCGAAAGGCCTCCTACAAAACTACACTGCTGATTATTGAGGGTGACTGAGTTCTCAGGTACTGTTTTACATTTCTTACAACTTTAACATAGTAACAGAGTTTCTTGATTACATATTCACTCTGTATAATTCTCCCACTCTGTATTTTATGGACCGAATTATATAAAGAATGTAACAACTCTGCATAGAGAACTTGGCTTCATGTTTTGTATGTGTTTAGCCCGTGGCATATCGATTTCTATTGGTCGTGGTTGAATATTTTCATTGAGTTACATACGACATTTCTCATTAGCATAGAAACTTGTAGCAACGCAAACTTTGAAAGACCTTTACTGCTCCCGGCGTTCACTGTATTATCTTAACGTGTCTGCTTTGTGCGTCTCTCAACTGGTGATATCAAGTAACGTACACTAAAACCCTAAGCTATATTTATTTATTTATTTATTATTTATTTATTTATTTGAAATGAAATAGCTAAGAAAAATAACACTGGTCAACATTATTCTTGTCTCATGAGTACCAATAGTTGTACTTAATGCAGTTTTTATCGTGTTTTCAAATATGTATTCGGAATTTCTCCATCACCCACAGTTTTTTTTTATTTCAATTTCAATTAATGGATTTAAATAATTATTTTTTAATAAACGTTTCTTCATCCATTTGCCCATTGTAAAATAAAACCAAATGAGCTAACTCAGATTTCACCTATGGAAAAGAGATATCAAGGCAAATGGAATCTCCTAATATGCTGGCCGATTATTGTTGGACCATCAAGAGGGATGCTCCCCAGACGAAATATAGCAGAAAATCGTCATTTCTTACTTTCTAGGTGAGTCCGAATGTTCGAATATTGTGTAGTTACGAATGTAGAAAATATTAAAATGTTTGAAATTATAAATTCCTATCTCTCGGAAACCTTGCGTGATGGAGAAAAACCGATATCATATTTGAATTCAGGAGAAAAAATACTATCAGAATCACATATTTTTCTTTCTGAGACAAAAAAAAGTTTATTTTTGTTGCTCAGTGTAATGAGGTGGGAGAATAATATTAACCACTATTTCAGGGAAGTATATTATACAGGGGATGACTGACATTAGCTTAAGAACCTACGGGTTCGGTAGTGCCCGTGAGTTAGTTGAATAAAATTATCATCAACCCGTGTCGAACTCAGGGTCGAGTCGAGGAATGAGATGAGATGAAGCCCCTATATTTATAGAGGTCTGTGAACGACAAGGGTGCCGGCCGACCATTCCTGACGCGCCATCACAGGGGCCGATTAACGAAATGGATGAGATGAGCATGGAAAAATCCATCCATCCATAGTAATTCTGCCCGAAGACAGGTACTTCACTGCAATCATAGCATTTCCATGCTATGCTTGCAGATTTACTACGGAATTGTAGGTGTGGTAGCTTCCCGTTGCTTTCCACACCGGTGAAGGATGATGATGATGGCCATATGATTTCGGGGACCGTTTGGGCCTTACAGTTTTCCTGACATTTGTCTTACAGGTGAGGAAAAACCCAGATAAAAACCTCACCCAGAAAAACTGTCCCGACCGGAGATCGAACAAGGCAGCACATTACCTCGAGACCACAGCGGTGGGCCATGGAGAAATAGTAGAATGCCATTTTGTGGCAGGGGAAAACTGGATTACCCCGAGAAAAATCTGCCGAAGTTCTGTTTCGTCCATCGCTAAACCCACATGGAATGACCAAAACTCGATCTCGGACCCCACCGGTGAGAGGCGAGCGTCTAACTGCCGCTACGGCGCCATGTGTTAGTTAATAATATTATAATCTTGATAAAGGTTGACATGGCTACCTAGAACGTGGTCCTGCTTTGTACAACAGGAACATAAGTAAGAGAGACAGAGAGAGAGAGACAGCTAAATGAAGAAAATTAAGTAATCAATACTGTACCTTGGAGCTTCCCTTTCTCATCTCAGTTAATTTAGACAACCGAGTTGGGACGGGATAAGAAAATGACGCGAATGTCAAAGAGCTGTTTACTCTTTCCTTTCCTAATGACAAATACAACTCCAGCATAACAAACACTAAATTAACGTGCGAATTATTCTTTGGAAATACTCATTCAAATTTACACACAGAATGCTTGAAGTGGCTGAATTCAAATACCCAGGAACAATAACTACAAACAGGAATGAGGTGCTCAAAGAAATTAAACATAGGCGTGCGTGTAGGCAAAACGTTTTCGGATACTTTTGAAATTCACAATGGGTTCAAGCAAGGAGATGCACTATCTCCTCTACTATTCAATTTTGTACTACAGCATGCCATCAAAACATTGGAGAATGAAGAAGACCTACATTTCAATGGTATTAATAGACTGTTGTCCACTGATGTGGTCTCGAGGTAGCGTGCTGCCTTGTCACGCAGCGGTCCCGGGTTCGATCCCCGCTCGGGACAGTTTTTCTGGGTGAGGTTTTTATCGGGGTTTTTCTTCACCTGTAAGACAAATGTCAAGAAAACTTTAAGGCCCAAACGGTCCCCGAAACGATATGGCCATCGCAATCATCATCATTCATATTCATCTTATCATCATCATGAGTTATTATTGCGAACGACGTTTGAACTACCAGACATCTAATACATACGATTGCATGACAGAGCACGAAATACAGACTTTCAGTGGCGCACTGGCTCTTGTCCATAACTTCATGGCTCAAAATTTTGAAAATACTGCTATATAAAAAAAAAGTCTTATAACTTCAAAATTTGGCTTCACACGCCCCAAGCTCCTAATTTCAAATTTTTCGTTTAACTCTCCTCTAAAATATCTGAAAGTTTGTTGGTGTTATTCATTAACACCCTGTATAAAAGCGGGTACCGTGTCACAATGCTTGGCAATGATTAACATATGGAATTATTACAATGGCGGTAGTCGGCATTATTTAATTAGATCTAACAGCTGCGGGGAAACGAAGCGAGCTGGTGCACAACCATCAGAGTAAGGCTACAATATTATTATTATTATTATTATTATTATTATTATTATTATTATTATTATTATTATTATCATGATCATCATCACTCCAGGGATTAGGCAATTGCCCGTTCCGACTTCATAATGCATCAGCCCAACGTCTTCTAGGTCTTCCAACATCACGCGTTCCTCTTGCTTGATAATTTCTTGCTAACAATGGACATCTCTCCTTACTCATTCCATCCATGTGATCAATCCATTTCTGTCTGTAATTCGTGACTTTATCCAATAAAGGCTGTACTTTCAATTCTTCTCTTATATCCTCATTTCTTATTCTATCAAGTCTTGTACATCCTTTTACTTGTCTTAGGAACCTCATCTCCGCTGTCTGTATTCTATCCTTCTGTCTTTTCACTGGAGCCCAAGTTTCACATCCATACAATATTGTGGGAACCGCCATAACATTATACATTTTTATCTTGGTTTCTTTTCTAATTTTATTTTTGAATGTTCTCTGTATTGTTCCACACACCGTATTATTATTATTATTATTATTATTATTATTATTATTATTATTATTATTATTATTATTATTATTATTGTTATTACATCTTCTTTGAGACTATTTACTATTTACACAGTACAGCAACACACACGAACTATAATTTACAAAACACTGGCCAGACCCATATGATGTTACGGCAGTGAGGCCTGGACAATTCGCAGTGTAGATGAACAAAGACTAACTGCGGCAGAAATGAAATTTATGAGACGTACTGCAGGTTACTCAAGAACAGACCATAAAAGGAATTCTGAGATTCTCAGAGAATTATAAACAGAATCAGTCATGGAATATGTACAAAAATACAGAAACAACTGGAAATCTCACGTAAGAAGAATGAGCAGAACAAGAATACCACGTCAAATCTTAAATTACCAGCCACCAGGCAAGAGATCTTTGGGCAGACCCTTCAAAACGTTGGATTGAGACCGTAACAGACCACTAGGCCTATCACATGAAAGGAAGAAGAAAAAGAAGATATTGTTGTTATGATTATGATTATTATTATCATCATCATCAACAACAACAAGGATTAAGCCAAATGGCCTGTTCCGATCTCATTATAGGTCCAATTGGTCCTTCCATCTCTTCAATGGTCTTCCCAACATTCTTCTCCCTTTTGGTTTATAATTATACATTCTTCTTGGTATGTGCTGTTCATTCATTCGTAATACGTGCTGAAGATAAGCATTTTGATAATATTTTATTCTTTCACAGAGATTAAATATATTAAGTTCTGTTCTTATTATTATATTTATATTTATTATTATTATTATTATTATTATTATTATTATTATTATTATTATTATATGTATTATAATCATTTATATATTTATTATTATCATTATCATCCTCATCATCATCATCATCATCATTATTATTATTATTATTATTATTATTATTATTATTATTATTATTATTATTATTATTATTATTATTATTATTATTATTATTATTATTATTATTATTATTATTATTATTATTATTATTATTATTATTATTGTCCACCGCTGTGGTCTCGAGGTAGCGTGCTGCCTTGTCACGCAGCGGGCCCGGATTCAATCCCCGGTCGGGGCAGTTTTTTCTTGGCGAGGTTTTTATCGGGGTTTTTTCCTCACCTGTAAGACAAATGTCAGGAAAACTTTAAGGCCCAAACGGTCCCCGAAATCATATGGCCATCATCCTTATCATTATCATCCTTCACCGGTGTGGAAAGCAACGGGAAGCTACCACACCTACACAATTCCCTAGTAAAGCTCAAAGCATAGCATGAAAAATGCTATGATTTGCAGTGAAGGACCTGCCTTCGGGCAGAATTACAATGGGCTGGATTATTATTATTATTATTATTATTATTATTATTATTATTATTATTATTATTTATTATTATTATTATTTATTATTATTATTATTATTATTATTATTATTATTATTATTATTATTATTATTTATTATTATTATTATTATTATTATTATTATTTGAGAATAAAGTACTTAGGAAAATTTTTGGACCAAGAGAGAGACGAACAGACAGGTGAATGGAGAAGACTACATAACAATGAACTACATGGTCTTTATAGGAAGCCAGATATAATAAGAACAGTTAAGTCTCGTAGACTGCGATGGGCAGGACATGTTGCACGTATGGGGAATGGGAGACTTGCATGGAAGCTTCTTGTAGGAAAGCCAGAGGGAAAACACCCAGTTGGTAGACCAAGAATGAGGTGGGAGAATAACATTAACTATGATTTGGGGGAGGTGGATTATACAGGGGATGATTGGAAAGCATTAGCTCAGGATAGAGATGTATGGAGAGCTTATGTCCGTGCGGCCATGAACCTACGGGTTCGATAGTGCCAGTGAGTAAGTAAGTAATTATTATTATTATTATTATTATTATTATTATTATTATTATTATTATTATTATTATTATATGTACGGAAGTGAGGTATGGACAATCAATAAGTACTACAAGAATAGACTAATAGCTCTAGAAATGGATTATTTACGAAGAAGTGCCAGAAAGTCTAAATTAGAACATGTCACAAATAAGGAAATTAGGAACATAATGGAAGCAGAAGAAAGCATAATTGAAAGAATTGAGGAGAAGGAATTCAAGTGGTTAGGACATGTTCTAAGAATCGAAGAAGAGCGATGGCCGAAGCAACTATATGAATGGCACCCAAACAGAAAGAAGAAAAGAGGAAGACCAAGGTTAACATGGAAGGAAAACATGAAGACATTAATGCAAGCAAGAGGGCTAAGCATTGAAGATGCCCAAGATCGTAGGCTTTGGAGGTTTGGCACGGGAAGACGGCAGCAGCTGTAAAAACCCGAATATAGTTAGATTATTATTATTATTATTATTATTATTATTATTATTATTATATTTATTATTATTATATTTATTATTATTATTATTATTATTGTTAAATCTAAAGATAGTTATAATCCTTATTAACCGGAATATTTATATTTAATCTGACCTCAAAATCGTTACCTGGGAAAGGCAAATAATTTTAATGACGGAACCAACTGCGGAGACAAAACTGCTGCAGATAAAATGAAAGCTGCATCTTTGTCTATCAGAAGATGTAAAGAAAATAAAGAAAGAGATGGAAAATGTCCTTACAATGTGATTTTTTTTACAACTCGACATCTTCTATACGATTTCAATTATGTCTGCAGGTCGAGTATAATGTTCCTCTGCTCAGGTTATTATTTCCCGGGTTTACAATACCCTTCCTCGTCATTAATTTGTTTTTCTTCATTACTTCCATTCCTATGTTTTGTATCGCTTCATCAACATTCTAAACAAATGCCTGATTTTTCTGAGCTACCTTCCAGCGAGATATCCAATATTTCCATCAAAGTATTACTTTCTTCTATTCCTCTACAAGACAGATTTTAGAAAAGAAATGGGAATATAATGGTGCTGTACATCAACTATATGTAGACTTCAAAAAAGCATATGATTCAATTAAGAGGGAGAAGTTATATAGTATCCCGCTGGAGTTCGGAATTCCTAAAAAGTTAGTTAGACTTATACGAATGTGTCTAAATGGCTCAAAGAGTAGGGTGCGTGTAGGCAAACAGTTTTCAGACACTTTTGAAATCCAGAATGGGTTGAAGCAAGGAGATGCACTATCTCCTCTACTATTTAATTTTGTACTAGAGCATGCCATTAAATCTTTAGAGAATGAGGAAGGCTTACAATTCAATGGTATTAATAAGCTGTTAGTTTATGCTGATGATGTAGTACTACTGGCCGATAGCGAGGAGATACTAATGGCCAACACGCACACACTATTGAGTAACACTAAGAAATTGGGACTGGAAGTAAATATCAGTAAAACTAAATATATGGTCACACGTAGAAATTCAGTATATAATGGAAATGGACAGCTAATGACAAATGAAGGAAATTTTGAGGAAGTGGCTGAATTCAAATACCTAGGAACAATAATCACAAATAGGAATGAGATGCACAAAGAAATTAAACATAGGCTCAATTCTGGAAATGCATGCTATTATGCATTGCAGAGACTTTTGATGGCCCAACTCCTTTCGTAAAACGTTACGCTGAAAATATATAAAACTATTATTCTACCAGTTATATTATATGGGTGCGAAACATGGATTCTTACTTTAAGGGAGGAAAGGAGATTACAAGTATTTGAGAATAAAGTTCTTAGGAAAATGTTTGCACCAAAGAGAGATGAACAGACAGGTGAATGGAGAAGACTACATAACAATGAACTACATGGTCTTTATAGGAAGCCAGATATAATAAGAACAGTTAAGTCTCGTAGACTGCGATGGGCAGGACATGTTCCACGTATGGGGAATGACAGACGTGCATGGAAGCTTCTTGTAGGAAAGCCAGAGGGAAAACGCCCAGTTGGTAGACCAAGAATGAGGTGGGGAGAACAACATTAACTATGATTTGAGGGAGGTACACATTGGAAAGCATTAGCTCATGATAGGGATGTATGGAGAGCTTATGTCCGCGCGGCCATGAACGTACGGGTTCGATAGTGCCAGTGAGTAAGTAAGTAAGAAGTAAGTATTCCTCTACAAGTTACTTCTTATAGTGCAAATTAAAGGTAAGCCACATATTTAATTAAACGAGTTTTGTTTCTGTAAAATAAAAATTGTAACCGCTGGAGCGTTAATGGACACACACATACATACACACACGATTAAGAAAGGTTTCTTGCTAAAGACAAAATACATTTTTGCAGGATAGTTTTGTCGTACTTACAGGAATGGCGACCATGATTGAAAGTTCCTAAATGTTGGGGGTTGCCAAACCTATAAATAACTAAATAACTAAACTGTAATATTACATATTACCTACCTCGCGCGGGAAGTAAAACCACTGCCGTTTTTGTATACTACTACAATGTATTATACAAAAATATATCCAAAAGGTTGTGTTAATACACATTATACGAAACAAATCACTGCATTTTAAATGAACTGAACTTTATTTGAAACAATATAAAACAAATTCGTACTTCCCGCCATTTTTCCCTCATTGCTATCACGGCCTGCTCTAGTCTCAACTAAATAATTTTCGGCATTTTCCGTATAAACATTGTGCCAGACTGTAAACATTAGTCAGTTGTTTATAATGAACGCAAATATTTCCAAGAAAGGTGGTATTATTTTACTATTATTTATTAAAATAATCAATTGAGTCGGTGTTTACTTGATGAAAATCCATATTTATTAATTAAATAAAAATAAAACGTAGTTTTATTTGATTTTCATATTATATTATAATTCAGTGACAGCTGTTTCGGTACATTGTACCTTCTTCTTTATATCTCGGATAAAGGAACACATGAGAGCATATAACAGAAATTTAGAAAATTCAAACTCTGCCAACCACCTATTTCAATTTAATCATTGTTTCGATCCAAATTTTGAAATTTTACATATTTGCGATAAGGGTAAGAAGTTAGATCTTTTGGAGGCTGTAGAGAAATTAATAAGTTTAAAAGTAGTAAAAAACTGTTAAATTCTCAACTTGATTTGAATGAATCCCGTTTGTTAAATTTAAAAAAATTAAATAAATATTGTTGTATTGTTGCTTAGATCAGTTGGAACACAATTCATAATTTGTTAAACATGTCTGAAGAAGGTACAGTGTACCGAAACAGCTGTCACTGAATTATATAATAAATATGAAAATCAAATAAAACTACGTTTTATTTTTATTTAATTAATATTATTTATTATTTTGAAAACACCATCGTGTTAAAAATAATGTACAACGCACGTTTGTGAAGTGGTTTACAGAATCTCGGAAATTAAATACCTCGCTATCGCTCAGTTTTTAATAATTTCCTCGCTTCTGTAAAAACCACTTCCCAACCTCGCATCGGAATATTATTTTGTTGAATTTAATTTATTTATAACACATATTATACATAAATTTTATTTTTCTGCACTCCTCTGCATGAAGTTTAATTATGCCAAATATAACAGTCATCCGTGCATGCAATGTGCTTAAAAAGTGGTACACATTTTTTTCTTGGCGTATTAATATATAGATATGTTGGTCGATATTGTCTAGTGCTTATGTCTCGAGAGTCGCAGGTTCAAACTCGGCCATAATGCATTCCCTAAAGCGACTTAAACATGTTCTTCCTACAGCTCTTAAAAGAATTTTAATCCAAACTTTAGTGATGCCGCATTTTGACTACTGTGACGTTCTACTAACTGACATAAGTGACGGATTGTCGGATAAACTGCAGCGTGTCCATAATATGTGTATCAGATTCATATTTAATGTTCGAAAATACGATCACATTTCTCCATTATTCCACGAATTGTCATGGCTACATCTTAAAAGAGAGAAGAAAATCGCTCTGTCTAATTCTCCTATTTAAGATCCTACATACCTCGATTCCCAATTATTTGTCATCCCGTTTCAAGTATCTATCCTCAAACCATAACTTAAACACAAGATCACAACATAGTTCTCTTACTTAATATACCGCAACATAGGACATCACATCACTCCATGTCATATACCATCTCCACTTCTCGCACACTGGAATTCCCTACCACAAGAAATAAGGGGCTGCCGGACATTGGGCATCTTTTAAAAGAAATCTAAAATTTATATTTGCTCTAAACTCGACTTCATTATTATCCAGTGTAAGATATGTATATATTAATTGGTGTTTCCCGTATAATGTATCATATTTATATTATTATTATTATTATATTATTATTACTACTATTATTATTATTATTATTATTATCGTATCATTATTGTTATTACCCTATAAAATGTTGTTTGTACTTGACATTTACATTGCTACATTTATTGTATCTTTAGCTGTTTATAATTAGTATAGTGTATATCTATATTTGTCAAATATTTATTTGTATTTGTGCTGGTTGAGTGGAAGAGAGGGCCGTATGGCCTTAACTCTGCCAGAATAAATAAAGTATTATTATTATTATTATTATTATTATTATTATTATTATTATTATTATTATTATTATTATTATTATTATTATGGTCTTTTAGGATGGAAAAATCCAAGAAACGAGTCCCGTGTCTATTTTTTTATATTTTTTTATTTATATAATATCGAGTGTTGGAGAGAGCCAAATACATTTTCCTACACGCTTAAAGGTATAAATGTTATTCATCGAATGAAAATACAGTCGTACATCCTAGCTTAGCTCGGAAGAGTTATAGAAGGTCTATCTCTTTATATCTGTGGATATGCCATTCATCATTTGGAAGTCATCATCATCTTATCGGAAGATCGGTTCGAAATATCCCTCCAACCATCTGTATCTTCCCATGCTTTGCTTCTTTTTAGTTCTTCCTAGTCGTATCCTCTCTCTTGTAGACATTTCTTCACTTGGTAATCCATCTTTCTCGTGGTCTACCTCATGGTAGCTTTCCTTATATCTTGAGATTTTAACAGTATTTGTGATAGTCTTTCCTTTTCCATTCTTTTTAAATGTCCAAACCATTTTAGTCTACTTTTTTCTATGGCTGTTGTTAATTTTTGCACACTTAACGTCTCCCTGATTTTCTCATTCCTTATTCTATCTCTCCTTGTTTTAAGTGTCATTCCACATAAACATTTAATTTCTGTAGCTTGGATTCTGCTCAAGTCCTTCTTTGTAAATGCCCAAGTCTCAGCTGCATATCGCTCATTTGCTGCAACAACGTCATAACTCAAAAAACATAGTTTCTCAGGAGAAGCATTTAAAGGTTTGGAATCCATATACCTTTGCCTGTATTTGTCATAAGTAATGCCACGAGTGATTTCCAAATCTAGAGAATTTGGAAATCAAGAGTGGCATTTGTTAGGACTATTTAACGAATAAAATTAAGCTGTTTACTCACAAACCATTATTTAACCATAGTTATTTTAAAATATTTATATATTTAATGTAAACGGCGATGTTTGAAAACAAATGAGAAACGATAGGTTCGCTTCATCTGCTTCTTTTGTTTATCACTGCAACCAGATCATACTATTTATTGCCAAAGGAACGCAATATTGTAAGAATGCTCTCTAGTGGGAGAAAAAATGAAACACATCAAACTGTATATAATTCAATTCATGTTGTAAATATGACAATTATATTTTTCTGGATTATTACCTGGGAAAAAATACATTTAAGAACGTGCAAACAGTGGTTTCTTTTTTTGGTGGTATAATCAATTGCTACAAATGTTGACATGTATGCACTATAATATACAATCTGGTAGCCGTATTTCTTATAGGCTCAGTCACTGCAAAATAATGGTCAGACTGTTCAGAATATTAAAAAGGAGGAGCTTTGTTTAATATGGTAATTATAACACTGATAAATAGTTCGTGAAACACGACTCTGATTTGGTTGTAAAACAGAAATCATTGAAACGTGATTGGTCATTGACTCCCATTTGGGGCATAAGTTAAATAGTCATAAATATCAAATTACTATACCAGCTCATTGTATACAATAGCTTATTAATGTGTTTTCTTTATGTAATTTTAATGTTAATGTTTCTTTAGTGTATAATGCTATTGTGTTATTACTTAATTGTAATATTATTGTGTTTTCTTTATGTAATTGTAATGTTAATGTTTTTAGTGTATAATGCTATTGTGTTATTATTTAATTGTAATATTATTATTGTGTTTTCTTTATGTAATTGTAATGTTATTGCTGTGTTTGTTGTTTACTTTTCTTCACACTATTACCAATTATTACTTTATTGTAACGGACTGTCAACAGCACGTACGGCTTACTGCCCGTGCGACCCATATTTGTAAATAATATTGTAAATATCTTAATTTTTGTCTAATAAAGTCCTACTACTACTACTACTACTACTACTACTACTACTACTATAGCTTATGTCGTTCTTCCTGAAAATAGAACTGAGTTTTGTCTTTCATGTAGTACCAATAACTCAAAATCGACAATTTTTGAGTTATGACGTTGTTGCAGCAAATGAGCGATATGTTGGAACTGATTTGAAATAAGTTTTATACATTGCCATTTTACTCTTGATGGGCATATATTTATTCATTTGGAAGTAAACAAGTAAATAAATGCATACATTAGACATAAGCATGTCATCGCTTCTCTGTAACATTATGTTAAACGAACTTTGGAATTTAGGTCACATTCGTCTCGGGTTATGAAATGTAAAGCAACAAAAATATAAAATTTATGTTTGTGGATGACAACTTCTCAGACGAGTTGTTAATGTGATGAATCTTACTTATTTCCCAGAATTCTCAGACTAAGACGGGTTTAACCTCCATTCACAATGTATTTCACGTCGTAGTAAGTCTTCTGTTTTATCTTTTCAACTTTATCCACATCGGCCAAGTACGGCAGCTTCAAAAGTTTGCCGTGGCGTAGTCGGTAGAGTCCCTACCTTCCACTCCGGCGACCCGGGTTCGATTCCCGGCGGGGTAGGGGATTTTAAATCTCCACCTTCGGTCTGGGTGTGTGTCCTGTCTTGTGTTTGTATGTGTGAATAAGATAAAAAGGTTAACGAAGGTAAAAACAAACAAGGAATAACAGTGTAAACGAAAGAAAAACGAGAAAGAAAGAAATTAAAAAAAGAAAAAAATCAATATTTGGTGATCTCGTATCACAATTCATAAACAATCTTTACAGATATTTTAATTATTTATTTATTTTTTAATGCCCCTAGTTTTTGTCCACAAATTCAGGTGTTCTCTCCTGACATTGGCGTAATTGTAACCCACTTCTGAGGTTGGGGCGATAAGAAGGCAGGGTTACGATTCCCCGAAGATATGATGGATGATAGTGGTGCGCCAGGAGAGTCCCTAATCCTAAGCTTAATCTAAGATGAATATGAATGATGATGATTGCGATGGTCATATGATTTCGGAGATCATTTGGGCCTTAAATTTTTCCTGACATTTGTCTTACAGGTGAGGAAAAACCCCGATAAAAACTCACCCCGAAAAACTGTCCCGACCGAGAATCGAACCCGGGCCCGCTGCGTGACAAGGCAGCACGCTACCTCGAGACCGCAGCCGATGTAGGACTACTCAAAGTACTTAGATGTGTTTCCAGTGTACTCCACATGTCCATCTTTTTTTTTTTTTTTTTTACTATCGGCCTTCTTTCTCTCTTCTGTCCATGATGTTCCTGTTTTTTACATGCTTTATATTAGCTTGACCTGTATCTATCTATCTATATATCTATCTATGTAACGGAATCTTTCAACGCGTTTTTCACCCACTTAAAATAATTGGATCGACTTGAAATGTTGTATACTTGTAAAGGACCCGTGACAATACAATAATTTCATATTTATTTTCTAAAATCCTGGCCAGAATCATCAGAAAATCAAAAAAAGTGTCTTTGTATTTTTGTAACGGAATCTTTGAACACGATTTTCACCCACTTAGAAACATAGGATAGACTTGAAACTTTGTATACTTGTAAAGGAATCGTGCCAATACAATAATTTCATATTCATTTTCTAAAATCCTGGCCAGAATCATAAGAAATCAAAAAAAGTGTCTTTGTATTTATGTAACGGAATCTTTGAACACGATTTTCACCCACTTAGAGACATTGGATCGACTTGAAACTTTGTATACTTGTAAAGGACCCGTGACACTACAATAATTTCATATTTTATTTCTAAATTCCTGGCCAGAATCATCAGAAAATCAAAAAAAAAAAATAAAACTGGTATAATAGGCTACGGACTTGTCGACTTTTTAGTCAATCGTTGTAAGAGCTCAGTTGGTAGAGCGCTGAACTAGTGGTATATAATTTCAGTAATACATAGGTCGCTGGTTCGAATCCGGCTGGGAGGAGTTTTTTTAGAAGAGTAATACTTTGAGCTCATACTACAATAGTAGGCCTATGGAATTTAAAGATATTTACATTCTTATCTTATTCTGTAAAATATTAAAACTAAAAAATAAAATAATAAATATTTTTCATTTTTGAGTTCGGTTTTGTAATAAGGCGTGCTGTTTTAGTATTTTAAAACTATTATTTATTTTTCTTCCTCTTGGTCAACTTCCCACTTGTGTCGTGTATTTTAATTTTAAAGATACCTCTGTTTATGATATTCTGTAATTTCTGCCAATTATAAGTACATTTTCACTTCACCAATCCATTTTATAGTACACACTTGTAGTTTACTTACTTGTTCGTTGAATTGTAATGTTTGTTTTGAAAGTCTATTGTAGTCCATTCGTTTAATGTGTCCATAAAATTTTAACCTTCGTTTTCTAATATCACTATGAACATCTGTATATAATTTTATTTCCTTTTTACACGCTTTATATTAGCTTGACCTGTATCTATCTATCTATGTAACGGAATCTTTCAACGCGATTTTCACCCACTTAAAATCATTGGATCGACTTGAAACTTTGTATACTTGTAGAACCCGTGACAATACAATAATTTCATATTTATTTTCTAAAATCCTGGCCATAATCATCAGAAAATCAAAAAAAGTGTTTTTGTATCAATGTAACGGAATCTTTCAACGCGATTTTCACCCACTTAGAAACATTGGATCGACTTGAAACTTTGTATGCGTATAGAGAACCCGTGACAATACAATAATTTCATATTTTGTTTCTAAAATCCTGGCCAGAATCATCCGAAAATCAAAAAAATGAAAACTGGTATAATAGGTTGCGGACTTGTCGATTTTTTAGTCAATCGTTGTAAGAGCTCAGTTGGTAGAGCAGTGAACTCTTAGTGGTATATGATTTCAGTAATCCATACGTCGCTGGTTTAAATCCGGCTGGGAGGGTTTTTTTTATAGAAGAGTATTACTTTTTGCTCATACTACAATAGTATCGAATTTAAAGATATTTACATTTTTATCTTATTCTGTAAAATATTAAAACTAAAAAATGAAAAATAATTTTAATTTCCAATACACTTGGGATAAAATAAAGTGGTCAACAAAAAAATCATCTCCAACACATATATAATAAAATCAGAGTTATCAACAAAAAGAAAATAATTTTACCATCAAAAGCGTGGGGTGCCTTTTATGTTTTTTACATTTTCCTCTTAAAGAGCTTACTTTTACCAATATCTGTTTATTATCAAATATATTAATTGATATAGAGCACCCCACGCTTTTGATGGTAAAATTATTTTCTTTTTGTTGATAACTCTAATTTTATTCTATATGTGTTGGAGATGATTTTTTTGTTGACCACTTTATTTTATCCCAAGCGTGTTGGAAATTAAAATTATTTTTCATTTTTTAGTTTTCTAATAAAGCGTATTCTTTTAGTTTTTTAAAACTATTATTTATTACTTTTGTGTCTATATGCTTCACCTATGACTTCAGAACCTAACATTTTTCTCATAATTTTGCATTATTTTTTCACTATACTTTCGATATATAGTTTTACAGATGTCTTCTTCTTCTTCTTCTTCTTCCTTTCATGTGATACGTTCTCAATCCAACGTTTGAAGGGTCTGCCCAAAGTTATCCTGCCTGGTGGCTTGTACTTAAAGATTTGACGTGGTATTCTTGTTCTGCTCATTCTTGTTACGTGAGACTTTTGTATTTTTGTACGTATTCCATGACTGATTCCGCTTGTAATTCTCTGAGAATCTCAGAATTCCTTTTATAGTCTGTTCTTGAGTACCCTGCATTACGTCTCATAAATTTAATTTCTGCCGCTGTTAGTCTTTGTTCATCTGCACTGCGAGTTGTCCAGGCCTCACTGCCGTAACATCATATGGGTCTGGCCAGTGTTTTATAAATTCTAGTTCGTGTGTGTTGCTGTACTGTGTTTGGCTTGAACATATTATTTATAATTTCTGTTACTCTGTTAAATTTTATAATTTTTTGACTAAAATCTTTTTCCTCTTCGTATGTAACTTGGTATCCGAGTTAGTTAAATAATAATAATAATAATAATAATAATAGTAATAATAATAATAATAATAATAATAATAGTAATAATAATAGTAATAATAATAATAATACTTTATTTATTCTGGCAGAGTTAAGTCCATAAGGCCCTCTCTTCCACTCAACCAGCACAAATACAAATAAATATTCGACAAATATAGATATACACTATACTAATTATAAACAGTTAAAGATACAATAAATGTAGCAATGTAAATGTCATGTACAAACAACATTTTATAGGGTAATAACAATAATGATACGATAATAATAATAATAATAATAATAATAATAATAATAATAATAATAATAATAATAATAATAATATAAATATGATACATTATACGGGAAATAATAATAATTATTATTATTATTATTATTATTGTTATTATTATTAAAGATTATAAGTCAAGATGGATACAACATGTTCATCGAATGGAAGATCACAGAATACCCAAACAAATGTTAAGATATCAACATGCGGGAAGAAGAAGACCAGGACGTCCACTCAAAAGACTTTAGGATGGTGTTTCTCTTGAGGCCGAAACAGGTCAACAAATGGCCTAAATTCGTGAATGTACTATGATGATGATATTATTAAAGACACTTCATAGTATCATCAGAATAAAATATGACACAGAAACTTAACAGACCGGACGGAACAATAGTCATAAGTCATAGTGTACAAGAATGTGAGGATATGACAAATGTAGTTAAAGCGACTATAAATAACTAATCAAATTATGATGAGTTGTTCACTGAAAATGGAAAGTATGGAGACTTAGAAAGGCCCTAAGTCCGGAGTCTGAGAAAAGACATACAATGAAAAATCTGTGAATAGCTCTTCTCCCCCATCACGTGGATTGAGAGAGGGGGTTGAAGAGGGTGAATATTGAGATTATCAGTTGCTTTCATCCCGGTTCGCTGCGTTACGGAGGGCCATTATGACGCCCGTTTTCTCAACTGAGACTCCGGTTTATGGCGTAGCATTATTTTGAAGATTCTCGTGTCCGGAAACATCTAAAAAATTCTCCCACCAATGCAGACCTTGATAAGGAATAAGGACTCTGTTAACGTTTTTAACAATACGCCATTACTTTTGAAATTTAAAGAGTTTAAAAAATCATTAGGCGTTAATCCTAAAAAAAACATTTAATTAAATGTAGATTCAGATCGGCTAGTTTTAAGCTACTAATTCAAGTCTGGAAATCAGATGAGGTAAAACAAATCTGAATTTTTGGAAAAACTGCACTTAAACTAGCGTGAAATATTTTCATGGAAAAACTGCACTTAAACTAGCGTGAAATATTTTCATGGAAAAACTGCACTTAAACTAGCGTGAAATATTTTCATAGAAAAACTGCACTTAAACTAGCGTGAAATATTTTCATGGAAAAACTGCACTTAAACTAGCGTGAAATATTTTCATGGAAAAAACTGCACTTAAACTAGCGTGAAATATATTTCATGGAAAAACTGCACTTAAACTAGCGTGAAATATTTTCATGGAAAAACTGCACTTAAACTAGCGTGAAATATTTTCATGGAAAAACTGCACTTAAACTAGCGTGAAATATTTTCATGGAAAAACTGCACTTAAACTAGCGTGAAATATTTTCATGGAAAAACTGCACTTAAACTAGCGTGAAATATTTTCATGGAAAAACTGCACTTAAACTAGCGTGAAATATTTTCATGGAAAAACTGCACTTAAACTAGCGTGAAATATTTCATGGAAAAATTGCACTTAAACTAGCGTGAAATATTTTCATGGAAAAACTGCACTTAAACTAGCGTGAAATATTTTCATGGAAAAACTGCACTTAAACTAGCGTGAAATATTTTCAAAGTCCTATAGAACAACAGTGCGCATGGGCCAGAGTTTATAGAGCCAGCGATAACCCACAATCGAACCACATATCGATTATCATCATCGATTACTATCCGTCGCTATGAAATTTAAATGACCAATATTTCCAATAAATCCCCAAATCTATGTTAAAAAAATATTAATAATATTAAAATTACCAAACGTTTATTAAAAATGGGTGTACACTTACTTATCACTGCCTAACGCTGATCCAACCAGCGATAACCCAAAACAGCTATATAAAAATCATAGACTAAGTAATATTATCTGTGGAGAAAATAGCAGTTAGCATCACAATATTGTCTAACAGTGTCACAATATTGTGATTTGCACATTTAAATAAATACTTCAAAATTGTCTAATAATGTTATAAAAATCGCTTGAAAAAGTTTAAAATATTAAATAATGTTAGTAAATACAGAAGAAGAGCTATAGTTTACAACAATATAACTGAAAAATCAAGCGCTAGTAGAAGTGCAGTTGAGCCAATATTTTAACAAGAAATCATATGTTTCACACCATTCACAAAATATATTTGTTTATTCAATGCTTTAACTTATTTGACTGCCTTAATTATTTTTTGTTGCTTTTATTATGAACTACTCTCCGGGAATAACATTTATAATATTAAATATTGGCGTTTAATGTTATACACATTCACGCCAATAACAATTGTTTTTTGCGCGATAGTGTGTTTTGTCGTACTTACAGCAATGGCAACCATAATTGAAAGTATAACATCGCACATATCAGGGTTGCCAACCTAAATAACTATACTGTAATAAAATAACCATACTGTAATACTACATATTATAAACACGCATGTGGGAAGTAAAACCACTGCCCTCTATGTATACTACAGACAATGTATATACAAAAAATATCCAAAAGGTAGTGTTAATATACATTATACGAAACAAATCACTGCATTTTAAATGAACTGAACTTTATTTGAAACAATATAAAACAATAAATACGTACTTGCGGCCATGTTATCAATAATTGTTCTCAAGGCCTCCTGTTGTTTCAACTAATAAACATTGCCCACACTGTTAACGTTAGTCAATTGTTTATAATGAACGCAAATATTTCCAACAAATGTTATTATTTTACTATTATTTATTATTTTGAAAACACCATCGCGCAAAAAAGAATGTACAACGCACGTTTGTGAAGTGTTTTATAGAATGTCGGAAATTAAAAACCGAGCTATCGCTCGGTTTTTAAATATTTTCGTCGATTCTGTAAAAAGCACTTCCCAACCTTGCATCTTAATATACTATTACAATTTTTGTCCTTACCTCTTTGTTTTTCTTCAGAATTTATATGGAAGGCTTCACTGATGCACCAGTATTTATTTCGCCCCACTTTATATTCAATTTGTAGTTTATAAATGATGTGAATACACTGGCAATCAGGAATAAACTGTTTGCATAAATGAGGGTTCTTTTAGCACTGCTCGGAAAAAAAAAATCTTTGCTAACTTAGCTGCCCTAACCATTCTAAGATCTAGTAAGAGGGAGGGAGAAACGAGTAAAACAGTATAAACGTAATGCTATTTAATACACCAGAATAACCATTTATGTAAACAACGTGAGAAAATAGTGCATTGCGATGCGAGGTTGGGAAGTGGTTTTTACAGAATCGAGGAAATTGCTCGATTTTTAATTTCCGAGATTCGTAAGTAAAGTTCGTGAGTCGTCAATTTATCGATAATTTGGAAATCAAGAGTGGCATTTGTTAGGACTATTTAACGAATAAAATTAAGCTGTTTACTCACAAATCATTATTTAACTATAGTCATTTTAAAATATGTATATTTTTAATGTAAAGGGCGATGTTTAAAAACAAATTAGAAATGTGAGGTTATGTATATTCGCTGCAATTCGATCATATTATTTATTGCCAAATAGGATCGCAATATTGTAAGAATGCAATCTAGTGGAGAAATAATGAAACACATCAAACTATTATAATCAACATTATAGGTTAATCATTTATATTTTGAATAAACAACTTAGTAAAATCAGTGAATCTGTTCATTATTTGCTATATTCAATGTATTTGTTGGAGAAAAATAATGGTCTAACCTGTTCAGAATATTAAAAAAGGAGTTCTTTTTATCACAAAAGCAGGAGCTGATAAAGAGAAATCGATAAAAAAGAACAAGGTGAAACACGACTGTCAGTGTGGTGTTGTTTTGTAAAACGACTTCATTGATGATGATTGAAACGTGATTGGTCATGGACTACCATTTGCGACCATGAGTTAAATAGTCTATAAAAAAACACTTCACAACCGAGCCTTTCTACATTAGTATTTGTTGCGCGATGGTGTGTTTTCAAAATAATAAATAATAGGAAAAAAAAAATAACATTTTGTTGGAAACATTTGCGTTCATTATATAACAATTGACTAATGTCAACAGTGTGGGCCAATTTTCATTAGTTTTGAAAACAACAGGAGGCCTTGAGAACAATTATTGATAACATGACCGCACGTACGTATTTATTGTTTTATAATGTTTTCACACTAAAGGTAAGTTCATTAAAAGTGTAGTGAGTGATTATTTCGAATGTATATTAACACTACCTTTTGGATATTTTTGTATATACATTATATGTAGTATACATAGAGGGAAGTGGTTTCACTTCTCACAGGCGTGTTTGTAATATGTAATATTACAGTATAGTTATTTAGGTTGGCAACCCCGAAATGTAGGAAGTTGAACTTTCAATCATGGTCGCCATTGCTGTAAATACGACAAAATACACTAATTCACAAACAAAATATTTTCATATAGTTTGCTTTTTTTATTTTTCACTAAATTTCTTCAAATCCCGCGCCGTAGCCGAGCTGTTAAGGTAGGAAGCCTTGGCGCAGAGCTACGGGACTTGCGCTGGTTCGAGTCTCCATGGGGGAAGAAATTTTCTCATGGTATTTCGGCCAGTATGGGACCGGTGCTCACCCAGCATCGTGAGGCAATTGGGTAGCTACAATAAGTAGCGGCTCCAGGTTGAGGAACCAGCTATAACGGCTGGGGGACTCGACATGCTAACCACATGTCACCCCTACACTGGCTGTTGATCATCTACCTCTGTGATTGACACATGTGGATGTGAAGGGCCAGCAGCCGGCTGGTAAAAGGGCAACCCGTGAAAAGTGGAAATACCCTCAATCGGAATCGGACTAAATTTCTTTTCGATCAAGAATTAATCATAATTTTTAATTGAAAAAAGTATATATCAGAAGGTAATAATTATTTTACATGAGTCAATAAAACTCAAACATTGATTTTCGTTTTCATGGATAAATAAGGCGTAATTTTAAATTTGTTGATTAAAAATGATTATATCATGATTTCTTGGAAAAAATAAACATCGATTTGAAACCCTGTTAAAAATAACTGTTCCATTAAAGCGATTGAAACTAAATAAATAATGCAAACATAAACATCTGAGTAAAAACATGATTCAATGCTGAAAGGATGTAAAGCGATCCAGGTTTGTTTTGACCTGTGACCAGATCGAAAATTGAGTAAGGAAAAAGTTAGCGTTGATAGTGTTCCAGGAGTAGCTTATTTAGTTTAATGGGCGCATATTTTCTTTGATTTTTAAATTCTATTTGTTTATTTATTTACTAGGACATGGCGTAAGTAACAACTAAATTACATAACATCACAAAAAAATATTTAGGTTATTTTTGACATAACGAACTTCATTTATAGTCTCCTATAAAGGCAACTATATATCGCCAAATCCTTCGATGACGACGCACTCCATCTGCAGCACCATTTCTGGATATCTCATCTGATCAATCTAAAGCTTTGTGGATATCAACTCTTGATTGTAATCTAATGACTCGTAGAGGTTCTGTGATCTTTGAGAATACGTTATAGACTCGAGAGCTCATGTCTGGTGAATCTGGTGGATGTTCTAGTACTTCCCAATTCCCTCTTCTAAACAAATTCTACTGAACATTTTTTTGGGGTATTACTTAATAAATGTGAGTAACTAACTAACTGGCACTATCGAACCCGTAGGTTCATGGCCGCGCGGACATGAGCTCTCCACTCACATCCCTATCCTGAGCTAATGTTTTCCAATCATTCCCTGTATAATCTACTTCCCTCAAATCATAGTTAATGTTATTCTCCAATCTCATTCTTGATCTACCAACTGGACGTTTTCCCTCTGGTTTTCCTACAAGAAGCTTCCATGCAAATCTTTCATTCCACATTCGTGCCACATGTCCTGCCCATCGCAGTCTACGAAACTTAACTGTTCTTATTATATCTGGCTTCCTATAAAGACCTATGTTTAGCCTTTGGCATGGTTCCCTGAAGTAGTCCCCGCCCGGAAAACTGAATGGGGGACCATTTGACCTCCGGAAAAAATTTTACAAAACTCCCCAGTGGAACCCCATATCCGCATTTTCTTTTTTTGACGGTTGTATTTTTTAACGGTGAAAGTTCGTCACCTCTTTTGACCAAGTTCCGTTTTTCGTCTGGCTGATCACCTTCGACAGTCGCTTCGACCAGTCCGGCAATGGTAACCCTATCGGCAGCAATGCTAACTGCCGGCATAGGCTCTCAGGATCATTTAAGAACGCAAGCCACTCCACCACGACAAAATGTGAGAAACAGTGAATGTTATTCACACAATATTGCGATTTCGAGACTTTCATTTCAATGTTACAGATTTATACAACAAAGACAGCTCAACTACATACTGCAAGATTCCAAAATGGCGCACCAATAGGAGCACTGATGCACAACATGGTTTGCCTTTACCTACCGAATTGCCCTAGTATATATTCTCACATTTACTATACCTTTGAATTTAATTAAGAATGGAAAAATTTCACCCGCTCCAAAAGTTGTCAACAGATATTCTTTCTCTTCATTTTTAAAAAAATCGTGTTCCGTCGCCGTGGCAATAGATCGATAGAGTCCCTACCTTCCACTCCGGCGACCCGGGTTCGATTCCCGGCGGGGTAGGGGATTTGAATCTCCGCCTTGGATCTGGGTGTGTGTCTACATTTGAGAATAACAGACATTTCTGAGATGTTGGCGAGAAAAAAGAGCTCTCCATACATCCCTATCCATGGCTAATGTTTTCCAATGAACCCCTGTATAATCTACTTTACTCAAATCATGGTTCATGTATTCTCCCCATCTCATTCTTGGTCTACCAACTGGGCATTTCCCTATGGTTACCTACAATATTCCATGCCTTTCTTTCATGCTACATTCTCCAAATCCAAGTAGAATTAAAACGTACCCCTGGATGTCCAAAGAATCAAAATAAGTGCCAGATACATACATTCCATATAAGAAAAATAAACATCTCAAACAATCCATATAATACAGGGTGATTCACAATAAGTATTACAGTCTTCTAGGGGTTGTAGAAGGGACTTAGTAGAAAAAATTTTGGTAAGGAACCTATGTCCTGAAACGTACCATCTTGATGTAATATAAGTTTGAAGATCGAAACACAATGGGCTGATATTCGTGTCTCTTGTGTTTCAGAATAAGTATTACAGACTTCTAGGGGTTTTGTACTACACCTGTCGAGTCGGAGGAAGATCTTCTTGCACGAATTCTGGCGCAGCAGCAGACATTATTGAGCACACACGAGGTCTTGTGGGACGTGTGTATGAAAACATGCGTCGCAGGTACACTTTGTGCAACGAACAATACGTGGAACCACACTTGTAGTACAACCCCTAGAAGTCTGTATTACTTATTCTGAAAATAATAAGTTGGTAAGAGGCACTCGAAAGAGCATTAAGTTATAAGTTTATGATTTGTCTTTTATGAGTTGGTTCAGTGATCCTGTCCATATTCTGCATTGTTTGTAATGGTATCGCTCACACTTTTGGTCGCATATCTTGCATTCACACGAATCACTCGGTTGGTGGAATTTTGTATTTTTGCACATTTTGTGATGATATCCGTGTGTTGCTATGCCTATGATTCTGTGCCTTTGTGGTTGGTTACTTCCAGTCCACTCTCTGTTTACCATGGCATCTGAGGCGTAGAAATCTTCGTCGATCTCTTTTTCTCTCTGTTCTTTTTTTTCGATGACTTTCTTATATGGCTCCGTTGCTGGCAGTAGTATCCTTTGCCTCAGGTCCTCTAGGAAGAAGGTTTCTCTGGCTAGCATATAGGCCATTCTATTTGGTGTCTATTTTGCTTGCACCTAATGCCTTTTTGATGAATCTTGGTTTTACTTCTTCTAACCTCTCCAAATCACTGGTCGATAGTTCCTCCCATATCAGTTCTATCCCGTAGGTGACGATCGGGGTGATCACTGATGCGAATAATTTCATGGCTTTATTCTGAAAAATTAGACACAAAAAGTGAAAGCTACATACATAAAAAGAGCAATAGGAGTATCAAAAACGACAAGAAGCCGTCTAGTGTATCTACTGGCAAGGGAGACTTTCCTTATCGAGGACTTGAAAACATCATACCTACTACCAACCACGGAACCCTATGAACATGCGCTACAAAGACTACGCAGAAAAAGAGAGGAAGTATGGCCGGAATTCTTCAGCACCGGAGCGATGATAGACAGGAACTGGACAGAAGCAAATTTCCAGATACGACACGTCATCACAAGATTAAGCGTGCATGGATTCCACCACCTAATGTGTAGAGATAAAACATTCCATGACCCGAAGATGTCATGCATATGCGAAGTGTGTGAACAGAAATGCGAAAGATATCGCATCGAAACATGTACACAAAGAACAAAAACAATTTGTGATTACGCAAGACAAAGCTAAAGTGTCAGTGATTGTGTGATATCACCTTTGCACATTTGTGCGCAATCCATTTATATAAAAACAAGACACATGATATCAGCCCATTGTGTTTCGATCTTGAAACTTATTTTATATAAAAATGGCACGTTTCCGGACATGGGTTCCTTATCAAAACTTTATCTACTAAGACCCCTCTACAACCCCTAGAAGTCTGTAATACTCGTACTTATTGTGTATCACTATGTATAAGAAAAATAAATATTTTCTCACATAATATGTATTATTGAGAGGATAAATATCAGTAAAACTAAATATATGGTCACCCGTAGAAATACATTATATAATGGAAATGGACAGCTAATGACAAATGAGGGAAATTTTGAGGAAGTGGCTGAATTTAAATACCTAGGAACAATAATCACAAACAGGAATGAGATGCACAAAGAAATTAAACATAGGCTCAATTCTGGAAATGCATGCTATTATGCATTGCAGAGACTCTTGATGTCCCAACTCCTTTCAAAAAACGTTAAGCTGAAAATATATAAAACTATTATTCTACCAGTTATATTATATGGGTGCGAAACATGGACTCTTACTTTAAGGGAGGAAAGGAGATTACAAGTCCCTATTAGGTTCGTCTTCCGGGCATATAGGCCGTGGTCCAGTCGTTCTTCTACTCGACGTTTCGTCTACTGCTGCGGTAGACATCTTCAGGAGATACTGTGTGCTCTCTGTGAACTCCTCAACAGTCGGCTGCAGCCGACTGTTGAGGAGTTCACAGAGAGCACACAGTATCTCCTGAAGATGTCTACCGCAGCAGTAGACGAAACGTCGAGTAGAAGAACGACTGGACCACGGCCTATATGCCCGGAAGACGAACCTAATAGGGATCAAGACGCCGGCCGTGAAAGCCTACAGTTATACATGAGATTACAAGTATTTGAGAATAAAGTTCTTAGGAAATTTTTTGGACCAAAGAGAGATGAACAGACAGGTAAATGGAGAAGACTACATAATAATGAACTACATGGTCTTTATAGGATGTCAGATATAATAAGAACAGTTAAGTCTCGTAGACTGCGATGGGCAGGACATGTTGCACGTATGGGGAATGAAAGACTTGCATGAAAACTTCTTGTAGGAAAGCCAGAGGGAAAACGCCCAGTAGGTAGACAAAGAATGAGGTGGGAGAACAACATTAACTATGATTTGAGGGAAGTATATTATACAGGGAATGATTGGAAAGCATTAGCTCAAGATAGGGATGTATGGAGAGCTTATGTCCGCGCGGCCATGAACCTACGGGTTCGATAGTGCCAGTGAGTAAGTAAGTAAGTAAATTCGGGTGTTGGACTACATTTTTATAAATAAAGCGTGTTAGAGTGATTATCGTTTAAATTGGATCAAAAGAAAGTAAATTTTTTATCGTGAGTTTAAGTAAATTACTTGGAAGAAGATTTCTTATTTCCTCATACATAGAGTGAACGAGGAAGGAAATTACATCCGTAATCTTTCGTGTTTGATCAGATTAAGTGAAGCCACGATTATCTAGCGATTACCGATTACAAAAACTCCGCAGTGAACACTCTTTGCGTGTTTCTTATAGACAATCTCTGCTCTGGTTATTTCTCACAAATTGACCTCTCTGTCTATATCTACAATGTGATTCGAAAACGGTCTAAGTAGAGATCCGAACCAGTTTCGCAATCCCGAGTTCAAATCTCGCAACTCAACAAATATTTTAATTTATAGATACGAGCTATTCTCCCCTAATTATCATAAGTAATGCCACGAGTGATTTCCAATTTATCTAGAGGTTTTGGAAATCATTTGTTAGGACTTTTTAACGAATAAAATTAAGCTGTTTACTCAAAAATCATTATTTAAATATAGTATATTTAAATTATTTATATTATTTAATGTAAACGGCGATGTTTGAAAACAAATGAGAATTTTTTGGTTATGTTTCATTTGCTCATCTACTGCAACTTGATCATATTATTTATTGTCAAATAGGATAGCAATATAATAAGAATGCACTCTAGTGGAGAAAAAATTAAACACATAAAACTGTATATTATAACCAACATTACAGGTTATTAATTATTTTTTTAGAAAACAACTCAGTAAAATCATTATTTAAAAACACAATTATTGAACACGCAATTATTAAATGTGTGGTTCGAAGGAATATGTTCATTATTTGTTACGTACAATGTATTTGTTACAGAGTCAGTCATTGCAAAATAATGCTCTGGCCTGTTCAGAATATTAAAAAGGAGGAGTTTTCTTTATTTTGGTAAACAATTTCCATAAATAGGGAGGTGAAAAAACGACTGCCATTGGTTGTAAAACAAAATTCATTGAAACGTGATTGGCCGTTGAATCCCATTTGGGGCTTGAGTTAAATAGCCATTTCTAATAATCTATCTATAATGTTCTGCCCTAGGGCAGGTCTTTCACTGCAATCATAGCATTTTCATACTATGGTAGTAAAAGATTCCGAGCTATGTGGCCGTGGTCTATAACCACGGCCACATAGCCCGGAATCTTTTACTACCATGATTACCGGCCGTGAAAGCCTGCATTCCATTTTCATACTATGCTTGCAGCTTTACTAGGGAATTGTAGGTGTGGTAGCTTCCTGTTGCTTTCCACACCGGTGAAGGATGATGATGATAATGACAGTGATAGCCGGATGATTTTCGGAGACCGTTGGGCCCTACGCTTCCTGACATATGTCTTACAGTTGAGGGGAAAAACCCCGGAAAAAACCTCTCAGGAGCCTGGCCCGACCGGGAATCGAACACGGGCCCGCTGCGTGACAAGGCAACACGCTACCTCGAGACCACAGCGGTGGACTATTTAAATATAGTATATTTAAATTATTTATATATTTAATGTAAAACGGCGATGTTTGAAAACAAATGAGAAATGTTGGTTTGTTTGATTTGTTCGTCTACTGCAATTTGATCATATTATTTATTGCCATATAGGATCACAATATTGTAAGAATGCACCCTAGTGGAGAAAAAAAGAAACACATCTAACAGTATATGAGTAAATATTCTCTTTACAAGCTTACTTGTTATAGTAGACACTAGATGCCAGTTCGATAAATGTCCCGTTGCCTCTCGTGATAGAGAATCATAACGTATATAAGGAAGAAAAATAATTGTTTGTGCTGGAATGTTCGATTGGCACATTTGGGAATGCACTAACGTACAGAGTTAGAGGTATCAGGTTCAAATACCGGCTCAGGAATGTATTTTTCTTTTTATGCAATATATGGCCTTCATTACTAAATGTCAAACATTTAATTATAGCATGGATATATATATATATATATATATATATATGCGTCCTTGGACTCTTACTTTAAGGGATAGTCCATGGGCAGTTAGAGGGGAGAAGTCAACGCTCTAGCGGAATGACAACAAGCACCTGAAACATCGGACCTAATTGCAATGTTATGGTTTTTTTTAGTGTATAGTGCTATTGTGTTATTATTTAATTGTAATATTACTGTGTTTTCTTTATGTAATTGTAATGTTATTGCTTTTTTAGTGTATAATGCTATTGTGTTATTATTTAATTGTAATATTATTGCGTTTTCTTTATGTAATTGTAATGTTATTGTTTTTTTTGTTTATTTTTCTTCACACTAGTAGCAATTATTTCTGTATTGTAACGGACTGTCAAGAGCACGTACGGCTTACTGCCCGTGCGACCCATATTTGTAAATAATATTGTAAATGTCTTACTTTTTGTCTAATAAAGTCCTACTACTACTACTACTACTTTAAGGGAGGAAAGGAGATTACAAGTATTTGAGAATAAAGTACTTAGGAAAATTTTTGGACCAAAGAGAGATGAACGGACAGGTGAACGGAGAAGACTTACATAACAATGAACTACATGGTCTTTATAGGAAGCCAGATATAATAAGAACAGTTAAGTCTCGTAGACTGCGATGGGCAGGACATGTTGCACGTATGGGGAATGAAAGACGTGCCTGGAAACTTCTTGTAGGAAAGCCAGAAGGAAAACGCCCAGTTGGTAGACCAAGAATGAGGTGGGAGAACAACATTAACTATGATTTGAGGGAAGTAGATTATACAGGGAATGATTGGAAAGCATTAGCTCAGTATAGGGATGTATGGAGAGCTTATGTCCGCGCGGCCATGAACCTACGGGTTCGATAGTGCCAGTGAGTAAGTATATATATGCGTCCATGCATAAGATCCGTATTTTTACTAGGAAGGTAAGTAGCCCTGGAAGGTAAGTAGCCCTGGAAAGTAAGTAGCCCTGTTTTGGAAGGAAATGAAGTATCAGAATGAGTCCAAGGAGAGACTAATTTCAAGTAACAATATTTGAGCATTTTCACTTGCTAAGTAGGCTTAATGGCAACTGTGACTAGAGATATCTTAAATTGAGAATGCCACAAGGGATTTTCCCTCAGCCCTTGCGGTGTAATGTGCACTAGAGACATCTGCACGCCGCAGCCTCAAGCTTCCAGAGAACGAGAGACAATTTGAATATAAGGTGTAAATTCTACTCCCTGGCGTCCTCTTCTTCTAATCGCTCAAATTGCTTGCAAAAACCTCAAAAAAGTGGCCTCTTGAGGAAGCCAGTTTCATTAACAAGAGTACAGAGTGAAGGTTTTAATCTGGGGCTTTTAAACAAAGTATTAGGTTGAGTGGTTCAATCCAGTATACGTTTAAAAAAAACTGATATTTTCATAACAGTTATTTTGGAACTTACTTACTCACTGGCACTATCGAACCCGTAAGTTCATGGCCGCGCGGACATAAGCTCTCCATACATCCCTATCCTAAGCTAATGCTTTCCAATCATTCCCTGTATAATCTACTTCCCTCAAATCATAGTTAATGTTGTTCTCCCACCTCATTCTTGGTCTACCAACTGGGCGTTTTCCCTCTGGCTTTCCTGCAAGAAGCTTCCATGCACGTCTTTAATTCCCCTTACGTGCAACATGTCCTGCCCATCGCAGTCTACGAGACTTAACTGTTATTATATCTGGCTTCCTATAAAGACCATGTAGTTCATTGTTATGTAGTCTTCTCCATTCACCTGTCTGTTCATCTCTCTTTGGTCCAAAAATTTTCCTAAGAACTTTATTCTCAAATACTCGTCATCTCCTTTCCTCCCTTAAAGTAAGAGTCCATGTTTCGCATCCATATAATATAACTGGTAGAATAATAAGTAAAGTAAAGTGATCCCACAATAGGCCCGGAGGCCCTTGGGGTAGTAGGAGGTTAAGGCTCCCTACTTTTTCTAGACAATCGGCACTTTATGTCAGCCGGGTTGTCAGCACTGCGTGACGGCCGCCTTTACTCCAGAACAAGCGTCTGGTACTCATTTCAGTTAGAGGCTGAGTCGACCCCCGGGCCATGGTGCCGCCAGAGGGTTTGGGTCAGTTTAAAAATCCTGACCCCAACGGGACTTGAACCCTCGACCCTCCGGCTTGTAGCTCAGTGCCTTAACCACTACGCTACGGTGTGCCCCCGGTAGAATAATAGTTTTATATATTTTCAGCTTAACGTTTTTTTGAAAGGAGTTGGGACATCAAAAGTCTCTGCAATGCATAATAACATGCATTTCCAGAATTGAGCCTATGTTTAATTTCTTTGTGCATCTCATTCCTATTTGTGATCATTGTTCCTAGGTATTTGAATTCAGCCACTTCCTCAAAATTTCCCTCATTTGTCATTAGCTGTCCATTTCCATTATATACTGAATTTCTATGTGTGACCATATATTTAGTTTTACTGATATTTACTTCCAGTCCCAATTTCTTAGTGTTACTCAATAGTGTGTGCGTGTTGGCCTTTAGTATCTCCTCGCTATCGGCCAGTAGTACATCATCAGCATAAACTAACAACTTATTAATATCCTGAAAGGAAATTTCTTAGTGTGTATCAGTTATTTACTCTTAAATAGAGACAAGAGAAAATATACATATAATGACCATAACTCATGCCCCAAATGGGACTTTTAATGACCAATCACGTTTCAATGAATTTTATTTTACAACCATCACAGTCTGTTTCACATCGATATTTATCTACTTAAGTTTATCATGTTAAAGAAAACTCCTCTTTTTTAATATTCTGGACAAGTCAGAGCATTATTTTGCAGTGAATGACTCTCGAACAAATACGTTGAATATAGCAAATAGTAATAATAATAATAATAATAATAATAATAATAGCTTTATTTTACCTGGCAGAGTTAAGGCCTTAAGGCCTTGTCTACCACTCAACCAGGTTTAAAAAAATACAAACAAAAAATAGTCTTAAATTTAAATTACAATATATATATATATAAACGATTACAAGTTATGAATACAATACAATTAATATTTATAATGTATTTTGATTTACTCTAAATTTAACGAATTAAATATATAATATGTACAATATATATAAAAAACAGGAAAAGATTAATGACATAGTATAAAATTAAATAAATAGAGAAAAATTAATTATTAGACAACAGGTAACTGTATATAAGCGTGACTTAAAGGTACCAAGTGTGCGGCAACCCCTGATATCTTGAGGAAGGAGATTCCAGGAGCGGACAGAGGCTACTGTGAAGGAAGTAGAATAGGAGGAAGTGCTATGAAGAGGAATTGTTAGCAGACTGCTATCTTGTGATCTAGTGTCAATATTGTGGTAAGAGGATAACTTCTCAAATCTAGACGCCAGGTAAGTAGGGATGTAGGAATTCAGAAGCTTGAAAAGTAGTGAAAGAGAGTGCAATTTACGTCTGTCAGTAAGACGGAGCCAAGAGAGGTTATTAAAGTGTTCGGAAATATGGTCATAACGGCGGATATTGAAAATGAATCGAACGCAAGCATTATGAACACGCTGCAGTCTCTGCGACAAGTCATAGTTTAGATCATTATATATAATGTCACAATAATCGAAGTGTGGTAACACAAGATTCTGCACAAGGATTTGTTTTAACGAAACTGGGAGAAAATTCTTTAAACGTCTAAGATAATGTAAGATGGAGAAAGTCTTTTTACATATGTGTTTCACTTGTGTTTGCCAGGTTTAATTTGCGTCTAGATGTAGTCCAAGATCTATTACTGAAGAAGAATAAGGGATGATTATATTATTTATAGTAATGTTTGGTAGTGTAGATATGTCAAAGGTTGTAAGCAGTCTTTGTTGTCCCATTAGAATTACTTGTGACTTGTTAGGATTTAGATTTAGACCGATACTTGAAGACCAGTTAAAGATGGATATGAGATCGTCATTCATTTTTGTCAAGCTGTTATAGAGAGAATGAGGAGGTGAATGTAGGTAAATTTGGAGATCATCAGCGTAGAGGTGATAACGGCAGTGCTTTAGTACAGTTGGCAAGTCATTTATGTAGATTGAGAAAAGAAGGGGTCCGAGAACACTGCCCTGGGGGACTCCAGCCGGCACGTTGCGCCAAGACGAAGATCTAGAGTTTAATGAAACGTATTGTTGACGACCGTGCAGGTATGAGTCGAACCAGGATACAGCGCTGTCAGACAAGTGTAGGTGCTTGAGCTTTATCATAAGTAAGTCGTGGTCTACTGTGTCAAAAGCTTTGCTGAAGTCAAGTAAGGTTAAAGGAGTCAATTGACGTCTGTCCACGGCTTCACGAATATCTTCAGTAATTTTTAGCAAAACTGTGGTTGTGCTATGACCATATCTAAAGCCGGATTGATAAGGATCAAGGAGGTGATTTTCTTGGAGATATTCAGTCATTTGCTTATGTACAATATGTTCCAGGGCTTTAGATAATGTCGGAAGGATGCTAATCGGTCGGTAGTCATTACAGTTAGCAGGTGTACTTATTTTTGGTATAGGCCGAACTCTAGACTGTTTCCATACAGTAGGGAAGATAGAAGTTATAAGGGAAGCATTAAAAATATGAGTCACTGTGGGTAGTATAATGTCCATGATTTTTATTTAGCATTAAAATGCTGTTTCCTTCGAACTACACATTTGATAGCTGTGTGTTCAATAATTGTGTTTTAAAATAATGATTTTACTGACTTGTTTCCTAAAAATAATAACCTATAAAGTTGGTTATAATATACAGTTTGATGTGTTTCATTTTTTCTCCACTAGGGTGCATTCTTACAATATTGCGATCCTATTTGGCAATAAATAATATGATCTAGTTGCAGTGGATGAACAAAAGAAGCATAACCAAACATTTCTCATTTGTTTTCAAACATCGCCGTTTACATAAAATATATAAATATTTTTAAATAACTATATTTAAATAATGAACTCTTATTTTAAGGGAGGAAACGGGGTTATGAGTATTTGAGAATAAAGTTCTTTTGAAAAATTTTGGACCAAAGAGAGATGAACAGACATGTGAATGGAGAAAACTACATAACAGTGAACTACATGGTTTTTATAGGAAGCCTGATGTAATAAGAACAGTTAAGTCTCGTAGACTGCGATGGGCAGGACATGTGGCACGAATGGGGAATGAAAGACTTGCATGGAAGCTTCTTGTACGAAGATCAGAGAGAAAACGCCCAGTTGGTAGACCAAGAATGAGGTGGGAGAATAACACTAACTATGATTTGAGGGAAGTAGATTGGAAAACATTAGCTCAGGATAGGGGCGTATGGAGAGCTTATGCCCGCGCGGCCATGAACCTACGGGTTCGATAGTGCCAGTGAGTAAGTAAGTAAGTAAGTAAGTAAGTAACATGTAATGCAAATACTTACAGAATAAAAAAAAAAAGCTAGAATTCTTAAAATTGTTCAGACCATCTTTTGTGTAGGCGTCCAAGCCTATAATTTTATTAAATAATTGAAAATTAAGAAAATAAATGGAGACATAAGAAAGGAACTAAATATTCCCAAACTTAAATAATTAATAATTACACGGTGATTACAAATGATTGGAGCGATTTCATGATTTTATTGTAGCGATCTTATTTGACATATCTTCACAGAACTTTAAAGTTATGTATAAAAACTCATAAGGTTTTTTTTTGTTTTCTCTCGCAGCCGTGTTTCAGCTTTAAACCGAGAGAGCGCAGCAGTTATCAAAGATGGCGACAGGCGAGGAGAAAGCATATGCTGTGCTTGAATTTCATTCAACTCAATCTGTGATAACTGTGCAACGACACTTCAGAACGAAGTTCGAGAAAGATGCACCGAGTGGCAACTCCATTCGGCGATGGTATGCGCAATTTAAGGCTACAGGATGCCTCTGTAAAAGGAAATCAACGGGTCGTCCTTCAGTGAGTGAAGAAAAGGTTGAGAGTGTGCGGATGAGTTTCACACGTAGCCCACAGAAATCAACACGAAAAGCGAGCAGAGAGCTGAACATTCCACAACCGACCGTTTGGAAGATCTTGCGGAAAAGATTGAAGCATAAACCTTACCACTTGCAATTTCTACAAGCCCTTACGCCCATTGACAAAGTGAGTCGGTTTGAATTTTGTACACATGCAGCAGTTTATGGATGAGGATGGTTTTTGTGAGAAACTTGTCTTCAGTGACGAAGCAACATTCTTTGTGAATGGCAAAGTGAACAAACACAATGTGCGAATCTGGGGCACAGAAAATCCCCGCGTTATTGTGCAGCACATTCGCGACTCCCCAAAAGTTAGTGTGTTCTGTGCGGTTTCTCTTCAGTTCAAAGTTTATGGCCCTTTTTTTCTTCTGCGAGCAGAACGTTACAGGACACGTGTACCTGGACATGCTGGAAAATTGGCTCATGCCGCAGCTGACGACCGACAGTGAGACCTTCATCTACCAGCAGGATGGTGCTCCACCACACTTCCATCACGATGTTCGTGAATTTTTAAACATGAGATTGCCAAACCGATGGATCGGTCGCAGTGGAGAGAATGATCAGAAATTGTTGTCATGGCCTCCACGCTCCCCCGATTTGACGCCGTGCGATTTTTTTTGTTTGGGGGTATGTGAAAGATTCAGTGTTTGTGCCTCCTTTACCAGTAGACTTACCAGAACTGCGAGCTCGCATAATCAATGCCTTTGAACAAATTAATAGGGACATGTTACGTCGAGTATGGGACGAACTTGATTACAGACTTGATATCTGCAGAATCACCAAGGGGGAGCATATGGAGCACCTGTAACATCTCAAAAAAAACCTGGGAAGTTGCTCTATGTATCTGTAAAAGTTCGTGAAAATATGTCGAATACTACAGCTACCATAAAATCATGAAATCGCTCCAATCATTTGTAATCACCCTGTAAATATAGGAACGCCTGGGAAGAACATGTTGATAGAATGCCAGAAGAAAGATTTCCAAAATTATTGCTAAATTATAAACCACAAGGAAGGGGAAATGTTGATCTCCCAATCAATAAATTAATGTAGAAAATATTAAAGTGTTTGATATTATAAATTTCTGTCTCTCAGAAACCTTTTCCATAGCTGAAATCTCCTGATGAAAGTGTTCCCCGTGCTCATCGCTCACTGCGGCAAGATAATAAATGGACGAAAAAACATTTATTAAAAAAATTATTCAAATCCATTAATTGAAATTGAAATAAAAAAACTGTGGGTGATGGAGAAATTCCGATTACATATTTGAAAACATGATAAAAAACTGCATTAAGTGCAACTATTGGTACTCATGAAACAAAAATCATGTTGACCAGTCTTTTTAGTGAGGTTATCGCAGGTTATTAACGTGGTTATCGCTGGTTCGTAGAATAACTGTTGTAACCAGAGTGGTCATGACAGGAAATAGTCCCACTTTTTTTCTATATTTACGAGTAAAATGTTAAAGATAATTAAATTCCGTGGCTAAGGGTCAGTTTCACCAACAGAGGTAACTGTATTACGCCAGTTTTCCCCATATATAATACATAGCTTAAACTGGCGTAATACAATTACCTCTGTTGGTGAAACCGACCCTTAATGTTTTTAATATATAATTTTATTATTATTAATTGCATTTAAGGGGAGTTTAAGTGGGTAATTTGATATAATGGTAGCTTCCACGGCCCCCTGGAACTTAGCTCGGAATTAGTATAGGGAGTGAATCCGCGAGCTAGGAATTAAAGGCCGATATGGCAGTCATTACATTCGCTAGACCCAAGAGCAGAAAAAAGGAACCGAGTATTGGCAGTAGGTATTTAACATGAAATAGAAGTTATTGTGTGGGCCAGAGTGGACAATGCGTCTATAAAGTAAAGTTGGAAGGAAATAATTGGTTTAACTTTGAAATAACAACACAACATGCTGTGTGTCTGTCTGTACACTATCGAGCCACGATTAACTGGAGGCAGTCACGACAACAGGCAGGGGGAATTAAAATTAACTTTGGTCCTCTCTTCCTCTTCTCCAGTGCAAAACTGTAATAAGTACAATTTATTTAATTTGTGCAATTTGCAAAATATAGATTTGGTCCTATCCATTATTTTTACCTTATAAATGTATTAAGACTAACTTACAGGGCGGAAGGCAGTTGATTGAACCTTTTACCTTCCATGGTATATTTACCTTATCGTGGTGGAGTGGCTTGTGTGCTTAAATGATCCCGAGAGCTATGCCGGCGGTGGCATTGCTGCCGAAAGGGTTTCCCATGCCAGACAAGTCGAAGGTGGTAAGTCAGACGAAAAAAATGCCTTAGCTGAAAGAGAGACGATCATTCACCGTAAAAATATAACCGTCAAGAAACGCGGACATGGGTTCCACTGGGTAAAATTCTCCGGAGTACAGACAGGTTAATGCAGAAAACTACATAATAGTGAGTTACGTGGTCCGTATAGGAAGCCATATATAATAAGAATTGTTAAATATCGTAGACTGCGAAGGGCAGGACATATGGCACGAATGGGGAATGAAGGACATGCATGGAAGCTTCTTGTAGGAAAATCAGAGGGTCTTTTCATGGATGAGTGTAGATATGCATTAATGTGTATGTAGTTGTAGATATAGATTTTACTGATATGTATTCATTGTTTTGATACACGTGTGTAGCCATGTAGGGATTTGTTTATATTATGATTATTTTTGTTTTGCTTTCTTTTTTTTTTTTATTCATAGAAAAATAATGCACGTACGGCCAAGCAGGCCCGTGCGCAATGTAAATATATATGTATCTCATTCGAGATGGATCAACAGATATAATATATACACTGTTATTTGCGGATGACCAGCATATGAAGACATGGAGTTTATGTTCAGAAAATTATTGGACGAATAAGATAACTGGGGTTTGAAAATAAATTTAGAAAAAACATTTTATGTGGGATGTGGAGCCGAAACCGAAGATTTGATATTAGAAGATGAAAAGGGGTATATTAGAGGATGTGAAGAATTTGAGCATCTGGGAGTAAAATTAGATAAAGAGGATAAACAAGAAAGTGATATCAAGAACAGAATAAATAAAGGTAGAGCAATAACAGCAATGATGAATGGAGTCTTATGGAACAGACATATAACCAGGAAAAATAAGTTACAAATATATAATTCAATGGTGAGAAGTACTGTCACATATGGAGCTGAAGTTTGGAAATTCAACAAAAACTTATGTCGATGGAAATGGATTTCTTGCGGAGAGCAGCAAGATGTTCAAAATTAGACAAAATAAGAAATATTGTCATAAGAGAATAAATGAATACTGATTATTCAATAGTAGATTATATACGGTATAAGCAATTAAATTGGTATGGGCACGTACGACGAATGCAAGAAGAAAGATTACCCAGGAAAACATTGGAATGGTGTCCACCTGGAAGAAGGAGGAGAGGAAGACCTCGAAACTCGTGGATGCATGAAATAAGAACTGGAATGAGAGCAAGTGGACTGGAGGACATGGATTGGATGGAGAGAGACGAGTGGAGAAGAAAAATAAAAGTTTAGGCACAGAAAGATGTGTAAACATTAAAATTCTGTATATAAAATCTGCTTTCTTTTGAAAAAAAGGCAATAAATTCCATTCATTCATTCAAATCACAATAAAACACCATCATTTTCCAACAACGCCATTTAGGTAGGAAAAAAATATTAAAAAAACCCAATACAGCAAGCATTAAAAGTAATTATCATCATCATCATACCACATTCACGAATTTAGGTCATTTGTTGACCTGTTTCGGCCTCAAGTGAAACACCATCCAGAAGTCTTTTGAGTGGACGTCCTGGTCTTCTTCTTCCTGCAGGTTGATATCTTAACATTTGTTTGGGTATCCTGTGATCTTCCATTCGATGAACATGTTGCATCCATCTTGACTTATAATTAGAAATTTTGTTTTCTAAAGATTCCATGTGGAATTCTTCTAAGATGTCTTCATTTTTTTTGTGATCTAGTAGTGTGTATCCTGCAGTCCTCCGAAGATATCTCATTTCAGCAGATCTAAGTCTCTGTATATCCTTCTGTTTCAACATCCATACTTCGCTACCATACAAAAGAGTTGGAAGAGCCAGTGTTTTATACACTTTCAGTCTTGAATGCTTTTGGACTAACTGTGGCTTGAAGATAGAATTTATTAACCCTAAAATTCTTAAAAATTTAGATATTTTTGCATTTACATCCTTTTCTTCTTCATATGAGATATTGCATCTTAGATATGTAAAATTATTCACCTGCTCCAAAATTGTATTGTCCAGTACAATTTTACTTCTGACAGGATCTACACCTTGAAATGCCATAATTTTTGTTTTTTCTGTAGATATCTTTAATCCAAATTCTTCTGTAATTTTGTTAAGTTCATACAGACCTTTCTGTAGATTATCATTAGCTGTCAAGAGATGAACGGATCTCAGGATCGGCAACACTGTACGGCGCATTGTTACCGTCACATAAAGTAAGCAAGGCAGAGTTTCTTCAATTAATTTAACCCCTAAGTTCGTAATGTATCCTTTTAGATACATCTGTTGGTTCAGTTAATTTAATATTTAAAATAAATCAGAAGAAAACGAACAAAAATAAACCACTTAAATATGTGTCTAATTATACAATATACATAATAATAACAGTTATACAAGATTCCGTTTTCTCTGCGGTTCGCCACATTTAAATATCTAACAGAAGAAATGTGTGTTTTGCCAATTTAAGGGTTAACAGGAGAAGTAAGCATTCCTTAAACCAATAAAATCAGATCATAACTTGGACTTGCTGGGGAATTGTGTCAGTTTCTGCGTGACGGACTCTTCACATATCACGAGATGAACATCGGCACACAAATATTAAATTACATGATCCTCCGCAGGTTGGCGTGTTCGTGGAAATAGAGCGCCTGCATTAACATTCGTGTTTTTTTTTTAGTTGCGGTGAAAACGAAGAAGCTAGCTTTATCTACACCACGGACTAAAAATCTAATCAAACACATATATCATGTTGATACTGATGTAATAAAATTAAAATCAATAAATATTAAAGACAAATGGCGATAGTGATGCTGATGACGAGAAAAACAATAGTACATTACGATGTGAGGTTAAGAAGTAGTTTTTACAGAAGGGAGGATATGATTAATAAATATGAAATTATTGTATTGTCACGGGTCCTCTACAGGTATACAAAGTTTCAAGTCGATCCAATGATTTTAAGTGGGTGAAAATCGCGTTGAAAGATTCCGTTACATAGATAGATAGATAGATAGATAGATAGATAGATAGATAGATAGATAGATAGATAGATAGATAGATAGATAGATAGATAGATAGATAGATAGATAGATAGATAGATAGATAGATAGATAGATAGATAGATAGATAGATAGATAGATAGATAGATAGATAGATAGATACAGGTCAAGCTAGAATTAAATTTTCCCTCGATCGTGTATATTTCGAAAGGCCTCTTGTATAAATGATGCTGCTAATAATTGAGGAGAACTGGGAATAAGGTACCAATTTTATAATTTAAAACCTTTATTTATTTGCAATTGGAAAATCAGATGCACTAAAATGAATGGTGTTTTTGATTGATGAATAATTTAAGTTGGTAAAATCGCGTGCGATCAATCCGATTCTTATTGAATGCATGCGGCGCTTCTAACAATGAGATTAGATGGGCACGGAAGGGCGTATCCACCCACGGCTTGAAGCCGGATAGAGAAAAAGTGGTGACGATAGATTCGAATTGACGTGCAATTAATTTTCCACCTGGATGCATTTCAAATAAATGGGCAATAACGCTTCAGCATTAAGGTAATGGTCTAGAGATTTCTATATAAATAGAAGATAGAGGTTAAGCCCTTCCTACCTTCCCGTCTTGTGTAACGGAAACGAGATTTTAGACTTTATGCGGTCTACAATACGTAAGAAAATAATGGAAACATTAAACCACGCCTCAATGTTTCCTTGTGTACAATGTGTTCGGATCTCCAGTCAAATCTATACAGATGAAACTGAGTAGAAAATAAGAAAACTAGTTCGTCGCAATTAGGCATATTCTAGTTGCATTACATCTTGAAATATTAATACTTACTCTTACTTACTCACTGGCACTATCGAACCCCCTTCATGGCCGCGCGGACATAAGCTCTCCATACATCCCTATCCTGAGCTAATGCTTTCCAATCATTCCCTGTATAATCTACTTCCCTCAAATCATAGTTAATGTTGTTCTCCCACCCCATTCTTGGTCTACCAACTGGGCGTTTCCCTTCTGGCTTTCCTACAAGAAGTTTCCATGCACGTCTTTCATTCCCCATACGCGCAACATGTCCTGCCCATCGCAGTCTACGAGACTTAATTGTTCTTATTATATCTAGCTTCCTGTAAAGACCATGTAGTTCACTGTTATGAAGTCTTCTCCATTCACCTGTCTGTTCATCTCTCTTTGGTCCAAAAATTTTCCTAAGAACTTTATTCTCAAATACTCGTAATCTCCTTTCCTCCCGTAAAGTAAGAGTCCATGTCTCGCACCCATATAATATAACTGGTAGAATAATAGTTTTATATATTTTCAGTTTAACGTTTTTTGAAAGGAGTTGGGACATCAAAAGTCTCTGCAATGCATAATAGCATGCATTTCCAGAATTGAGCCTATGTTTAATTTTTTTGTGCATCTCCTTGAAATATTAATAGGGAGAACAAACTTTATTTCTTATTTATAGACGCTTTAATACCTTATTCATATCGTGTTTGGATTCTTAATTTGCATACTAAAAATGTGTGAATAATATATATCTTCTTTTTCTTCTTTTTCTACTCCATGAACTCAGGCCTTTTGACCCGTTTTCACATCAAGTGAGATTTAATGAATCTTCCCATCTAGTAAATGGGCGTCCAACACTTCTATGTCCTATTGGAATTCTATCTGTAGGCATTCTTTTAACATGTTCATACAAGTTGTTTCTCATGTTGTCAATTCTATTTGTTAAATTAAAAATATTTAAGTATTTTCTAATATATTCATTTATTTTTCTGTCCAAAATTGTCACATCTGCTACTGAACATATAACGGGCTTCCAATATAAAACCGGACCGGCCTCACGGAGTTTCACCCGGCACGCAGTGCTGTCTCTTCCTCCCGCAATTCACCCTGCCTGCCACCCGTCCTTGAACTGTTTCTTACCTTATACAAAATGCTGGAAATGTTGTCCTCTCGCACACGTGCTATGGGATCACCTTTGTTTAGACAATGAACACGTGTACACTTGTAAGGTTTGAGTTTTAACAATTTTGTTGCTGTATGTGCAGAAGATACTGAAATCCCAACTTCTTGTGCTAATTTCGGTAATGATTTTTGTTGTGAACGCTCTAAATTTTCGCCAATTTCGTCTAATTTTTCTTCGGTGAAAACCGTACGCCTTCGCGTGTGTTTCTTATTTTGTACTGAACCAGTGGTCTCAAATTTAGTCACAAGATCGTGGATTGTCGATCTGGAAGGAGGTAATTGTCCAGGGAAGTTCCGAATAAATTCCTCGCGAACGCGACGAGCTGATTCGTATTTATAACAACATTTACACATAAATGCGCTGCTCTAATGTCAGCTGACGCCTCATCTTGTCGAACGATAGTAAACTGACTAGTTCAAGGACGAGCGGCTGGCAGAGTGAAATGCGGACGAGGAGAGAGCGCTGCCTGACGGATGAAACCCCGTGAGGCCGGTCCGGGTTTATATTGGAAGCCCGTTATATATGTTATAAGAAAAATGTATGTTTGTGTTGGAATATTTGGGTAGCTCAGTTGGTTAGAGCGCTAAACGTACAGAGTTTAGAGACTCGGGTTCAAATCCCGACTCAAGCATTCATTTTTCTTTTCATATCATATTTGCCTTCATTGATCTAAACGACATATGATAGCAAGAATAATACAGGTCGCTTAGTCATTGTAAACAAATTAAGGTAGAATATAGTCAGTTCCTGTTGGAAATAAAGTTTGTGCAACTTACACTGTCTAAGTTCTAGGGATCATGAACATTGAAAGATCGCTCCAGAATACCTATCGTTTCGAGAGTCTCAAGGGCGATAATTTAAAGTGAATTGAAATATTTTAATGTAAATATATTCTACAAGTGTTCCAATAAAGGAATAAAATTAGATAAAACACACTACTTGAAAACATTATTACACGCTGATGACCAGGTAATAATAACAAATACAGAAGACGAACTTCAAAGGAATATTTTTAAACTACATAATATATGTGAACAATATAATCTCAAAATATCCATAGAAAAAACTAAGGTAATGGCATTCCAAGGGAAAAATCAAATCAGATCGAAAATAGTAATAGGAAACAAAATCATAGAACAGGTGAACCATCTCAATTATCTAGGATGTGACATTTCATTTAATTATGATAATGATCATCATCATCATCATCATGAACAAATTCGTTTTAGGCCATGTGGCCTGTACGGTAAACCTAGCGAAGATGGTCTTGAATATGATAATGATATAACTAATAAAATAGCAAAATTCCAGGGAATATGTGGTACGATAAAACGAACACTAAATAACAAAACAACAAGACAGACCCAATTGAAATTTGATAAAATGTTGGCAGTACCGGTACTGCTCTATGGTTCAGAAGCCTGGATACATAAAAAACAAGATCTAAGTAGGATAACGGCGGCAGAAATGAAATTTTTGAGATCTGTTAAAGGGTGCACTAAGGAAGACAGAATCAAGAACACCAGAAATAAGACAGGAACTTGAAATATTTGCAATAACTGATAAAATAGATACATATAGACAAAAATGGAAGCAACACATAGACAGAATGAATGAAGATAGATATCCAAAACAAATAACAAAATACAAACCTAAAGGCACCCGAGATGTGGGCAGACCTAGAAAGAGATGGGCTGAAGTCGGAACGGGTCAACAGACCTAATCCATGAATGCAGATGATGATGATGATGAGTGTTCCAATTAATTAAACAAATATTATAAAATAAAATTCTACAAGTAAGTATATTTGTATTGTCCAAGTTATTAATATTGCAGTTCCCTTCAAGTTGATCGTGATTGTCCCCTGAACTCATTAGCTCACATCGCACCCCCCTTACATATTAAATCTCCCTTAAAGACTGGACCGATTTTGATTAAATATTTTTGTGTGTTTGAGTGAGTCCCTGGATGTTTTAAATTCACAATTGGGCTCGGTAGGTGGGGCTCCGATCGGGATATAGGTTTTTTTTAGTGGGTCCCTGAATGGTTTAGATTCACAATTGGACCTGGTAGGTGGCGCTGTGATCGAGTTATAGGAAACTACGATTTCTATGTTTTTATTTTTAAGATTTTTCGCATATTAGAACATATAACCCCAAAATTTCACCCCCCACCATTCCTCAATACTTTTAAAACGAAAAAAATTAATCAATTGAGTTGGTGTTTACTTGATGAAAATCCATACTTATTGATTAAATAAAAATAGAACGTAGTTTTATTTGATTTTCATATTTATTATATAATTCAGTGACAGCTGTTTCGGTAAACTGTACCTTCTTCAGACATGTTAACAAATTATGAATTGTGTTCCAACTGACCTAAGCAACAATACAACAATATTTATTTAAATTTTTTAATTTAAGAAAGGGGATTCATTCAAATCAAGTTGAGAATTTAACAGTTTTTTACTTACTCACTGGCACTATCGAACCCGTAGGTTCATAGCCGCGCGGACATAAGCTCTCCATACATCCCTATCCTGAGCTAATGCTTTCCAATCATTCCCTGTATAACCTACTTCCCTCAAATCATAATTAATGTTGTTCTCCCACCTCATTCTTGGTCTACCAACTGGGCGTTTTCCTTCTGGCTTTCCTACAAGAAGTTTCCATGCACGTCTTTCATTCCCCATAAGTGCAACATGTCCTGCCCATCGCAGTCTACGAGACTTAATTGTTCTTATTATATCTGGCTTCCTATAAAGACCATGTAGTTCATTGTTATGTAGTCTTCTTCATTCACCTGTCTGTTCATCTCTCTTTGGTCCTAACAGATTTTTTACTACTTTTAAATTTATTAATTTCTACAGCCTCCAAAGACCTAACTTCTTACCCTTATCACAAATTTTGAAATTTTACATATTTGTGATAAGGGTAAGAAGTTAGATCTTTTGGAGGCTGTGGAAATTAATAAATTTAAAAGTAGTAAAAAACTGTTAAATTCTCAACTTGATTCGAATGAATCCCCTTTGTTAAATTAAAAAATTTAAATAAATATTGTTGTATTTTGCTTAAGTCAGTTGGAACACAATTCATAATTTGTTAACATGTCTGAAGAAGGTACAGTGTACCGAAACAGCTGTCACTGAATTATATAATAAATATGAAAATCAAATAAAACTACGTTTTATTTTTATTTAATTAATGAAAAATGAATAATTGGCCGTTAAACTCTTCTGAGGAATTTATGAATAATTGGCCTTCTCAGAATAATTCGGGCAGAACAACGTCTGTCGGGTCCACTAATATGCATACATTATTAATTTAATTTCTATCTGTATACAGTTTTTTTTATAACATTACTTACAAAAGCGAAATGCTTATGGCAGCTAAAGGCCTATTTAATGGAATTTGTGGCTCTTTTACGTAAGTTGAATTGTTTATAAAGTTGTGGTAATGCGAAACAGCATCAAGGAAAGTGGATTCTCCAGTAGTTGGCTTAATTAAGACACTTTCATGTCTTGTAAGCAAAGAGGAAGCATTTTCTCTGTGAAGTTAAGTTGAATTTAATTGTTCTTTCTGTGAGACAGGTTCTCCTTGCATTTAAATACTTGGAACCTGCAGGCACTAGTTTTAAAATAAGTAACATAATATGAGTAGCAATTCCTTGAGACTCTGTTCTTATAACCTCAGGCAATTTGAAACAAAGACCTTTGCAGTAACTTCAGTTTCCATTATTTCACTTCTTTCTTCCCTTCCTTGAATTCTTTTTCATGAGCAACTGAAGAATATGTAATTATAACTTCAATTCAGCCAATATAGTAAGAACATTCCGTTTCTTCTATTAAATAGACCTAAAACACGTTTGGGGAAAAGAATCTTATAGATTTTAGATTTAGATTTAGACTTATTTAGCCTGGTGGAGTTAAGACCATGTGGCTTTCTCTTCCACTCACCAGGACAAACATATATTACATCAGAATATAAACTCTAATATTAAATACTAAGTAAAAATTTGATCAAAAAGATAATATCTAATATATTACGATCTATAATACAACCAGTTAATGTTAGTTAAAATTAAGACTAAAACTAATAATAAAATGTCCCTGTCTAATGTAGATAAGAAAACAAAGGAAAATAATGAGATATAGAAAACTAATTTTACGATTATACAATATTTAAAACAAAACAAATGAAAATATTTGTTATTCTTAATATTATTTTCATTTTTTTGTAAGCCCATGTTTTCCCTTTACAGAAATTTGGGCGCTCTCCCCCTACAGGGAAGAAATTGAACCATACTAATTTAGTTACACTTGTTTTCGTATAGATGTCATTTTTGAGTGGACCGTGCTCAGCGTTCCGCCTCATACTGACATCTAGGAAACCAAGGTAGTACTAGGACGGGAAAATTCGGTAATTTTGCTTAGAGGCCTTTCCTTCAGGCTTAAGGATTTTTTACGAGCCTGAAAATCTTCAGACTCGGGACCCACAGCTTAAAGACCCTCCCGGAGGACTTGCCCCTTGGATTTTCCGTCCTAAAAATCCATCGACCCCGGCCGGGTTTGAACCCGCGACCCTCGGGACCAGAGGCAAATAATTAAATGTATTAATTGTTAAAAGAATATTATCAGTGAGGTGTATAAGTTAGTTTGTTATTAAATAAACCTAGGATTTGAGGAGAGATCAGGGCTTGCTTGGTTTAGGCTAGGGGCATGGACATTTCTAAAAATTAGCGACGATCACGATATGCGAATATGTCCAATGTGCGGGAACTTTGAAGATGAGATACATATATTAGGAAAATGTGATGATTTAGAATATTGGAGACGTCAGTTATTACCGGAAAGATTTCTAAATTCGAATTGGGAAAGATTGGCTGCTACGAGTTATTGGTAAATCCAGAAAATTGGATAAACTTGGGTAAATTTCTGGACAAAACGCGAAAAATAAGAACAACACTCATTCATGAATAAATATATGTTATCAAAATGCAAAACCATTAATTCTAAATAATTATACATAACTGAATTAATGTATAATCCTATTGTATTATTATGTAATTGTAATATTATTGTGTTTTCTTTATGTAATTGTAATGTTATTGTTTTTTTTATACTATTACCAATTATTACTTTATTGTAACGGACTGTCAACAGCACGTACGGCTTACTGCCCGTGCGACACATATTTGTAAATAATATTGTAAATATCTTACTTTTTGTCTAATAAAGTCCTACTCTACTACTTATTTACTCACTGGCACTATCGAACACGTAGGTTCATGGCCGCAAGGACATAAGCTCTCCATACATCCTTATCCTGAGCTAATGTTTTCCAATCATCCCCTGCATAATCTACTTCCCTCAAATCATATTTAATTTTATTCTCCCACCTCATTCTTGGTCTACCAACTGGGCATTTTCCCTCTGGTTTTCCTACAAGAAGACCGAAACACATTGGGCTGACATCGTGTGTCTTGTGTTTCAGAATAAGTATTGCAGACTTCTATGGGTTGTGACACCTGTCGAATCGGAAGGTCTTCTTGCACGAATTCTGGCGACAGTAGAAATTATTATTGTGGGGCGTGAGTATGAACACATGCGTCGCAGGTACACTTTGTGCAACGAACAACAGGGTCGTTATATGGAATCACACTTTTAGTACAACCCCTAGAGGTCTGTAATACTTATTCTGAAACACAATACACACGATATCAGCTCATTGTGTTTCGATTCTCAAACTTATTTTACATCAAAATGGTACGTTTCCGGACATAGGTTTCTCATCAAACTTTTATCTACTAAGTCCCCTCTACATACCCTAGAAATTTCTAATCGGAATTATGAGTCATCCACTATAATGCAGAAAGATGGGTTAAAAATGAAGAATTATAGGTAGTAAGCCAGAAGGAAGACGGGATAACTGGAAGACCCTAAATTTGAAATGGATGGATTGAGTACCACTAAGCATGTCAAATCTTTAAAAACTCAATATTTGGTGCACACCTGCCAGCAAGCGGTAGAGAAGCCTGGGGAAATAATGCTGGAAGACCTCCTTGCCCCATCCAAGGATTGTTTACGTGCCCCAAATGGTATTCAATGACCAATTCACATGTCAACGATTGTTTTGAATTACTCCAACAATCAACAGTCTTGTTGTTTCAATTTCACCTCGAATTTAATCAAACAAGAGTCCCCATCATATTAAAGAAAGCTCCCTCCGTTTTAACATTCGTAGATATAGATCTTAGCAATTAATTTTGCAGTGGTCACTGGACTCTCTAAAAATATACGTTTATCGAGACTTGTATATATGATGTCGCAAGAATTGTCCGCTTGAAAGTCCTTGAGGAAAGATTATATACAAACATTTGTAGCACATTGTGATATACCACACAAAAAAATCACTGTTTGCCCACTTTCTTAACTGACTTATTTCCCAGCAAATAACGCTTGCACGAAAAATATCATTGACATATTTACATCATAGAACATCAGAAATTAGATTATTACCTATACATGTGTGGTTATATCGAATCGTCTCCACTAGGGTGCATTCTTACATATATTGCGATCCTTTGGCAATAAATAAATAGGCCTATGATCTGGTTGCAGTGAGGAACAAGCGGAACAATCGTTATCTCATTTTTTTTCAAACAGTTGCTCCCTCACATTGTTTCCCATAACCATACAGCCGTTTATCATTAAATATATAAATATTTTAAAATAACTATATTTAAAGTAACTGAGTTGCGAGCTAAAAACAGCTTAATTATTATTTCGTTTCAAATAGTCCGAACAAATGTCTACTCTAGTGAATTTCCCTATTCCAAATTATCACTCCTCACCTTCTCGTGAGTTCGTAACGCATTTATCGATATTTTTGGAATCACTCGTGGCATTACTTATGATAATGAAGGGTAAATAGCTTATTTTCAAGCGGAGCTCCAGTGCTGTACCAGGCAACTTTATATCATTCATGAGTAAATGTGGAGATAGCATGGTTATTGGCAGTTAATGTCTTTTCTTAAAATTGGCAGCGACAAAAGTTTTAATCAGAATTGAGCTCCGTTTTCTTGTTTTTTCGTTCAAAGTAAGAAGATACTCTCACCAATAACTTGAAATGCTGATTGGGATTTCAATCGGGTAACACCGTTACTCAATCCAAAGAACAATGTGTAATATAAAATCTTGTCAGAGAAAATCTCAATAAAATAGTGTTTAAATTATCTTAATCTCTTCCTACAGAATGCCGTAAAGAAGTTATAATAGAATGGAGTTATCTTAATTACATGATGAATTATTTATCCAAAGAGAAATAAATGATCAACCATTTTTGCTGCCTAAATACACTTTACTAAGCGATACTAGACAGTTTAACATCTCCTTTATCTCCTGTAATAATTTTTGTAAATTAATATTACGCGGCCGCCGTGGACTAGTGGTTATGCTCCTTGTCTCATGTCCTGTAGGGTCGCGGGTAGGTCAAACCGGCTCGGAGTCAATGGATTGCTTTAGGAATGGAAAAATCCAATGAGCACGTGCCTCCGGGATGAGACTTTAAGTCCGTCGGGTCCCGAGATCTGAAGTTTTCACAGGCTCGGTAATACAAATAGACAGGCTGGAGAAATTAAGTTGTTGAGAGCAATATCCAGGATACCCAAGGACCGATCATCAAAGTAAAACTAAGATATAAGAACAGAACTTCATATATTTAATCTCTGTGAAAGAATAAAATAGTATCAAAATGCTTATCTTCAGCACGTATTACGAATGAATGAACAGCGCAGACCAAGAAGAATGTATAATTATAAACCAAAAGGGAGAAGTAATGTTTGGAGGACTCAGTGTGACACTGATATGGAAGGACCACTTCGACCTGATAATGAGATCGGAACAGGCCATTGGCCTTCATATTCCTTTTTCTGATCTTAGATGATAATGATGTAAAAAATCCTTAAGAAGCTAAATGAAAAGGCCTCTAAACAAAATTTGACGCGAATTTTCCCGTCCTAGTACTGACCTTGGTTTTCCTAGATGTCAAGTATGAGGCGGAACGCTGACCACGGACCACTCAAAATTACCATCTATACGAAAAAAGTGAACTAAATTAGTATGGTTCAAATTCTTTCCTGTAAGGGGAGAGGGCCTAACTCTCTGTTAAGGGAAACATGGGCTTACAAGATATATTAATAATCTCTCTAGAACCCCTAGAAGTCTTTAATATTTATTGTGAATCACCCTGTACATGATGTCAGGATATAGGACGTCCGAGGAGAATATGGATAGATAAGTTTGATTCTGTATTAACGCGAATGGCACGATAGATAAGTGGATACACACAGTACGAAGAACAAGAAGAAAATCTTTGTGTTCATTGCTTAATTTAACTAATGATCTTCTTGGTGTTAAAATCGTAAAAACATTTATTCAATGTCCCCGCAATTTCACACTTGTGCACATGAATAGCAGTCAACATGTTTTGCAACAGCGGATCGCTTTCATTTTCAACACTAAATATTGAATAAGTAAATTGCTGCCCCACGTAGTGGTGGCATTTTGAAGCAGTAATTCTCTTCATGCCCGATGTTGTAGTAACATTTTGAAGGAGCATTGGTGTCTCAAAAAGAATTACTGGTTCAGGTTGGGTTTTATTTTCGGTAGAGCCGGATTCTCTTCTCAAGGTCGGAAGTTCGTACACTGGATAGGAAAACACTTCACAGTCATAAAAAAATGTTTCTTGCAGAAATAATTACAAATTTATTCACTTTGTAGGCTCCCAGCAGATTAAGTAAATTTAAGTGGTATTATTCTTCACTGTCAATTAAAATAAATTATTTTCTTTTCTGGAATCAATTATTCTTGTATTAAATATTACATTTTATCTTGAGAGCTCTTCTTGCTTCTATCTTTGTGGAAAGTTGTATGCAGAATGACTAGTGTAATTCTTTTATAATTTTAAAGAACATTATTACATCACATGATGTTATATTTAAATTCTATTGGTTAATAGTTCTTTAAATTAAAGGTCTAAATTTAATTTGTTAAATCAAAAAGTTAATTGTTTTAACATCCAATCAGAATTTAGTTTACTTTCATTTAAGAATATGAAATTAAGCAAGTGTCCTTATTACAGTTATACAGAAAGCTTTATAATTTTGACAACAATGACTTTAAACAATTTTTAAAAGCATTATGTACAAAAACTGTTATGTAGTATAATTTCTTTAATTGTTATTGAGACATTTTTATTCAACAATGAACAATAATGAATTATTTAGATGTTTTTATTTATTTAAGTTTTATTTAAATATTGAAAGAATTTTAAAATACAAAATTATTAACTTTAACTGTCATATTTATTATAATATTAAAATTCTGCTTTAATACTGACCAGTCAACATGTAGTCTTGAAAATGACAGCTTCGCTAATGAAACATGTCGACTCTTTTAATTTTAATTAGTGGATTGGGTACATTGACATGTTTTATGTTTATGGTATAATTATGGTATAATTATTATATGAAGGAAACATTCCAGAAGACCTGCAATCTTCAAAATTAATGGGCAAATTTCTCAGCTCCATTGTATGTGCATGTTTACATACTGCAGGCTTTCTATACAAGGTAATGATATATTCAGTTCCGTATATCGACTGCCATCAACATAAATCTCAATTTTACACTCGCGTTAAGGGTAGTAGAGTGAGAGGGTGGAAATATACTACATCGCTTAACCTAACTGGTAGCGCTAGATGTAGTGGTTACCCCTATTTTATCACTTGTACATTCAGGCAACGTCGAAAAAGCAGGCTAGCGGGAATAGGCCGGCCTACTTTGCTATAGTGGCTGTTAATCACATATACAATTTTCATTAAGTTGTATCCATACGCGTACAATTCACGCGCGCAATACAGTATTCCCATCTCAATTACTTTAAATTATTTAAACAGCAGCTGTACAACACATGCGTCAATCAAATTCACTAAGCTACCGCCTTTACTTACTTAATTACAGCGACGATAACGATATGCGAATATGTCCAATGTGCGGGAACTTTGAAGACGAGATACATATCATCATCATCATCATCCGGTATCATGGCAGCTGCCGCCGTCTTCCGGAAACCAAACGCCATTCCTCTCTGTCCATCCATTGATCTTCCTTCATTCCTCTGATATTCATAGCTGCTTGTACCCCTTCTATCCAAGTTTTCTTCGGTCTTCCTCCTTTCCATTGGGATCCATTCCATAACAATTTTTGGCAATCTTTGCTCTGGCATTCGTTTGACATGATCATACCACTGCAATCTTTTCTTTTCTATGATGTCTATGATGTCCGGCTCCTCTTGTACACCCATAATTTCCATTATTTCCCGTGTGGAGTTGCCAGTCTCCCATCGGACGCCTCCCCAGGTGGCGGATAGGGGAATGCTCACCAGATATGGCGGGTACTGGGGAAATAAAATACCCAGGGCGGACCAAAACTAGCGCTGCTGCCTTGCAGTAAGATACTGTACTATCAAAGGCTAGAGGAAGAAAACCTTGAACAAAAATTACCCGTCCCCCAGGTTGGTGGTTGATGCATCGGGCCAGTTCCTCGTTCATCATAAAAAGAAAAAAAATGCTAAAAAACCAAACAACGAGATACATATATTAGGAAAATGTGGTGATTTAGAATATTGGAGACGTCAGTTATTACCGGAAAGATTTCTAAAATCAAATCGGGAAAGATTGGCTGCTACGAGTTCATGATAATCCAGAAAATTGGATAAACTTGGGTAGATTTCTGGACAAAACGAGGAAAATAAGAACACACACTTATTCATGAATAAATACATGTTATCAAAATGCAATACCATTAATTCTTAATAATTCTACATAACTTAATTAATGTATAATACTATTGTGTTATTATCTAATTGTAATATTATTGTGTTTTCTTTATGTCATTTTAAAATTATTGTTTTCTTTATTTGTTTTTCTTTATACTAGTACCAATTATTACTTTATTGTAACGGACTGTCAACAGCACGTACGGCTTACTGCCCGTGCGATCCATATTTGTAAATAATATTGTAAATATCTTACTTTTTGTCTAATAAAGTCCTACTACTACTACTACTACTTAATAAACCGTAGGTTCATGGCCGCACGGACATAAGCTATCCATACATCCATATCCTGAGCTAATGCTTTCCAATCATTCCCTGTATAATCTACTTCCCTCAAATCATAGTTAATGTTGCTGAAATGAAATTCTTCAGACCAATAGCGCGACATCAAAGAACAGACAAAAAACATAACACAGAAATAAGACAACAACTAAAAGTAGAGGAATTAAACACAACAGTAGAGAAACACAGAACAAACTGGAAAGAACACTTGGCAAGGATGACTGAGAACAGAATACCAAAAGCAGCATACAACTGTTCACCACGAGCAAGAAGAAGCTTGGGAAGACCAAGGAAAAGATGGAAAGAGCAGCAATTTGGAGCCGGAACAGGCTAGTAAATAAGCCTAAACCGTGAAGAAGAAGAAGAATGTTGTTCTCCCACCTCATTCTTGGTCTGGGCGTTTTCCCTCTGGCTTTCCTACAAGAAGCTTCCATGCACGTCTTTCATTCCACATACGTGCAACCGCCATTATGTGAATTAATGTCTTGAATAATCCTAACGTTCATTGTGAGTCGCAGTTGAGGTTATGTACTAAAATCCATCCATCCATCCATAGTAATTCTGCCCGAAGGCACGTCTTTTACTGCAATCATATAATTTTCATGCTATGCTTTGCAGCTTTACTAGGGAATTGTAGGTGTGGTAGCCTCCTGTTGTTTTCCACACTTGTGAAGGATGATGATGATGGCCATATGATTTTCGGGGACCGTTGGGCCCTAAACTTCCTGACATTTGTCTTACAGGTGAGGAAAATCCCCGAAAAAAACCTCACCCAGGAGCATATTCCGACCGGGAATAGAACCCGGGCCCGCTGCGTGACAAGGCAGCATGCTACCTCGAGACCACAGCGGTGAACATGTAGTAAAAATGTTACTATCAGATTACGATGCGAGGTTGGGAAGTGGTTTTTACAGAAGAGAGTATATGATTAAAAACCGAACCATAGTTAGGTTTTTAATTTCCGAGATTGTGCAAAACACTTCTCAAGCTTGAGTTGTACATTATTTTTTTGCGCGATGGTGTTTTCAAAATAATAAATAATAGTGAAATAATAACATATGTTGGAAATATTTACGTTCATTAAAACAACTGACTAACGTTAACAGCTTGGCCTATGTTTAAACGGTAAATGCCGAAAATAATTTAGTTGAGACTACAGCAGGCCGTGACACCAATCAGTCATAAACTGGCAGCAAGTACGTATTTATTGTTCTATATTGTTTGAAATACAGTTCAGTTTATTTAAAATGCAATGATTTGTTTCGTATAATGTATATTAACACTATCGTTTGGTTATATTTTTGTACATACGTTGTACATAGTATACACAAAGACAGTGGTTTTTACTTCCCGCACGAGGTATGTAATATGTAATATTACAGTATAGATATTTACTTATTTATAGGTTGGCATCTTCATAATAGACAACAAAGCTCTGGAACAAGTAACAAATTTTAATTATTTGGGTTGTAATTTTACTATCGACACAAAAACTGAAAGAGATAAATTTGAAACTGTCCAAATTTCAAATGATAAGCGGAACTATACATAAAACATTAATGAACAAAACCAGAAGAGATACTAGATTGAAGTTTTATAAAAAATTGTCAGTTCCTGCATTACTTTATGGGAATGAAACTTGTGTAATAACCAAGAAAATTACAAAGCAGAATATAAAACGTAGAAATGGACTTCCTTTGAAGAACAAAAGGCTTCACAAGATTGGATCGGAAAAAGAATGAAGATATAAAAACAGGGTTAAATATATATGCACTGAATGATAAAATCAAGGGATATAGAGATACATGGTTTAGACATGTGGAAAGAATGGATGTAACAAGGTTACCAAAAGCAGCATTTAACTAGAAGCCAAAAGGTTCAAGGAATGTAGGAAGGCAAGTGAAAAGATGGACAAAACAACTGTGTGCGGAACAGGTAATTTGCGTAGCCCGTGAAGTGAAGAAGAAGAAGAAGAAGAAGAAGGTTTTAATAAATAATGAAAAATTACATTTGATAGTGTAAGTAGAAATAAATTATGGAACATACTAGAAATGAAGGGAATTCCTCAACACCTTATAAGAGCCATTCATAGTTTATATATAGAAACAAATTTTAAAATAGACTGCGGAGATAAAATTAGTAAACGAAACATAGAAATAAACCAGGGAGTAAGACAAGGGTGTCCATTGTCACCAGTATTATTTAATTTATACTTGGACCAGGTCATAAATGAATGGCAAGAACAAATTAATATAGATAGCGTATTGACAACTCTGCTTTTTGCAGACGATCAAGTAATAATGACACCATCAGAAAATGCTTTACAACAATTCCTTTATACTTTAAATAATATGTCTCTAAAATACAATTTAAGAATGTCTACATCTAAAACAAAAATATTAGCTCTGAAAGGAAATGTGCAATAAGAACAAAATAGTGATAAACAATGTAATTATAGACCAAGTTCAGAATTTTAATTATTTCGGATGTCATTTAGGTAGTGACAGAAATTTAGATAAACACACTAAAATACAACGATTCAATTATCTATGTGGCACAATTAAACGTACTTCATTGAATAAAACTAGAAAATAAACTATTTTAAAATTTTACAAAGTATTGGCAGTTCCATCTCTTATCTATGGATGTGAAACCTGGACATTAACAAAGGCAGATAGCAAACAAACAAGAGGCTGCAGAAATGAAGATGTTGAGAGCAATAACAGGATACCAAAGGACCGGTAAAAAGGAAAAACGAAGATATAAGAACAGAACTTAATATATTTAATCTCTGTGAAAGAATAAAATACTATCAAAATGCTTACCTTCAGCGCGTATTACGAATGAATGGACAGCGCATACCAAGAAGAAAATATAATTATAAACCAAAAGGGAGAAGATTGTTGGGAAGACCATTGAAGAGATGGAAGGACCAATTCGACATATAATGAGATCGGAACAGGCTATTGGGCTTAATCCTTGTTGATGATGATGATGATGATGATGATCAAAAAAAAGGTACTGAACTTTATATTTTATTCAAACAATTTGAGATCTTGTTTAAATGTGGATGGTAAATTATGTTGAATAATTGGTATTTGACAAAGGGAACAGTTCAAGTGTTGTTATTGGTGGTGCTTGACAATTAACCACAAGCAAACAAGAGAATGTCCCTCATTACAGCGTCCAACTCTCCACAGTTGAAGAGTTCTTCTCATCCCTAACCTTAAAGTTATTAATTAAATAACTGTCCGTTTGTTAACCGCTGTTTTTATTCGCCCGGCGGTTGTGGGGCGCAGTACAACCATTATTAAACTAATTACATGCTCGCCAGATGAGAATAATGTTTGGTTCCCACTTGCTATTCTCGACATGATTTAATGAAAATCCGCTTTGATTAATCGTCATTTAACTATCCTCGAGTGGATCCTTTTATAAGCACAATTAACGTCATATACATTAATACAGTATCTAACAAAAATCTATATATTTCACTTCTTATATTTTTCTTATCCCGCGCCGTAGCCGAGCGGTTAAGGTAGGAAGTCTTGGCGCAGAGCTACGGGACTTGCGCTGGTTCGAGTCTCCATGGGGGGAAGAAATTTTCTCATGGTATTTCGGCCAGTATGGGACCGGTGCCCACCCAGCATCGGTGAGGCAATTGGGTAGCTACAATAAGTAGCGGCTCCAGGTTGAGGAACCAGCTATAACGGCTGGGGGACTCGACATGCTAACCACATGCCACCCCTACACTGGCTGTTGATCATCCACCTCTGTGATTGACACATGTGGATGTGAAGGGCCAGCAGCCGGCTGGTAAAAGGGCAACCGCTGGAAAGTGGAAAGGCCCTCAATCGGAATCGGAATATTTTTCTTGTTGTCCAGCGCCGTAGCCGAGTGGTTAAGGCAAGAAACCTTGGCGCAGAGCTACGGGACTTGCGCGTGGTTCGAGTCTCCATGGGGAAGAAATTTTTCTCATGGATGTATTCACGTAGACTTTCACGGCCGGAGTTTGCTATGATGATCCTGAAGAAATATGGATACCGGTGCTAAAAAACGCAGAATGTAAACCTTTTCTTTTTTTTTGGCGCATGAAGCGCCACCCAGTGTGCCGCGTTGGAACCAGGAGCAGCTCCCTGGCGGCGAATACCTTTGTGACTATCGAGTTGGGGTTTAGTCACTTAGCCTGCGCTTATTTAGCGGCGTTGTTGTTCAGCTAAAAATTGATGTTGACGGGAGGTGAAATGAGTTGTTACCTTGCTGGAGCAGGGCATCGTAAACCTCCTGGCCGGGCAAGCAGAGAGAGTCCGAAAGCCGACCAGGAGGAATGAGCCACGCTACTCCAGCTGCAGCACAGCTCTCATTTCATGAAACTGGGGAATATGTTCCGATGAACTGCACGCAGTTGTAACGCATGCGCGAACAATGGGATTAGAATAACATGAAACATGGTATCCACACGTTGTTCAATTATAGTCGCAATATAAGGCATTTGCGATCCTCGTGTATAGAGGGGCCGAACAAATAATTTTGAGACATTTGTTCTGTATTATCTGGACTTTGTTTTTGTGACAATAAGAGAGGATGCTCCAGGCATCACAACCGTACAGCAACATGCTACGGATCACAGCTGAATAAAGAGTCAGTTTGATCCGTGTTGACAGTGTAGGTGACTTGAAAAATTGGATAAAGTAAGACAATTGCTGCATTTGATTTATGAATAAGATTCCGAATATGAATTTTGAACGTAAGCCTGGAATCCAAATGGATCCCAAGATACTTGACTGAAGGCTCTGGTCGGAATTGGTGAGTTCCCAAGGTGAGTTGGATTTGGCTTCGTCTACTAGACTTAGAAAACAAAACAGCTTTAGTTTTGTTAATGTAAACCTCTACAAGTCCAATCGGCTAGACCATCAAACAGCAATCTCATTGGAGCAATGGAAGTCCCTACTGCTGACCAATCAGAAGGCAGATATAACGTACAGTCGCACAGTCTACGATTGCCCTGCTCTGGTGAGATGACACCTCGCTTCACCATATTTGCATCAACTCACACTAAATGCCGCTAACACCGACGGTCAAATGGTTAAACCACATACTGATAATCACGAAGGTATTGGCACCACGTAGCCGCAACTGGTTACATACGTGGCGCACTGGGCAATGCTGGATCTATGCCACATATTAGTAGTAGTAGTATATATATATTAGTAGTAGTTAGTAGTAGAATTGCCAGTCTCAAGACAACCCTTGAGGATGCCAAACGAAGTCTCTGGCGAAACGTTGGGGAACTACAAGCCTCACGACCACGGCCTACAGCCCGAAAATCTTCTTCAAGATCATCACGTAGCGGGCCAGGATTCGATTCCCGGTTGGGACAGGCTCCTGGGTGAGATATTTTTGGGGGTTTTTCCTCATCTGTAAGACAAATGTCAGCTAGCTTAGGGCCCATCATTATCATCAACATCCTTCACAGGTGTGGAAAGTAACGGGAAGCTACCACACCTGTGAATGGTGTTGATGATAATGATAATGATGGGCCCTAAGCTAGCTGACATCTGTCTTACAGGTGAGGAAAAACCCCGATGAAAACCTCACCGAGAAAAACTTCCCCGACCGGGGATCGAACCCGGGCCCGCTGCGTGACAAGGCAGCACGCTACCTCGATACCACAGCGGTGGACTTTCATTCGTATAATGTTCTTTTTAGATAATGTAGAGTCGAGCATGGTGACGTAAGCATGAGAGAGATTGTGGTACATTCCCCCCCATCTCCTATGAGAGGAATATGTTTACATTAAAATAAATTACATTTATAAGCAGCGAAGCCCTCCCATATCATCAGCTGAATAATGTATATATTATTAACATATTGTAAAACACGTGAAGGCGTGACAACATTACCAACTGCTAAATACAAGCGTCTGCAGGAGCAAAGGAGAATGTTCATCCAAAACGAAACTCAGACGTTTGAATTCGGGACTGACTTCAGTCAACAAACCCATATATTATTTTTAGGGCAAGGGTTTTAATTCACAATTAAAAACAAGAAACATATAAAAATGCAATAATACACTAACAATTACAAAAAATGGACTAACTCTACTGGTTTTAGAGGGTTCAATTGTGAATAATATTTAATTTTAGGAAGTTATATTTTGAGGTTATTTTAATTATATTATTTTTAGTCTGGACATCTTACCTCAATATTAATGTTGATTTGTTCTTGGATTGTTGATTTATGCATAAATAAAACCAGTCTGGGAAAGCTGACGATAAAACAGAATTGTTTTGAAACATGTTCAAGAACAAATCAACATTAATATTGAGGTAAGATGTCCAGACTAAAAATAATATAATTCAATTGTGAATCTAAACAATCCAGGAACCCGCTCAAACACATACAAGAAAAGTTAATCAAAATCGGTCCAGTCGTTTAGGAGCAGTTTTTAATTTCGGATTTCAGATAAACCTCCATTTCTAATTGTCGGATTTCGTTCATTGTTTGATAAAATGCTACCTACCTCGATTTATTTCAATAGGATATGGATATATTGCATTTAGTTCTGAAACGTCGAAAAAAATGTGACCGCTAGAGCGATTTTTAAATTTTCACATCAAGTGATCCCCTACAGTTAATAATAATAATAATAAAAATAATAATAATAATAATAATCCATCCATCCATAGTAATTCTGCCCGAAGGCAGGTCCTTCACTGCAATCATAGCATTTTCATGCTATATACTTGCAGCTTTACTAGGGAATTGTAGGTATGGTAGCTTCCCGTTGGTTTCCACACCGGTGAAGGATGATGATGATAATGATAATGATAAAGATGATGGCCAATGATTTCGGGGACCGTTTGGGCCTTAAAGTTTTCCTGACATTTGTCTCACAGGTGACGGAAAACCCCGATAAAAACCTCACCCAGAAAAACTGCCCGGACCGGGATCGAACCCGGGCCCGCTGCGTGACAAGGTAGCACGTAACCTCGAGACCACAGCGGTGGACAATATATATGTATATATATATGTATATATATATATAAAGTAAAGTAAAGTGATCCCACTACAGGCCTCAGGAGGCCCCTAGTGTAGTAGGAGGTTAAGGCTCCCACTTTTTTTGGACATTCGGCACTTGATGTCAGCCGGGTTGTCAGCCCTGCGTGACGGCCGCCTTTACCCCAGAACGTCTAGTACTCATTTATGTTAAAGGCTGAGTCGACCCCAGGGTCATAGTGCCGCCAGAATGTTTGGCACTATCGAACCCGTAGGTTCATGGCCGCGCCTATATAAGCTCTCTATACATCCCTATCCTGAGCTAATGCTTTCCAATCTTTCCCTGTATAATATACTTCCCTCAAATCACAGTTAATGTTATTCTCCCACCTCATTCTTGGTCTACCAACTGGGCGTTTTCCCTCTGGGTTTCCTACAAGAAGCTTCCATGCTAGGATCTCATTCCCCATATGTGCAACATGCCCTGCCCATCGCAGTCTACGAGACTTAACTGTTCTTATTATATCTGGCTTCCTATAAAGACCATGTAGTTCATTGTTATGTAGTCTTCTCCATTCACCTGTCTGTTCATCTCTCCTTGGTCCAAAAATGTTCCTAAGAACTTTATTCTCAAATACTCGTAATCTCCTTTCCTCTCTTAAAGTAAGAGTCCATGTTTCGGTCCCATATAATATAACTGGTAGAATAATAGTTTTATATATTTTCAGTTTAACGTTTTTTGAAAGGAATTGGGACATCAACAGTCTCTGCAATGCATAATAGCACGCATTTCCAGAATTGAGCCTATGTTTAATTTCTTTGTGCACCTCATTCCTATTTGTGATTATTGTTCCTAGGTATTTGAATTCAGCCACTTCCTCAAAATTTCCCTCTAGCTGTCCATTTCCATTATATAATGAATTTCTACGTGTGGCCATATATTTAGTTTTATTGATATTTACTTCGAGTCCTAATTTCTTAGTGTTACTCAATAGTGTGTGCGTGTTGTCCTTCAGTATCTCCTCGATATCGGCCAATAGTAGTAAATCATCAGCATAAACTAACAACTTATTAATACCATTGAGATGTAAGCCTTCTTCATTCTCTAAAGATTTAATGGCATGCTCTAGTACAAAATTAAATAGTAGAGGAGATAGTGCATCTCCTTGCTTCAACCCATTCTGGATTTCAAAAGTGTCCGAAAACTGTTTGCCTACACGCATACTAATTATAAAGAGTTAAAAATATATTAAAAGTTGCAATGTAAATTTCATACGCAAACAAATTTTTTTATAGGATAATAACAATAACTATCCCCTTCACAATTTTGTTTTAACTCTAACTAAATGTGTATTCAAGATAAATAAATTCCATTATACATTTGATCAGTGGAATTATGCACAAACAAAAAAATGTGATAACATTAACATATTACGCAGTGACTAACAATGTGTACACAGACCCGTCTACTTGGGTATGTTCTTGCACTCTACCCTGATGAGCAATCCCTTCCTCTAGTAAAATTTATGTTTATTTGAGCTTCTACTGCTCGGCGATAAATTGTTCCCGTGATATCACATAGGGTGCGCCACAATAACCCAAATTAATGAGCCCCAATAGCATTCCTATCAACATTCTCCTATCACAATACACTTTATTATTATTATTATTATTATTATTATTATTATTTATTATTATTATTATTATTATTATTATTATTACATAATTGTGTTAAAATAAATTAGAAAAGAAAGGAAAAGGTTCAGAAGTTAAAGGGCCATACATACATTTTTTTTCAGTGGAGTAGAAAAACATAAGGGGATTTCTTGAAGAGAGCAGCAAGATGTTCAAAATTGGAACAAAGTAATACATAAAGTCATGGGGCCTACGATAAAAAATGAATATTAAATATTCAATAGTAGAATATACAGGGCTTCCAGTATAAAACCGGACACTCTGCGGCTGGCAGAGTGAAATGCGGACGAGGAGAGAGCGCTGCCTGACGGGTGAAACCCCGTGAGGCCTGTCCGGTTTTATATTGGAAGCCCGGTATAAGATATAAGCAAGTAAATTGGTGTGAGCATGTTAGACGAATGCGAGAAGAAAGGTTTACCCAGAAAAACATTGAAATGGAGTCCATCTGGAAGAAAAAGAAAAAGAAGAACTCAAAACTCGTGGATGCAAAGAATAGCTGGAATGAAAACAAGAGGACTGGAGGAATTGGAGTGGACGGAGAGAGACGAGTGGAGAAGAAAAAAAAAACTTTAGGCACAGAAAGATGTATAAACATTACAAATCTACATATAAATAAAGGATAATAATAATAACAATTATTATTATTTATTATTATTATTAACTAACTCTCACTAACACTATCGAACCCGTAGGTTCATGGCCGCGCCGACAGAAGCTCTCCATACATCCCTATCCTGAGATAATGTTCCAAACATACCCTGTATAATCTACTTCCCTCAAATCATACTCACTTACTCACTGCACTGGCACTATCAAACCCGTAGGTTCATGGCCGCGCGGACATAATCTCTCCATACATCCCTATCCTGAGCTAATGCATAAAGTCCTAACATTCCATGTTCCTAAGAAAATGTCCCTGTGTTTGAGCCTTTGGCATGGGTTCCCTGAAGTAGTCCCCGCCCGGAGAACCGAATGGGGGACTATTTGACCTCCGGAAAATTTTACCCCAGTTGAACCCATGTCCGCATTTCTTGACGGTTGTATTTTTACGGTGAAAGATCGTCACTCTTTCGACCAAGGTACTTTTTTCGTCTAGCTTATCACCTTCGACCAGTCCGGCATGGGTAACCCTATCGGCAGCAATGCTACCGCCGGCATAGCTCTCAGGATCATTTAAGCACGTAAGCCACTCCATCACGACAAGGTAAAGATACCATGGAGGGTCCCTCAAATCATAGTTAATGTTATACTCCCGCCTCATTCTTGGTCTACCAAGTGGGCGTTTTCCCTCTGGTTTTCCTACAAGAAGCTTATTATTATTATTATTATTATTAATTATTATTATTATTATTATTATTATTATTAATTATTATTATTATTGATATTGTTATTGTTATTATTATTATTGTTATTATTATTATTATTGTTATTATTATTATTAATTATATTATTATTATTATTATTATTATTATTATTATATTATTATTATTATTATTATCAGTGCTTATATTAAACAAGTTATTTAGCATATTTACATATTTTAGAATTTTAAGTCATGTAAGCCTATTGAAAAAATTCGAGTATAAAACTTACAGAGTCAAATGGTATTTCTTCACTCCAGCCCAGGGTAATTAGAGGTAAGAACGTTAATTATATAATGTTTTTACCTGGTAAGTCAGTCGTCCTCAACTAAGTTATTAAACTTCTTCAAGTTGTTCTAAAATGGAGGCCTTTCGAAATCAATGTTTCATCTTCTGCGTTTTAACTGGAACTGATGGTGTTGTATAGGTTGTATAATGGATTTATGTCTGCCGTTAGGTACTCGTTGAGTAGGCCTTTATTCTTTGCTTCTTTTAGAATCTCTATGTCTTCAAGGATGCTGATCCTGTTGTTATTAAACTCTTTGTGTAGTATTGGCATAGAGTTATCGATTTTTTCAAATCGATGACCTGCTTCGAGTATATGTTTGGCAAAACTTGATTTTTCTTTTTCATCATCATCATCATCAACAACAAGGATTAAGCCCAATGACCTGTTCCGATCTCATTATAGGTCGAATTGGTCCTTCCATGTCTTCAATGGTCTTCCCAGCATTCTTCTCCCTTTTGGTTTATAATTATACATTCTTCTTGGTATGCGCTGTTCATTCATTCGTAATACGTGCTGAAGATAAGCATTTTGATAATATTTTATTCTTTCACAGAGATTAAATATATTAAGTTCTGTTCTTATATCTTCGTTTTTCCTTTTATCGGTCCTTTGGTATCCTGCTATTGCTCTCAACATCTTCATTTCAGCAGCCTCTATTTGTTTACTATCTGCCTTTGTTAATGTCCAGGTTTCACATCCATAGATATGAGATGGAACTGCCAATACTTTGTAAAACTTCAAAATAGTTTATTTTCTAGTCTTATTCAATAAAGTGCGTTTAATTGTGCCACATAGATAATTGAATCGTTGTATTTTAGTGCGTTTATCTAAATTTCTGTCATTGCCTAAATGACATCCCAAATAATTAAAAATCTGAACTTGGTCTATAATTACATTGTTTATTTTTCATTATTAATAAAATTTTTGAATTTCAAAAGTGTTGAGAGGTAAGAATCTCAGTTCTTTAAAAAATCCTGGCCTAAAAAAAATCTTAACCACAAAATTCAACCAAACTAGTAATCGTACAGGCCTTCTGCATGAGAGATTATGATGTGGTAATAAATATTTAGCCATATGTATTGTTAATGTGTTGTTTTAGCATCATGTATAGATACACTGAACAATTTTGTAACAAAGAGGATTTCTATTTTGTAGGCAAGAAGTTTGTATCCGTCTTGTTGAAGAAATCACTGAAGCATTATGTGAATGCGCTGACCATGCGTATCTTGATACTGAGAATCTACGGCAGCTTATAAAAAAGAAAAGGGGAATATCCAAGAAGCGAGAGATTAGAATCGAGTGGAAATCTTACTTGGTAAGGGAGAAATAACAGATCGTTCCCGGGATCTTCCGAGCGAATAAAGATCCAGAACGTAGCTCCTTCAAGTTGAGCGACGTTAACATTGACACGTCATCAGGCACAAACAAAAGACAAAGGATTGAATTATAAAATATACAAAAGGGGAAAAATCTGTACTTGCTCCTTGTAACGGGGATTTTACTTATTTATTAGCCAGAAAAGGATCTTTAATAGAACAACTAATGACAGAACAAAATTATTTCAATTTATGTGATAATTTCCACATATTCATTTGTCTGAATTCCATAGAATCATTCTTTGTATTTATATTATACTAGGTAATACCCGGTGTGCCCTGCTACTCCTAAATAAATTATTATTATTATTATTATTATTATTATTATTATTATTATTATTATTATTATTATTATTATTATTATTATTATTATTATTATTATTATTATTATTATTATTATTATTATTATTATTATTATTATTATAAAAACTAAATATATGGCCACACGTAGAAATTCATTATATAATGGAAATGGACACCTAATGACAAATGAGGGAAATTTTGAGGAAGTGGCCGAATTCAAATGCCTAGGAACAATAATCACAAACAGGAATGAGATGCACAAAGAAATTAAACATAGGCTCAATTCTGGAAATGCGTGCTATTATGCATTGCAGAGACTCTTGATGTCCCAACTCCTTTCAAAAAACGTTAAACTGAAAATATATAAAACTATTATTCTACCAGTTATATTATATGGGTGCGAAACATGGACTCTTACTTCAAGGGAGGAAAGGAGATTACGAGTATTTAAGAATAAAGTACTTAGGAATTTTTTTGGACCAAAGAGAGAGAGAGACAGACAGGTGAATGAAGAAGACTACATAATAATGAACTACATGGTCTTTATAGGAAGCCAGATATAATAAGAACAGTTAAGTATCGTAGACTGCGATGGGCAGGACATGTTGCACGTATGGGGAGTGAAAGACTTGCATGGAAGCTTCTTGTAGGAAAGCCAGAGGGAAAACGCCCAGTTGGTAGACCAAGAATGAGGTGGGAGAATAACATTAACTGTGATTTGAGGGAAGTAGATTATACAGGGAATGATTTCAAAGCATTAGCTCAGGATAGGGATGTATGGTGCCAGTGAGTAAGTAAGTAATGAATAGATTTACATGTTTGCAACCTTCTCCTTAAAGTTGTACACGAAGCTGAAGTATCATTTGCCCAGATATTAACAAGTAGCTCGCTGTCATCTCTCCACTAAAGTGTGAAATAGAGCGATTCTACTCCACACCAGAGCAGCGTTACCTCGACTCAGCGTTTTCAAATTAAACCGCCGCCACCACTCACTTGTGACGGTAGAAAAGATCGACATAACATTATAGGGCTCTTTTACAAAATCCTCCTTTTTATGTGCTTACGTCACCTCGTTTCAAAACCTCAAACCACTAAATTTATACGGGACTCACAAAAATTCAACTTGTTCTTGTGTCTCATAATTCAAATGCATTACTGTTTCCTTACAAATAAATAAATAACGACTAGGAAAAGTTCATCCAGATCAGTAAGATAGTGCATTAACTATTCTTCTTCTTCTTCACTTCCTGGTTTAGGCAAGAGTTGCCTGTTCCGTCTTCACTAATAGATCTAAGACCATCTCTTCCGAGGACGTCCGACATCTCTTCTTCCTCTTGGAAAATAATGGAAGATTTTATTTGGTAATCTACTTTCTTCCATTCTTCCTACATGTTCTTTCCACTGTATCTTGTTGTTAAATATATTTTCTTTTATGGAGTAGATCTGCAGTTCTTCACGGATATCCTCGTTTCTTATCTGGTCCATTCTAGTGCAGCCTTTTACTCTTCTTAAAAATTTCATCTCGGCTGCTTGGATTTTATGCATTAACTATCCATCCATAGTAATTCCGCCAAAAGGCAGGTCCTTCACTGCAATCATAGCATTTTCATGCTATGCTTGCAGCTTAACTAGGGAATTGTAGGTGTGGTAGCTTCCCGTTGGTTTCCACACCGGTGAAGGATGATGATGATGATGATGGCCATATGATTTCGGGGACCGTTTGGGCCTTAAAGTTTTCCTGACATTTGTCTTACAGGTGAGGAAAAACCCCGATAAAAACCTCACCAAGAAAAACTGCCCCGACCGGAGATCGAACCCGGGCCCGCTGCGTGACAAGGCAGCACGCTACCTCGAGACCACAGCGGTGGTTTAACTATAATAAAACTAATATAAAATTAAAAACCGAAGATTTAATATTAGAATACACTGAGCAAGAAAAAAATAAACCTTTTTCTGTCTCAGAACGAAAAATATGTGATTCTGATAGTATGTTTTCTCCTGAATTCAAATATGATATCGGTTTTCCTCTACCGCGCAAGGTTTCCGAGAGTCAGGTATTTTTTTTTTAATTTCAAACACTTTAATATTTTCTACATTCGTAACTACACAATATTCGAACATTCGGAATCACTTAGAAAGTAAGAAATTACGATTTTCTGCTATATTTCGCCTGTGGAGCATCTCTCTTGATGGTCCAACAATAATCGTCCAGCATATTAGGAGATTCCATTTGCCTTGATATCTCTTTTCCATAGCTTAAATCTCCTGAGTTAGCTCATTTGGTTTTATTTTACAATGGACAAGTGGACGAAAAAGTTTATTAAAAAAAATAGTTATTTAAATCCATTAATTGAAATTGAAATAAAAAAAAACTGTGGTTGATGGAGAAATTCCGAATACATATTTGAAAACACGATAAAAATCTGCATTAATTACAACTATTGGTACTCATGAGACAAAAATCATGTTGACCAGTCTTATCAGAAGAGGTATGTGAAGAATTTGAGTATTTGGAGGTAAAATTAGAGAAAGAGGATAGACAAGAAAGTGACATTAATAACAGAAAAGTAAAGGTAGAGCTAACAGCAATATTAAATTATGTCCTATGAAACAGACATAGCCAGGAAAAATAAGTTACAAATATACAAATCAATAGTGAGAACTACTGTCACATATGGAGATGAAGCATGAGTATTCAACAAAAAGTATATCGATGGAAATTGATTTCTTGAGGAGAGCAGCAAGATGTTCAAATTAAAAAAAAAATCATACAAGAAAATTAATACTCAATTAAATATTAAATCCAAAATAAATAAATTTCAGACGGTATGTGGAACAATACAGAGAACACAAAAATAAAATTAGAAAAGAAACCAAGATAAAAATGTATAATGTTATGGCGGTTCCCACAATATTATATGGCTGTGAAACTTGGGCTCCAGTGAAAAAAAAAAACCGAAGGATAGAATACAGACGGTGGAGATGAGGTTCCTAAGACAAGTAAAAGGATGTACAAGACTTGATAGAATAAGAAAAATGAGGATATAAGAGAAGAATATTGAAAGTACAGCCTTTATTGGGTAAAGTCACGAATTACAGACAGATGGATTGATCATATGGATGGAATGAGTAAGGAGAGATATCCATTGTTAGCAAGAAATTATCAAGCACGAGGAAGACGTGATGTTGGAAGACCTAGAAGACGTTGGGCTGATGCATTATGAAGTCGGAACGGGCAATTGCCTAATCCCTGGAGTGATGATGATGATGATGATGATGATTAAATATTAAATATTCAATAGTAAATTTTATAAGACACAAGCAACTAAATTGGTAAGGGCATGTACGACGAATACAAGAAGAAAGGTCATCCAGAAAAACACTGGAATATCTACTTGGAAGAAGAAAGAAAGGAAGACCTCGAAATTAATGGATGCAAGAAATAAGAACTAGAATAACAACAAGAGGACATGGAGTGGATGGATTGACACGAGTGGAGAAGGAAAATAAAGCTTTAGGCACAGAAAAATACGTAAACATTGAAAATCTATACTTACTTATTTAATTACTTAATTACTCACTGGCACTATCGAACCCATAGGTCCATGGCCGCACGGACATAAGCTCTCCATACATCCCTATCTTGAGGTAATGTTTTCCAATCATCCCCTGTATAATCTACTTCCCTCAAATCATAGTTAATGTTATTGTCTCACTTCATTCTTGGTCTACGAACTGGGCGTTTTCCCTCTGGCTTTCCTACAAGAAGCTTCCATGCACGCCTTTCATTCCCCATACGTGCAACATGTCCTGCCCATCGCAGTCTACAGGACTTAACTGTTCTTATTATATCTGGCTTCCTATAAAGACCATGTAGTTCATTGTTATGTAGTCTTCTCCATTCACCTGTCTGTTCATCTCTCTTTGGTCCAAAAATTTTCCTAAGAACTTTATTCTCAAATACTCGTAATCTCCTTTCCTCCCTTAAAGTAAGAGTCCATGTTTCGCACCCATATAATATAACTGGTAGAATAATAGTTTTATATAGTTTCAGCTTAACGTTTTTTGAAAGGAGTTGGGACATCAAGAGTCTCTGCAATGTATAATAGCATGCATTCCAGAATTGAGCCTATGTTTAATTTCTGTGTGCGTCTCATTCCTATTTGTGATTAGTGTTCCTAGTGGTATTTGAATTCAGCCCCATTCCTCAAAATTTCCATCATTTGTCATTAGCAGTCCATTGCCATATATAACTGAATTGCTACCTGTGAACACATATTTCGTTTTACTGATAGTTACTTCCAGTCCTAATTTCTTTATGTTACTCAATCGTGTGTGGGTGTTGGCCTTTAGTATCTCCTCGCTATCGGCCAGTAGTACTACATCATCAGCATAAACTACCAGCTTATTAATACCATTGAGTTGTAAGCCTTCCTCATTCTCTAACAGATTTAATGGCATGCTCTCGTACAAAATTAAATATTTAGAGAAGTAATTTAATAACTGGGAATAATGATGAATGACAATGTTATATACACATTACAATTTGTAAATTATCAAATATTATTGGCTTAAGATCGTGATGACATTGAATATATAGATTTGTTTTGTCTAATGCCATCAGATTGTCTTTTATGTCATTTCTGCTTTCTCCCCTAGCATTGGCAAAATTATAATCCATATCTTAGGTTGGAGCCCCTGGAAGGCGGAGGTACGTTACCCCCACTACTTAACTCATGCCACAAATCCTAGTCAATGACCAATCACGTTTCAAAGAATATTGTTTTACAACCAATGACCGTCGTGTTTCACCTCGTTCTTTATCGATTTATCTTTATCAGCTCTTGCTTTTGTGATAAAGAAAGCTCCTCCTTTTTAATGTTCTGAACAGGTCAAAGCATTCTTTTTCTCCAACAAATACATTGGATATAGCAAATGATGAAAAGATTCCTTGATTTTATTGAGTTGTTTACTAAAAAAATAAATGAATAACCCGTAATGTTGATTATGATATATAGTTTGATGTGTTTCATTATTTCTCCACTTGGGTGCACTCTTACAATATTGCGATCTTATTTGGCAATAAATAATATGATCAAGCAGCAGTGAATGAACATAACCTCACATTTTTTATTTGTTATCAAACATCGCCGTTTACATTAAATATATAAATATTTTAAAATAACTATAGGTAAACAATGATTTGTGAGTAAACAGCTTAATTTTATTCGATAAATAGTCCTAACAAATTCCACTCTTGATTTCCAAATTCTCTAGATAATTTGGAAATTACTCGTGGCATTACTTATGACAATATGATGGCTAATATACGATAATGAAGCGCCAGGGGAGTTCTTAACCTAAACTTAACCTAAATTCCAGACCATGGGCAACCATAGGAATTATTCCCTTTTAAGAAAAAATGCCTATGGTTTGACCGGGAATCGAACCCGGGACCTAATGAATATTAGTCAGGAACGCATACCACTAGCCCATGAGGGTGGTCACATCGAATATATCACCAGGCAAATAATGGAGGAATATGAAATCCAATCTAAATAAAAATCAACATATGGTAATTGGTGAGAGTGGAGAAAACTTGGTATTAGAATATTCCAAAGGTACCATTAATATTTGTATCAAAATTAAATATATGGGAGTTGAAATAAATTAACATGGAAGTAAAGATGGGGAAATAACAAAAATAATAGTTACAGGTCTATCTGCAATAGGAATGTTGAATGGAATTTTGTGGTACTGTTTAACTCATACCTCAAATAGGAGTCAATGACCAATCACATTTCAATGATTTTTTATTTACAGCCAACCACAGTCCTGTTTCGCCTCGAATTTATCATATTACAGAAAGCTCCTCCTGTTTAACATTCTGAAAAGATCATTGTCCTTCGGTATTGCCTAATAATACTACATCATCAGCATAAACTAACGGCTTATTAATACCATTGAGTTGTAGGCCTTCATCGTCCTCGTGGCATGCTCCAGTACAAAATTAAATAGTGGAGGAGATAGTTCATATACTTGCTTTAACCACAGTGAATTTCCATAGTAACCGATACGTCTACACGTACCCTACTCTTTGTGTCATTTAGACACATTCTAATAAATCTTATTACCTTTTTAGGAATTCCAAACTCCAGCTGAATACCTAATAACTTATCCGTCTTAATTGAATATTTTCCACACATACCCATAGATTTTGATTTTTGGAAAGAAAATTTCTAATCGAACTGCTTGTTCGTATTATTTAATTAATAGGAAAAACTGCACTCAAACCGACGTGAAATACTTTCAAAGTCCTATAGAACAACAGTGCGCAAGCGCCAGAGTTTATAGAGCCAGCGATAATCCACCATCTAACCACATATCGGTTATCATCCTCGATTACTATCGATATCATACTACAGTTTAAAAATCTTATGGTAGATGGCAGCATCTCGCTATGAAATTTTAATGACCGATCTTTGGAATAAATCCTCAAATCTATGTTAAAAAATATATTAATAATATTAAAATTACCAAATGTTTATTAATAATGGGTGTATACTTACTTATCACTGCCTAACGCCGATCCAACCAGCGATAACCCAAAACAGCGATAGAAAAATCATAGACTAAGTATAATGTGTGGAGAAAATAGCAGTTAGCATCACAATATTGTTTAACAGTGTAATAATATTGTGATTTGCATATTTAAATAAATACTTCAAAATTGTCTAATAATGTTATAAAAATTGTTTGAAAAAGTTTAAAATATTAGAAAATGTTGGTAAATAAAGAAGAAGAGCTATAGTTTACAATAAATTGAAAAATCAAAAAGCAGTAAAAATACAGTTGAGCCAATTAATACCCTCCCATTTGTAATTCATCCTCTGCGGCTGTATATAGTATAAATTATATGTTATATAATGCTAGCAACGATATTTAAATCCAAAATTTCTGATATTTGTAGAAAGGTCGAGTGACGAGAATTTTGTAGCAGATGCTGGCATATCATGAGAGAACACGGGGGTATTGCATATTCATAAATGCCACCAGATATCGTCAAGCCGCAACTGCAACTAACTGTGGAAACAGTTTTCTCTCCCTCTCCCCTCCTTCTTTTCGGTCTGTCCGCCTCTCGCTCTCCTTCACACTGTGTGTGGTGTTGAGATTACCTTCCGGATTCTGCTAATGTCTTCTTAATTCAACTCCAGTCTTTGATTTAACTATTACATATTTATTACTACAATTAGAAATAATATAAGTTATGAAATAATTAATGCATTCTGCATGTTTTGAAGATGTTATATTTAACTAGCTAATACCCGGCGTGCGCTGCTATTCTTAAATAAATGAAGGGTACAAGCAAATAACAATCTAAGCCAAGAAAAATTTAAATTGAGATTTTGACGTCATCTCTTAGATTAGGCCATGTTCTACAATATGCACAACATAAAAACTTGCAAATAACATTGCAAGTCAATGAAAAATGGCTTTGAAAGTCTGGTTACCAACGAAAGAACAATCTAAGTTAGTTGATCCTATGAAAGAACAATCCAAGTCAACTATTAGTAAAAAAAGTAAAGTGATCCCACAACAGGCCTCAGGAGACCCTTGGGGTAGTAGGAGGTTAAGGCTCCCACTTTTTCTAGACAATCGGCACTTGATGTCAGCCGGGTTGTCAGCCCTGCGTGACGGCCGCCTTTACCCCCAGAACAGGCGTCTGGTACTCATTTCCGTTAGAGGCTGAGTCGACCCCAGGGCCATAGTGCCGCCAGAGGATTTGGGTCAGTTTAAAAATCCTGATCCCAACGGGACTTGAACCCTCGACCCTCCGGCTTGTAGCTCAGTGCCTTAACCACTACGCTACGGCCCCCAACTATTAGTAACGCCATTCAAAAACAAAGCTCTACATTTTTTTCATTTTGTTAAGTCCTTTCGCTGTGGTAGAAGCTGAGCCTGCTCTCCAAATGGGGATCATTTTTAACCCCACATTATAAACAAAACTGCCCTTTTGCCACACGTCCAATTACTGAAATTATCATTGTACTGTCCGTGCAATCAATGTAAGAACTTCCTATAATGGAGCCTGGGAATCTTACATCGTTGCTAGGACATCATTTGACACCTTCATGGAACAAGCCCAGGCCAGCTCACTGCCAATATCCAGATTGAAATACAACGATCTGCAGGTTCTAAGCCAGTTCTGTGAACAGCCAGAGAATCTCTTACCACACAAGAGGATATTGAAGATGATTGAAACTTCATTACGACAAAAATGAAGCTCTTACTGGAGGTTCAAATGTTGTTATTACTCTGTACTCAGTCAACATTAATTTTATACATGAAAAGTTCAAAACACTACTTTCATTTAGTTTTACTCTATTCAAGAACCTTACAGTATTGTGCATTGTTGTCTTTGGAAGCCTTGCAATTTTTTTCCCTGATTTTGAATTGCAATTGTTGTAGGGAAATAATTTACCTATTAAATATAGAAAAAAAAGGAATGTTGAAAAACACTATAAAATGAACAAGGTTTAGAATATTAAAAAGGCATTATCTCAAACAATTGTAAACTGACTTAGATTGTTATTTGCCTGTACCCTTCAAATGTTAATGTGTTTTACCACCAGCCTTCAGCTGCTATGCTTGCCCTGGAATCAGCTTATCCCGATCTTCTTGGCATCAATGAAAGACAAAAATGGTTATTGTGAGTTATCCGTAAAAGATAAACATATGCCGTCGCGGAGTTTTTTGAGATATTCAATTCGGTGTACATTAATTTGGTGTATTTGTTATGGTTTAGGCACCGTAAGCCATTTAAGCGTGAAAATAGGGACTTTATTTAACGTTTTTCACTGCAAGAGTGAATTTTTAGGGGTGAAGGGGTTGAATATTACAACTCTCTTATAGCCTATGTTCATCCCCGGAATCTCCTGAACATTTTTCAAAAAGCCCCATCACAATGGGATGAATGGTATGGCAGAGCACGCTTGCCCGGGAATCTACTTATCCCGATCTTCTTGGAATGAATGAGAGACAAAAATAGTTATTGTGAGTTATCCGTAAAAGATAAACATATGCTGTCGCGGACTTTTTTGTAGAGTGTTTTGAGATATTTAATTCTGTGTACATTAATTTGGTGCATTTGTTATGGTTTCGGCAGCATAAGCCATTTAAGCGTCAAAATAGGGACTTTAATCCATGTTTTTCGCTACAAAAGGGTGATTTTTAGGGGTGAAGGGCTTGAGTATTACAACTCCCTTATAGCCTATGTCCCGAGCGCTGTCCACAGTCAACAGTTTCAAATACCTAGGTATCACTCTCCAGCCTAAGGGAAACTCCTTCAACCTGCATATATCGGACAGGACGAGCCAAGCAATCAAAGCCATGCACGAAATAAAATACATAACCAAGATGTCCATAAGTAAAGTGATCCCACTACAGGCCTCAGGAGGCCCTTGGGGTAGTAGGAGGTTAGGGCTCCCACTTTTTCTTGACAATCGGCACTTGATGTCAGCCGGGGTGTCAGCCCTGCGTGACGGCCGCCTTTACCCCAGAACAAGCGTCTGGTACTCATTTCAGTTAGAGGCTGAGTCGACCCCAGGGCCATAGTGCCGCCAGAAGGTACCAAGATGTCCATGGAAGCAGCAATAAAACTCTTCCACACCAAGATTGTACCCATAGCCACATACGGTCTTCAACTGATATGGGATCATCTGGACGCCAACAGCTTTAGACTCCTGGAAAAAGTGAAATCCATGTATTTGAAAAAGGCAGCGGGTGTGTCAAAGTTCGCACCCTCCCGCACGGTCTATGAACTGACAAAGGAGCTATTTCTCATAGAAGAGCTCCGACTGAAACTGTTCCTGCCATCTACAGCGAGCTATAATATTGTACTAAGAGAGCTGCAGCTGAAAAAATAATCCATTTGGAACGATTTCTACAACACTGATGCCATGATCTCAGAAGACTGGAAGAAGCCGAACTACGACACCTAGTGACCCGGCTAGCAGTACACGGCTTCCATCACAGACTGTGCAAAACGAAACAGTTTCATGACCCGGGACCAGAATGCGTGTGCGAGCGATGCGGCATGTTATGCGAGAGATACCATGTGCTAAAGTGCAAAAACAGAGAGCAATCTCTGACAGGATTCTGAATGGGCAGATAAACTAATATAGATTAACTAATCTTTGCACATTGTGCGCTATACATTATTATCCCGGGAATCTCCTGAATATTTTGTAAAAACCCCCATCAAAATCGGATCAACGGTATAGTCGCGCATAGAATACGAACAAACAAACCAACAAACAAACAAACATTTTTTATATATTAGATACTACATTATTTAAACTGTGTACTGTATATTAGGCTTATATATTATTTTCTGGATCTAGTTAGGCGTATATTATATGGAGCGAATCATGTACTCTTATATTAGCCTATGATTTTACGATGCGCACAAGGGTAGCCCAGATCACGCATGAATTTATAAATACAATAATATGTTGTAAGGGGTAGTGACGTTTGTATAACCTCTCCTACCTAATTCTCATCCTCACCTTCTCGTGGTACAACCCGTTTTCACAAACGAGGCTCTGAGGACCGAGTCACGGCGGTATAACCGTTCCATCTGGTACTGAGTAAATGCGGTATCCTAATGTCTGTCCAGAGACTAAAAGATAGCAGCCCTACCACTGGACTACTTAGCGTCGGGCCAGTAACCTGTCCTAAGGAACTTCAAAACTACTTTCAAGTCTCAACACGAAAAAATCCAGAAGGAATTGAAATATGATGACCCACAGCAAAGAAATATGGTTAAAAGAAAACGGCACAATGATATTGTAAGATATGGAACTTGAAGGATATACAGAGACTTAGATCTGCTGAAATGAGATATCTTCGGAGGACTGCAGGATACACACTATTAGATCACAAAAAAAATGAAGACATCTTAGAAGAATTACACATGGAATCTTTAGAAAACAAAATTTCTGATTATAAGTCAAGATGGATGCAACATGTTCATCGAATGGAAGATCACAGAATACCCAAACTAATGTTAAGATATCAACCTGCAGGAAGAAGAAGACCAGGACGTCCACTCAAAAGACTTCTGGATGGTGTTTCTCTTGAGGCCGAAACAGGTCAACAAATGGCCTAAATTCGTGAATGTGCTATGATGATGATGATGAATAATATGCATTTTTTTAAAACTTATGCAATACATGCAAATGTGTGATTTCTCTGTCAATTATTCACAGACGCAACAAATTCTGTCTGATGAATTTACATATGGCAGCGAGATCACTTAATTTTGACTATTTAACTCATGCCCCAAATGGCAGTCAATGGCGAATCACATTCCAATGAATCTTGATTTACAACCAATCACAATATTTTTACCTCGATTTTGTCAATTTAATTTTATCACATTAAAATCAAGCTCCTTTTCAACATTCTGAATAGGTCAGAGCATTATTTTGCAGTGACTGACTCTCAAAGAAATACGTTGATTATTATAGAAATAATCGAATTATAAAATGAAAATAATCTTTCAGTAGAAAACTTTGAGATGACTACAAACAAAATAATCGATGAGGCTAGTGAATTTATATATTACGATGTAAGAATCGTGGAATGCAAGTGGCTGCCAGATTGTATATATAGTGCACGAAGATAAACAGATACTGCTTGCGGGATATAATAGAAAAACATTTATAGCAATTGATTATTCCAAAATAAAAAGAAAACACTGTTTACACTTTCTTAGACGTATTATTTACTCAGGTATCTACGTTCCAGAAAAATATAATTGACATATTTATATCATCGGACATCAGAAATTAATTTATAATCTGGTTATAAACAGTTTGATGTGTTTCATTTTTTCTCCACTAGGATGCATTCTTACAATATTGCGATCCTTTGGCAATAAATAATATGATCTGGTTGCAGTGATGAACAAATAAAACATAATAAACGTTTCTAATTTGTTTTCAAACATTTGTTTACATTAAATATATAAATATTTTAAAATAATTATATTTAAATAATGATTTGTGGGTAAATAGCTTAATTTTCTTCATTAAATAGTCCTAACAAATGCCACTCTTGATTTCCAAATTCTGTAGATAAATTAGAAATCATTCATGGCATTACTTACGATAAAGCGTATGAAATAACGCGATTTTTTGTCTAATGTCACCAGCTTGTCTTTTAAGGCATTTCTGGCTTTCTCCCCTGGCATTAGCGGAATAGTAACCAAATTTATAGGTTGGTGCACCTGGAATGCGGAGTTACGTTGCCCCGATGATATGATGGATGATAAATGATAATGAAGCGCCAGGAGAGTTCTTAACCTAAACTTAATCTAAATTCCAGACCATTGGCAACCACAGGAATAATTCCCTTTAAGGAAAAAATTCCTATGGTTTGAATGGGAATCGAATCCGAGACCTCATAGACTGTAGTCAGAAACGCTGACCTTTAGCCTAAGAGGTTGGTCATTAAACATTTGAAAACTAGCATCTGAACTTGCCATAACCTCAAATTATTTTCGACTGTTTAAAATAACTTTTGAATATATTGGATAATTATTCAAACAAGTCATTAGGAGATACCTGATTTCTTTTGGAAAATATACTCTTTGGTTTACTTTTAATGAATGCACGATTTACTCTTAGCTCAATCACATCATATTTAATCTAAATACCCTATAAAGTAGCACTTGGAATCAGATTTAATTGGCTTGAAAACGATTGGTGGTGTACAAAACGGCTCAACTGCACTTTTACTAGCGCTTGATTTTTTCAGTTATATTGTTGTAAACTATAGCTCTTCTTTTGTGTTTACTAACGTTATTTAATATTTTAAACTTTTTCAAACAATTTTTATAACATTATTAGACAATTTTGAAGTATTTATTTAAATATGCAAATCACAATATTATGACACTGTTAGACAATATTGTGATGTTAACTGCTATTTTCTCCACAGAGTATACTACTTAGTCTATGATTTTTCTATCGCTGTTTTGGGTTATCGCTGGTTGGATCAGCGTTAGGGAGTGATAAGTAAGTGTACACCCATTTTTAATAAACGTTTGGTAATTTTAATACTATTAATATATTTTTTAACATGGATTTGGGGATTTATTGCAAACATTGGTTATTTAAATTTCATTGAAACTGATAGTAATCAAGGATGATAATCGATATGTGATTCGATTGTGGGTTATCGCTGGCTCTATAAACTATGGCGCATGCGTACTGTAGTTTTATAGGACTTTGAAAATATTTCACGCTAGTTTAAGTGCAGTTTTCACACAAAACCTTTAAAAATCGTAAAAAAATTAACTAATAAACATTTTATATTCAACTTTTGCATGCGTTATCTTGAAACTTTTGACTTACCGATAATGAAGAGCTAGGAAGACACTTTTGTGTGGGCTCCTCAAAACAGTCTGGTAGATGGTGGGGGACGCCACACTTTTTGCACTGCCACACAGTTTAACTACATTTTCCTTTACTCTAGCACTCTGCACATCTTTTAGTTCGATTTTTCTTGAACTTGATTCACTAATTTTGTATATTTTTTATCCCAAAACATCCGCGTTTTGATGTGCTACATTGTGCATAACTGAGACACCCCCTAACGTCCATCAAGATCTCGTTCAACACAATATACTGAGTCGAGAAACACAGTTTATAAAACTTATCTGAGAAATGTATAATGACTTCAGTTTAACATTTCGATCCTCATTTTCATCATTAGTGAAATGTAAAAATCTATAAATTTGTTTGAACTTCTCCCTTCACATTGTTTCACCGAAAATTGTTATCTCTACACACTGCTGTTTACTCTAACACCACTGTATTCTTGATTTTCGCACTCTGACATGAAAATTAATAAAGCAATATAAGCTTTTATCTCATTCACTGTGTCAAACCACTTTTCATCGTTTTTACGTATTTTTCCTATTTTCCTCATTGAGTTGTCTTGTTGCATAAAACAATTGTTCTACTGGTAATTGTAGGGAAGAGTGGCTCCATGTATTCTAAGAATATGGGCACTTCAGAATAATTCATATGTTCCACTAATGTTGGCGAAACACCACTATATTCACTGAAAGGGAAAATGACAGGATACTTTTCATTATCTGTCCATATACAGTCACTCTTCTACTTTTGCATCACAGTTCTGGCGCGTTTTATAGGTCTCAATACACTATCGTCACTTAAACCACTTTATTCACAATTATCAGTGCTTTAATTGTCTTTATTATCACTTATAGATGCACCAGTATCACTTTTGATCATTTGAAAAATCGCAGGATTCACTGTTACGTCCATAACTCTTTCCAAAAGTTTTCTCACGGCATCTTCCTAACTAGCATCATAACGCCTGGAAGCCATTTTGTTTACTACTGCCGAAAGGAATGTATCACATAAAGAAATATTCACTTCTCAATCATAATGCAATGTATCAAGGAGGGAATGCGGAATCGAGGTGCCACGTGCCTGTACTAAACGCAAATATGCATACAAGAGCCATCTATGTAAAAATGAATGCACTACATTCATCAGTTTCTATATCTGCTGCTTTGCGAGATCGTCTCGTCAAATTATTTTAAAGCCTTGCAGTGGCGTGACGATACCATTTAGTAAAATGAGTTGAATTGTTACGATAAGTGTTGAAAACATATAAAGTTCCAATTTTGTATCACACGCACAAAAAAAAAGTGGCATTCGTCCTCGTTAACAAAAACCTCGTCATTAAACCAAAAACATGTTCCCAAAATGATCATGTCAACCATCCGAATTCACTCAATTTGTTTATAGAAGGGGATCTTTCAATGTCCTTATGAATACAATAATAATAATAATAATAATAATATAATTTAATGAGAATTCTCTCCAATAAGAGACTTGTTTCCAATCGAACAAAATCAAAATATAAAATAAGTTACAATATTGACAATTATATATTGCCTTGTCACGCAGCGGGCCCGGGTTCGATTCCCGGTCGGGGCAGTTTTTGGGTGAGGTTTTTATCGGGGTTTTTCCTAGCAGGCTGTAAGACAAAAGTCAGGAAAAAACTTTAAGGCCCACCAACGGTCTCCCCGAAATCATATGGCCCAGCATCATTAGAGTCCTTATCATTGATTCATAGCATGAATTCATCATCATCATCCTACAACAGTGTGGAAAGAAACGGGAAGCTATCACAACCTACAAATCAATAGTAAAGCTGCAAGCATAGCATGAAATCGCTGCATGATTGCATGGGTGAAGGACCTGCCTTCGGGCAGAATTAATATGGATGGCGTATATTTTAAAATTCTCCCGTATAAATTAATAAACAGGTAAGGCCTATCTAGATAATACATATTTTATTGTTTTTGTTTTATTTATTTCTAGTATTAGAGAGGAAACTAACAAAATAAGGAAAGATATATTTCAAGTTCCGTCCACCGCGGTGTATCGTGCTGCCTTGTCACGCAGCGGGCACGGGTTCGATCCCCGGTCGGGACAGTTTTTCTAGGTGAGGTTTCTATCGGGGGTTTTTTCCTCGCCTGGAAGGAAGACAAGGACAAATGTCAGGAAAAACTTTAAGCCACCAAAAAATGGTATACCGAAATCATATGGTCATCGCAATCATCATCATTCATATTCATCTTTGGTTAAGATTAGGATTAGGGACTCTCCTGGTGCACCATTATCATCATCATCACCCACCATATCATCAGGGCAACGTAACCCCGCCTTCCAGGCGCCCCAACCTCAGAAGTGGGTTACAAGTACGCCATGCCAGGAGAGAAACCAGGAATGTCGAAAGACAAACCTGGGGCATTTGAAATATATATATATATATATATCAAGTTCCGTTACAAAGCATTTATTATATGGGTCCGAAACCAGGACAGTAAGTAGAAAACAAGCCAACAATCTGATAGCAGTTAGAAACGGATTTTTGGAGGCGATCGACAAAAATTTCAAGAAGGGATAAAGTCAGAAACAGCACAATAAGGGAAATTATGCAAGTTGAAAAAAAAAATTAGAACAAATAGAAGAAAAACATTTGAAATGGTATGGACACCTCATAAGTTATTTTAATCAGCTATTAAATGTACATACAGAACAGGACATTGAGGAGGATAAGTTACAGACAGCAGAAATGCTAGTCGCAGAGCCAAGTTCATTAGAGGTTGAAATAGCAATTGAAAAATTGAAGATGTATAAAGCATCAGGTTCAGATGAGATCCCAGCAGAACTGATAAAATCAGGGGGAGAAAAATTGATGGACAAGATACGCTGGTTGCTTAGTATGATTTGGGAAAAAGAAGCTCTTCCAGATGAATGGAAGGAATCAATTATCGTACCAATTTATAAGAAAGGAGATAAAACTGATTGCAACAACTATAGGGGCATCTCATTACTTTCAACTTCGTACAAAATTCTAACAAATATATTAGTAAGCAGACTTGCTCCCTATATTGATGACATTCTAGGAGATCATCAATGTGCATTTAGAAGAAACAGGTCTACAACAGATCAGATTTTTAGTATAAGACAGATTTTAGAAAAGAAATGGGAATATAATGGTACTGTACATCAACTATATGTAGACTTCAAAAAAGCATATGATTCAATTAAGAGGGAGAAGTTATATAGTATCCTGCTGGAGTTCGGAATTCCCAAAAAGTTAGTTAGACTTATACGAATGGTGTCTAAATGGCTCAAAGAGTAGGGTGCGTGTAGGCAAACAGTTTTCAGACACTTTTGAAATCCAGAATGGGTTGAAGCAAGGAGATGCACTATCTCCTCTACTATTTAATTTTGTACTAGAGCATGCCATTAAATCTTTAGAGAATGAGGAAGGCTTACAACTGAATGGTATTAATAAGCTGTTAGTTTATGCTGATGATGTGGTACTACTGGCCGATAGCGAGGAGATACTGAAGGCCAACACGCACACACTATTGAGTAACACTAAGAAATTAGGACTGGAAGTAAATATCAGTAAAACTAAATATATGGTCACACGTAGAAATACATTATATAATGGAAATGGACAGCTAATGACAAATGAGGGAAATTTTGAGGAATTGGCTGAATTCAAATACCTAGGAACAATAATCACAAATAGGAATGAGATGCACAAAGAAATTAAACATAGGCTCAATTCTGGAAATGCATGCTATTATGCATTGCAGAGACTTTTGATGTCCCAACTCCTTTCAAAAAACGTTAAGCTGAAAATATATAAAACTATTATTCTACCAGTTATATTATATGGGTGCGAAACATGGACTCTTACTTTAAGGGAGGAAAGGAGATTACGAGTATTTGAGAATAAAGTTCTTAGAAAAATTTTTGGACCAAAGAGAGATGAACAGACAGGTGAATGGAGAAGACTACATAACAATGAACTACATGGTCTTTATAGGAAGCCAGATATAATAAGAACAGTTAAGTCCCGTAGACTGCGATGGGCAGGACATGTTGCGCGTATGGGGAATGAAAGACGTGCATGGAAACTTCTTGTAGGAAAGCCAGAAGGAAAACGCCCAGTTGGTAGACCAAGAATGAGGTGGGAGAACAACATTTACTATGATTTGAGGGAAGTAGATTATACAGGAAATGATTGGAAAACATTAGCTCAGGATAGGGATGTATGGAGAGCTTATGTCCGCGCGGCCATGAACCTACGGGTTCGATAGTGCCAGTGAGTAAGTAAGTAAGTATGGACACCTCATAAGAATGGAAAAAGATAGAATGCCAAAGAAGGTTCTTGATTGGAGAGCTAATGGAAGAAGTGGAAGAGGCAGACCTAGAGAACGTTGGATAGATGATGTGAGAAGAAGTATGGAAGCTAGAGATTTGAGTGAAGAAGATGCTTTAGACAGGAACCTCGGCGACAAATGAGTTTGGATTTGAAGGAGGAACACTGTATTGCGGAATATTCCAAATAAAACAAATAGAGAGGGGACTACATTTTCTTACACGCTTAAAGATAAACAGTTATTCGGCCAATGAAAATGTATTCATTACATTTTAGTCCAAGATCCGGCTGCAGGATCACTACGCTCATCGAGTGTATAAACATAATCGATTTTTTCATAAAATTGTGAATTACTAAAACCCCCCCACATTTTGTCGAGTTGTCATTAATATTCGGCCGCCAGTTCGTTTAATAAATATTAAATATGTATAGTTATTCGAAATAATTTTTATTCGCTTGTTATTAACATAAATTATAATCCATTTCGCAGGAAGCGAGGTATAGAGCTTGAAAAGTTTTGGTTGCCCAGTGCACACTTGGCTGTAAATCTCATCGCGGCTCTATCAGGCCTGTGACACCAATCAGCAATTAGAAATGGCGGTAAGTACGTATTTATTGTTTTATACTGTTTCAAATAAAGTTCAGTTCATTTAAAATGCAGTGATTTGTCTCGTATAATGTATATTAACACTACCTTTTGGATATATTTTTGTATATACATTGTACGTAGTATACATAAAGGGCAGTGGTTTTACTTCCCGCTGCGAAGGAACAATATAAAACAATAAATACGTACTTGCCGCCATTTTATTACTGATTGGTGTCACAGCCTGCTGTAGCCGCGAGGAGGTTTACGGTCAAGTGTGCAATGGCAACCAAAATGTTTCAAGCTCTGTACATCGATTTCTGTAAACTGGATTATAATTTATTTTAATAACAAGTGAATCGAATTATTTCGAATAAATAAATAAATTATATTTTAATTGTCCACCGCTGTGGTCTCGAGGTAGCGTGCTGCCTTGTCACGCAGCGGGCCCGGATTCGATCCCCGGTCGGGGCAGTTTTTCTGGGTGAAGTTTTATCGGGGTTTTTCCTCACCTGTAAGACAAATGTGAGGAAAATTTTAAGGCCCAAACGGTCCCCGAAATCATATGGTCATCATCATCATCATCCTTATCATTATCATCATCATTATCATCCTTCACCGGTGTGGAAAGCAACGGGAAGCTATCACGCCTACAATTCTCTAGCAAAGCTGCAAACATAGCATGAAAATGCTATGATTGCAGTGAGGGACCTGCCTTCGGGCAGAATTGCTTTGTATGGATATTTTAATTAAACATACTGGTGGCCGAATTTTAATAGGCAACTCGGCAAAAATGTATTCAGTAATTCACAATTTTATGAAAAAAAAATTGATTTTGTTTATACATTCGATTAACGTAGTAATCTTGCAGACGGATCTCGGACTACTTGGTTTGTTACAAATGGAGCTTGTCTCGGAACCGAGTTAAGTGTGTTAGTATCCGGACTGTACGCACTTAATCCTTGATGTGTGAAGAGACTCAAGTTGAGAGATGAACGCAGAGAAAGACAGCCCCACTGATTTCGCACAGTACGACCACAACCACCGCCGCGAACAGGGATAACTCATCTCATTTCAAAGTTTACTACAGTTACATTGCTGACGTAGCACTCATTTACCTCCAGCAGAGAACCTTACATAAAATGTCTTCATTACGTTATAATCACTAGCTATTTCATTAAGAAAATGCATCAACTGCACGACAGTAAATTAACGAGTCACTATGTTATATCTATTTCAATTTCTTGTTATAGATTTAGATTTAGATTTATTTAGCCTTTTATGTAGTCATTTATGTAGATTGAAAAAGCAAAGGTCCTAGCACCGAACCCAGTGGAACCCCAGCTTTACAGAAGAACCAAGAAGAACATAATGCATGATTTCCTACAACAGTTTGCTGGCGCTCATGAAGGTAGGAATTGAACCATTGCGTGGCACTATCAGAGAGTAAGAGGTTTTTAAGTTTATGCAACAATAAGTCCAAGTCTACCGTGTCGAATGCTTTACTAAAGTCCAGTAATGTAAGAATGGTAAGTTTTCGATTATTAGAAAATATGTTATACATAAATAAATTTAGATAAGAATAGTATATTATGATACGAGGTTGGGAAGTGATTTTTACAAAATCGAGGAATTTTAATTTCTGAGATTGTGTAAAACACTTTCCCAAACGTGCGTTGTACATTACTTTTTGCGCGAAGGTGTTTTCAAAATAATAAAAATAGCAAAATAATAAAATCTTTGTTGGAAATATTTAGGTTCATTATAAACAACGGTCTTACAGATTACACTGAGCAACAAAAAAGAAACTTTTTTTGTCTCAGAAAGAAAAATATGTGATTCTGGTAGTATTTTTTTCTCCTGAATTCAAATATTATATCGCTTTTTCTCCATCACATAAGGTTTCCGAGAGAGAGGAATTTATAATTTCAAACACCTAGAAAGTAAGAAATGACGATTTCCTGCTATATTTCGACTGTGAAACATCCCTCTTGATGGTCCAACAATAATCGGCCAGCATATTAAGATTCCATTTGCCTTGATATATCTTTTCCATAGCTGAAATCTCCTGAGTTAGCTCATTTGGTTTTATTTTACAAATAACAAATGGACGAAAAAAGGTTTATTGAAAAAATAATTATTTAAATCCATTAATTGAAATTGACAGCCGTGTTAATTTTAACGAATATTTTATGCAACAACAAATACGTGTTCCAGTGCAGCCAACGTAGAATATGCACTAAATAACTGTACATATATACTTCAGAATTTCAGAACTTACTCCTTATTTTTTGGGCGTTGCATTCTTTCACGTGTTAGATAGAGTGCTTAAATTGCGTTAGGTTAGCTATTAGGTTTGTTAAATATCGTGTACATGTTGGCTGCATCCGGAGATTCCATAGTGTAAACCGGTTCGCGTTTTTTGGGGCAGTCACGTGGTGCATGATTGGAACATCACTCTGTATGTTACATGAAGAAATTCAGCACATTTTGAAGCTGGCAATGAGACCAATTCTGAATGAGAGAGTTTGTAAAGTAGAGGAGCCCTTTGTGTCAAGTTTAGTGCAGGAAACGAATGAAAGTCTGACATGCACTGATTTAACAGCGTTGTGGAATGAAGCAGACCGCGGAAACTAAACTTTGGCGGTCACGAACATTTTAAAGCGCATTCTGTTAATAGGCTTCCCAAACTTTTGTGGCCCAGAGCTTCTACGTAGATGCATCTCCCAGTCACGACACCAATAGTTACAATACATTTTCATTCAAATTCCCCATATTTATACAGGTGTAATTAAATTCCCATTATATTCTTTGAGGACGTGTACTGGGGACTAATATGGTTACTTTTAGCATAGGAACTCATGTCCGGAAACGTACCATTTTCCCGCTACACACGTTCAACTCCCCCGCAATTTCGGCGACAAAGACTATTACATACGTCATTCACTGATCACCTGGTGTTCCATGCCCACTACAGGTTTGTTTACATGTCATTGAGTTGAGTTTGTGATCCGCCCACAGATGTTTGTACCTGCTATTGTACTTGTGGTCTTTATTCTTACAATTTTCTCTCTCTTTCTGTCTCTCTCTCTCTCTCTCTCTCTCTCTCTCCTTCTCTCCCCATCTCCCTCTCTCCCTCACCCCCCTCTCCACCTCTCCTCCTCTCCCCCTCTCACCACCACTCCCCCCTCTCCATCTCCCTCCCCCCCTCCCCCCTCTCTCTCTATCTCTCTATCTATCTCTATCTCTCTATATCTCTCTCTTTCTCTCTCTCTTTCTCTCTCTCTTTCTCTCTCTCTTTCTCTCTCTTTCTCTCTATCTTTCTCTCTTTCTTTCTCTCTCTCTTTCTCTCTATCTCTCTATCTCTCTCTATCTCTCTCTCGCTTTCTCCCTCTCTTTCTCTCTCTCTCTTTCTCTCTCTCTCTCTCTCTCTCTCTCCTCTCTCTCTCTCTCTCTCTCTCTCTCTCAGTCATCCTTCCCAAGTGTTCTTTCCAGCTTGTTCTGTATTTTTCTATTGTTGTGTTTAATTCCTCTACTTTTAGTTGTTGTCCTATTTCTGTGTTATGTTTTTGTCTGTTCTTTGATATCCTGCTATTGGTCTGAGGAATCTCATTTCAGCAGCTTGTATTCTGGCTGATTGTTGTGTTGTCACTGTCCATGTTTCGGATCCATAAGTAATTATAGGCGTATAATTTCATTATAGAGTCTTTCCTGGCTTTATTTTGCAAAGTTCTTTTTAGTGTTCCTGTTATATAATTAAACTTATTTAGTTTGTTATTTATATCTGTTTCCGCTGTGTATGATATTTCGCAACCTAGGAAGTTATATCTTACTACTTGTTCTATTAGTTTATTTTCTAGTATTATCTTTGTCCGAACAGGATGAGCGCCCTTGAAGGCCATTGTTTTTTATTTTTGTGAGGATATTTCCATGTTGTATTTTTTTGATATTTCATTTAGTTTATATAGCATTCTTTTTAGTTCGTCCTCTGTTTTTGCTATTAAAATCTGGTCATCTGCAAAGGCTACTGTTTCTGTTACTATATTTTCTAAGGTAATTCACCCAGTCGTCGTTTGCTTCCATGATCTTTGTAAAGTTTTATTAGTTTTAAATGCCACATTAATGTTCAACTTTTTAAAGTTTTTCATCATCATCATCATCATCTGCATTCATGGATTAGGTCTGTTGACCCGTTCCGACTTCAGCCCATCTCTTTCTAGGTCTGCCCACATCTCGGGTGCCTTTAGGTTTGTATTTTGTTATTTGTTTTGGATATCTATCTTCATTCATTCTGTCTATGTGTTGCTTCCATTTTTGTCTATATGTATCTATTTTATCAGTTATTGCAAATATTTCAAGTTCCTGTCTTATTTCTGTGTTTTTGATTCTGTCTTCCTTAGTGCACTCTTTAACAGATCTCAAAAATTTCATTTCTGCCGCCGTTATCCTACTTAGATCTTGTTTTTTATGTATCCAGGCTTCTGAACCATAGAGCAGTACCGGTACTGCCAACATTTTATAAAATTTCAATTGGGTATCTCTTGTTGTTTTGTTATTTAGTGATCGTTTTATCGTACCACATATTCCCTGGAATTTTGCTATTTTATTAGTTATATCATTATCATAATTAAATGAAATGTCACATCCTAGATAATTGAGATGGTTCACCTGTTCTATGATTTTGTTTCCTATTACTATTTTCGATCTGATTTGATTTTTCCCTTGGAATGCCATTACCTTAGTTTTTTCTATGGATTTTTGAGATTATATTGTTCACATATATTATGTAGTTTAAAAATATTCCTTTTGAAGTTCGTCTTCTGTATTTGCTATTATTAAAGTTTTTAGATATTTTATTTGAAAGTGGGGCTATGTATGACATTATGACATAAGAATTTTATTTGAAATCTCAAAGTAACTGTAACAGAAATTCTTTAAAATGCTCTTCCTTGTCCACTTAAGCGAGTTCTGTACCTAGATGAAGCCATTATAATGTTAAGCAGTGTAGTCTATAGGAATAATGGGAGCATAAGCTGCATTGTGCATTAAAATCTCCCTGTATGCGTTGGAATGAACCCTGGCTGTGACCATTATCATCGTAGTCGCATTTACAAAGCGTTAATACTCTTTACAGCAAAATGAAATAGCAGCTTATAGCATTAAATAAAAAACAGTTGCATATTAAAGTATTGTACATATGCCATTTACTTAGAGATTATGTAAAACTGAAAAAACAATGTTTCAGTTATGCGCATTCAATACTCACCGAGATCGTCACTAAATGCCAGCGTTCCGTGCATAATCCAACAATTCGATTACAATACATTATATCAGGAATGATGTATTATGTTATTTTGTGTATTTGCTAGAACAGGCTAACCCACTGAAGGGGATTTAGCTTACACTATATAAAAAGAGCCCAAATTAAAAAAATAATAATATAGCATCCCGTTATATTTCAGTGTCTAAAAATGTAAACATTTGTAAAAAAAAGTATAAGCCGTTAGAGCCGATTTAGAAATTATTTTTATTAATCAATACAATGCTTATACCGGATGATTCTAATTTTTTGTACGGATTCTAACTTACAGAGTGATTCAGAAATACGGCTAAACGTTTGATCGCATTTTGTGACGAAAACATTATTATTAAAGGAAATATGATGTTATCATTGGAAAGGGAATCCTTCAAATCACAATAGAACGAAACAAAACAAATCACTGCTCACGTGCAGCTTGGCGGGTTGATTTTTGTGGGCTAGCATCGAACGCCTCCACAATTCTGTTCATTGTTTCTGCATCCGTGCTAATGCGAGGTCTTCCAGGAGGTTTGATTTTCTGCATCCGTCCCGTTTCCAGCAGTCGTTTTCTCCACTTCCCCACAGTCGACGGCTACAATGCTACGTTAAACTCACGTCTTGCGGCCTCACGATCATTAGCATACGTTATTGCCCATGCAGCAATTGTAATTTGCTGTTGCATACTCAACGCAATTTTGACTAATGATGTAAGTTCTACACTGTTTTGTTTTATTCCATTGTTGTAATTTGAATAATTGCCTTTCCAACGGTAATTTCATATTTCCTGTAATGGTAATATTTTCATCACACAACGCGATCAATCGTATAGTCATATTTATGATTCACCCCATATTGTCTATTTGTTTCTAGTTGTATAATTATTTTTCCCGCCATATTTTTAAGAGAAAATATCAGTATTTGATAATAAAGTTCTTAAGAAAAAATTTGGAACGAGGAGAGCTGAACAGACGGACGAATGGAGAAGATTGTATAACAGTGAGCTACCTGATTTTTATGGAAAACCAGATCTAATAAGAACAGTTAAGTCTCGTGGATTTCGATGGGCAAAATAATGTCTCGCAATGTTTATTCCTCTGAAAGCAAATTGTTTCCATTCTGTAATAATTTCTTCTATAAAAATGTTAAATAATACAGAGTGTGGGATAAGACAGTTAACCACTGCACATGGTTGCAACGAAAAAAAATCAGATTGGTTGAAACTGGGGTTTGAATACGGGACCTTGAGAATATAATCTCAAACACCACTGTTTAAACAACAATGGACGTCACTTTGAAAAATGTCGGTAGTTGTTTTTTGTATAGATGTTGTTACCGACAGAAAATATATTTACATTTTCGGTTAACTGGCTTATGCTGCATCTGTAAGCCCAGACTCACTCCTTGATGCTTACACATTCGGTAAAAAAATTAAAACCCTCTTCTGCACTATCTTATGGTATTAAAAAAATTACTTCAGGCTTATTTTGAGTAAGTTGAATATCTTAGGCCTATACATTATTTCGCGTCTAATCTTTTAGGTGAATGTTGCCGAGTATTTTAGATTTAGATTTAGATTTATTTAGCCTGGTGGAGTTAAGACCATGTGGCCTTTTCTTCCACTCACCAGGGCAAACATATATTACATCAGAATATAACAATCTCTTCTTCTTCTTCTTCCTTCCAAGTATTAGGCCAAGGCCTGTTACGATCCTATAGAAAATTTTCCCTCCAGCGTTTCATAGGACGGCCCAGTGATCTTCGTCCTCTTGGTATATAATTATAAACAGCTTTGGGGATCCGATTTGAACTCATTCTTTCAAGATGGTGTTTCCAATTTAGTTGGTACTGTTTAATATATCCGGGAAATTCTCGTATAAGACTTGAAAGCATAATAATAGTCCCTTCGATTGGTTGCTGGCCAAAGGAAGGCAAGACCAGTGATGGGGCTGCCATCTTATAGCCTCTGGTCAGGCTTTTCTGGAGAAGAAAAGAAAATAAAGGAAAGAAGAAATGGAAGAAAGGAAAGACTCCCTAGCCCTCGGATGCCCTAATAGCGTCGGGGTCGAAAAAAACAAGAGTTAACCAAGAGAGGTTAGATAGTAAAGTTAAAAGAGTGCAAAACACAAGTAAGTGGAACAAATGTTTTGCTCAGCTTGGGCACCTTGTGGTCGCCATCCACATATCCCCTAGATGAGGACCCCTGAGGGCTATAACAATCTCAATCAACTCTAATATTAAATGCTAAATAAAAATTTGATCAAAAAGATATCTGTTATATTACGATCTATAATGCAACCAGTTAATGTTAGTTAAAATTAAGACTAAAACTAATAATAAAATGTATACAAGCAAGACATTAAATTGTCCCTGTCTAGTGTATATAAAAAACAAAGGAAAATAATGAGATATAGAAAACTAATTTTACGTTTGTACAATATTTAAAACAAAACAAAAGAAAATATTTGTTAATCTTAATATTATTTTCATAAATAATTAAATTTATTAATTGTTAAAAGAATACTATGAGTGAGGTGTATAAGTTAGTTTGTTATTAAATAATTCTTTAGTTTGTTTTTGAAGGATGTTATAGTTTGACAGTCTCTGACATAGGGCGAAAGGGAATTCCATGTTTTGGTAAGTGAGACCGTAAAAGATAATGAATAATATACAGTGTGATGAGGAGGGATATAAAGGACAACGTGCTGATGGGATCGAGTGTCAAGATTATGTGTGTCGGATAGTCTGATGAAGCGGCGTGATAGATGGATAGATAATGTGCGATGATGTGTGAAGTATTTTATAGAGAAGGGATAGGGAATGGACAGTTCTACGATCTCTTAGACGAAGCCACGATAATTGTTCCAGGGACGGTGAAACGTGGTCAAATTTACGAATACCACAAATAAAACGTGCGCAAGAATTATGAACACGTTGAAGTCTTTGAGTGAAAATAATATTTAAGTCTGTACAAAGAGTGTCACAATAATCAAAATGGGGCATTGCAAGTGTTTCTACTAACATTTTCCTAAGAGCGAATGGCAGACAATTTCTTACGCGATTTAATGAATGTATTATTGAGAATGTAATAAAATATCTTCCTGTACCCAAAGAGTTTTAAATTTGTATCGTACTTCTCCTTTCTTCTCTATCTTCCCGTTCCAATTCTTCCAGACCTATTCCTTCATACCTCTTCTTATATCGTCCATCCATTTAAATCCAGTTATACCTCGCTTTCCTTTCCCAGGTGGAATTCATTCATAAGTTTTTCTGGGTAATCTTGTATCTGGCATTCTACGTACAGGTGACCATACCATTCTGTATCCCACAAAATCTAATATTTGAGATTCGTTTGTTATCTGATGATTGTGTTTTTTTATTTTTTTTCCAATTTAGAATGTCTAGTTGAGCGTCTAACTAACTAACTAACTCACTGGCACTATCGAATCCGTAGGTTCATGGCCGCGCGGACGTCAGCTCTCCATACATCTCTATCCTGAGCCACTGTTTTCCAATCATCCCCTGTATAATCTACTTCCCTAAAATCATAGTTAATGTTATTCTTCCACCTCATTCTTGGTCTACCAACTGGGCGTTCTCCCTCTGGTTTTCCTACAAGAAGCTTCCATGCACGCCTTTCGTTCCCCATTCGTGCCACATGTCCTGTCCATCGCAGTCTACGAGACTTAACTGTTCTCATTATATCTGGCTTTCTATAAAGACCATATAATTCAGTTATGTAAGTCTTCTCCATTCACCTGTCTGTTCATCTCTCTTTGGTCCAAAAATGTTCCTAAGTACTTTATTCTCAAATACTCGTAATCTCCTTTCCTCCCTTAAAGTAAGAGTCCATGTTTCGCACCCATATAATATAACTGGTAGAATAATAGTTTTATATATTTTCAGTTTAACGTTTTTTGAAAGGAGTTGGGACATCAAGAGTCTCTGCAATGCATAATAGCACGCATTTCCAGAATTGAGCCTATGTTTAATTTCATTGTGCATCTCATTCCTGTTTGTGATTATTGTTCCTAGGTATTTGAATTCAGCCACTTCCTCAAAATTTCCCTCATCCATCACCAGTTGTCCACCTCCATTATATAATGTATTTCTATGTATGACCATATATTTAGTTTTATTGATATTTACTTCCAGTCTTCTAAAACAATATATTTCAGTAGAATGGAATAGATTTAATAATATTCTTTTTCAAAAAACTGTAAAAATCGTTTCGAGTTGAAATGGTCAGCCGCCTCTGCTAGCGAGTAGAGATGGAGAAATTAGATATGAAGCTTGGTATTATTGTAATTCGATGGAAGGAATAAGAAACTGTACACTCGACTTAAAAACCAAAATAGTGTATAGAGGAGAACAAAGCGTTAGCTGAGATGCAAGGTGAAAAGTGCTAGAGGAGAAGAATGGCGAGATTTCCGCAGCGATTTACCAGAACATTGGACAAAGTAAATTAAAAAGTTTGTTTGTGTGTGTGTGAAGGAAGAAAAGAATTGGAAGGGGCACGAGAGAAAATAGAACCTCTGTAACTCTGACAAACCCTCACAGCTCTATTTTTTTCTTCTTTAGATTTACGCATGAGGAAAAAAGAGGGTTTTTTTTCTAATGCTGCTCATTTTCTTTAGTATTCTTATTTACCTGATATAAAGATATTCACAGCAGAATTCCAAGAATTAAAATTTATTTCTTCCAAGTTAAACAAAAACTGTTTTTTTTTATCATCACCATCAGAAGCAGCAGCAGCATCAAGGATTTGACCTTAAGGTCTGTTCCGATCTCATGCTAGAATATGTCTGTCCATCTTTTACTGGATCTTACCCCACCAGGCTAAATAAATCTATTCTATTCTATTTTATTCTATTATATTCTATTCTACATTTCTTCGTCCTAGTGGTTTGTATTTTCTACGACTATTTAACTCATGCCCCAAATTGATTTACAACCAATCACACTCGTGTTTCGCCTAAAATTTACCAACTAAAGTTTATCAAAATGAAGAAAGCACTTCCTTTTTAACATTCTGAATAGGTCATAGCATTAGTTTGTAGTGACTGACCCTCTAAGAAATGCGGCTACCAGATTGTATATATATAGTGCATGAATGTCAGCAGAAAGAGCATGCGATAGATAATATAAAAACATTTGTAACAATTGATTATACCACAAAAAGAAGAAAATACTGTTTGCACTTTCATAAACGAATTATTTTCCAGGAAATGACGTTGCAGAAAAATATAATTAACATATTTACATCATAGGGCATCAGAAACCTACAACGTTGGTTATAAATTTCTCCACTAGGGTGCATTCTTACAATATTGAGATCCTTTGGCAATAAATAATATTATGATCTGGTTGCAGTGATGAACAAAGGAAGGAAATGAAGTGTACCAATCGTTTCTCATTTGTTTTCAAACATCGCCGTTTACATTAAATATATAAATATTTTAAAATAACTATAGTTAAATAATGATTTGTGAGTAAACAGCTTAATTTTATTCGTTAAATAGTCCTAACAAATGCCACTCTTGATTTCCAAATTCTCTAGATAAATTCACTCCTCACTTCGCGAGTCGTGAATTTATTGATAATTTGGAAATCACTCGTGGCATTACTTATGATGAGACTTGAAAGTGCATGTTGAAGTAAGATATCTGATGGTGTTGCCATCTACGACTCGATATCAAGTGTATTAACCCCAACAGAAGGTGTACTTCTTCCGCTCTGCTGACCGTTGAGGATTTTCTGCTTGTTGCCCCGGAGATGGGTTTACTGGTTTATTTACGACGCTAAATATTTCTGTTTGGTGGCTAACTGCAATGTAAGGAGATGAACTCCTACAGCAGAGAATGTCTGGCTATACCTGTACGTGTCACAAGGGTGGTTCCCTTATGGCAGTTACTTAACCTATATAATTTAATTACGCTAAGAAATTAAACATACGTTCAATTCTAGAAATGCATGCTATTATGCAGGAACTCGTCTCCCAACTTCTCTAAAACATTAAACTTAAAAACATATAAAACAGATATTTTTCCAGTAATATGGATTCGAAACACGGACTCTTACTTTAAGGGAGGAAAAAATATTAGGAGTGTTTGAGAATAAAGTAAAAAGTAAAGTAATACCACAACAGGGCTCAGGGGGCCCTTGGGGTAGTATGAGGTTAAGGCTCCCACTTTATGTCAGCCGGGTTGTCATCACTGCGTGACGGCCGCCTTTACCCCCAGAACAAGCGTCTCGTACTCATTTCTGTTAGAGGCTGAGTCGACCCAAGAGCCATGTTGCCGCCAGAGGGTTTGGGTCAGTTTAAAAATCCTGACCCCAACGGGACTTGAACCCTCGACCCTCCGGCTTGTAGCTCGGTGCCTTAACCACTACGCTAGGGCGTGCCCCTTGAGAATAAAGTTCTTAGGAATTTTTTTGGACCAAAGGGAAATGAACAGACAGGTGAATGGAGAAGACTACATAAGAGTGAGCTACGTGGTCTTTATGGGAAATCAGATATAATAAGAACAGTTAAGTCTCGTAGACTGCGAAGGACAGGACATGTGGCACGAAAGGGGAATGGTAGAGAGAATGAAAACTCCTTCTACGAAAATCTCAGGGAAAGTGTCCAATAGACAGACCAAGAATGAGGAGGGATTATAATATTAACAATGATTTGAGAGAAGTAGATTACACAGGTGCTGATTGGAAAAAAAATAGCTCAGGCTAGGTATATATGGAGAGCTCATGTCCCCGCGACTATGAACCCACGGTCCGATAGTACCAGTGAGGAAGTTAGTTTAGTTTGGTAAAAGACAAGGATTGTTCAAAAATTAAAATTTATTTTTCTTAAATCTTGAGTTTTGTGATGTTCTTTGTTTTCCCCTGTGCTATTCAATTATTTATTAAAATAGTGATATCGACAAAATTTTAATTAAAATGTTATAAGTTCCAAGAATTGAAACTCCGCCTTCAGTTAAGCTTCGGTCTTACACATCTCGACTATCCGTACAACCTCACATTCAGTCCTTATAAATAGTATTTATTGTCCTCAGCACATTGTCCTTTATAAAATAAAATAAGTTAAAATGTACCTTCTTAGGTCAGATCCGTCGTCCTCAACTTATAAAATATGTATTATTTTTGTCTGAAGGCCTTTCAGAACATCCGTTCCATCTTCAGCAGGTCTTTCTTCACTACATTATTTGATGTGGTGGTTGATGGTGCTGGTCCTAATGTGGTGTTGTTTAATTTATTTTGCTTTGTTTCATTATCAGTATTTACCGCATTACTTATTTACACCAAATTGTTTTCCATTGCACGACACACAACGAAATAGAACGGATTTAGTTTCTCTAACAGTTGTATACTTGTGAACCAAATAGCTGATCTCAGACCATGCGCAGTGGCTTCGTTCTGAGAATTGAAAATTATCTGTTCGCCATCAATTATTTCAAAGGGACAGTCTACCAAACAATTTAATTTATCTTGCGTGTGTGTATTTTATTATTAGTTTTAGTCTTGATTTTATTTATCATAAGTAATGTCACGAGTAAATTCACGAGTTACGAAGTGAGGAGTGAATTTATCTAGAGAATTTGGAAATCAAGAGTGGCATTTGTTAGGACTATTTAACGAATAACATTAAGCTGTTTACTAAAACAAATCATTATTTAAAAATAGTTGCCGGTATTTTTAAAAAAATGATATAATTAATGTAAATGGCGATGTTTGAAAACAAATCAGAAATGTGAGGTTATGTTCATTCACTGCTGCTTGATCATATTATTTATTACCAAATAGGATCGCAATGCTGTAAGAATGTACCCAAGTGGAGAAATAACGAAAACATCAAATTGTATATTATAACCAATATTATAGGTTATTAATGTTTTTTTGGAAAACAACTCAGTGAAATCAAGGAATCTGTTCATTATTTGTTATATTCAATGCATTTGTTGGAGAGTCAGTCACTGCAAAATAATGCTCTGACTTGTTAAGAATATTAAAAAGGAGGAGCTTTCTTTATCACAAAAGCAGGAGCTGATAAAGAGAAATCGATAAAGAGCGATGTGGAACACGACTGTCATTGGTTATAAAACAAAAATTCATTGAAACATGTTTGTTTATTTATAGATATTACCTTACTGATCAAATTTTAATTTAGTATGTAATGTTAAAATACAGTAGGAAGTAAAATTAAGAGGTTTGTTTAATAATTAAAACATTTGGTGTGTTCATTCTTACCAGCGATTATAGACTAATCGCTGACGATGAGGCTAAGACGCTCTGAAACATATGTTCGAAAAAAGCAACTCTAAGACGTAAGAATGAACAGACCAAGTGTTTTAATTATTAGAGTTAATTGTAATATTAGAGTTAATTGTTATTGCTATATTCTAATGTAACATATGTTTGTCCAGGTGTGTGGAAGAGAAGGCCACATGGTCTTAACTCCACCAGGCTAAATAAATAAGTAAATAAATAAATAATTTGTTTTTGTTTGTTAAGTCAACTACAAATATCAAGCATGATGCTGTAGCCTCTACCTGGGTTCTAGCTTGATGGTAGGATGTGGTTACATGGATCATGTGGTGGAATGCCTGTGCTTCTCTCCTCAGGTGACTGCGGTGCTGCAGAAATTACTCTCTGGAGATGAATCCCATTAGCAGTCTCTCAGGCCTAAACTCCTCTCCACATTACACAATTCCCTTCCTCCTCTCGGCCACACTTCTTCTCACTTCCTATAAAAATGTTGATACAAAAAGCTAAATGCCTCATCAGGTTTTATATCATAAAATGATCTGTCTGCTTATAATATTATATAATGGAAATGGACAACTAATGACAAATGAGGGAAATTTTGAAGTGGCTGAATTCAAATACCTAGGAACAGTAATTACAAATAGGAATGAGATGCACAAAGAAATTAAACATAGGCTCAATTCTGGAAATGCATGCTGTTATACATTAAAGGGACTCTTATCGTCCCAACCCCTTTCAAAAAACGTTAAACTGAAAATACAACTCCTTTCAAAAAAGGTAACTGAAAATACAGGGTGAACCGACAAACTTTAAGAAATGATTTCTGACTGAAAATGAAGGGAAAAAAGGCCCTATAAACATGTGTCCGGAAATGAACGATGTGCGTACAACGACAACAAATCGTCCCGGCACTCAGTACATAGCATAATCGCATCCACGTCACAACAGATGTTCAAAGTGGCCTCCATGGGATGCAATGCACGCTTTCACACGCCGTATCATGGATTGCCTCACTCGTTCGCATGTTCCGGCCTCTCTCCGAATAGCGTCACAGGCGACGTGGACACGCTGTTGAATGGTAAACACATCAGGAACTGGTTCAGCATACACAACGCTTTTCAGATGTCCCCAGAGGTAACAATCCAGGGGGTTTAAGTCCGGTGATCTAGCAGGCCATGCAATAGGGCCGAGAGAATAATGTCATTCGTCAGTGTCATCTACCGTGGCAGCGATGCATTTATGGACACCTATTCATAGGACATTTTTTCCTCCATTTTCAGTCAGTAATCAGTCCCTGCAGCTTGACGGTGTAATTAAAATTACCCCTGTATACAAAACTGTTCTTCTAACCAGTTACATTATATGGATGCGAAACATGGACTCTTACTTTAAGGGAGGAAAGGAGATTACGGGTATTTGAGAATAAAGTTTTTTAGGAAAATGTTTGGACCAAAGAGAAATGACCACAGAAGACTGCATAACAGCAAGCTACATGGTATTTATAGGAAGCCAGATGTTATAATAACATTGTTTTCTGGGTGAGGTTTTTATCGGGGTGAGGACCTGTAAGACAAATGTCAGGAAAACTTTAAGGCCCAAACGGTCCCCGAAATCATATGGCCATCGCAATCATCATCATTCATATTCATCTTAGATTAAGCTTAGGATTAGGGACTCTCCTGGCGCACCATTATCATCATCATAACCCAGCATATCATCGGGGCAACGTAACCCCGTCTTCCAGGCGCCCCAACCTCAGAAGTGGGTCACAGTACGCCATGCCAGGAGAGAACACCAGGAATGTCGAAAGACAACCTGGGGCATTTGCAAAGATAAATAAATAACAGTTAAGTCACATAGATTGCGGGGGGCACGCCGTAGCGTAGTGGTTAAGGCACTGAGCTACAAGCCGGAGGGTCGAGGGTTCAAGTCCCGTTGGGGTCAGGATTTTTAAACTGACTCAAACCCTCTGGTGGCACTGTGGCCCTGGGGTCGACTCAGCCTCTAACGGAAATGAGTACCAGGCGCCTGTTCTGGGGGGTAAAGGCGGCCGTCACGCAGGGCTGACATCAAGTGCCGATTGTCTAGAAAAAGTGGGAGCCTTAACCTCCTACTACCCCAAGGGTCTCCTGAGGCCTGTTGTGGGATCACTTTACTTTACACATAGATTGCTCTCGACAGGACATGTGGTACGTATGGGGAATGAAAGGAGATGGAAGCTTCTTGTAGGATAACCAGAGGGAAAACATCCACTTGGTAGACCAAGAATGAGGTGGGAGAATAACATTAACAATAATTTGAGGGAAGAGGATTATTCAGGGAATGATTGGAAAACATTAGCTCAGAATAGGGATGTATGGAGAGCTTATGTCCGCGCGGCCATGAACCTATAGTGTCCAGTGAGTTGGAGCTAGTTATAAGCCTGCTTATGTGTAGTGTGGATCGATAATTCAGACGGCTGCGGCTCAAACGTAAAAACCTGTTTCAAAAAAAGAGCAGTGTAAAACAATAGAAGTGACTATTTAACTCACGCCCCAGACGGGACTCAACAGCCAATCACGTTTCAATGATTTCCGTTTACAACCAATCACAGTCGTGTTTCACGAAATATTTATCAGTGTTATAATTACCATATTAAAGAAGGCTCCTCCTTTTTAATATTCTGAACAGGTCTGACCATTATTTTGTAGTGACTGAGCCTGTGAGAAATACGGCTACCAGATTGTATATATAGTGCATAGATGTCAACACATGCCGCATGCGGTAGTTAATATAAAAACATTTGTAGCAATTGATTATACCACCAAAAAAAGAAACCACTGTTTGCACTTTCTTAAATGTATTTTTTCCCAGGTAATAATCCAGAAAAATATAATTGTCATATATTCATCATACGACATCAGAAATGAATTAATATACAGTTTGATGTGTTTCATTTTTTTCTCCACTAGAGAGCATTCTTAGAATATTGCGTTCCTTTGGCAATAAATAGTATGATCTGGTTGCAGTGATAAACAAAAGAAGCAGATGAAGCGTACGTATCGTTTCTCATTTGTTTTCAAACATCGCCGTTTATTTTAAATATATAAATATTTTAAAATAACTATAGTTAGATAATGATTTGTGAGTAAACAGCTTAATTTTATTCGTTAAATAGTCCTAACAAATGCCACTCTTGATTTCCAAATTATCTAGATAAATTGGAAATCACTCGTGGCATTACTTATGAAGATTTTACATGTAGTAGTGTTAATTATATACGAGTAAAATACTGTTTTAATATGATATGGTTCAGATATAACATATAGCTATGACTGGGATATACATAATAAATTAAACCGATATCAAATGATGTGTAGCACCATAAGAAGAACCCTCCGAAAGGCTCGAAGAGAAACTCAGCTCAGGTTTTATAAAATTATAGCTGTTCCTGTTCCAAACTATGAGAAAATGTCTTACCTCATGGGGACTCGAACCAGCGCAATTCCCATAGCTCTGCGCCAAGGCTTTCTGCCTTAACCACTCGGCTACGGCGCGGGACTTTCCAACCGTATATGATCTCTGTATTTTGATTTGGCATTTTGACGAGTATAGACCGGCATTGAACTATTTAAGTTTCTACTTTAACACCATATATATTCACTATAACTATTTCACACTAATGTTTTATATACGCAATCGATAGATATTGACGAGAGCTGACGATGGAAACTCAAACCAACGTCGTAACTTCTCCGAGTCAAAATTTATACTAAACGAAAATTAAGTGACGCAGCGAAACGACCTCAAAATTGCGGCGCTTCCCCCTCCCACTACGGACGCAAAATTTAAAGACGTATTCACGTCAAAAAACAAAAGTAAGTGTTACATCTGCTCTGTGCGAAATAAATGGCTTAACAATGTCGCAGTAGGTGCATGTGAAGTTTAATCTGAGAACAAGGGAATGAGATTGTCGCGTCTGGCGTCAGCAGGGGTATGATTAATTACTGTGCAAGCTATATCTGTATAATGTCAGGTCTTAGGACCGAGTTCTGATGGCCTCTTAACTCGCGGCTTCCTAGAATGATTTGTCACTCTAACAACTTCTCTAACTTGCACAACACATTCCCCATCTTTACTATAATTATCTAATAAATTACTACAAGGGTTTCCGATATCGCACGCCATTCTTAACATTTATATAGACGCTGCCATCCAGGAACTGCAATGTCGTCTCAAATCCAAATTTAAATTCTGAAATAGAATTTCATCGGCCGCGGTCATGCTCCTTGCCTCTGGGCCCGAGGGTCGCGGGTTCAAACCCGGCCGGGGTCGATGGATTTTTTAGGACGGAAAAATGCAAGGAGCAAGTCCTCCGGGAGGGACTTTAAGCCGTGAGTCCCGAGTCTGAAGATTTTCAGGCTCGTAAAAATCCTTAAGCCGGAATGAAAAGTCCTCTAAGCAAAATTTACCGAATTTTCCCGTCCTAGTACTACCTTGGTTCCCTAGATGTCAGTATGAGGCGGAACGCTGGCCACGGACCAATTAAAAATGACATATATACGAAAACAAGTGTAACTAAATTAGTATGGTTCAAATTCTTCCCTGTAGGGGGAGAGCGCCTAAATCTCTGTAAAGGGAAAACATAGGCTTACAATACAAAACAAATACAATTTCATCAGCATTATAGTCCATTCACGAATTTAGGTCATTCGATGACCCGTTTCGGCCTCAATAGAAACACCATCCAAAAGTATTTTGAGTGGACGTCCTGGTCTTCTCCTTCCTCCAGGTTGATAGCTTAACATCTGCTTGTGTACCCTGTGATCCTCCATTCGATGGATATGTTTTATCCATTTAGGTACAATTTAATCACTCACCTCATAAATTTAAATATCTGATGTGACATTTCATATGGAAAATTATTTACAAAACAAATTAAACATATCTGCGGGACAATTAGACGGACCTTTAAAAAAACCAAGGGAATCCACCTAAATTAAATTATAAAAAACGATAGCCACGCCAATATTAACATATGGCTATGAAACATGGGCACTCGATAGATTTGAGAAAAACAGAGAGCGCAGAAATGAAATTTTGAAAGAGGGGCATAGACATTTGTTGTACAAAACCAGAAAGAAAATCATATTTGAAGAGAAAAATTATACGCTCAGACCGGGACTTGAACCCGGGACCCTTGGTTCTCTAGACCAAGTGCTCTACCAACTGAGCTACCTGAGCAAGTACCGATCTAAACGCAAATCTTTCTCTATATACATTGTAATTCCCATCCACCAAATGCTGTGAAGCCATGCTTCTATCTTGCAAATGGCGGCTCCTTTTTTATTAAGAAGACATATTTGGGACATTACAGCCAGTACGGCTTTTTCCAAGTTTTTATTATTGATTTCTTCAAATATGATTTATCCATCATTGAGATGTACGAAATCAATAATAAAAACCAGAAAGAAAATATTCAGTTGGCAGACCATGAATGAGGTGGGAGAATAACATTAACCATGATTTGAGGGAAGTAGATTATACAGGGAAAGAAAAATACTAAGTACAGGAACAAGATATATGGAAAATTAGAATAAACCAGGAATTGAAAGAATTATGTAGGGATATATATCTAATAGGAGATATTAGAAGAAAGAGACTGGAATGGGTAGGACATGTGTTGCGGATAGAACAGGAAAGGGGTGCAAGAAGGAACTTAGAGGAGAAATCAGAAGGAAGAAAAAAGGTTGGAAGACAGAAAGTAAGATGGTGAGGATCAATAATGTTAGCAGGAATGCTGTTTAAATTAGCAGGGTATGGATTACTTCGAGTATATAATTTATTAATGGGGATTGGTTGTAAAATAAATTTTATTTGAATTTCTGTCTGAATAAGATTGAGGAAGACTTAAGACAACCCAAGGTGAAAACGTGAAGACAGAAAGCTAGTAGTAGTAGGACTTTATTAGCCTAAAAGTAAGATATTTACAATATTATTTACAAATATGGGTCGCACGGGCAGTAAGCCGTACGTGCTGTTGACAGTCCGTTACAATAAAGTAATAATTGGTAATAGTATAAAGAAAAAACAAAAAGAAATCAATAATATTACAATTACATAATAATACAATAACATTATACATTAATTGCATTTTGATAACATGTATTTATTCATGAATGAGTGTTGTTCTTATTTTCCGCGTTTTATCCAGAAATTTACCCAAGTTTATCCAATTTTCTGGTTTTACCATTAACTCGTAGCATGCCAATCTTTCACGATTTGAATTTAGAAATCTTTCCGGTAATAACTGACGTCTCCAATATTCTAAATCATTACATTTTCCTAATATATGTATCTCGCCTTCAAAGCTCCCGCACATTGGACATATTCGCATATCGTGATCGTCGCTAAATAGAGAAGAATGGGCAGGTGTTATGAAGCAGGCCAAGGTTCTTAGAGGACCCTGGAGCCAAATGAAGAAGAAGAAGAAGAAGAAGAAGATTATACAGGGATGATTGGAAAACATTAGCTCAGGATATATATATATATATATATATATATATATATATTATATATATATATATATTTTCGGGTTTTTATAGCTACTGCCGTCTTCCCGTGCCAAAGCCTACGTTCTTGGGCATCTTCAATGCTTAGCCCTCTTGCTTGCATTACTGTCTTCATCTTTTCCTTCCATGTTAACTTCGGTCGGATGCCATTGATATAGTTGCTTTGGCCATCGCTCATCTTCTATTCTTAAAACATGTCCTAACCACTTTAATTCCTTCTCCTCAATTCTTTCAAATATGCTTTCTTCTGCTTCCATCGTGTTTTTAATTTCCTTATTTGTGACATGTTCTAATTTTGACTTTCTGGCACTTCTGCGTAAATAATCCATTTCTAGAGCTATTAGTCTATTCTTTTAGTACTTATTGATTGTCCATACCTCACTTCCATACATTGCAACAGATTCCACCAATGTTTTACCAATATATTTTTTTTTGTCTTTCCAAATATGCTTATCCCACCATATGGAATTTAACGATGATATTATTTTGCTACTCAATTCAATTCCATGTTTTATATTCTCTTTGCCTATACCTTCAATGTTATCCATAATTATTCCCAAATATTTAGTTTGTTTAGTTTATATATATATATATATATATATATATACTATAAGTCCCGGCCACGCGTTGCTGTGGCTAAGGTATACATTAAAAATTTAAATGAAGTTGCTGTCTTTCAGCCAGATTACTTAAAACTAATACTTACACACGAAATTAATAATATTGAAAATAAAATAAACACTGAACTTAAATTATGAAAAATCAATATTTAAAATTCAATTGAAATTCGCGGTTGCAACAAAAATGACAGCCATCTGGATCTCTCTTTGTTAAATAATAAACCAATTACCCTACCAAATTACCTTACACCGCCATCTGTTAGAATCGTATGGAACTCACAGATAATTATAACTCTTTGTTAAATAATAAATAAATAATTTGCAATAAAAAATAATGCGACTATAAATTTAGTTATAAACTACCCTAAGACTCAAGTTGGATCAAACTGCATACAGTGTGCAAAATTGTATTAAAATCGCTTCAGTAGTTTAGGATTCCATCGCGGACAAACAACGTGACACGAATTTTTTATATATTAAGATATATATATATATATATATATATATATGGCGAGCTTATGTTCGCGCGGTCATGGACCTACGGGTTCGATAGTCCAAGTGAGTTAGTTAAAATAACATGAGACGTTTAATGAGAGGCCTCTGGCCAAAATTTATGACCGTTTCACTCTCAAGTTTGAATTGCACCGCTAATCGCCTGAGTTGTTCAAGGGCGTCGTTAAATCAAGTTATGTCTATATATGTATGTCACTGAGCTACGTGGCAAATAGTAAGGTATTAATTAACGCGAATTGGCAACACTTGAGGCGAAATGGTGTGTCTCTGAAGTTGATGTAATTTACATATATAGCTGCAAGCTGTTATTAAGGCTTTGTGCACATATCGATTGCCGTTGACAATGCTAGCTATATGATTAAGCCGAATGCATTGTGTTTGCATTATGTACTCTATCTGCTCTGGTGGCATGCTGTCATTTGGATCCCATTTGTTGACTTTTATTGTTGTTAAATGTGCTTCAACATCTCTGCTAAATTGTGTCCAGAATCTTGGGGTACTCAGTAAATCGTCGTTTATAAGCACAACCGAACCTACATAGGCCTGTAGTCTAGTATGTACAACTTCCAAAGGATATACCGTACTATATATAGTAAATCAGATGAAAAATACATATTTTTATGAGAGGAATAAAACATTTCCTATCCAATAACGTATTATTTATTTTCCTTTTAAGGGCATCCGGTACTTCTTTGGGTTGAAAAATACTAGTTTTTTCTGTTTTGCTTCAAAAAATCCAGGAAGGTGTATTTTTATCAAAATGTAATATTATTTTGTTGATTTTGTACATTTAAACCCATGAAAATTGATTTTTAATAATGGTGTCTCTGTGTTTTGCTAACGTGCACATTTTTTTGTTTTTTGCATTTTTCCGTAACTTTTATTTTTTCATATTTTGGTACACTTTTCTCTGAAACTATAAAATATCTTCTTGTAATCTTGTAAGCCCATGTTTCCCTTAACAGAGATTTAGGCGCTCTCCCCCTACAGGGAAAGATTTGAACCATACTAATTTAGTTACACTTGTTTTCGTATAGATATCATTATTGAGTGGTCCGTGGTTAGCGTTCCGCCTCATACTGACATCTAGGAAACCAAGGTAGTACTAGGACGGGAAAATTCGGTAAATTTTGCTTAGAGGCCTTTCATTTAGGCTTAAGGATCTTTTACGAGCCTAAGAATCTGCAGACTCGGGACCCACGACTTAAAGTCCCTCCCGGAGGACTTGCTCCTTGGATTTTTCCATCCTAAAAAAATCCATCGACCCCGGCCGGGTTTGAACCCGCGACCCTCGGGACCAGAGGCAAGGAGCATAACCACTAATCCACTAGATAGAATAATTGTTGCAATGGATACGCAGTTTAAAGAGTTCTGTAATAATGAGATAAATTTATCTTTGTGCTATTCATAGTGTTTGAAATTAAAAATAAATGTATGCAATTTTTTTAACAAATAAAATTTTCTTCCTTGAATTTTTTAAAAAGTAAATTACAATCCACATCCGAACACAAGCAAACCTTAGTATTGTCAGATGAACTATGGACAACATACTAAATTTTGGAAACAATTGGATAAGTAGTTTTTGAGAAAAATGTACCATTTTATTTTCATGTTTTTACATTTTTAATTAGGGTCCTACCCATGAAGAAATATGTCTAAGAAGTTAACCAGAACGTCATTATGTTCAAGAAGACTTGTTTAATTAGTGACATCATTTTCATGCACATAACCTAAGAATAAACTGGAAAAAAATGATTTTCGAATGTTGCATATTTTTAAACCAAGTTACATGGAAACTAGAACCGGGTGCCCTTAAAAGATTGAATCCCCATTTAAAATTAGTTAAATTATATTATTTTTGGTCTGGACATCTTACCTCAATATTAATGTTGATTTGTTCTTGGACATGTTTCAAAACAATTCTGTTTTATCGTCAGCTTTCCCAGACTAGTTTTATTTATGTTGCATTATGTTACACCACCTGGATGTCGATGTCAGCTCCATCCTGTGGTTGGCCAAAGAACCTCCAAACAAGGTCACCCTCCATCGGAATATCAAAATTCATTAATATTTCTTATGTGTTCTTTGGTTCTAATTTTTAGTATTATTATATATTATATATTAATGAATTTTGATATTCCGATGGAGGGTGACCTTGTTTGGAGGTTCTTTGGCCAACCACAGGATGGAGCTGACATCGACATCCAGGTGGTGCAGCATAATGCAACATAAATAAAACCAGTCTGGGAAAGCTGACGATAAAACAGAATTGTTTGAAACATGTCCAAGAACAAATCAACATTAATATTGAGGTAAGATGTCCAGACCAAAAATAATATAATTAAAATAACCTCAAAATATAACTTCCTAAAATTAAATATTAAAATTAGTTAACTTAAATGAAAGTTAAAAAGAAGAGTGGTATAGGTAGGCATGTACCAATCACGGGATAGAAAAGAGAAAAGCAAAGTTTTATCATCTACGTTTTATATTCTTGTGTCTTAGTTTGCTTTGTTTCCGAAGAAAAGAAAGTTAACTCGGTATAAACCCTTGTGGACGAGCATTGAGTAAAGGATTGGCTCTCAGGCGACCCCTATTCAATCAAAGTTGCTGGCAAAGTATATAGGAAAACTTCTTTATTCTCCTCCCAAACCTCACCTCAACTGACCTCCTACACCTAACACAGATAATAGAATCCTCCATCATTCGTACCTTGGTCAGAACAAGTACACGGATACTCAAGGGAACTTCTGACCTACACAAATCCATGATGGATATTCTTACACGCATACCACATTTCCACAATATAACCAGGTCTTACTGCAATAATACACGCACAATTATAAAATATAGATGATATAATTTAAATAAATTATTGTTGTATTGTTGCTTAGATCAGTTGGAATACAATTCATAATTTATTAACATGTCTGAAGAAGGTACAGTGTACCGAAACAGCTATCACTGAATTATATCTTAATAAATATGAAAATCTAATGAAGTTTTTATTATTGATTTAACATTTCTCACTGAAAGATAAATTATATTTAAAGAGAAAAATTTTCGCCTAGACCGAGACTCGAACCCGGGACCTTTGGTTTGCTGGGCCAAATGCTCTACCAACTGAGCTACCGAGGCGAGTTGCGATCTAGACGCAAATTTTTTCTCTTATATACGTCGTAATTCCCTCTCGCCAAATGCTTTTGAAACCATTGCTTCTATCTTTGCAAATGGCGGCTTCTTAGTTAAAAAGACATTTATTAGGAATTTAACATTACTTTATAAAGCTAGTAAGGCTTCTAATGATGTTTTTGTTATTGATTTATTGATTTAGAAGCCTTACTAGCTTTATAAAGTGATGTTAAATTCCCAATAAATGTCTTCTTAACTAAGAAGCCGCCATTTGCAAAGATAGAAGCAATGGCGAGAGGGAATTACAACGTATATAAGAGAAAAATTTGCGTCGAGATCGCAACTCGCCTCGGTAGCTCAGTTGGTAGAGCATTCGGCCCGGCAAGCCAAAGGTCCCGTGTTCGTGTCTCGGTCTAGGCGAAAATTGTTCTCTTCAAATATAATGAAAATCTAAGTTTTATTTTTATTTAATTAATAAATATTTTGCAGATGTATAAAATACTGTTTCTTTTATCTTCTTTAGTACAATATGAAGTCTGATAAACAGTGACGTCATTAACGCCACCCTCATTTTAATCAGAGCATGGTATGAAGGGTGCTTGTCTTCGCACACCGCCTTCTTGACCCGGTGAAGTGTATCTCTCTCTCTCTTCCCCTCGACGTGATTTGGGAGAGATGGAGTGGTTCATTACGAAGTCAGTCGATTATCACCGAGACATTCAGTCGTTAAAGTACCTGCTCTGCTTTACCCAGAATAAACATTCCAAGATGCACCAAGTAGCTATGATTGAATTCTCAAATCGAGAAACTAATAAGACATCGCTTTAAGCCAATGTAACATTTGCATATTGCTATAATAGCAAGCACTTTATTGCTAAGCTCTTTGTATTGACTACCTCACTGACATTAGCGAACCTATAGGTTCGTGGCCGCGCGGGCATAAGCTCTGCATACATCCTTATCCTGAACAAACGTTTTTCAATCATCCCTGTGTATAATCTACTTCCCTCAAACTATGTCATTCTCTCATCTCTTTCTTGGTCTACGAACTGGGCGTTTTTCTTCTGCTTTCCTACAGTAGCATATTGCTATAATAGCAATCACTTTCTTGCTAAGCTCTGTGTATTGACTACCTCACTGGCATTAGCGAACCTATAGGTTCATGGCCGCGCGGACATAAGCTCTCCACAGATATTCAATTCTGTGTACATTAATTTTGTGTACTTGTTATGGTATAGGCAGCGTAAGCCATTTAAGCGTCAAAATAGAGACTTTATTTCACGTTTTTCACTAGCGAACCTATAGGTTCATGGCCGCGCGGACATAAGCTCTCCACAGATATTCAATTCTGTGTACATTAATTTTGTGTACTTGTTATGGTATAGGCAGCGTAAGCCATTTAAGCGTCAAAATAGAGACTTTATTTCACGTTTTTCACTAGCGAACCTATAGGTTCATGGCCGCGCGGCACATAGCTCTCCACAGATTTTCAATTCTGTGTACATTAATTTTGTGTACTTGTTATGGTATAGGCAGCGTAAGCCATTTAAGCGTCAAAATAGAGACTTTAGTTCACGTTTTTCACTAGCGAACCTATAGGTTCATGGCCGCGCGGACATAAGCTCTCCACAGATATTCAATTCTGTGTACATTAATTTTGTGTACTTGTTATGGTATAGGCAGCGTAAGCCATTTAAGCGTCAAAATAGAGACTTTATTTCACGTTTTTCACTACAAAGGTTGATTTTTAGGGCTGAAGGAGTTGAATATTACATCTCCCTTATAGCCTATGTTCATCCCGGGAATCTCCTGAACATTTTGCAAAAAAAAAACCATCAAAATCAGATCAACAGTATGGCCGCGCATAGAACACAAACAATCAAACAAACAAACAAACATTTTTATATATTACATTAAGAATATTTACGACCCTGGAAATTATCGGACTCGGGACCCACGGCTGGAAGTCCCTTTCGGAGGATTTCGTATTACAATTTCTTTCCTATAAAGACAATAGAGTACACATCCATGTGGTTTTCTCTATTCATCTGTCTGTTCGTTTCTCTTTACTACAAGCACTTTATTCTCAAATACACGTTTTTTTTTCTTCTCCTCTCTTAAAGTAGGAGACCACGTGCTTTGTTTAACGAAAGGATGTAAAATTTACGTGCATGATGTAAGTTACAATGACAACAAGGGTATTTAAATGGCATTAGTCCGTAAGAAAAACTTGTTAACACCAGAGTTAAGACCTTCAACATAATAACAAACTCACATTAGGGTAATGAAGGGAAAGTTTACGAGACAAGGTTTTGTTGCCCACCTAAAAGTTTAGTACAGGATGACAGCGTGACAAAAAAAAATTATGAAATTATAATGTTTTCATAATGCAGTGATTCTGCTTCCCGTTATCCGGCAGTTTAAGCCTATTTTTTTATGTACACATTCTCTTATTTTGTATAATTTTATTTGTCTGTTTAGTTTGTTAGTTTGGCGCTAAAATAAACAGCGAAGATTGACTTATGGCGGGATTACGATCAACATTCGTTAACGTTGCGTTGCGTTACGTTTGGGTTCGTTCATGTTTATCAAATACACCTTCCACGTATCACAGGCTAATATGATGAACGTTTGCAGAGTACGCCGCATGATGGTGTTCGTTGTATGTTGGCAAGATCAAGATTCAACAAACGCAAACATAATGTTGTTGTTTTCAAATGCTGGGCCTTGGCAACGAAGCCATTAGCGTTCTTGTTCTCCAATATTTCTCTATGGTGGATCCAACAGGTAATACTTCACAGGTTTGTAGATGTTCTTCTTTCATTTCTTCGCCTTTGTTGCATAGAGGACAATTTGGATTCGTGTAGATTCCTATTTTATATAAATGTTTGGCCAAATAGTCATATTCTGTAAGCAGTCTAAATTTTCCTACTGTAATTTCACGTGGAATTTCTGGAATAATATCTGCCTTCTTTACTAAAATATTCCATTTTGGCTTTATTACATAGGTCTTGGTTTTGTTTGATTTTATATTTGTTTTTAATTATTCTTTTTATGGTTGTGAAAGGTAAGCTTTTAGTAATAACGCAAACATAATGTTATATTGTTCAAATCACGTGACATCGATGTTCCAACGTTTCATTTGTTTCTAAAATTGTTGATTGTTGTTAACATTCGAGTCAATGAATTATGAATCACGTGACATCGATGTTCCAACGTTTCATTTGTTTCTAAAATTGTTGATTGTTGTTAACATTCGAGTCAATGAATTACAATATCTTGATATTTTAATTATATCAACATTTGAGACGATGTGCTTATCAAGTTTGTGCGATTGCATGAATTTATATACAACACAAATAAGGGGGAAGGAAGATAATTGGAAAGAAATAGGAAACAATGTAAGTACTGCCATAATATGTACATTTACCATATTTCGCCGTCTTGAGGGTAGCTATGAGTGAACTTTCAAACTCCGAAACTAATAGAGATTTTTTTTTTCAAATGTTTACCACAGATGTCTACCTGTATGAATAACATTTATGATAAATTTCAAGTGATTTGTTACATTAGTTCGCAAGTTACATTATTTTTTCTCTTTTTCATTTTAATTAATTATAAAAGTTCCTTGCAGTACAATTTTCAATATTTTGTGCCAATATTTTATCATGATATTCATTATACTCATTGTATCTAAATTTGTATTGGATTTTTCTGTGCTGTTAATACTTTTGAGAAAAACAATGTTTTTTAACTGATTTTTCATGTTGGCGGAAATCGAGATAAATATGACAATATAAAAAATCATAACTCATGAGCATTTTGAGTATGATTAAAATCCAATGCAATTTTGGTTCTTTGTATTCTTACAGATAAGTGCTGAAAATTTCAGTTGAATAAGGCAAAAATTGCAGTGCAAGGAACTTTTTTTAAATGGGCATGCGCTTGAAAAATACACTTTGAGAAAAAAGGCTACAAAGTTTTTCATGCTTCTGACTGCTTTAATAACACACAGTTCCAATTTCTGTGTTGAAACAAATATTTCTTTTGGATATTTGTGCCAAACTGTGTGGTAGAGACTCTCATTACCATTTTGGGTTTTTACTTTTGTGCCTCTCTCCAATAATACATCTGATGCCAATCTTTGGTATATTGGTATAATTTTTGCCACTAGTTCTGGGGGAGTTTAAAAATGGCCGCCAGGGCTTTAATAATGACGAAATAGAGATACGTTATATATTTTCTTGAACGGGAAGCTTAGGATAATTTTATGAGAGATAAAACACAAAATGTGTGTTTTGGTAAATTTTCACTCAAAATTCGCTCATGGCTATCCTTAACATAAACATCGATGAACGTTGATTTTTTTTATTTTAAGAGCCCCATCACCATCCCCGGGGTTTCCTCGGGCTTAATGCCCATATCTTCAGGTCTGCTCTTGTCCCTATCTATTATCCAGTGCTTTATTTTATTCTTTTGTTTCTGATACAATGTTCTGCAATGTGAACGTAATCTATTTGTGTATACATTTATATTTACATAATTAATACTTAGGGCCGCATGCAAATACATTAGTCTCTACTCAAATTACTTCCAATCACTGGTGAGCTGACTCACCGTGAGCAAGTGCAAAGATCGAATTAGCGACCCACTAACTGGTCATGCATGAAAGTCGTCGTTTTCGTAATATTGGCAAGAAATTACCCAGAATTCTCAGCGATAAAACCACTTCCGTTATTTTCGTCTGCTAGAGGAACGCATTTACGCTTGCGTCCCGCAAATAATACCGTATACAACGACGTCTACGTCGCGCGATATTACGCCGATTCTTCTGTTCTTCCAGTTGAATTCTTTGGTAGACTCTATCGCATTCCTCTTCTTCGCGTATACCGAAAACATGATCGTAGTCTTCAAGGTCCGACATCTTGGATAAAGCAGCAAGGTACGCGGCAAGGTTTCAAACTACATCGGTTACCATCGGTTCCCATCGGGTTGCTCACGATTCGTTCTCTGCAAAGTCACCTCGCCAGGTAGCTTAGGAATTTTGACAATTATTATCGCCTTTGGATGCAACTTTCTCAGCAGAGAACGACTTTTACGGTCTAATGCGTTCATAGATAAGACCCTTAGTCTAATTTTAATACAATACTACTACGTATATATAGATATATATATAATCCTAATACCTACTTAATCTAGTTTAACACTAAGCGTAAATATTAATACTACAATCGGCTCAAGTCTAGAAACACCCTTGATTTTTTGTTTATTGTTGGGAACTATAACTCTTCTTTTGTATTTAGTAACATTTTTTAATATTTTAAAATATTTTAAACAATTTTAGAATGTTTTAAGTATTTATTCAAATACACATATTGTGATGGTGACTTGCTATTTTCTCCAGAGAGTATATTACATAGTTGGAACCAGTGGGTTATCGATGGTTGCGATTATTAAGGAGTGAAAAAAAGGTAGTTTCTTGGGATCCACCCTAGGTTAGAGTAATTGAATTAGGCTGAGTGTGAGTTAGTTAGTTAGCTTTTAGGTTCATTACTTTTTAAATGTGTCTAAATACATAAAACAAAAAACCGATAATATTCGAAACAACAATAATCGATATGTGGTTCGATGGTGGGTTATCGCTGGCTCTATAAAGTCTGGCGCATGCGCACTGTTGTTCTACAGGACTTTAAAAATATATCAGGTAAGTTAAAGTGGACTTTTTCCCTACTATCTAGTCTAGCATATTTCCATGCTTATATAACCTAATCCTGACTTCTAGTTAATCTAGCGAGGATTCCCTCTTTTTTCTCTTCTCTTCTTCAGCTCTTGTGCGTAATGCTTTTCATGAGTACTCCGCTATGATCTTGAAGTTCTCTTTTTTTGATGGCATGCTCTAGTACAAAATTAAATAGTAGAGGAGATAGTGCATCTCCTTGCTTCAACCTATTCTGGATTTCAAAAGTGTCCGAAAACTGTTTGCCATTTAGACACACATTCGTATGGTTGATGCGTAATGCCATTTAATTTTCTCTCGAACGTACAATTATACGATTGATATAATTTTTGACAAAAAAGCATAGCATCCTAGGCACGACACTGTTTCTTACATCTTTGTTGGCAATGGTGCGTAAATATTTTGTTGAGTAAATGACACTGTGGAATAAAAAGAGGAAAGTGGGGCGCAAGATAACAAGTTAGTTTATGTGCCTGTTGGTAACCGCATTTCCCCGACAGCAGTAAGAGTTTGAATTGCGAGCTCTGAGATAAGTCAACGTGTGCCCCTAGCGCCTCGTCAACCCTCTTCACTGGCTCCACTTAGCATCCATTTTTCTTAAAGCAGTTCACAAATTACCTTGCAAATCTTTTACTGCATGTAAGACTACAATCTGTCATATGTTAAAAAATAGCTAGAAATCAGATACAGTAGCCTATACTCTATCATAACCGACCATGACACACTGATCAATAAAACCTCAAAGGAAAAGTTGGCTTAGAGTATTTAACATTTACCAATACTGTTATTTTAACCCAGTTCAATAATGGATCATACAGGGTGCGGCAGCATAACTTCCTTTTTTTTAAACTTAATAAAATGCATTGTATGAATCAGAAATTTTTTATTCGTTTTTTATAATATAGGCACATACATAAAGTTTTGTTTTACTCAGTTTTGAAGATCAAATCAGGTAGGTGACGTCCCCCATTCTCCATACACTGAGTAAACCGATTTCTGGCGTTTGTCATGACTCCTGCCAGCATAGCAGGCGTTATGTTGGCAATTTCTTCCTGGATGTTGGTCTTCAAATCTTGTAGGGTCCTTGGACGGTTCACATAAACACGGGATTTCAAATAACCCCATAGAAAAAAATCACAAGGGGGTCAAATCGGGAGAGCGGGCCGGCCACTTCACTTGAGATAAGGCGCTCTGGGAAGTGTTCCCTCAAAACAGTCATCGATGCTCTTGACTGTTCCAACGCATGATGGCGACTGAACTGTGTCAGGACAAAACTTTATAGTCCCCCCTCTCGAACGAGACCACTAGCGCTCCGCTACGACATCAACCGACTAAATGGCGCACATTTTAAAAAAAGGAAGTTATGCTGCCGCACCCTGTATTATAATATTATAATGATATTGTGAAAAGAGAACTAGAGGTCCTCGGTTCGATTCCAGGTTCAGACATTAATTTTTCTTTTCACAATATCATTATAATATTATAATATGATTCATTATTGGAACTGTGTTAAAATAACAGTATTGGAAAATGTTAAATAACATCGTTTGCTGCTTATAAAAGTGGTGGTGTAAAATTCTCAAATATAGATACTTCTAAACGAAGCCGGCCCTTGGCGATGGTTGTGACATCTACCTGACAACGGACGAAACGAGAATTATAGATTTGTATATGTGGAAAGAATTGTCAATGGTTGTGCCAGGTCTGAAATGATGTAGTGGGCTGCACACTAGTCTGGAGATCTAGAGGTCCACGGTTCGATTCCTGGTTCAGACATTAATTTTTCTTTTCACAATATTATTATAATATTATGGCTTAGATGTAGCATTTGAGACTCAAATTCGAAAGGTCACTAGAACTGATCTACCTGAATATAAGTTTCTGCTGATTTTACCTAATATGCGAGAAAATATTTTTCGGTTTTTACTATCATGTCTTGTGCCATAATGTATCGTTTCTTATTATGATTTCAATTATCCCTAAAATAAATACATTTTTACAAAAACCTGAAGATAAACATAAAATTAGAAATATACAACATAATGGATATAACTAAACATACTAGAAGTTATGACCTTAAATGTTAAGACGTGTATTTAATTGTATATATATATATATATGAAGGGCTTAGGGTAATATGATAAGCCACATACTGTTCTTTCTGAGATATAAGATTTTTGATGTTTCAAGAAATTTTATTTTTTTAATGCCACCATTTTTGCCCTTTTAGACATTCCTGGTATTCTCTCCTAGCAATGGCGTAATTGTAACCCACTTCTGAGGCTGGGGCGCCTGGAAGGCGGGGTTACGTTGCCCTGATGATATGATGGATGATTGATGTTCGCCAGGAGAGTCCTTAATCCTAAGAAAGTGTGACAGATACCACGCCATATGGTGCGAGAACAGACAATCATCCCTGACCCAACTGAGTGACAAGTGAGCAAGATAAACGATTTACTAATCATGCATATTTTGTGCTTTACACTTATTAATTAATTAATCCTAAGCTTAATCTAAGATGAATATGAATGATGATGATTGCGATGGCCATATGATTTCGGGGACCGTTTGGCCTTAAAGTTGTCCTGACATTTGTCTTACAGGTGAGGAAAAATCCCGATAAAAATCTCACCCAGAAAAACTGTCCCGACCGGGGATCGAACCCGGGCCCGCTGTGTGACAAGACAACGCGCTACCTCGAGACCACAGCGGTGGACTGTTTCAAGAAATTATAAATACTAATTGTGCAGTATTGTTGTTAATACATTTTGTGTCTATATTATTTAACTCATCACTGGCGCACTTACAAATTATTTGATGGATATTTCAAAACATATATTTGCTATCATTGCAATAAATGACGTTTCTTAACAGAATGTGGCTTATCATGTTACTGCTCTAAGCACTTCATATATATATATATATGAATATGAAAGTTTTCTTGGGTTTTCGGCGGCTTGGATTCAAGTTCGGCATCTGGCCACTAATTCCGACGTTTCGGCATGATCCCACATGCCATTATCAAGGAATGATAAGTTCGAGTCACAGGTTTAGGTCTTATGTAATAAAATACATAGAGTGGAATGCAGGCTTTCACGGCCGGTAATCATGGTAGTAAAAGATTCCGGGCTATGTGGCCGTGGTCTATAACTGGCGTTTCTTCCAGACGTTTCTCCCTCAACTGCGGAGGGCATCTTCAGTGGCGAGCGCTAGAAGCTGTTGTTTCCCTGTCGTAGACTCGACTGCGAATGCGTCTGGAAGAAACGCCAGTTATAGACCACGGCCATATAGCCCGGAATCTTTTACTACCAAAAATACATAGAGTTTTCGCTGTGGTCCGTTTCCGAAGACGTACACCCATCCAAGGTTTAGTTCTTATGTAGTTAAACACCTTCAGTTTTCAGTGTGGTCCGTTTCCGAAGCCGTATACCCATCTAAACCTTGGATGTGTGTACGTCTTCGGAAACAGACCACAGCGAAAACTCTATGTATTTTATTATATAAGTCCTAAACCTGTGACTCGAACTTATCATTCCTTGATAATGACATGTGGGATCATGCCGAAACGTCGGAATCAGTGGCCAGGGGCCGAACTTGAATCCAAGACGCGGAAAACCCAAGAAAACTTTCATATTCATACTTATATCCGCGAAAATCTGCAATATATATTCCCAAGTCGTTACTTCGACATTTCTGATTTTCACCCGTGACATTGACGAAATTGTAACCCATTTCTGAGGTGACGCCTGTAAGATGGGGTTTGCTTTGCCCCGATGATAAAATGGGTAATGGTATGATGATATTGGTGGGTCGGGAGAGTCCTTATTATTAAACTTAATCTAAGGCGAATATAAATGGTGATGATGATGGCCAGATGATGTTCGGGGACCGTTTGGGACTTAAAGTTTCCTCACATTTGTTTTACAGGCGAGTAAAACCCTGAACAAACCCCTCATCTAGGAAACTTATCCCGACTGAGACTTGAATTCGGGCCCCTCGAGACCACAACGGTGTTTTTTTTTCAGTTCGGTATTAATCTATTATATCATCATCATCATCACTCCAGGGATTAGGCAATTGCCCGTTCCGACTTCATAATGCATCAGTCCAACGTCTTCTAGGTCTTCCAACATCACGCCTTCCTCTTGCTTGATAATTTCTTGCTAACAATGGATATCTCTCCTTACTCATTCCATCCATGTGATCAATCCATTTCTGTCTGTAATTCGTGACCTTATCCAATAAAGGCTGTACTTTCAATTCTTCTCTTATATCCTCATTCCTTATTCTATCAAGTCTTGTACATCCTTTTACTTGTCTTAGGAACCGCATCTCTGCCGTCTGTATTCTATCCTTCTGTCTTTTCACTGGAGCCCAAGTTTCACATCCATACAATATTGTGGGAACCGCCATAACATTATACATTTTTATCTTGGTTACTTTTCTAATTGTATTTCTGAATGTTCTCTGTATTTTTCCACACACGGTCTGAAATTTATTTATTTTGGAGTCAATATCTCTTTCCACATTGTAGCCAACATCACAGCCCAAATATTTGAAACTAGACACCTGTTCTATACTTTGATTTTCTAAAATAATTTTTGATCTCACTGGATCTCTTCCTCTAAAAGCCATGGTCTTCGTTTTCCTTACAGAAATCTTTAGATCGTGTAACTTACATATTTCAATCTATTATATATTATTCCATTATTATTTCTATTATATATATTTAACAACTAATAATTGTAAGTGTAGACACTATATACATATAGGCCGACAGTATTTTTAACAAAAAAAATTAAATTGCATCCGTTAATAGAATATACGCATAATTTTATTATAGACATTCAGAGCTTCAAATGATGAAATTACTTTTATCCAAAGGCCCAGCGAAATCAATCCATTGCATCAGAAAGTTCTAACAATTTCTGTCAGATGGCAGTAGATCACAGGTGGATATAACGTTTCTATTTAACTTTCCAAATAGAATGAATCAGAATTCCTATTACACACTTCCACGGGTTTTAGGTGATATATAACAGATAAAGTATTGATTAAAAAATGCGTGTTCGGATATGCAATGTTTTGATGATAGGGCAAAGGGAGTTCACGAAGCGTCCAACCTATACGTTATTGTTAGATTAATATTTTGCAGATTGCTAAAAATAAAAGAGTGTTTTTGTTTTAGTTTTCCCAGAAATGGTTACAGACTTCTCGGGCTTTCTGTATTATGGCTTCAGTTGTATCTATACCTATCATGATTAACTCCTTTTTGTAAAATAACCAAAACATATTTTTTAAAATAATCAACATCGTCATCACATACCATTCATGAATATAGGCCAATCTTGACATATTTCGGTCTCCACTATACAGGGTCTAAAAGTCGTTTTTCTGGACGTCCAGGTCATCGCCGTCTTCGTGGGCGATACCGAAGAACTGTTGGTGACATTCGGGATACATGTCATAGCCATCTGTCTCTATAGGTGGATATATTTTCTTCTAAAGGTTGCATGTGGGGTTACTTTAAAATATCTTCACTATTCTGATGGTCGAATAGAGTATATCCAGCAGTTCGGAGCATGAATCTTAAAAGAAATATATTTCAATATAATTTAAGACGTGGTTACTCAAGAACAGACCATAAAAGGAATTGTGAGATTCTCAAAGAATTACAAACAGAATCAGTCATGGAATATGTACAAAAATACAGAAACAACTGGAAATCTCACGTAAGAAGAATGAGCAGAACAAGAATACCACGTCAAAACTTAAATTACCAGTCACCAGGCAAAGCTCTTTGGTCAGAACCTTGGATTGAGACCGTAACAGACCGCTAGATCTATCACATGAAAGGAAAAAGTAATTTGAGATAAATGGGGCACCCTGTGTACTTCAGAGCATCTAGAAAACCATACTTTGCTTGCTTCTATAATACACGACACCATTTGTCACCCTCACATTTTGTATGCACTGCAAATCATTGGGTAGTGAACCCTGTAAAGTTACGAGTTTGTTATAACAAGAAAACTATGCCTGGATGACCATAACCAAATATAATAGCAACACATTCCAGTGCTGCGGGCACATTGCCTATTGTGTTTAAGCTCCGACATGCTTCACACTAGAACGTTTCAAATGGGAAGAATATTGTACCACTGAATGCAGGAGCCTGTGTCCCCTCGTTTTGAACTTCAGGTATTTCTAACTTGTGGCATAAATACCTAAATTAGAGGTCAGATTCCTATTATCAGAGGCGGCTAGTACATTACAGAGATTACAGCCAGAGCTAAACCGCATATTATCATCCAAAAAAGTAACAAATCTAAAAATGTATACATTTAAATAATCGACCAGCCTCATGGGCTAGTGAACAGCGTTTCTGCCTACTGTTCATGAGGTCCCGGGTTCTATTCCCGGGTCAAACCCTAGGAATTCCTCTTTAAAGGGAATCACTCCTGTGGATGCCCATGGTCTGGAATTTAGGTTAAGTTTAGGTTAAGAACTCTCCTGGCGCTTCATTATCATTTATCATCCATCATATCATCGGGGTAACGTAACTCCGCCTTCCAGGCGCCCCAACTTCAGAAGTGGGTTACAATTAAGCCAATGCCAGGAGAGAACACCACAAATGTCGAAATGACAACCTGGGGCAGTGGATAAAAAAAATTATTCTTAATAATTAGCTGTATTGTTACTTAGTTAATCTGTAATAATAATAATAATAATAATAATAATAATAATAATTATTATTATTATTATTATTATTATTATTATTAGTATTATTATTATTATTATTATTATTTATTTATTTATTTATTTATTCTGGCAGAGTTAAGGCCATAAAGCCTTCTCTTCCACTCAACCAACACAAATACAAATAAATATTTGACTATATAAAGGTAAAGTGATCCCACAACAGGCCTCAGAAGGCCCTTGGGGTAGTAGGAGGTTAAGGCTCCCACTTTTTCTAGACAATCGGCACTTTATGTCAGTCGGGTTGTCAGCCCTGCGTGACGGCCGCCTTTACCCCAGAACAAGCGTCTGGTACTCATTTAAATATATATATATATATATATATATATATTAGGGTTATAACTTTTTGGACTTTTGTTAAATAAAATATTTCCTGTGCAATGAATTGATGAACTTTGTTAGGAGTTACTGGACCAAGTTAATTTAGTTACCTTATTTGCCGAAAGATGTCATGAACGGCATGCGGTCAACATATGAGACATCTAGTAGGCAACTAAAGTATTATTAGTATGTGAGGTCAGTAAATTTTGCTTAGAGACCTTTTTATTCAGGCTTAAGGATCTTTTACAAGACTGAAAATCTTCAGATTCGGGAGCCACGGCTTAAAGTCATTCCCGGAGGACTTGCTCCTTGGATTTTTCCATCCTAAAAAAAATCCATCGACCCCGACCGGGTTTAAACCCGCGACCCTCGGGACTAGTCCACCGCGGCCATAACATAATTTAAATAATTTCCTTATAATGTTAATTACTTAATAAAAGCTTCGTGTGTTTAATCAACTGTGGTTCCGGACCTCAAATTAATTTACTACTTTCAAAATGGACCTCCATGCAATATAATTGGTGACCCCTGACTAGTCGGACGTTTAATCCCATCGCTAAGGTTCTGTCAATTGTGTCCGGTTGAACGTTTAATGCCCGTCAACGAAGTCTTGGACATTCCCTCCCAATGTGGGATGTGGGATGATTGGAAAAACATTAGCTCAGGATAGGGATGTTTGGAGAGTTTATGTCCACGCGGCTATGAACATAGTGTTCGATAGAGCCAGTGAGTTAGTTATTTTATGGTCTTCTTCTTCTTTTTCCTTTCATGTGATAGACCTAGTGGTCTGTTACGGTCTAATCCAACGTTTGAAGGGTCTGCCCAAAGATCTCTTGCCTGGTGGCTGGTAATTTAAGATCTGACGTGGTATTCTTGTTCTGCTCATTCTTCTTACGTGAGATTTCCAGTTGTTTCTGTATTTTTTTTACATATTTTATGACTGATTCTGCTTGTAATTCTTTGAGAATCTCAGAATTCCTTTTATGGTCTGTTCTTGAGTAACCTGCAGTACGTCTCATAAATATAATTTCTGCCGCAGTTAGTCTTTGTTCATCTACACTGCGAATTGTCTAAGCCTCACTGTCGTAACATCATATGGGTCTGGCCAGTATTTTATAAATTCTAGTTCGTGTGTGTTGCTGTACTGTGTTTGGCTTGAAAATATTATTTATAATTCCTGTTACTCTGTTAAATTTTAAAATTTTTTGACTAAAATCTTTTTCCTCTTCGTATGTAACTTGGTATCCGAGATAGTTAAATATGTTAGTTTGTTCTATTTTATTATTAATGACAATTTTACTGGGAACTGGGTCTTTTCCTAGGAAAGCCATGAGTTTAGATTTTTCTGTGAAGATTTTCATGTTGTAGTTTATTGCAATTTGGTGAAAATAGTGGTCTGAACGTTGTATAGTCAATGCTCCGAAATGTATTAAATTATTTCTGAACGTTATTTTCAATATTTACCGTAAAACGGGGCTACTTTTATATATTTTCGAAGGTTTTTAAGGTTTAACTCGTATGATTTATGCAAAAAAAATTGAATGTATGATTTATTGTACCAATTGAACCTTAGACTACAAATCCCATTTGGTACTGTTCTCCTCAAATAAAAACTTAGTAGGACAACAATGAGTTTTGTTTAGGTCTGTTTTGCCCATGTGCTGGGGCTACTTTGACATCACATTTGTTTTCACTATAATTCAAAGTAGACCCACTGTAGGTACTGCTTTGACACCAATTTATCTTTTTAAAAATATTTTATTGTAAACAACCTTACTACAAATGTTTTTATAACTGTCTTCTTCTTCTTCTTCTTAAACTTAATTTGTAGGATTTTCATCCTGTTTATTTCCAAAATCACTCCTCGGAGGAAGACGTATTGGATGTGCATTCACTGTCTATCCATCTCTTGGCTTTATAACTGTAATTTGACAAAATAAACTTAAACTTCATTATCAATTCTGACACGCAACAGAACACAAAATTCATTTCCAGATTAAGTAAGCATATTGCATATTTTAGACTATCATATAATTATTGTAATTAGACAATCAGGAATTAATTAGAAAACATTTATTTACAACAGAGCGAATATCACTCTTAGACATAGGAAAGCCCCAGTCTGCAAACAGTTCCTAAGGTTCCAGAAATCAACTTCTCCTCTTCTTGATTCAAAATTGTGGGGTACCCTGGCTTTCCCTGATGATCACCACGGAGTTTGTACAAAAGAGTGATTCTTTTTGCGTTATATTTCTCTGCAGCCTGCTTCTGAGATAACTTCCCACTTCTCACTTCTTCAAGGGGTTTTTTAAGATCTTCATCACGGTAACTCTTGTATGCACGACTCCCAGGTTTCTTCTTATAGCCTCTAACCATTGTAACTCCTTTCCACACAGAAAATCAACTAAGAAATTATTAAGAAATTAATTTATCCTTGCTGGCAATCCATTGTTGTTGAAAGTGACACAGATGTGTCTCCAACAATTAACATCCGCTTTTAAAACAACTTAATTATTCGTGCGCCTTCAAGGAATTATCTACACCATTGCATTGTTGTCAAAATAGCCCAAAATACACAAGAAATTTAAAATGCCAAAGAAGCCCCAGTTCTGTCAAAGTTGCCCCTCGAGTCAAAGTAACCCCGGTTGACGGTAATTTATTAATCAGATATAATTGCCTGTTAAAGTCCTTTGCTTCTTACAGCCCAATTAATAAATATTTAATTCAGGTATTTTTCTGTTAATTATTTTAACATAGGCTATAATTAGTTAAGACAAGTAACAACGGTGCTCTGAGTTATTCAGTTACTTCCGGCGCAACTAGCAACCGAGTACAACACACATTTGTTTCATTGTTTTATAAAACTTAAGGCAACTAATGACAAAATGACAAGTGAAAAACATGACATCGAATTAAAAGCAATAAACTGTATGAAATTGTGTGTTAAACTTCTGAAAATTTCTGGGGTGTGGTATACTGGAGAAACGAAAAGCGTTGTCCGTTATCTATACAATAAATTTACATTTTTTTGTGCATATATTTTGACCTTTTGTACGTATTTGCAACTTTACGTATCTAGAGATAATTTTGAGGAGTTTTTAGAAGAAATAAGCATCACAATAAGCCTAACGATGATTTTACTTAAAATAAACATATTTACATTTAAAAAGGAAAAAGCGCTATATGTTATGAAAACGATCCCCCAGAATTTTTTTATTCATCAAAATTCATTAAGCACAGAAAACACAGAAATAATACGAATTACGTTAGAAAAAGGGAGGAAAATGATTATGTTATATTGTGGTCTGATGTTTTGTGGAAATTCGCTTTATACAGTCATAAGTCCATTGTTAACATCAGCCCCTGATTCACACAACACTACGGAGGTCTTCCGACCTCTGCCTTTTAAAATATGGTTGCCTTTCGATGTGATGGCTTCTCCCTATTATCAGTTTACGTATGTATTCACAACTTACGGCGGCTTAATGCTTGGTGCAATTGTTGTTGCAGCAGATTTGTTCTTTTTTGTGACAATGATATATCTAACTGGTCAGTTTACATTATTAAGTGACACCCTGTGTAACATTAGGGTAAATATTCACAAAAATATGTCACGTAATCACAAGAATGAAAAGCAATATATCAATGCAGCAAAAAATACAGGTATGTACATATTTAACAATAGTATACCTTTCATCTACTACTAAAACAATCAGTGACACCTTAGTTCCTTATTTACTAGGCAAAAAAAAACCTAATATATTATACTTATATATTCTAACAAAACACGCTATCAATATATAAAATACAGGTTCAACAAAACGTAAAATACACTTTAATGATGATTTCATATAACTAACTCACTGGTACTATCGAACCCTTAGGTTCATGGCCCGCGGACATACGCTCTCCATATATCCCTATCCTGAGCCAATGTTTTCCAATCATCCCCTGTATAATCTATTTCCCTCAAATCATAATTACTGTTATTCTCCCACCTCATACCTGGTCTACCAACTGGGCGTTTTCCCTCTGGTTACAAGAAGCCTCCATGCACGTCTTTCATTCTCCATTCGTGCCACATGTCCTGCCCTTGGGGCTTGTTTTAAATTTACGGCCCTGGCCACGTCTTCTACAATACTGACCTGTCTCTCTGTGCCTGTTGCGTAACCTGGACACCACGGAAGGAGAAACCCCAAGCTCTCTAGCCACTTGTCGCAGAGATTGACCTTGTCGTAAAAGATGTAGAGCATGATACACTTCAAACTCATTTCAATGCCTCATTTTGTCAGAGACTTCAATAAATAAGGCAATAATCAACATTCGTCACTATAGCAACATCAGGAAGCTTACCAATTAGAAGTGGCCAGTGCCTTCCAAAATAAAAAAATTGTTATTTGAGGTAATTTCTCTGTATTTAGGCCATGGATCTTTAAATTTTGTATCCAATGATAAAATATATAACTCAATTTACATATTGTCCAACTTTCAGCATCACAGCTTTAAAAAACAATTACTTATTCAATTTATTACAAGTGTTCCTCTAATTGTTTTGAGCCGTGTATATTAGGATTATAACTTTTTAGGCTTTTGTGAAATAAAATATTTTCTCTACAATGAATGGGTGAACTTTTGCTTAAAACCGTTGAAAAGGGTCTTCATTTCACTGAGTTTCAATAAAAGGTCACCCCCAAATTAATATTGAATATTTATAAATAAATATATTTGGGGGTTTGAAGTAAAAGTTCATCCATTCATCCAGAAAAACTGTCCCAACCAGGGATCGAACCCGAGCCCGCTGCGTGACAAGGCAGCACGCTACCTCGAGACCACAACGGTAGATATATATATATATATATATATATGAAAGTTTTCTTGGGTATATATATATATATATATTTTATTTATTTATTTATTTATTTATTCTTGCTTAAAACCTATGTTCTTATAGGCTTACAGAGCACAGTGGGCCAGAGTTAAAATCTAGCGGGGGGGGGGGAAGGTGAAAAATAACTTCAGTTCTTGAACGTATTCTCCCACTCAACCTTTTAATAAATAACCAGTGTTTATGAATTAAAAGCATTTTGAGACGAAACAGAATAAGTAATGATTATACCCTTATAGGCCTATTTTTCCTTAAGGAACAAGTCTGTCTTTTCGCTGATCTGTTCTGGCAGTGATCTTTGCTAGTGGTTAACTTGGTGTCAGTGATTCTAAATTGTGAATTACTGAGTGTGGAAGAAGAAGCTCCACGTACGCTCATCCAAACTAATATAAATTAAATTAATATATGTATTGACTTAGGCTTTCACGGCCGGAGTTACTATGATGATCACGGGCTGTTGGCCGTAGTCTTGAGGCTTGTAGTTTCCCGACGTTTCGCCAGAGACTGCGTCCGGCATCCTCAAGGGTTGTCTTGAGACTGGAAATTTTGTCCACTGTCTGTCCTATTTACCGTTCACCGCGCAGAAAACACATCGCGGTGTACGGTATAAATAGGACAGACAGTGGACAACATTGCCAGTCTCAAGATAATCCTTGAGAATTCCAGACGCAGTCTCTGACGAAACGTCGGGGAACTTCAAGCCTCGAGACCACGGCTTACAGCCCGGAAATCTTCTTTAAGATCATCATAAATTAATATATATTTTCACCATATGGAATATAAATTTGACCACAAAAACAAAAAAAGAGATTATACAGACAATAATAGAAAGTATACTTACATATGGATCAGAAAGCTGGACAATAAATGAAAGGATGCAGAAAAGAATCTTGGCGACAGAAATGGATTGATTACGGAGATGTATGAGAATATCCAGGCTACAGCATATTCGAAATACATATATCAGACAAGAAATGGATGCACAAGAAACTGTTATCGATAGGATAACAAAGAGAGCTCTACAGTGGTATGGACATGTACAACGGATGTCGGAAGACCAGTGGCCTAAACAGGTGTTGGATTGGTTGGTACCAGGCAGAAGGAAGAGGGGGAGAAGTAGAAGAACATGGTATGAGGGAACATATGATGCCATGATGAAGAGGGGTATGGAAGATGGACAATGGGAACATAGGAGTCTCTGGAAAGCAGGAATCAATGGCAAACTGCTGTAAAGTGGAAAGCCTGTATTAAGTATTAAGGAAGTATTTTCGCCATTTCCTTTGTTGCAGGCTTTTGTCAACTGGTCCAAATAGCTCATAAAATCTTAACTTAATAAAAATTACGTAGATTTATTAAAATGTATCCGTGTGTATCTGTCTTCTTTCTTTTATATGAGAACGTACAGAAATTCATTAGGATTTAGAACTAATTTTCACAGGTACACAATCTTGCACAATTCGCCTGAATTCATATACTTGGGAACGATAATCACAAACGGGAATGAGATGCACAAAGAAATTACGCTCAATTCTGGAAATGCGTGCATTATGGAATCAATTTCTCTCAAAAGTATTAAACTGAAAATATATAAAACTGCTCTTCTCCCAGTATTATATGGATAGGAAACATGATTTGAGCAAAGTATATAGTTATGTGTCGCGCATAGCGGCGTTTGAATTGCGAGGACGAGTCGTCCCTGCTGAGTTAGATCACCTGCACAGCCGGCAGAATTGTCTGGAGTGTGTTGCAAGACGGTTCTACTGGTCTCGCTTTCTCCTTGGAGAAAGCTAGTAAGCCAGAGGTTTCTGGGCTTCGAAGTTGTCCAATCTGTTACTAGAGCTTTCCTCCCGCTTATATAAAAGAGCTGAAGAGAAGACCAGCCAGTCCACACAAAAAGAAACTACAAATAATTCAAAACAGATGCCTCAAAATTATATTTTCGGCTCCTCGGTACACAAGGATAACTGAGCTTCACAGAGCTGCACAACTTCCCTATATTGAAGAACTAGTACAGGCACGTGTGAATAGCATGGCTACGGCCATAACTACTCACGCGAATCCTGTTGTTCGCAATATAGGACAACAGCAACAGCGGCGTACTACACACCGAAACATATTTAATTAACAGTAACGTCAACATGGTGCTTCTCCCAGTGATTAAGCTCTACGTTTGCTCACAGTACGGTGTGGCTCATTCCACGCCTCTGACTCGAGCCTAGCTCGTCAGAGTAGTGGTTTCTGATGCCCCGTGCTTGTGGGTGATCGCACCTTCATCACTCAACACTACGTCACATAAAAATAGCACAAAACAGCTCCAAAAAATCGCCATATAGGCTAGGGACAGCACAAAAAACTCCTTACAGAATGCAAATTAATAATTAGCTATCAGGGAGCAAACATTGGCTCCAAAATTAGCACTCTGGACAGTGCTAGGTCATTGTCAAAAATCAGTCAGCCAGTCAGTATGCGATCAGTCTGTGATAACGAATCTTGTGCTGAACGGCGTGAAGTTAAGTGCGAGAGAAATTGTCTGCAACTGTGTTATAGGTGATTATCCGATAAACTTTCAAAGAAGAATAATTGTAAGGTAAAATTGTGATTGAAGATTTAGTGATAATTGTGAGAAGAAAATAAAGTAAAAAGAAAAATTTTACATAACATCAGTGTACATATTTAAATCGAAATAAGTAAAAGGAAAACCCTGTGCCATCTGTGACAATATTATACATGGGATGACTGGAAAACATGGATTCTTACTTTAAGAGAGCTGAAAATATACAGAGTATTTGAGAATAAAGTTCTTAGAAAACTTTTGGATCAAAGAGATAAACAGACAGGCGATTGGAGAAGACTACCTAACAGTGGCATTTATGGAAAACCAGATATAAAAAGAAGAGTCAACTCTCGTAGACTGCTATGGGCAGGACAATGTCACGAATGGGGAATGAAATAGGGGCATGGAAACGTTTTATAGGAAAACAAGAGGAAAAGCGGTCAGTAGGCATGCCAAGAATGAAGTGGGAGAATAACATTAACCATGATTTGAGGAAAGTATATTATACAGGAGATGACTGGAAAGCATTTGCTCAGGATAGGAATATATGATGAGTTTATGTCCGTCCGGCCATGAACGTAGAGGTTCTATAGTGCCAGTGAGTTAGTTAGTTAGTTAGTTAGTTTGTTTGTCCCAAAAATTATTAAGAAAATACGAAACTCTTGACAGCTCAAATTACTGAATAATTAATACGCCAATTATTTGCTAGTAAAGTTCCATAGCATATAATTAGGTAAGACAAGTATTTTATTATTCAATACCATACATAACAGAAAACAAGAAAGTGGAATACACACTTTCACTGCATTTCAAGTTGATTGTTTCTGACATGAGTGACAAAATGGGAGTCGAAGACAATGATATCGAATTAAAAACAAGAAATTGTATGAAATTGTGTGTTAATTTGTTAGAAATTTCTGGAATTTGGTATTCTGGAGAAGCGAAAAGTATTGCCCGGCATCTGTACAATAAATTTGTAGTTATCTTGGCATTTGTCTGGGCTTTTTGCATATATGCAAAACTTTATACTTCTAGAGATGACTTTGATGAGCTTCTAGATGCAAGTAACATCAGTATAAGCATAACAATGGTTTTGTTTAAAGTACATATATTTTCATTTAGAAAGAAAGAATCTCAATACGTCGTAAAAACAATTCCACAAAATTTCTTTATCCATGGAAAATCGTTTAGCTCAGAAAACAAAGAAATAATAAGCATTACGTTGAGGAAGGGTAGGAAAATGCTTATCATATATTGCAGTATGATGTTTTGTGGAAACGTCATCTATACAATTTTAGGTCCTTTGCTTACGGCACCTACTGATTCAAACAACACGACTGAAATTGTTCGACCTCTCCCCATTAAAGTATGGATGCCTTTCGATCAGATGGTCTCTCCATATTATGAATTTGCATACGTGTTCACTACTTTCTGCTGTCTTATGTTTGGTGGGATAATAGTCACGGCAGACGTATTGTTTTTCGTGGTAATGATATATGTAACTGGTCAGTTCACATTATTGAACGACTCTCTGACTAACATGAAGGCAAATGTTTATAAAATGTTCTCGAATGATCACAAGAATGGAGATTCATTTGTCATCAAAAGAGAAAAAAGTGCAGGTACGTATATAATCTATATTGGTGCCTAAGCTCATCGGACGTGGAAAGAATGTGGGCTGGGGATTGATGAGCTACGCTATTGAAGGTAGGAAAGTTAGGAATTATAATGAACCATGTGTTACAAAACCACTAACTCATCCATAATTTAAAAACAATAAAATGTTTACAGTTAAAACTTAGGCAAAAAAATAGTATATTACGATGCGAGGTTGGGAAGTGGTTTTTACAGAATGGAGGAAAATGTTTAAAAACCGACCGATACTGAGGTTTTTAATTTCCGAGATTCTGTAAAACACTTCACAAACATGTATTATACAGTATTTTTACGCGATCATGTTTCGCATCCATATAATATAACTGGAAGAATAACATGTTCATATTTTTACAGTTTAACGTTTTTTAATAGAAGTTGGGACGACAAAAGTCCCTGTAATGCATAATAGCACGCATTTCCATAATTGAGATTATATATAATTTATTTATGCTTCTCATTCCTATTGTAATTATTGTTCCTAGATAATTGAATTCTGCCACTTCTTCAAAATTTCCCTCATTTGTCAATAGCTGTCAATTCCTATTATTTCTATGTGTGAACATGTAATACCAGTTTTACCTTAAGAATGAATTTTTGTTTTCGAGTGTCGAAGAGAAATTCAAATTCAAAACAAATTAATTAAACGATTGAAATGAAAGATATAAGAAAAATCACAGGGAAAATTAATGAGACAATTCAAAGTGTCGATATTACGGAAGATTAAAATATTGAACCCATTAATCATAATGGATTAACCCTAGAAGATTAAATTGAAATTGCCATATCAATAGCTTGGGGAACAATAGAGTTCGAGATTGGATACCTCAGAGAGAAAGACCTTTAGCAAGGTCATAAATACGATGTAAGGGCGTAATTACACCCCGGAATATAAATCAATGGACACGCAACAAGATTCCTACTTTAATACGTTGAGCGGTAAAATATAATTAAAAATGTGTCCCCAAATTTTCGTCCAAGCAAAGAGATTCGTCCGACAACAAATGCGGGTCAATTCGTCACCCCTCTTCTCTCTCTCTCTCTCTCCCTCCCTCTCTCAAATTACCCTTTCCCTCATTCTGTTCTCTCAGAAACATGGTTCATCTACCCATTATATTGACTATTTAACTCATGCCCCAAATGGGAGTCAATGACCAATCACGTTTCAATGATTTCTGTTTTACAACCAACCAGAGTCGTGTTTCACGAAATATTTATCAGTGTTATATTTACCATATTAAAGAAAGCTCCTCCTTTTTAATATTCTGAACAGGTCTGACCATTATTTTGCAGTGACTGAGCCTATAAGAAATACGGCTACCAGATTGTATATATAGTGCATAGATGTCAACACTTAGCGCTTGCAGGAGTTAATATAAAAAACATTTGTAGCAATTTATTATACCACCAAAAAAAGAAACCACTGTTTGCACTTTCTTAAAAGTATTTTTTCCAAGGTAATAATCCAGAAAAATATAATTGTCATATTTACATCATACGACATCAGAAATGAATTAATATACAGTTTGATGTGTTTCATTTTTTCTCCACTAGAGAGCATTCTTACAATATTGCGTTCCTTTGGCAATAAATAGTATGATCTGGTTGCAGTGATAAACAAAAGAAGCAGATGAAGCATACCTATCGTTTCTCATTTGTTTTCAAACATCGCCGTTTACATTAAATATATAAATATTTTAAAATAACTGTAGTTAAATAATGATTTGTGAGTAAACAGCTTAATTTTATTCGTTAAATAGTCCTTACAAATGCCACTCTTGATTTCCAAATTCTCTAGATAAATTCACTCCTCACTTCGTGAGTCGTGAATTTATCGATAATTTGGAAATCACTCGTGGCATTACTTATGATAAATATTTAAAACTAAATCATTTTGATTTCTATAGATACAAAAAAGTGGTCCCAAATATTATTTTATTTTGTCACAAACACTATTATGAGAATACGAAACTATGATTTAATCGCTCGTCGGTCCTAAAGTGGTTACTAAAATCCCGTCTGGTTCCGACAATCGTGAGGTTCAAACTCGGTCGGAGTCAGAGACTTTTACAGGGCGTAAAAATCCTGTGCATGGGTTCCTTCGGAAGATAACTAAAGCCGTGGGTCCCGTGTCCTAAATTTTCGACAAATAAAAGAACCTCAAGCCTCAAAAATGTAAACCTAAGCATAGAAAGTCAAAGGTCCTGGGTCCAAAGCCCGGTCAAGGCATATATTTTTCTTCTTCAAATATAATTAACTTAGCATATATTTTATTTTATATATATATATATATATATATAGGCCTATATATATATATAGTCCACCGCTGTGGTCTCGAGGTAGCGTGCTGCCTTGTCACGCAGCGGGCCCGGGTTCGATCCCCGGTCGGGGCAGTTTTTCTGGGTGAGGTTTTTATCGGGGTTTTTCCTCACCTGTAAGACAAATGTCAGGAAAACTTTAAGGCGCAAACGGTCCCCGAAATCATATGGTCATCATCATCATCATCCTTCACCGGTGTGGAAAGCAACGGGAAGCTACCACACCTACACAATTCCCTAGTGAAGCTGCAAGCATAGCATGAAAATACTATGATTGCAGTGAAGGACCTGCCTTCGGGCAGAATTACTATGGATGTATATATATATATATATATATATATATATATATATATATATATAGAAGCTTGAATAACTGTGATCCTCCCACTACTCACTTCACCAACTGACTGCCTTCTAGAAGCCCCAATTATTAAATATTTGATGCAGCTATCCTTTGTCACGAATGTTTTATGCCATATAATCAGTTCAAACAAGTAATTATGACCTATTTTAATTATTCAATGTCACCCACAACAAGTAACAATCAAATACAAGAACAAAAAGAGATTGTATTAACTACTTCTACTAAACTTGTGGCAATGTGTGATAAAATGGGAAGCGAAGAATGTGACATTGAATTAAAAGCAATAAATTGTATGGAATTGTGTGTTAAACTCTTGAAAATATCTGGAGTATGGTACACTGGAGAAACTAAGAGTGTTATTCATTACGTCCACAATAAATTTGCAGTAATTTTTACATATGTCTGGGCTTTTTGTACATATACAAAACTTTATACTTCTAGAGATGATTTTGATGAGCTGCTAGATATAGTCATCATCAGTATAAGCGTAACAATGATTTTACTTAAAATAAACATATTTTCAAATAAAAAGAAAGAAACTCAACATGTTGTCAAAATAATCCCTCAACATTTTTTTATCCATGGAAAATCACTAAGCACAGAAAACAAAGAAATTATAAGCATTACATTGACGAAAGGAAGGAAAACGCTTATCTTATATTGTTGTATGATGTTTTGTGGAAACGTCATTTATACAATTTTAAGCCCTTTGCTAACTCCACTTCCTGATTCACACAACACGACAGAGATTTTTCGACCTCTGCCAGTTAAATTATGGATGCCTTTTGATCAGATGGTCTCTCCATATTACGAATTTACATATGCATTCACCACTTGTGGTTGTTTACTGCTTGGCGGTATTGTTGTCACGGGGGATCTCTTCTTCTTCGTGATAATGATATATCTAACTGGTCAGTTTACATTGCTAAGTGACTCTTTGTCTAACATGAGAGCATATATTTACAAGAAATTGTTGCATGATCACAAGAATGCCATCGCAAGAGAAAAACTTAAAGGTATGTACATATACCACAGCCGCCATATCTCCAGCTCTGAAGTTTAGATTATACGAGGGGTAAAAGGAGAATTCGACCTCTACTGCCAATAAGGAAATTGTTGTATTGACAGTAGATGTCTGCCACAACCAATGACTGTTCTTGACGCAGCTATAGCGCGCTAGTAAGGTTTGAAATTGCTGAGATGTTGTCAGCAGCATGTCTGCTAACCGCGTACATAAAGCGGCCACTCCCACTGATTATCCATATACGCAACACTCTCGTGAAAACGTCAAGGCTGGAGAATCAGTAGCTACAGTATAGTATGTATAGTCCACAGACGAGAACAATGAAAGCAAGGGACGAAGGGGGCATGGGGAATTGCAAGTGATACCTGAGAATATAGGAACAGTCCATGATGTCACTCACATTTGTAGATTATTTCAGGCGTATTCAATTTTATGTTTTAAATTTTGTGTTTTATGTTAATTAAATTTGCTCTTGTTATTTAGTTTAGTTACTTTATATTTTAATGTTACGTAGTTCGCTGTGAGGTAAGGGCGATGATTAAAATTTTGAAGTGTGTCCGTCAGTCTCGGAACTAACGCGCCCGCTCAGCGTCTAAATGAAGGTAAGTTATAGTACAATCCTCCGTGATATAATGTGCTGAGTATGAAATACCTACTGATTTCATACACTTCATCTGTGCACTTTACTTCTATTTACTTTTGTAATCTGAAGTTGCTATTACACAATATATTCTGAAATGCTCCCAATACATCACAGTGGTATCTGGGAAGTAAGAACTGATAAAAAATTATTATTTACAAAGACACTCCCTCCATGGTGTGTTTACCCTGTTGTGATGGAGTGGATTGCATGGTTAAACGACCCCAAGGGCTATGCTGGTGATAGTTTTATTGTCAAAAGGGTTATCCATGCCAGACGGGTTGAAGGTGATAAGCCAGATAAAAAAATTACGTTGGTCGAAGGAGTGACAATCTTTCACCATCAAAATACACCAGTAGCAGTTATTTAAGATTTGTGGAACAAATTAAATATTTGCAGATAGATTAGAGAAATGGCATTTAGTCTATGTAATGGGCCCAGCCACAGAGGTTTCCAAATAAAAGAAAAAGATATGTCACATACCCACCAACACAAATAAATAGTTGTGCAAAAATCTGTGTTGATTTGGCCCAAGGGATTTTAAATTGTTCTGTATTCTAATAAAGAAGAATGAAATCATGAAAAAGATTAAGTTCTGATAACATCTTTGAAACTAGAAATCTATGGCAACTTAAATAATATACTATTGTTATGTACAAGGCATTAGCAATAGAACTTAAAATTATTTATGTTCTTAATTGCAGTAATTATTTCCACTTACTTTTCTGTGAATTTTAATCTTAAACATGTAATTAGTGAGGTGAGAAAGTATTAATTATTAACCCAGAACTTTATATAACATACTTATTAATTTAAAATTTTACGTAACAAACCTAAAAAACCAGCTTTTATTTCTATTTCTGGTATTTCTTATTTCATGAAAGCTATAGTAATAAGTAAAAAAATTCAAAGTAACACTTATAATATTGTTTATTTTTTATTATTTCACTCACCTCATACTTCATAATTCATAGCAGACCCTGGGTTTCTTCACATAATTTGTGACATTGTCAATGCTGCGTCACGTTCACAACTGACGTCCAACGGCCTTCTATCCTGCAGACTGACCTCCGCGCCATCTGGTGGCCGACCGAAGAATTTCCAAATCAGTCCTCTTTCTTTATAACCGGGTATTTCAAAATTCATAGTTGTATTTTCATTCTTGCATATGTAATTTTTTTCCCAAATTGTGAGTTCCTTCGGTTTTTTCAATTGTTTAAGTAATTTTGTTTTGGTTTCTATTCTATGTTTTTCTGACCAGGCATGTGCAGCTATTGCAGATTTTTCGGGTTTCTCCATTTTTAACATTTCTGAGGTGTTTCTTTTAATCTTGTATTTAGATTCCTTTTTGTTTTTCCTATGTATATCTTTTCACAATCTTTACAATTAATTTGATAAATTCCCGATTTTTTGCAGTCTTCAATCTTTTCATTTTTGTTGGTTTTTATTAAATTACCTAAGCTGTAATAATTTTTCGGCGCTAATTTAATGTTGAATTTGTTGAAAATTTTTTGACACTTGTCAAATACGAAAGGATGGTATGTGAACTTCTTGAATTTTTTTCCTATATTTTTATCTGTCTGAAGAGTACTTTCATTGATGACTTTTGTTCTTTGAATTTATTTATTTTCTTGTGTATCATTTTCTTTTGAAAACCATTATCCTTAGCAATTTGTATGATGTGTTCTTTCTCTTTATTGTAATTTTCTTTGCTCATGGGGACATTCACAAGTCTGTGTGTTAAACTATTAAATACTGCCTGTTTGTGTGAAAAATGGTTAAATCCAGTAGCTTTTATATAATTGTCGATGTGAGTTTCTTTTTTGTAGATTCCAAATTCTATTTTCTTTTTTTTTTCTTCATTCCTAATCAATTTAAGGTCTAAAAATGGTATTTCATGATTATTTTCTATTTCCATTGTAAATTTGATTGTTTTATTTTGAATATTTAACAGTTTAATGGCATCTTCTAATTGTTTCTCTTTTACTATTGCTATGATATCATCTACTTATCTTCTCCAAAATTTAAACATCAAAGGATGTGCTTTGGTTACATGACATTCAAAATTCCCCATAAACATGTCTGCTAAGAATGGTGATAATGGATTTCCCATTGATTAGGAATGAAGAAAAAAAATAGAATTTGGAATCTACAGAAAAGAAACTCACATCGACAATTATATAAAAGCTACTGGATTTAACCATTTTTCACACAAACAGGCAGTATTTAATAGTTTAACACACAGACTTGTGAATGTCCCCATGAGCAAAGAAAATTACAATAAAGAGAAAGAACACATCATACAAATTGCTAAGGATAATGGTTTTCAAAAGAAAATGATACACAAGAAAATAAATAAATTCAAAGAACAAAAAGTCATCAATGAAAGTACTCTTCAGACAGATAAAAATATAGGCAAAAAATTCAAGAAGTTCACATACCATCCTTTCGTATTTGACAAGTTTCAAAAAATTTTCAACAAATTCAACATTAAATTAGCGCCGAAAAATTATTACAGCTTAGGTAATTTAATAAAAACCAACAAAAATGAAAAGATTGAAGACTGCAAAAAATCGGGAATTTATCAAATTAATTGTAAAGATTGTGAAAAGATATACATAGGAAAAACAAAAAGGAATCTAAATACAAGATTAAAAGAACACCTCAGAAATGTTAAAAATGGAGAAACCGAAAAATCTGCAATAGCTGCACATGCCTGGTCAGAAAAACATAGAATAGAAACCAAAACAAAATTACTTAAACAATTGGAAAAACCGAAGGAACTCACAATTTGGGAAAAAATTTACATATGCAAGAATGAAAATACAACTATGAATTTTGAAATACCCGGTTATAAAGAAAGAGGACTGATTTGGAAATTCTTCGGTCGGCCACCAGATGGCGCGGAGGTCAGTCTGCAGGATAGAAGGCCGTTGGACGTCAGTTGTGAACGTGACGCAGCATTGACAATGTCACAAATTATGTGAAGAAACCCAGGGTCTGCTATGAATTATGAAGTATGAGGTGAGTGAAATAATAAAAAATAAACAATATTAAAGAACATCATAGTGTTATTTCCTATCTACATAACTTAACACTTATAATGTTGATTATAAAACAAAACAAAAAAGTATGAATTTAATTGTGAATTTTTTTGTACATCGGTGAATGAGGTACAATGCTAAAAATAAAGGCATTTGCAATTCTTTACACAGAAGATTTATACTTACTAATTCTTATTTCTGGACAGTTTGCAATTATATAAAATGTTATGAATCAAGACTTAATTTTGATGAGCGTATAATCTTTCTTTTCAAATATGATTTATTCATCATTGAGATGAATGAAATGAATAATAAAAACACAAAATTAAAGAAGTTAACTGCTTTGGTATAACTATGAGTTTGTTTTAAATTGCAATACTTGATGTAATAAATTACAACAGGAAGTAACATTACTTTTGCAGATGATTTGGTATTAATAGCTCCAACAGAAATAGATTTACAGTATTCTACACACAATTTTAATATAATTTCAAAAAGGTACAATATGCAAATCAATACAAAGAAAAACTGAAGTGATGGCCTTTTGTGGGAAATACCCTATACCTAGCAAAATTATTTTGGATGATGAAATTATAGAACGAGTAAACGAATTTAATTATTTGGGTTATAATTTAACATTTCAAGATGAAGCTGATATATCAAAGAAAATCACAAATTTTACAAAAACAACGGGGATAATTAACAGTATAATGAAACCATCTTTAGTATAGAAGAACACAAGATTACGCCTTTATAAGGTTCTCGCAAGACCAGTATTAAGATATGGTAGTGAAGCATGGACAATACGAAGAAGAGATGAAAGCCGAATAACAGCAAATGAGATGCGATTTATGCACCGTACAGCAGGCTACACAATGTGGGACCATAAAAGAAATGGGGAAATTATGGAAGAGTTGGATGTAGAACCCATTCTTCACCACATACAAAACTACCAGAACAACTGGAAAGTCCATCTTCAACGAATGCCATCTCATAGAATTCCAAAAGTCATACTTCGCTACTGCCCCCAAGGCAAAAGATCGCTGGGACGTCCAAAAAAGTGCTAGATGGAAAATTCCTCTTTGAGACCGTAACAGGTCACTCGGCCTAATACTTGCATGGGTGATGATGAATGATGAGTAACATTACGAGGTTCTTCTTAATAAATAAGGCCATCTGGTACACCTTACCTCATAATTGTTGTATTTCATTTTGCATGTTTCGATATGTTGTCCGTACCATCGTCAGCTTGTCCAGACTGTAGTAGTAGTAGTTTTCAAATGTTCTGAAGCTCTTGATTTGTCATCATTCACTTGCGGACTTCCCAATAATATTCAGCAATTTGGAATGGTGTTCCAACTATTTTCTGAAGATCAGCACAGAACTTCAAGTGATCCTTGTTCATTATTGTATTTGTGTCCTTGCATACTATGCAGTGTGGAGAGTCTAGTAGCTTAATTCTATGTAGATGTGCTGCCAAGCAAATCATGACCAGTTTCAAGACGAAATGATGCAATTGCAATTGATCGGGGGCTGTTTGTTATTGTATCTGGTTCTAGTAATGTCTTCCATATCTTGGTTTCACATTGGATTTTATTTTGTTCGGATATGGGATTTTATTTCATTTTGGTGTAGAGTTGTACTGATTTTTAAGAGAGGTAATTGATATTACCTTTTTTTCAAGCATATGAGCCCTCTCATTACCTTCCACGCCACAATGTGCTGGAATCCATTGTAGAACAACATTTCTGTTTAGATTTTTCAACATCCTGATGCAATTTTTGGCTTCTAATATTCTATGGTCTTGGATGGTCTGGTTGTATGTTAGTGTCATTATGGCTGAGCTAGAGTCAAAAAGTATTACAGCATTTTGGGAGGAATTGATATGAAGAAACAATTGTTAATTAAATTAATTTTTATGTTGTCGGACCTGGATGTCGACTCCCACTCCATCTTCTGGTTGACTGAAGAACTTGTAAATCAAATCTTTTTCCCCAGGAATTTCAAAATTATTAATCCTCTCTTTATTGTTCTGGATGTAGATATTCTCCCAAACAGTGAGCTTTTTAGGGCTGCATGCAAATACATTAGTTTCTGGTGAGTTGAGTTGAGTGACGATGGTATGGCATATCGAAACAAGTTCAAATAGAACACAACAATTTATGAGGTAAGATGATTCTGGATTCATCATATACATTAAGAAGAACCTCATAATGGTATTTCCTATTGTAATATATTTAATAAGATTACTGGAATTTATTAATTTTATAAACACTGGCAGTATATGGATATCACCACAAAATCTGCAAAATTTCAAACTATCATGATCTGTCAATGGACTGCTTTGTGTAAGCTCTGTGATAGACCGTTTGCAAGATACCATTTCAATGTCTGTTTACAGAGAACAAAATCGTTACTGGCAAACAGCAGAGATCAAATCTTGGCACATTTGTGCATGCTTCTTCCTATTATTAATTTTGTACAATAAAATTTGTAAGTTTGGCTTGATAGTTATAAATCCATTAAATTGTTTTCTACTTTCTTTGTAGATAATTGTGATCTAGAAAAAGTAGATCAAAATATTTCAATGGCCCAGCTGAAAATAATTCATCTGGAGGCAGAGAAATATCTAAGAAACTGCATCAAACATCATCAGTCGCTGATTGAGTAAGTATTCATTTCAAGTAAACAGAAAAAGTGTGAAGACAGCATGGATGATGAAATTTTAGAACGAGTAAACGAATTTAATTATTTGGGTTATAATTTAACATTTCAAGATGAAGCTGATATATCAAATAAAATCACAAATTTTACAAAAACAACGGGGATAATTAACAGTATAATGAAACCATCTTTAATACAGAAGAACACAAGATTACGGCTTTATAAGGTTCTCGCAAGACCAGTATTAAGATATGGCAGTGAAGCATGGACAATACGAAGAAGAGATGAAAGCCGAATAACAGCAAATATGATGCGATTTATGTGCCGTACAGCAGGCTACACAAAGTGGGGCCATAAAAGAAATGATGAAATTATGGAAGAGTTGGATGTAGAACCCATTCTTCACCATGTACAAAACTCCCAGAACAACTGGAAAGCCCATCTTCAACGAATGCCGTCTCATAGAATTCCAAAAGCCATACTTTGCTACTGCCCCCAAGGCAAAAGATCGCTGGGACGTCCCAAAAAAGCGCTGGACGGAAAATTCCTCTTTGAGACCGTAACAGGCCACACGGCCTAATACTTGCATGGATGATGATGATGACTATTTATGAATCATCTACATATTTTGTTACTTTAGAAAATATTCTGTATAAATGAGAAAGTTTTCAACTGTACTAAATTTTATTTTATTATTTTTTTTTTTCAGTTTTACGGCTAAGTTCAATGATCTCTGGAGTACATATTTCTTTGTCGAATGCTTAACAGCTTCAGTTCTCATTTGTTTTTTGGGATTTAAAGCTATGACAGTAAGTGAATTTTCATTACAAAGTAAATGTATAATAGAAGTTATATTAGAAAAAATCACTATAAGGTTTAATTTAAGAATTAAATTAAAATGTTTAATACCTCACCTCATATCCAGCCTTCTAATTAAACCAGTTTCGAAGCTTGGGCAGCTTCATCTTCAGTAATTTCTTGTCGACTGATGGTATATCAATTACGAGAACTGCTTCTTTCACCCTCTGCTTGTGGTCTGAATGAACCTCTAGATCAAATTAGAACCAGAGGGAATTTCGAAGTTCATAAGTTTGTCTTTCTTGTTTTTTAATGTGGATTTTTTTTCCTAAACCGTGAGTTCTTTTTGTTTTTCTATTTGTTTAATTAGACTGGCTTTTGTTATCAATTAGATGTTTTTCAGACCAAGACATGAGCAGCTACTGCTGACTTTTCTATTTCACCATTTTTGACATTTCTATAACATGTTCTTTCACACCCTTGTTTTCAAATTTCTTTTTGTTTTTCCTATGTACATTTTTATAAGTAATAAACGGTGTTATTTAACATTTACCAATACTGTTATTTTAACACAGTTCCAGTAATGGATCATATTATAATATTATTTTTTTTTAGATTTTATTTAGATTTATTTATTTAGCCTGGTGGAGTTAAGGCCATGTGGCCTTCTCTTCCACTCACCAGGACAAACATATATTACATCAGAATATAACAATCTTAATTAACTCTAATATTAAACACTAAGTAAAAATTTGATCAAAAGATAATATCTAATATATTATGATCTATAATACAACCAGTTAATGTTAGTTAAAATTAAGACTAAAACTAATAATAAAATGTATACACGCAAGGCATATTAAATTGTCCCTGTCTAGTGTATATAAAAACAAAGGAAAATAATGAGATATAGAAAACTAATTTTACGATTATATAATATTTAAAACAAAACAAATAAAAATATTTGTTATTCTTAATATTATTTTCATAAATAATTAAATTTATTAATATTGCTAAAAGAATATTATCAGTGAGGTGTATAAGTTAGTTTGTATTAATGATACTGTGAAAAGAAAAAATTAATGTCTGAACCAGGAATCGAACCATGGACCTCTAGTTCTCCAGACTAGTGGGCTGCACACTAGTCTGGAGAACTAGAGGTCCACGGTTCTATTCCTGGTTCAGACATTATTTTTTCTTTTCGCAATATCATTATAATATGTACATTTTGTGACAAGTCTAATTAAACATACGGAAAAACAAAAAGAACTCATGGTTTGGGAAAAAAATCCACATAAAAAAACAGGAAAGAAAAACTTATGACTTTCGAAATTCCCACTGATTTTGATTTGATCCAGAGGTTCATCGTTCCACCAACCGAAGGAGGAAGAAACAGTTTTTCTGGTCTATATAACATCAGTTGACAAGAAAATGCTGAAGATGAAGATGCCCGAGCTTCGAAACTGGTTCAATAATAAAACTGGATATGAGGTGAGGTACTAAATACTTTAATAGAATTCTTAACTGTATAATATTTAACGTCTTATTACTTCATAACCAATTTTTTTCGTATTTTTTACGTTTTGTCACATTCTTACTTGCAGTATTTTTTTCCCCTCTTTGTGGATTAAGCTGTAAGTTTGATTTCATATTTTCTTTAATTTTCAGATGGACATGGACATAAACCTTATCAAAATGTTGGTATATTTATTAACAGTAATTTTCCAACTAGCACTGCAATGCGCATATGGATCCAATCTTATGACAGAGGTAAGAATATATCCAGTTTTTACAAGTTTCTTTTTTAATATGTTAAACCAAACTCCTCCATGAAAATCAAAACAACGTCTCCCAACCCCTCATGTCACTGCATGGATATAATATTAATTAATTAAATAAAAATAAAACTTAGTTTTATTTGATTTTCACATTTATTAAGATATAATTCAGTGACAGCTGTTTCGGTACACTGTACCTTCTTCAGACATGTTAACAAATTATGAATTGTGTTATTATAGTACATATCAACTGATCTAAGCAACAATACAACAATAATTTGTTTATTTAGATCAGTTGATATGTACTATAATAACACAATTCATAATTTGTTAACATGTCTGAAGAATGTACAGTGTACCGAAACAGCTGTCACTGAATTATACTCGTATCTTACTAAATATGAAAATCAAATAAAAGTAAGTTTTATTTTTATTTAATTAATAAATATGGATTTTCATCAAGTAAACTCCAACTCAATTGATTATATAATAATATTAGTTGAATGCAGGCTTTCACGGCCGGCAATCATAATGTTGAGTGATTCCGGGCTTTGTGGCTGTGGTCCATTACTGGTGTTCCTACCAGACGTTTCTCCCTCAACTGTGGAGGGCATCTTCAGTGGTGAGTACTTCTAGGTGATGTTTCCTGATCAGAGGTTCAACTGTGAATGAGCGGTCGACGAACGAACGAAGTTTGTCACGGGTGCCTTGACATCCTAGGCAATATAGGGTCTTACATGATTAGCCCTCTTTACCCATATGAGCCATAATGACTAGGTTGGAATTACGATGGGTGCGTACTAAGTTCCTGGCATTTCCACCGGAGAGATCAATGGTGTGCTGTTGCGATGTTTCTGGAGGACGCCTCTGGTGAATGTGTGTTCATCACTGCGCCGTCCTGGTTGCTGATTGGTTGTTGGAGATCCATCCGCAAGCCGCGCTTCCAGTCTTGGTCGAGTTCAAATTTAGAGTTTAATTTAGAATTTTGATTAATCCAGTGTGCTGAAGTTCCGAGGAGAAGTCGCCAACAAAAGAAAAAAATTTAAAAAAGGCTCTTTTCAGGATGGTGCTGACTGGCAAAATTTAGAATTTAGAAAAATTATTGATTATTGCCAAAGTTGTAGTTAAATTTAGAATTTAGAAAAATTATTGATTATTGCCAAAGTTGTAATTAAATTTAGAATTTAGAAAAATTATTGATTACTGCCAAAGTTGTAATTAAATTTAGAATTTAGAAAAATTATTGATTATTGCCAAAGTTGTAATTAAATTTAGAATTTAGAAAAATTATTGATTATTGCCAAAGTTGTAATTAAATTTAGAATTTAGAAAAATTATTGATTATTGCAAAGTTGTAATTAAATTTAGAATTTAGAAAAATTATTGATTATTGCCAAAGTTGTAATTAAATTTAGAATTTAGAAAAATTATTGATTATTGCCAAAGTTGTAATTAAATTTAGAATTTAGAAAAATTATTGATTATTGCCAAAGTTGTAATTAAATTTAGAATTTAGAAAAATTATTGATTATTGCCAAAGTTGTAATTAAATTTAGAATTTAGAAAAATTATTGATTATTGCCAAAGTTGTAATTAAATTTAGAATTTAGAAAAATTATTGATTATTGCCAAAGTTGTAATTAAATTTAGAATTAGAAAAATTATTGATTATTGCCAAAGTTGTAATTAAATTTAGAATTTAGAAAAATTATTGATTATTGCCAAAGTGTAATTAAATTTAGAATTTAGAAAAATTATTGATTATTGCCAAAGTTGTAGTTAAATTTAGAATTTAGAAAAATTATTGATTATTGCCAAAGTTGTAATTAAATTTAGAATTTAGAAAAATTATTGATTATTGCCAAAGTTGTAATTAAATTTAGAATTTAGAAAAATTATTGATTATTGCCAAGGTGTAGTTAAATTTAGAATTTAGAAAAATTATTGATTATTGCCAAAGTTGTAATTAAATTTAGAATTTAGAAAAATTATTGATTATTGCCAAAGTTGTAATTAAATTTAGAATTTAAAAAATTATTGATTATTGCCAAAGTTGTAATTAAATTTAGAATTTAGAAAAATTATTGATTATTGCCAAAGTTGTAATTAAATTTAGAATTTAGAAAAATTATTGATTATTGCCAAAGTTGTAATTAAATTTAGAATTTAGAAAAATTATTGATTATTGCCAAAGTTGTAATTAAATTTAGAATTTAGAAAAATTATTGATTATTGCCAAAGTTGTAGTTAAATTTAGAATTTAGAAAAATTATTGATTATTGCCAAAGTTGTAGTTAAATTTAGAATTTAGAAAAATTATTGATTATTGCCAAAGTTGTAATTAAATTTAGAATTTAGAAAAATTATTGATTATTGCCAAAGTTGTAGTTAAATTTAGAATTTAGAAAAATTATTGATTATTGCCAAAGTTGTAATTAAATTTAAATTTAGAAAAATTATTGATTATTGCCAAAGTTGTAATTAAATTTAGAATTTAGAAAATTATTGATTATTGCCAAAGTTGTAGTTAAATTTAGAATTTAGAAAAATTATTGATTATTGCCAAAGTTGTAATTAAATTTAGAATTTAGAAAAATTATTGATTATTGCAAAGTTGTAATTAAATTTAGAATTTAGAAAATTATTGATTATTGCCAAAGTTGTAATTATAATTTAGAATTTAGAAAAATTATTGATTATTGCCAAAGTTGTAATTAAATTTAGAATTTAGAAAAATTATTGATTATTGCCAAAGTTGTAATTAAATTAGAATTTAGAAAAATTATTGATTATTGCCAAAGTTGTAATTAAATTTAGATTTAGAAAATTATTGATTATTGCCAAAGTTGTAATTAAATTTAGAATTTAGAAAAATTATTGATTATTGCCAAAGTTGTAATTAAATTTAGAATTTAGAAAAATTATTGATTATTGCCAAAGTTGTAATTAAATTTAGAATTTAGAAAAATTATTGATTATTGCCAAAGTTGTAATTAAATTTAGAATTTAGAAAAATTATTGATTTTGCCAAAGTTGTAATTAATTTAGAATTTAGAAAAATTATTGATTATTGCCAAAGTTGTAATTAAATTTAGAATTTAGAAAAATTATTGATTATTGCCAAAGTTGTAGTTAAATTTAGAATTTAGAAAAATTATTGATTATTGCCAAGTTGTAATTAAATTAGAATTTAGAAAAATTATTGATTATTGCCAAAGTTGTAATTAAATTTAGAATTTAGAAAAATTATTGATTATTGCCAAAGTTGTAATTAAATTTAGAATTAGAAAAATTATTGATTACTGCCAAAGTTGTAATTAAATTTAGAATTTAGAAAAATTATTGATTATTGCCAAGTTGTAGTTAAATTTAGAATTTAGAAAAATTATTGATTATTGCCAAAGTTGTAATTAAATTTAGAATTTAGAAAAAATTATTGATTATTGCCAAAGTTGTAATTAAATTTAGAATTTAGAAAAATTATTGATTATTGCCAAAGTTGTAATTAAATTTAGAATTTGAAAAATTATTGATTATTGCCAAAGTTGTAATTAAATTTAGAATTTAGAAAAATTATTGATTACTGCCAAAGTTGTAATTAAATTTAGAATTTAGAAAAATTATTGATTATGCCAAAGTTGTAATTAAATTTAGAATTTAGAAAAATTATTGATTATTGCCAAAGTTGTAATTAAATTTAGAATTTAGAAAAATTATTGATTATTGCCAAAGTTGTAGTTAAATTTAGAATTTAGAAAAAATTATTGATATTGCCAAAGTTGTAATTAAATTTAGAATTTAGAAAAATTATTGATTATTGCCAAAGTTGTAATTAAATTTAGAATTTAGAAAAATTATTGATTATTGCCAAAGTTGTAGTTAAATTTAGAATTTAGAAAAATTATTGATTATTGCCAAAGTTGTAATTAAATTTAGAATTTAGAAAAATTATTGATTATTGCCGAAGTTGTAATTAAATTTAGAATTTAGAAAAATTATTGATTATTGCCAAAGTGTAGTTAATTTAGAATTTAGAAAAATTATTGATTATTGCCAAAGTTGTAATTAAATTTAGAATTTAGAAAAATTATTGATTATTGCCAAAGTTGTAATTAAATTTAGAATTTAGAAAAATTATTGATTATTGCCAAAGTTGTAATTAAATTTAGAATTTAGAAAAATTATTGATTATTGCCAAAGTTGTAATTAAATTTAGAATTTAGAAAAATTATTGATTATTGCCAAAGTTGTAATTAAATTTAGAATTTAGAAAAATTATTGATTATTGCCAAAGTTGTAATTAAATTTAGAATTTAGAAAAATTATTGATTATTGCCAAAGTTGTAATTAAATTTAGAATTTAGAAAAATTATTGATTATTGCCAAAGTTGTAATTAAATTTAGAATTTAGAAAATTATTGATTATTGCCAAAGTTGTAATTAAATTTAGAATTTAGAAAAATTATTGATTATTGCCAAAGTTGTAATTAAATTTAGAATTTAGAAAAAATTATTGATTATTGCCAAAGTTGTAGTTAAATTTAGAATTTAGAAAATTATTGATTATTGCCAAAGTTGTTAATTAAATTTAGAATTTAGAAAAATTATTGATTATTGCCAAAGTTGTAATTAAATTTAGAATTTAGAAAAATTATTGATTATTGCCAAAGTTGTAATTAAATTTAGAATTTAGAAAAATTATTGATTATTGCCAAAGTTGTAATTAAATTTAGAATTTAGAAAAATTATTGATTATTGCCAAAGTTGTAATTAAATTTAGAATTTAGAAAAATTATTGATTATTGCCAAGGTGTAGTTAAATTTAGAATTTAGAAAAATTATTGATTATTGCCAAAGTTGTAATTAAATTTAGAATTTAGAAAAATTATTGATTATTGCCAAAGTTGTAATTAAATTTAGAATTTAGAAAAATTATTGATTATTGCCAAAGTTGTAGTTAAATTTAGAATTTAGAAAAATTATTGATTATTGCCAAAGTTGTAGTTAAATTTAGAATTTAGATCCAGGGAGTTGGAATTTACTGGTGGAGTCTAGGGAACCACTCCGACATTTGTCTTAAAGCTAGGGAAAACCACCGAAAACCCTAGCAGAGTGGCTTGAAAAGTCGCGGTGCTCCCTTTCAACATTACGTCGTCAGGTAGTGATCGTGTATGCATTGCCTGCTAGAAGCCGTTATTTATACCAGGGTGGCTGGGCATGGTTGATGCTGATTGACTACTTGTTGTCGAACTAACGTCTGATTGGTTCTGAACTTTCTCTTTGTTATTGATTATGTTAATAATCTATTGTCTAATGTATGATACCAGAGTTCAGAACCAATCAGATGTTAGAGAAACGACGACTAGTCAATCAGCATCAACAATGCCCAGCCACCCTGTGTCTACCACTAGCTTCCAGCAGTCGACCGCTCATTCACAGATTCTATTCTCATCGGCTTGCTTCGACTCTGCTGAACATGGATGAAGTAGGATATTCTCACCCGCCGGGCACGCCATACCGCCAGAAAAACCTACAATCGGAAGCCCAAGGAATATGTTTGACTCATTCAACTCTGACAAGGAAGAAATACCACCTCCCATAGTGGTGAACACTAAAGATATAACACCATACAAATTGGAGTACATCACAGCAGGAAATAAAAAAGAAGTTGCAATGTGATACAACCAAGGAACACTAACCATCAGAACAAAAACAAAAAGAGCTTAGGAACATGCCTACAAGCACCTAAAGGAATCAAAGACTCAGTTCCACACACATGGATACGGCAGACCTCCCATCTTTAAGATTACAATGAAAGGGCTACCTAGCTCCATCACAATCGCAGAGATATGTGATGAGATTCAAGATCGGAAGCTGCCAATAATAGAAGTTAGAAGTATAGAAAAACAAATCATACAACAAGGCGAAAGGATAAAAGATTGAATTACCAATCTACATCCTAACATTCAAGAAAACAGAAAATTTAAAATCAAGACTGGAAAATGACCTCACAGAACTATTTAACATCAAAATTCGACTAGAACCATATAAGAAACCAACTGGAGGCACGCAATGCTTCAACTGCCAGGACTTCGGACATATCACGAGGTTCTGCTTTAGAACGACAAGATGTGTACGGTGCTCTGGAGAACATAAGGTGTCTGAGTGCATCCAGAAGACACCAAAATGTTCAAACTGCAAACAAGAGCACGCAGCTAGTTATAGGAATTGCTCCGTCTTCCAGAAATATTTGAAACTAAGACAACAGACACAACAAGAAACAAATCAAACTACATCAAGAAACCCAGAAACTGCAACAAGAAAACCAGAGACTACAAGAACATCAAAAAATAGAGAAAACAACAACTTTCCTCCATTACCGGCCTCTAAAATTACTGATCCTGAGTCTCAAAACCTAGTTCAAAACATTTTACAACTCCTGGCCACAATCCCTAAGAACACACATCTCCTACAAACCATTCTATCCTTTATAAGTAATCTAACAGCTTCAAGCCAATAAACGACAAAAGTGAACTCCAAGGGAAAAATGTAAGACCGCAAAGCTTAAGTTCAATTCAGAAAACATCAGATGGCGAGAGACTACAAGATAATACATCAACAATGAAAGCAAAGAGAGGATAAATTTCTTTAGCAAAATCTAAATTACAAACACACATACATACAAACACAAGAATGAACGGATCATGACCCGAAAAAGGTCGGCACCAAAACACACATACATAAATGACATAACAGTGCTCAGTCACAGTTGAACCTCCGACCAGGAAACATCACCTAGAAGTACTCGGCACAGAAGATGCCCTCCGCAGTTGAGGGAGAAACGTCTGGTAGGAACACCAGTAATGGACTATGGTCACATAGCCCTGAATCACTTAACATTAAAATAATATTAATTTATACTTCTTCTTAATGGCAGAGTGAAAGTGTTTACAATGCAGTATACAGCAGTGACTGGTACAATCAATCCAATCAATACAAACAGTTTGCTCGAATGATGATCATGCATGCACAGAAACCTGTCAAAATAATGGCTGGGCGTTTTGGAGTTATGTCTCTACCACTTTTTGCTGGCGTAAGTAATACATTAGTAAGAGGTAAAAAATAATTTATTCGTCCATTAATAATTGATTTTTATTTTAAACAGTCTTATATTTATATGTATCTAGTGATTTCCATAGGGTCAGGCTGTCTATCTATGCTACCAAAAATAAATATTATCGTAGGTAAAAAAATGTATCATTAAAATTATGACTGTTGTGCTAAAAAGGGAATGAGCTGTTGAAATTCATTTGAAGGAAATTTGTAATGTAATTTTAAATTATGGTTTACTAGACATTTAGGAGTTTTAATCTAAAAATATATATAACAATGTCAAATCTATCTTAAAAATAATATTGCTATAATTATTAATAATAACTAATAACGTATCATTTCTTTACTATAAAAATGACAAATTCCAAGTTTTTAAAAACTGTGGATTACATAAATTGGATAGATAGAAAGAATGGAAAAGTTTAGTTTATCTTTACCCAAGACTTTTTCATTGTGCACATGCACGAACACTTAAAGAAACTTCTGCTAGATGACAGACATTTGTGTGAAATCAGTATGACCAATCTTGCAATAAATTTCCAAATGTTTATAATAATAATAATAATAATAATAATAATAATAGCTTTATTTTACCTGGCAGAGTTATGGCCTTAAGGCCTTGTCTACCACTCAACCAGGTTTAAAAAAAATACAAACAAAAAAAATAGTCTTAAATCTAAATTACAATATATATAAACGATTACAAGTTATGAATACAATACAATTAATATTTATAATGTTTTTTTTATTTACTCTAAATTTAACGAATTAAATATATAATATATACAAGATGTATAAAAAAACGAGGAAAAGATTAATGACATGGTATAAAAATAAATAAATAGAGAAAAATTAATTATTAGACAACAGGTAACTGTATAAGCGTGACTTAAAGGTGCCAAGTGTGTGGCAACCCCTGATATCTTGAGGAAGGAGATTCCAGGAGCGGGCAGAGGCTACTGTGAAGGAAGTAGAATAGGAGGAAGCGCTATGAAGAGGAATTGTTAGCAGACTGTTATCTTGTTTATAAGAAATGGATGTCCACTAAACCTAACAAAATACATTACATGCATATTAATTAATGAAGTGTAAACTACTCTCATGTACACTAACTTTTCCTATCGGATCTAACAAAATGAAGTGAGTGAACATTTATTTCTTAAAATGTATTTTTGAATGTTGGTCATTCCGATTTCACAGATATCTCTGCCATCTAGCAGAAGTGTCTTTAAGCATGTGCATGTGCACAATGATTCTGCAGAACTTTGAAGAAATCATTAAGTACGTAGATAAATATTAAATAATATTAAATGTAAAAAAAATGTAATAAGTATTGTTGCAGAACATTTAACATAGTACAAAATGTTAGTAACGACGGAAAAAGTATGTACAACAACAGTGTTACAAGAATATCTTCTTCTTCTTCCTCTTCTTCATGGTTTAGTCTTATTTACTACCTGTTCCGGCTCCAAATTGCTGCTCTTTCCATCTTTGCTTTGGTCTTCCCAAACTTCTTCTTCCTCGTGGTGAATAGTTGTATGCTGCTTTTGGTATTCTATTCTCAGTCATCCTTGCCAAGTGTTCTTTCCAGTTTGTTCTGTATTTCTCTGCTGTTGTGTTTAATTCCTCTACTTTTAGTTGTCTTATTTCTGTGTTATGTTCTTTGTCTGTTCTTTGATATCCTGCTATTGGTCTGAGGAATTTCATTTCAGCAGCTTGTATTCTGGCAGATTGTTGTGTTGTCACTGTCCATGTTTCGGATCCATAAGTAATAATAGGCACTGCCATTGTTTTGTATAATTTCATTATAGAGTCTTCCCTGGCTTTATTTTTCAAAGTTCTTTTTAGTGTTCCTGTTATATAATTAAATTTATTTATATCTGTTTCCGCTGTGTATGATATTTCGCAACCTGGGAAGTATATCTTACTACTTGTTCTATTGGTTTATTTTCTAATATTATTTTTGTCCGAACTGGATACGCACCCTTGAAGGCTTGTTACAAGAATGTAATATGGAAAATCATAGGTAAAGGTATTCTAAACTTGAGCCAATGTCAAATGCCACCTGGTTGTCTTTTATGACATTTCTGGCTATCTCCCCTGACATTGGCAGAACTGTAATATATTTCTTAGGTTGGGGCTCCTGAAAGATAGAGTTATGTTACCCTGATGATATGATGGGTGATAAATGATAAATGAAGTGCCAGGCGATTTCTTAACCTAAATTCCATACTATGGGCAACCAGGAATAATTTCTTTTAAAGAAAAATTCCTATGGTCTGACTGGAAATCAAACACGGGACACCTCATGAACTGTAGTCAGAAACACTGACCACTAGGCCATGAGGCTGGTCAGAAGAACTAAAACATGATCTGACTGCCAAGTATTAACATGACAATATCACAAAACCTAATAACATATGATATATAATTTCTCTGGCCTATGATAAATAATGATTTTTTATGGCACGTATGAATTTGACACGAGTACTTCCCACGCATATAACTCAGTGGTTTGGAAAATGTGGTTACATCATCAATTGAAGGCAATTTAATGATTTTTTTCAAACATGGACATTCGATTTCTAAGTAAAATTTTACAAATATGTATATTATTATATTATTTTGAGTCTGTTTATCTTACCTTACCTTATCTTGAGGTAAGATAAACAGACACAAAATAATATATTTGAAGAGAAAAATTCTCGCCTAGACCGAGACTCGAACCCGGGACCTTTGGCTTTCCGGGCCAAGTGCTCTACCAACTGAGCTACCGACGCGAGTTGCGATCCAGACGCAATTTTTTTCTCTTTATACGTTGTAATTCCCTCACGCAAAATGCTTTGAAACCTTCGCTTCTATCATTGCATATGGCGGCCTCAGTTAAGAACACATTTATCGGGAATTTAACACTACTTTATAAATCCAGTAGGGCTTCTATTGATGTTTTTATTATTAATTAAACACTTCTCACTGAAGGATAAATTATATTTGAAGAAAAAAATTCTCGCCTAGACCGAGACTCGAACCCGGGACCTTTGGTTTTCCGGGCCAAATGCTCTACCAACTAAGCTACCGAGGCGAGTTGTGATCCAGACGCAAATTTTTCTCTTTATACGTTGTAATTTCCTCGCGCCAAATGCTTTGAAACCGTTGCTTCTATCTTTACAAATGGCGACTTCTTAGTTAAGAAGACATTAATTGGGAATTTAACACTACTTTATAAAGCCAGTAGGGCTTCTATTGATGTTTTTATTATAAATTTAACACTTCTCACTGAAGGATAAATTATATTTGAAGAGAAAAATTCTCGCCTAGAGAATACAATAAAATAAAATAAAACATGTATATTATTGTTTTAGAATAATATAACTTAATAATTTATAGGTAAATAATTAGTATTTAAATATTAATTAAAATCAGTATCTGCTAAATGATTTTATCTTTTATGAGTATACATGAATATAATATAACTAAAATATAAAATACTGGAACTTACATTTCAGATGATGCGTTCCTCTTACTCATATATTGCACTGCTGAGACAAATGCAAGAAGAATAATCTATGACTAACAAGACGCTTTCATCATCCAATGTTTAAACTTTCTTCAGAATCAATTCAACAAGCTAACTGCAATAAATAACATAAAAAATAATAGTTTTAAAAAACTAAAGCAACACGCTTTATTAGAAAACCGAACTAAAAAAATGAAAAATAATTTTAATTTCCAACACGGTTGGGATAAAATTAAAGTGGCCAACAAAAAAAAATCATCTCCAACACAATTAGAATAAAAATAGAGTTATCAACAAAAAGAAAATAATTTTACCATCAAAAGCGTGGGGTGCTCTATATCAATTAATATATTTCATAATAAACAGATATTGGTAAAAGTAAAGTCTCTAAGAAGAAAATGTAAAAGTCATAAAAAACACCCCACGCTTTTGATGGTAAAATTATTTTCTTTTTGTTGACTATTTAACTCATGCCCCAAATGGGAGTCAATGACCAATCACGTTTCAATGATTTCTGTTTACAACCAATCAGAGTCGTGTTTCACGAAATATTTATCAGTGTTATGATTACCATATTAAAGAAGGCTCCTCCTTTTTAATATTCTGAACAGGTCTGACCATTATTTTGCAGTAACTGAGGCAACAGTAAAGCCGCCATATTTGAATGTTCAAAATGGCAGAAACAAGATTTGGCTGTGCTTCAAATGAAGATATAGACGAAATACAAATTTGAAAATTGTGTTTTTAAATAATGATTTTACCGAGTTGTTTACTAACAAATAAATTAATATCACTCATTCAAAGTATCTGTGCAGGCGGAAGAATCAGGAAGCTCTGTTTGTTGGTACACGTGACGTCATATAAGGAGTGTACACTGTCAGCGTCACACGTCCCATTCCCCTTTGCACTTATAGATAACAGTGTCACGTGGTCTATTCCTGCATAAACACGACTGCAGTGCCCTCCGTCAACAACTGCGCTTACTCCTTAAACGGGTAATAGCCTATAATTTTGGTTATAATATACAGTTTGATGTGTTTAATTTTTTCTCCACTAGGATGCATTCTTATAATATTAATAATAAATTGGTAAGAGGCACTCGAAAGAGCATTAAGTTTTGGTCGCATATCTTGCATTCACACGAATCACTCGGTTGGTGGAATTTTGTATTTTTGCACATTTTGTGATGATATCCGTGTGTTGCTAAACCTATGATTCTGTGCCTTTGTGGTTGGTTACTTCCAGTCCACTCTCTGTTTACCATGGCATCTGAGGCGTAGAAATCCTCGTCGATCTCTTTTTCTCTCTGTTTCTTTTTTTCGATGACTTTCTTATATGGCTCCGTTGCTGGCAGTAGTATCCTTTGCCTCAGGTCCTCTAGGAAGAAGGTTTCTCTGGCTAGCATATAGGCCATTCTATTTGGTGTGTATTTGCTTGCACCTAATGCCTTTTTGATGAATCTTGGTTTTACTTTTTCTAACCTCTCCAAATCGCTGGTCGATAGTTTCTGCCATATCAGTTCTATCCTAACTTATAATATTGCGATGATATTTCAAGTTTCCCACGCCAGATGGCAATATATAACAAACATTATATGATCTTGTTGCAGTGGATGGAGAAACGAAACATAACGTTTCTCATTTGTTTTCAAACATCGCCGTTTACATTAAATAAATAAATATTTTAAAGTAACTATATTTAAATAATGATTTGTGAGTAAAATAGCTTAATTTTATTCGTTAAATAGTCCTAACAAATGCCACTCTTGATTTCCAAATTCTCTAGATAAATTCACTCCTCACTTCGTGAGTCGTATTTATCGATAATTTGGAAATCACTCGTGGCATTACTTATGATAATTCTAGTTTTATTCTATTTGTGTTGGAGATGAATTTTTTGTTGACAACTTTAATTTTATCCCAACCGTGTTGGAAATTAAAATTATTTTTCATTTTTTTAGTTCGATTTTCTAATAAACCATATTGTTTTAGTTTTTTTAAACTATTATTTATTTTTACAGAATAAGATAAAAATGTAAATATCTTTAAATTGATAATATTGTAGTATGAGCTAAAGGTAATAACTCTTCTAAAAAAATCCTCCCAGCCGGATTTGAACCAGCGACCTATGGATTACTGAAATTATATATTACTAGAGTGCACCGCTTTACCAACTGAGCTCTTACAACGATTGACTAAAAAGTCGACAAGTCCGCAACTGGTCTGAGTCTCCATGGGGTAAGAAATTTTCTCATGGAATTTCGGCCAGTATGGGACCGGTGCCCAGCCAGCATCGTGAGGCGTAGCTACAATAAGTAGTGGCTCCAGATTGAAAAAAACCAGCTATAACGGCTGGGGGATCCAACATACTGACCACATGTCACTCCTACACTGGCTAGTGATTAACACATGTGTATGTGAGGCCAGCAGCTCGCTGGTAAGCCAAGGGCCTTCTAGATCTGTTGCGCCATGTTGTTTAGTTTTATTTAATAAAGTGTGTGTGATATTCAAGACTACAGTAGAGTAAAAATAATTAGTAACCACATCAAAGATACCAAAATATGAAATTGCAACCAATTTCTAATAAAAGTAAAGTGATCCCACAACAGGCCCGGAGGCCCTTGGGGTAGTAGGAGGTTAAGGCTCCCACTTTTTCTAGACAATCGGCACTTTGTCAGCCGGGTTGTCAGCCCTGCGTGACGACCGCCTTTACCCCAGAACAAGTGTCTGGTACTCATTTCCGTTAGAGGCTGAGTCGAGCCCAGGGCCATAGTGCCGCCAGAGGGTTTGGGTCAGTTTAAAAATCCTGACCCCAACGGGACTTGAATCCTCGACCCTCCGGCTTGTAGCTCAGTGCCTTAACCACTACGCTACGGCGTGCCCCCACCAATTTCTAATAAAAAGTAATTTGAAGAGGATAAAATTCTTGTGGACACATTGAAAACAAAAGGACTGCAGGGAAAAGGATGTTAAAGATCGATGGATAATAAATTAACAGTATCAATGTAAACTACAAACTAACTCCTTTTATGACTGAAGCAGTTATTATTGTAAAGAATAACAGGGGGAGAACAAAGAATATACAAAACTTGACAACATTTCTGGCATTGGATGGAGTTTTGATACAATGCACCCAGTGGTGGACATTGAGTTCAAATTATATTATTTTTAGTCTGGACATCTTACCTCAATATTAATGTTGATTTGTTCTTGGACATGTTTCAAAACAATTCTGTTTTATCGTCAGCTTTCCCAGACTGGTTTTATTTATGTTGCATTATGTTGCACAACCTGGATGTCGATGTCAGCTCCATCCTGTGGTTGGCCAAAGAACCTCCAAACAATGTCACGCTCCATCGGAATATCAAAATTCATAACTCTGTTTCTGTTCTTCTGAATATAAATTTTTTTCCCAAATAGTCAGCTCTTTTGTATTTTCTAACTGTTTTAATAATTTAGTGTCTGAATTTATATTACGTTTTTCAGACCAAACATGAGCAGCAACTGCAGATTTTTCAATTTCTCCATTTTTAATATTTCTTATGTGTTCTTTGGTTCTAATTTTTATGTTTCTTTTTGTTTTTCCTATATATCTATATATATTTTCACAACCCATGCATTCAATTTGATATATGTCCAGGCTAAAAATAATATAATTAAAATAGCCTCAAAATATAACTTCCTAAAATTAAATATTGAGTTCAAAATTTGTAAAAAGCAGAACGAGATAAGGGGTTGTGTTATAAGTACTTTTAAAAATAAAAAAGAAATATTCAAACTATTATGTACGAGGGTAAATATAAACCGGAATTATTGTTTACAATTTTATTGAATTAACAAAAAATACAAAACCACCACCTCATTTTTCTACATAGTCTCCTGCATTTCCAACTCACTTTTGCCATCGAGTTGGCAACTTTTTGATGCCGTCCTTGAAGAATGAGGGATGACGTGTAGTCAGCCAGTTGCGCACCAACTCCTCTACCGCTGCATTGTCACCAAACCGCCTTCCTCCCAGGTCTTCTTTCAGTGGCCCAAACAAATGGTAGTAACAGGGTGACAAATATGGACTGTAAGGAGGATGTTCCAGAGGTGTCCAATGCATTTTCGTCAGTTTTTCTTGTGTCAACCGAGCAGTGTGTGGCCTTGCATTGTCATGCAGCACAATCACATTTCGGTTCGGTTTCCGGAATTTGAGTTCGTCACTGATGATGGCTTGAACACTTCCGAAGCTTATTCCAACGTGTGAAGCAATTTCCTCAATAAGGTCCCGTACAGCACGAATGTTGTCTGCAGTCATGCTTGTTCGTTGCCGTCTTTGGTGGGGCTCATTTTCCACTGAATCCCGGCCCGCTAATTTTTTTTTGCGCCAATCATACACCTCCGTCTTCGAAAGGGTTGCTTCTCCGAACTGCGCATGGAGCCTTCTCAAAATTTCAGAAGGTTTAGTGCCTTCTTTCGTCAAAAACTTAATAATAATGCGTTGCGCAACAGACGTGTGTACCTCTTGGTCGCTCATGGCGTACTGAAGCAAGCGGCCGCTCTTCGGAGTGCGACACATCAAGATCCCTACTCCAGACACCCCCACCAACTTCCCCTCCAAACCGCAACCTTTGCAGTTCGCTACCAGATCCTCCGGATACAAATTCCGGTTTATATTTGATCCACTCTCGTATATAATAAATTCACTCGATTTTTCTAAAATGAAACAACAATGTCGTCATATGTATACATACCAATGCATTAACTCTTAAATAAATTAGATCTATACTGGTTTCGGCCTTAGTTTATGTTGTACTGTAACGAAGTCACAAAAGGTATCCTTCTGCAGGCATCTGTGATTGGCAGAGCAATGGTACTATTTTACGCGCCATCTGACTTGCTGTCAAATTCTGGTGGTATTATACTTTTCACCACAACTTAAGAACCTTGCCTCACACCATTACCTGAAATCGGTTATTAGCGATACTTTCAAACCTTTTGTTCTAAGCATTTTAGCATCTTATTGCAAGGACAATTGTTGTTGCTTTTCTTCACAGGAATTTAAAAGCAGGATGAGAAGAGTTGCCTTTTGTTCACTAGAATTTATGAGTGGAAAAGAGAAGGGGTGAGTCCAAGGTATTTCCTGGAAATGAGATTCTAAAGTTTTGGCGAAAACTATAATTTACCAAAGTTGCATGCATCTACAGTCTACACATATTTTGTAAATTATAAAAATATTATTTAAAATAAACTTGATTAGGCCTAAACGTTTTTCAATTAATTTCAAAAGAGGGAAGTGGCAAAATAATTATGCTACTAATACACATGATGTTTAACGTATTCAACACGAGCGGCCATGTTGGTATAACTGAATATCCCTCTTCGTCTGCCCAAAATGGTGTTATATTTAAATTTATATAAATTTATACTTGCTGTTTGTCATTGTCACTTCCTATATATATATATATATATATATATATATATATATATATATATATATTAAATGGAGAGCTTATGTCCGTGCGGCCATGAACCTACGGGTTCGATAGTGCCAGTGAGTAAGTAAGTAAGTATATATATATATTAAATAATAGGCATATTTAATGTTGAAATAACGTATCATTAAAAAAAGAGGGAAACAGAGAGATGCCTTTTTTCTAAATACATTTTTCTCCTAGTGTTCAGAGTCATTATTTTGTAACATTCCTTGTTTTTCCCCCAGTGATCTTAATTTATATATGCATATTAAATATTTATTATTAATAATATTTATAATATTTTTACACTGTATCCAAGCAAAGGAACTATAAATATACACTCTTATGCAATCAAATGCCCTCAACACAAAAAATTATCATTTACAAATATGCGTTGTTATATTGATAAATTAAACAATTTTGTGGAAGAATAATTTAACATATTCAGTACAATTATTTATCAGAGATGACAAAGATTATTTAAGCTACCGTTAGAGTAAGGTTTGTAGCTTCCATTAGGTATGACTTTCAATGGAACAGGAGCGCTTCAAAGTAAATGTTTATTTAAAAAAATAATATTTTACACAAGGATTAAAGGAAATAATTTACAACATGTGACGCAAAATTTGTTCTAAGTTCCAATCATACACCATGTGCATGCCAATAGACATAAAGTGGTTTACAATATGGAATCACGGGATGTAGCCAACATTTGCACGATATTTGAACTCGTGTTGTCAACCTAAATCTAATCCAACACAAATTAAGTACTCTAACCTATGAAAGACTAACCTAAAAGCTAACCTAACGAAATTTAAGTACTCTAACCTGTGAAAGAATGCACACTGACTTTATTTAGTGTAAGTTAATTAGTACAGACTCTATGTTGGCTGCACTGGAACACAGAATATTCATTAAAATCAATATGCTGCCACGTCTTCATGTAGTTCAAAATCATGAAAAAATATATTCAAATAATCATTAGAAAACATGATTTTTGTCTCATGAGTACCAATAGTTGTACATAATGCAGCTTTTTATCATGTTTTCAAATATGTATTCGGAATTTCTCCATCACCTACAGTTTTTTTTTAATTTCAATTTCAATTAATGGGTTTAAATAATTATTTTTTTAATAAACCTAGATTTCTTCCCGGAAAATCTTGGCGCAGTGAGCAATGAGCACGGGGAACACTTTCATCAGGAGATTTCAGCTATGGAAAAGAGATATCAAGGCAAATGGAATCCTAATATGCTGGCCGATTATTGTTGGACCATCAAGAGGGATGCTCCACAGGTGAAATATACCAGAAAATTGTAATTTCTTACTTTCTAGGTGAGTCCGAATGTTCGAATATTGTGTAGTTACGAATGTAGAAAATATTAAAGTGTTTGAAATTATAAATGCCTGTCACTCGGAAACCTTGCACGATGGGAGAAAAACTGATATCATATTTGAATTCAGGAGAAACAATACTATCAGAATCACATATTTTTCTTTCTGAGACAAAAAAAAAAGTTTATTTTTTGTTGCTCAGTGCAATCATTAGAAAACATGTAAAAGAGCATTGTAAATGATGGGAAATAATTTGAAAAATGAAACCCTAAGAATAGAATTTTACAGGAGTTTATGAAGGAATTTTTAAAAAATGTGTGTTACAGGTTGTAAAGTTTACCCGGATTAACTTTTAATTTGATTATGAGTAAACACACAATAATAACTAAATTATCGTCATATAATTCTTACCTAGTCTTAAGTAGACTTTAGTTATATTTAAATTAATATTGGGAAGTAAACATTATGAGGTTATATCATTAATAGTGAGTGGAGAACATATTTTTAACGACTCACCTCATATAATTTCAAAATTCCAGTGGAAGCCATGACTGAAGAGGGACAAGATATTGTCTGAAACCGTCAGTATCAAAGAAATTTGAAATTATATGAGGTGAGTCGTTAAAAATATGTTCTCCACTCACTATTAATGATATAACCTCATAATGTTTACTTCCCAATATTAATTTAAATACAAATTCACTCAATATTTTTAATAATAGATTATTCTACAACGGAACAATGTTATTACTTCTATAAAAATGTGTAGCTCATGTCATCTCTGAAGCGTCAAGTTAGGAAAATTCAATAAAAATACGTAACAACATTCATATCTGAATGATTGAATACATTTTATTTCAAGGTTAAATTATTCTTTCACATAATTTCAACTTGCATTGTGCAAAATAAGTGAAATCTAGCAACAAATATCACACAGTATCCTATGCCTCAAATATTTAACATTTTATAATAATAAAACCATAAAGTTTATTATGCTGATTCAACAATGCAAAATAAATCACATCATTTGATTAATATTTTTAGGCACATTTGTTAATATCTAGCAGAATTGTGGTTCTTAAACTCAGTCAGTGCAATCAAATTTATAAATAATTCAGTGTGTCCAAACTTGTAAAGTAATCATTAAATAATAATTATTAGCTTCAAAATTCAAAACTGGGCGTGAAAGTGCCAACAAATTTTCTAAGAGGGCTCTTATTTCAGCTTGAAGTTCTTTTATGTGCCATAAAACTAAGACATGGACCCACAATTTTACTTACCTTCAGAAGGAAGACATACTAAGGATTTTTATGCCCTCTGACCAGGTTTTTATTCTCAAATCTTAAGTTAAAACTTAACATGGTAGCCAGTAGCCTATCAAGAGTATTAATGTTTAATAATAATTATTATTAAAAGCAATTAAATTGGTATGGGCACGTAAGACGAATGCAAGAAGAAAGGTTACCCAGAAAACATTGGAATGGTGTCCATCTGGAAGAAGAAAGAAAGGAAGGCCTCGAAACTCGTGGATGCAAGAAATAAGAACTGGAATGAGAATAAGAGGACTGGTATGGATGGATAGAGATGAGTGGAGAAGGAAAAATAAAACTTTAGGCACAGAAAGATGTGTAAACATTAAAAATATGTACATAAATAAATTATTACAATAAAATTATTATAATTATCATTATCACCATTGCATAGTGGTTAAGGCACTGCGCTACAAACCGGAAGGTCGAGGGTTCGAGTCCCGGTGGGGTCAGGATTTTTAAACTGACCCAACCCTTCTGGCAGCACTATAACCCTGGGGTCGACTCAGTCTCCAACAGAAATGAGTACCAGATGCTTGTTCTGGGGGTAAAGGCAGCCATTGCACAGGGATGACAACCCGGCTGATATCAAGTACTGATTGTCCAGAAAAAGTGGGAGCCTTAACCTGCTACTACCCCCAAGGGCCTCCTGAGGCCTATAGTGGGATCACTTTACTTTACTATTATTCATCATCATCATCATTCATGCAAGTATTAGGCCCTGTGGCCTGTTGCGGTCTCAAAGAGGAATTTTCCATCCAGCGCTTTTTTGGACGTCCCAGCGATCTTTTGCCTTGGGGTCAGTAGCGAAGTATGGCTTTTGGAATTCTATGAGACGGCATTCGTTGAAAATGGGCTTTCCAGTTGTTCTGGTAGTTTTGTATATCCTGAAGAATTGGGTTCTACATCCAACTCTTCCATAATTTCCTCATTTCTTTTATGGTTTACTATTATTATCATACAAAATGCTATTATTATTTTATTACGTAGAAAAAAATCAGATTCAATATCTAAAAGTATAAATTTAATCAAAATTACAGTGGGAAGTAACAGTATGAGGTAATTTTCAATCTTTAAATGTGTTGGATAAAATGTTTTGCATCTCACTTCATAAACTTCCTTGTTTTCATGATACCGGTTTCGAAGGCCTTTGTCTTCATTCAAACTCCAACTGTTGAAATTTTACCATTACCACCATCTTCCGAACTGCCATCTGGTGTTGATTTTATGAACTTGGAGATTAAATTTTGCTCACCGGGAACTTCAAAATTCAAACTTTAAAAATAGTGTAATTGAAAAATTGGCAATTGCAGCTCATAGTTTGTAAGAGAATCACATAATTGGAAGAGAAACTTCTAAAACATTTAGAGAAGCCTTTGGAAGTGACAGTTTGGGAAAAGATATACACTCAGAATAACAAATATACATTCATGAATTTTGAAGTTTGCAGCAAGCAAAATTTAATCTTCAAGTTCATAAAATTGGCATCAGATGGCAGTTCAGAAGATGGTGATAACTGAAAAATTTCAATGGTAATGGAAAAATCCAAGGAGTAAGTCCTCCAGGAGGGACTTTCAAGCCATGGATCCCAAGTGTGAAGATTTTCAGGCTCGTAAAAGATCCTTAACCCCAAATAAAGAGGTCTCTAATCATCCTAGTAACACCTTAATTGCCTACTAGATGTCTCATTGTGTCAGTATGTTGACCACATACCAATCATGACAGCTTTTGGAAAATAAGCATAACTAAATTATTTAAATTAATATTGGGAAGTAAACATTATGAGGTTATATCATTAATAGTGAGTGGAGAACATATTTTTATCGACTCACCTCATATAATTTCAAATTTCTTTGAAACCGTAGGTATCAAAGAAATTTGAAATCATATGAGGTGAGTCAAAAAAATTATGTTCTCCACTCAATATTAATAACTAAATTAAATTGGTCTAATAATTATATTATTATGAGTCTGTTTATCTTACCTCAATATTAAGGTAAAAGTAAAGTAATCCCACTACAGGCCTCAAGAGGCCCTTCGGGTAGTAGGAGGTTAAGGCTCCCACTTTTTCTGGACAATCGGCACTTGATGTCAGCCGGGTTGTCAGCCCTGCGTGACGGTCGCCTTTACCCCCAGAACAAGCGTCTGGTACTCATTTCCATTAGAGGCTGAGTCGACCCCAGGGTCATAGTGCCGCCAGAAGGTTTGGGTCAGTTTAAAAATCCTGATCCCACCGGGACTTGAACCCTCGACCTTCTGGCTTGTAGCGCAGTGCCTTAACCACTATGCTACGGCGTACCCCCCAATATTAAGGTTCAAGAACAAATCAACATTAATATTGAGGCAAGATAAACAGACTCAAAATAATATAATAAAAAGAACCTCAAAATATTACTTCCTAAAATAAAACATTGGTCTAATAAAGGAGAGGCTAAGATGCAATATTGGGCCATTGTAGATAGATTTAGATTATTATTTAATAAAAAGAAATATATGATACTGAAAAATAATAATACCTCAAAATTATTTTCTGAAGTTAAACTCAACTAAAACACATATGACCCTTGCAGCTGTACAGAGTTGAGAACCACTGGTGCGTCGCATAACAATTACCACTTTTATCTGCAATATTAAAATATAATACAGAGCAAATAGATGTATCAGTCCTCTAAAGAAATGCTTACTTTATATTATGTAGCACACAGTAACAATAGTGAATAAGATTTGAAGATTTACTCTGAATTTTTACTCATCGTTATTGTAGAAGAATACAAAATACATTAATATTTAAAAATATTTTATGAACCACAACGATATGGGGCCGAGACAAGGAAAAAGGGGCAGGGCATCCCCAATACAGAGATCTCCCAAGAGTTTAGTGCAGTGATGGGTGTCCAGTAGACTAGAATAACAAGAGACAAACAGAGGTGGAAAAAAGCAAGAGTAAAACTAGAAAAATAATAATAATAATAATAATAATATTGATTAAATAATAATAATAATAATATATATATATATATATATATATATATATGGATGGACAGAGAGGAATGGCGTTTGGTTTCTGGAAGACTGCGGCAGCGGCCATGATACCGGATGATGATATATATAGATATATAGTCCACCACTGTGGTCTCGAGGTAGTGTGCTGCCTTGTCATGCAGTGAGCCCAGGTTCGACCCTCATTGGGGCAGTTTTTCTGGGTGAGGTTTTTATCGGGGTTTTTCCTCACCTGTAAGACAAATGTCAGGAAAACTTTAAGGCCCAAACGGTCCCCGAAATCATATGGCCATCATCATCCTTATCATCATCCTTCACCGGTGTGGAAAGCAACGGGAAGTTACTACACCTACAATTCCCTAGTAAAGCTGCAAAGCATAGCATTGTATGGTGCAGAGACTTGGACATTACGACGGAATGAGGAAAAGCAACTGGCAGCTTTTGAGATGTGGATATGGAGAAGAATGGAACGTATGAAATGGACAGACAAAGTAAGAAATGATGATGTGCTAGACAGAGTGGGTGAAAGAAGAACAATGCTGGAACTCATAAAGAAGAGGAAAAGATATTGGATTGGCCACTGGCTAAGAAGAAACTGCCTGCTGAAGGATGCCCTAGAAGGAATGGTCAACGGAAAGAAAGTTAGAGGCAGAAAAAGACATCATAAGATAGACAATATTAAAATAAATGGTTTGTATGCAGATACAAAAAGGAAAGATGAGTTAAGGAAAGAGTGGAGAATGCTGAGTTTGCAGTGAAAGACCTGCTCCTGAGCAGAACACTATGAATGAATCGTTTTGTTGATCGTCTACTTGCTGTAATTTCAGGAGCCATTCTCACTATTCTATCTCCAGCGACCTGATTATCGCATAGCATTTCACAAAATAATACACCAACATTTCTCAATGAATGCTTTGAATATAATAATAAAGTAATAGCAAACAAGCAAAAGTTTCATTAGCACCGAAAATGATTACAGTTTGAATAAATTAATCAAAACAACAAAAATGAAAAGATAGAAGATGGCAACAAATCAGGAATTTATCAAATTGATTTTAAAGATTGTGAAAAGATATACATAGTAAAAACAAAAAAGAACTTAAATACAAGATTGAAAGAACACCTTAGAAATATTAAAACCGGAGAAATAGAAAAATCTGCAATAGCTGCACATGCATGGTAGAAAAACACAGAATTGAAACTAAGGCCAAATTACAAAAACAGTTAGAAAAATCTAAGGAACTCACAATATGGGAGAAAATTTACATCTGCAAAAATAAAAAGAAAACCATGAATTTTGAAATTCCCAGAGAAAAAGAAAAACGTTAAACTGAAAATATATAAAACTATTATTCTACCAGTTATATTATATGGGTGCAAAACATGGACTCTTACTTTAAGGGAGGAAAGGAGATTACGAGTAATTGAGAATAAAGTACTTAGGAAAATGTTTGGACCAAAGAGAGGTGAACAAACAGGTGAATGGAGAAGACTACATAACAATGAACTACACGGTCTTTATAGGAAGCCAGATATAATAAGAACAGTTACGTCTCATAGACTGCAATGGGCAGGACATGTTGCACGTATGGGGAATGAAAGACGTGCATGGAAGCTTCTTGTAGGAAAGCCAGAGGGAAAATGCCCAGTTGGTAGACCAAGAATGAGGTGGAAGAATAACATTAACTATGATTTGAGCGAAGTAGATTATACAGAGAATGATTGGAAAGCATTAGTTCAGGATAGGGATGTACAGAGAGCTTATGTCCCTGTGGCCATGAACCTACGGGTTCAATAGTGCCAGTGAGTAAGTAAGTAAGTAAGCAAGCTCATCAGTCGGCCAGCAGAGGAAGCAGAAATCAACTTACAGGATGGTCAACTGCAAAATAACAGTTGGAATGCATTGACAATGTTGTGCAAAAGCGATGAAACAGGTCTGCGTAAAAATCAAGAAATATGAGGCGAGTCAAAATAATCAACTCATTAATAATTCAAAGAAGCCTCGTTGTGTTTCCTTCTTGTATCTTGTAAGCCCATGTTTCCCTTAACAGAGATTTAGGCGCTCTCCCCCTACAGGGAAGAATTTGAACCATACTAATTTAGTTACACTTGTTTTCATATAGATGTCATTTGAGTGGTTCGTGGTCAGCATTCCGCCTCATACTGATATCTAGGAAACCAAGGTAGTACTAGGACGGGAAAAATTTGGTAAATTTTGCTTAGAGGCCTTTTCATTCAGGCTTAAGGATCTTTTACGAGCCTGAAAATCTTCAGACTCGGGACCCACGGCTTAAAGTCCCTCCCGGAGGACTTGCTCCTTGGATATTTCCATCCTAAAAAATCCATCGACCCCGACTGCATTTGAACCCCCAACCCTTGGGACCAGAGGCAAGGAGCATAACCACTAGTCCACCGCGGCCGATCTACAAATATTAAATAAAAAAACCTTCAAATCTTATTTACTCTTATCTTTAACAAAATCACAACCAAAGTTAAGCATTATGATTAGAACATATTAATATTTCTAACCAATCAGTTTAGTTCTATTGTTTAATGACCTCATCAAGTTCACACAAAATGTAATAATATAAAGTATGAAAAAATTGAATGATGTTGTTTTTAAAAAGAAATGAGAACTTTTTCTTCTCTCTCACATCAGAATACAGTGTAAATCTGTAAGTTTGTTTTAAGCATTCATGCATTTAATTTATGAAAATCTCTCATAATAAGAATCATTCAATTCTTTTATTAATCATATGTGCATTTTGATAATCCTTCTTTTATTATAAGTAAGAAAAGTGCCTTATTTTATATCATTACTTTTATTGCATGATTTAAGCAGAATGTTTATGATATTTTAATTGTATAAGAAAAATAAAAATAATTTTATTCATTACTGGTATTCAAATTATTCTTCAACAATTCTGAAATTTGAACAATTTATTATTTCAGAAGTATTTTTCTTTCTCTCGTTTTTTGAGCCTTCTTCCACAGCAATTATCTCGCACTATTGACATTGGTTCCCTTCGACCTCCAGCAGGAATTTTACCTTTTAACCCTCTTCAAATCACTTTAACAACCCCTTGGGTCTCCCTCATAAGCAAAGAGAAAGTACTAGATGTTTTTCAGACCATGCATGGGCAGCCACTGCAGATTTTTCTACTTCCCCTTTCTTGACATTCCTGAGATGTTCTTTCACTCTTGTTTTCAAATTTCTCTTAGTTTTTCCCTATGTAGAATTTCTCTGAAAAAATCTTATAGAGAAAGAAGCTAAATTATTAAAACAAATAGAAAAACCAAAAGAACTTATTGTTTGGGAAAAGATCTACATTCAAAAGAGCAAAAAGAAGAAATTGATGAACTTTGAAATTCCCGGTGAGAATGACCTGGTTTCGAAGTTTTTCAGCCAGTCAATGGAAGGAGTGAAGGATGGCTCATCAAGACGACATAACAACAGTCATGACGATACTGAGGATGGAACAGAAACTATGTTCCAAAACTAGTTTATAGTCAAATAAGAAGAACAATATGAGGCGAGTGATAAAAAATTCTACCTATGGGGTGAATCATAAATATGGCTATATGTTTGATCGCGTTGTGTGATGAAAATATTACCATTACAGGAAATATGAAATTACCGTTGGAAAGGCAATTATTCAAATTACAACAATGGAATAAAACAAAACAGTGTAGAACTTACATAATTAGTCAAAATGGCATTGAATATGTAACAGCAAATTACAATTGCTGCATGGGCAATAACGTATGCTAATGATCGTGAGGCCGCAAGACGTGCAAGACATGAGTTTAACGTAGCATTGTAGCCATCAACATGCTGAAATTAGTGATTGAGGAAGAAATTAGAGCTATTCCTCTAAACATGTATCATAACGCAATGAATGACTTCCCAAAGCGTTGCCAATTATGCTTGGATGTAAACGGTGAACAATTTGAAGCAATAAAGTGACTTGCTTAGTGTTATTTTTATATTTGAAGAGAAAAATTTTCGCCTAGACCGGGACTCGAACCCGGGATCCTTGGCTTTCCAGGCCAAGTGCTCTACCAACTGAGCTACCGAGGCAAGTTACGATCTAGACGCAAATTTTTCTCTTATGTACATTGTAATTCCCTCGCGCCAAATGCTTGAAACCATAGCTTCTATCTTTGCAAATGGCGGCTTCTTAGTTAAGAAGACATTTATTGGGAATTTAACACTACTTTATAGCCAGTAGGGCTTCTATTGACGATTTTATTATTAATTTAACACTTCTCATTGAAGGATAAATTATATTTGAAGAGAAAAATTTTCGCCTAGACCGGGACTCGAACCCGGGACCCTTGGCTTTCCAGGGCAAGTGCTCTACCAACTGAGCTACCGAGGCGAGTTACGATCTAGACGCAAATTTTTCTCTTAGTGTTGTTGCAAGTGATTTGTTTTATTCTATTGTTGTAATTTGAAGGATTCCCTTTCCAATGATAATATCATATTTCCTTTAATAATAATATCTTCGTCACAAAATGCGTTCAAACGTATAGCCATATTTCTGAATCACACTGTAAATAAATATACCTCATAGTGTGAATTCCTAAAATAAGTAATACATTTTGAGTTTTGCAAGCATAAGTATACACAGCCTCAACTTTTATATAGAAAGATGTTGGGCACTTCAGTGTATTCATCATAATAAGCTATGTCACTAAGTTATGTAGATAGGAAATAACACTATGAGATTTTTTAATTTGTTTATTTTTTATTATTTCACTCACCTCATACTTGAAATTTGAACACTATGTTATTAAGTTATTCATAATTATGAAGTATGAGGCGAGTGAAATAATAAAAAATAAACAATATTAAAAAACCTCATAGTTACTTATTTTAGGAATTCTCACTATGAGGTATATTCATTAAGGTAGAATATTTTTATCACTCACCTCATATTGTTCTTCTTATTTGATTATAAACTAGTTTCGGAACACAGTTTCTGTTCCATCCTCAGTATTGTCACGACCGTTGTTCTGTCGTCTTGAAGAGCTGTCCTTCTCTCCTTCCATTGGCTGACTGAAAAACCTCGAAACCAGGTCATTCTCACCGGGAATTTCAAAGTTCATTAATTTCTTCTTTTCGCTCTTTTGAATGTAGTTCTTTTCCCAAACAGTAAGTTCTTTAGGTTTTTCTATTTGTTTTAATAATTTAGCTTCTTTCTCGATAAGATGTTTTTCAGACCATGCATGGGCAGCCACTGCAGATTTTTCTACTTCCCCTTTCTTGACATTCCTGAGATGTTCTTTCACTCTAGTTTTCAAATTTCTTTTAGTTTTTCCTGGTTTATAATCAAATAAGAAGAACAATATGAGGTGAGTGATAAAAATATTCTACCTTAAACCTCATAGTGTTATTTCCTACCTACATAACTTAATAAAGTTGGCTATCAAGTCATAGGAAAACAAGAATAACGTAAACAACTGAAACAAGATGGCGGCTTCAAACATACAACATTTCAATGAAAATTTTTCGAAAACTAAAATAGAAATTAAAAGATACTTGAAATTAAAAGAACTTAGAAACAAAAGAGCTGCAGATATCAAATTCATTAACAAATGTTTAGAAAAGAATATCACTCCAAAATTTGTCCGGAAAATGGTTAAAAACAATAACAAAAAAAAAATATGAAGTATGAGATGAGAAATAATAAAAAATAAACAATATGTCACTGACTGTTTATTGTATACATGCAGCATACTAAAGGTAAGTAGCAAGGGAGCATCGGTGCTTCCTGCGCTTTAGTTCTGCAGCCTTGCTCTAAACATTACCACAATACAATCATCTTATTCACTTATTTATTACTCAGAACTGACTCACAGCTTCTTTGTAGGCAATAACAAAAATAAATATTTAATTGTGAACATTTTTTCCAATATTCTGTAATTTAGATAGCAGTAATGAATAAAATATTTTATGAAACATGAGAGTAAAGCTGTTTTATTCTTTCCTAGGAATTGTCAATCTATTACTATGCAATCTGCACTAAATTCACTCATTAATAAAATTCCTGTTTCACCCACTTATAGCAAAAATTACTGTAATGAAGCTGATCTAAATACATTTCAAAATAATCCTCTCATTTCTTCATGGTCTTCAGCTCATAAATGCTAGTGGTTTATCAATTTATTTATTTTCAGTCTGATCATCTTACCTCAATATTAATGTTGATTTGTTCTTGGACATGTTTCAAAACAATTCTGTTTTATCGTCAGCTTGTCCAGACTGGTTAGATTTATGTTGCACAACCTGGATGTCGATGTCAGCTCCATCCTGTGGTTGGCCAAAGAACCTCCAAACAAGGTCACGCTCCGTTGGTATTTCAAAATTCATAACTCTGTTTTCGTTCTTCTGAATATAGATTTTTTCACAAATAGTCAGCTCTTTTGTATTTTCTAATTGTTTTAATAATTTGGTGTCTGGATTCATATTATGTTTTTCAGACCAAACATGAGCAGCAAGTGGAGATTTTTCTATTTCCCCATTTTTAATATTTCTTATGTGTTCTCTGGTTCTAATTTTTAGGTTTCCTTTTGTTTTTCATATATATATATATATATATATATATATATATATATCTTTTCACAACCCTTGCATTCAATTTGATATATTCCTGATTTTTATTTTTATCAGTTTTTTTCATTTTTATTGGTTTTTATTAGTTTATTTAAACTCCAACCACAGGATGGAGCTGACATTGACATCCAGGGTGTGCAACATATATCTAACAAGCTGACGATAAAACAGAATTGTTTTGAAACATGTCCAAGAACAAATCAACATGAATATTAAGGTAAGATGATCAGACTGAAAATTAATTAATTAAAATAACCTCAAAATATCACTTCCTAAAATTAAATATTAGTGTTTTATCAATTTTAGTGCCAATATTTTGAAGTTATGGAAATTATTTTTTTCCGATGTTTATAAAATATTTAAATAAATAAAGTGAACATGGACTCAAATTACTTCATAACTTGTTGTGTTCTATTTGAACTAGTTTATTTTTAACATTATGTTAAATTCCCATTAAAAGTCTTCTTAAATAAGAAACTGCCATTTGCATGTTGAGCAACTGTTCGCAAGCCTTTGGTGCTCTTGGGAATTGAAATATAAGAAAAAAAATTGAGTTTAGGTTGGAGGCCTTTGATAGCTCAGTAGCAGAGTAATCTAATATATAAAAATCAATATTTAATTTTAGGAAGTTATATTTTGAGGTTTGACCTTGTTTGGAGGTTCTTCGGCCAACCACAGGATGGAGCTGACATCGACATCCAGGTTGTGCAACATAATGCAACATAAATAAAATCCAGTCTGGAAAATTTGACGATAAAACAGAATTGTTTTGAAACATGTTCAAAAACAAATCAACATTAATATTGAGGTAAGATGTTCAGACTAAAAATAATATAATTAACATCAATTAATTAAATAAAAATAAAACGTAATATAATTATATAATAAATATGAAAATCAAATAAAACTATGTTTTATTTTTATTTAATTAATAAATATACAATCAAGTAAACACCAACTCAATTGATTATAAAAATCAATGTTTGTTTGTTTGTTCGTATTCTATGCAAGGTCATACTGTTGGTCCGATTTTGATGGGTTTTTTTGCAAAATGTTCAGAAGATTTCTGGGATGAACATAGGCTATAAGAGTGTTGTGATATTCAACCCATTCACCCCTAAAAATCACCCTTTATAGTGAAAAATGTGAAGTAAAGTCCCTATTTTGACGCTTAAATGGCTTATGCTGCCTAACCCATAGCAAATACACCAAATTAATGTACACAGAATTGAACATCTCAAAAAACTCTACAAAAAAGTCTGCGACAGCATATATTTATCTACTACAGATAACTCACAATAACCATTTTTGTCTTTCATTGATGACAAGATCGTGATAAGCAGATTCCCGGGCAAGTATAGCAGCTCAAGGCTGGTGGTAAAAACACATTAACATTTATTTAGGAGTAGCAGCACACGCCGGGTTTTAGCTAGTAGCATATAAAACAAGAGGTCCTGCATTCAAACCCCAGTCTAGGCATATACTTTTCTCATCAAATATAATTAAATTTGCCCTACAATGAGAAAAGTTAAATGTATAAAAAAGAATCTTAGAAATAAATATTGAAAGAATTGTTAATGTATTTTCTTACCATGAACTAAGACCATGAAAAAATGAACTTGTTAATAATACAATTCTACCTACTGTAAATACCCTACACCACTATGCCTCTCGAAACGATATCTCAAAATACTTCTTTACTACAAGAAAACTCCTCTATTAGTTAATAATGTTACTAAATTATTAAAATCTCAAATAGTGTTATTTTGTATAGAAATTGTTAGTTATGGAAAAATGTGTTAGAATACCAAACCAACTGCCATTTACCATTCTTACTGTTCTCAATACAATTTTAATAAAAGGAAAATGGATAATTCTTAATAGGAGTAAGTTAGAATGAGTTTAGCAATGTTAATATTGTTAGTACATGAGTTCTGCATTTAAAAGGATGTTAAGTAATAGCATTACAATTTTTCCACTGAATGTATACTAGGGTTACAACTTTTTGGACTTTTGTACAATAAAATATTTCCTGTGCAATGAATGGGTGACCTTTTGCTTAACACCATTAAAAAAGCCCTTCATTTCACTGAGCTTTAAGAAAAGGTCACCCCCAAATTAATATTAAATATTGATATATTTGGGGGTAACCTTTTCTTGAAGCTCAGTGAAATGAAGGCCTTTTTCGATGGTTTTAAGTAAAAGTTCACCCATTCATTGTACAGGAAATATTTTACACCCATTCATTGCACAGGAAATATTTTATTTCACAAAAGTCAAAAAGTTATATCCCTAGAGGATTATAACTTTTTGGACTGTTTGTTGAAATAAAATATTTCCTGTGCATTGAATGGGTGAACTTTTGCTTAAAACCATTGAAAAAGCCCTTCATTTCACTGAGCTTGAAGAAAAGGTCACCCCCAAATTAATATTAAATATTGATATATATAAATATATTTGGGGGTGACCTTTTCTTGAAGCTCAGTGGAATGAAGGCCATTTTTCAATGATTTTAAGTAAATGTTCATCCATCCATTTCACAGGAAATATTTTATTTCACAAAAATCCAAAAAGTTTTAACCCTAATGTATACAGTCCTAGACAAGCTGTTTGACATATGAAGCCTTTCTTTTATATCACTCCATTTTATCATTTACAACCTATAAAGGTTATGTTGATGGTTAATAAATTGAATAGGAAGCAACATTAAGAGGTGCTTCTTAATAAATAACGTGAATGCAGAATTATTTTACCCCATAACTTATTGTGTTCTATTTGAACATGTTTCCATATGCCATGCATACCATCATCAGCATTTCCAGACTGTTGAACTTTATTGTTGTCTCTGGATGTTGACTCCCACTCCATCATTTGGCTGACCAAACAACTTGGAAATCAAATCTTTTTCCCCGGGAATTTCAAAATTTATAATCCTAATTTTGTTCTTCTGGCTGTAGTTATTCTCCCAAATGGTGAGTTCTTTTGTATTTTCCAACTGTTTTAACAATTTAGTGTTTTCAATGATCTTGGTCAGAAAAGCATAAAATCAATGTAAACATAAAATTATTAAAACAGTTGGAAAACACAAAAGAACTCACCATTTGTGAGAAGATTTACATCCAGAAGAAGAAAAATATGATTATGAATTTTGAAATTCCTGGGGGAAAAAAATTACTTGTAAGTTCTTCGGTCAACCAAAAGATGGAGTGGGAGTCGAAATCCAGGGCCAACAACATAAAATTCAACAGTTGAATGCAGGATTTTGCAGGCAGCAATCACAATATTAAGAGATTCCGAGCTATGTGGCCATGTTCCATGACTGGTGTTTCTTCCAGATGTTTCTCCTTCAACTGTGGAGGGCATCTTCAGTGGTAAGTACTTCTAACTACTGTTTCTTGGTCAGAGGCTCGACTGTAATTCACAGTCAAGTGTCCAATCAGAGAACACTATCTAGAGGTACTCACCAATGAAGATGCCTTCCATACTTAAAGGAGAAACACCTGGAAGGAACACCAATCATGGATCATGGCCACATAGCCCGGAATCTCTTAATATTATAAAATTCAAATCCTAATGATGGTATACAGGGTAAATCATAAATATGGCTATACGTTAGATCGCATTGTGTGATGAAAATATTACCATTACAGGAAATATGAAATTACCATTGGAAAGGCAATTATTCAAATTACAACAATGGAATAAAACAAAACAGTGTAGAACTTACGTCATTAGTCAAAATGGTGTTGAATATGCAACAGCAAATTACAATTGCTGCATGGGCAATAACATATGCTAATGATCGTGAGGCCGCAAGCGGGCAAGACGTGAGTTTAACGTAGCATTGCAGCCGTCGACTGTGGGGAAGTGGAAACGGGAAGGATGCAGAAAATCAAACCTCCTGAAAGGGCTCGCATTAGCACGGATGCAGAAACAACAAAGAGAATTGTGGAGGCGTTCGATGCTAGCCCACAAAAATCAACCCGCCAAGCTGCACGTGAGCAGTGATTTGTTTTGTTTTGTTCTATTGTTGTGATTTGAAGGATTCCCTTTCCAATGATAACATCATATTTCCTTTAATAATATTATTTTCGTCACAAAATGTGATCAAACGTATAGCCATATTTCTGAATCACTCTGTATATGGCATATCGAAACAATTAATATAATAAATTTGGGAATTTTTAACATTATGAGGTTTTATTAATAAGAATCAAATGAATTGTGAATTCTTCTTACCTCATACATCTATGTTTTTTTAAACACAGCACCGCAGTATCGCAGAATCATCTTCTCCATCATCAGCTGTTCTTCACAATTCATTTGATTCTTAATATCAAAACATATTAAAATAGAACATAACTTATGAGGCAAGATGAATCCAGATTTACCTTATTCATGTTGATATCGAGCTATGACACAATAATGATGATTATGGTTAATTTATCTAGGACCTCTTTCTCAGTGGAAATATTGTAATATACTCCATATTTACCTTTGCAGAATAAATGCAGCTGCCTGACTCACATCAAAATACAGTAAAACCTGTCTATGAAGGAACATGACGGTTCCTTAAATATATTTCCGTCTTGGCAGTTTTCCTTCTTATAAAGGGTTCCCAAATTACAAGCAAATCATTTAGAGTACTACAGTATCTGCCCACAAATATAGTGAATAAAAAGTCATTCCATTCGCATGCGCACCAACAAACCACTGTTTATCGCTTGATTTTCAGAATTTTTTTCCAAATCGTTTCACATTACCCGATTTTCCTTCAAACCAAATTTTCTTAATTTTGTTCTTGTTTTTTAAAATGTCATAAATTTGGGTTTTGTTTACGCTGATCTTAACAGTTAAATCCTTAGAAATTTGCTTTTTTTTTCTCATGTTCATTTATAACTTGAATTTTCTCTGCAGTGTAACGGTTCTACATGCACGCTTTAAAGACATAACGTATTGAACTGAATTACAGACAAAACAGTGTATGTAACATAGCTCAGTTTGCACGGCAATACAAAACAACTTTATTACACAAAAGCAAGAAGGAACTCAACTACAGGAAGACTTCAAACAGACTGAAGAGTTTCCCAACTCCCTCGCAGGTTACATAAGCAGGCAAGAAAAAGTGAGGGATTCCCCACTGTCACACATAAGAAAGGGTATCCCCGAAATATAATGACAACACAAGAAAGTAAAACAATATAATTCAGAACCGTCATATGCAGAATTTTCACGTGTGATCATTAATACTGTAATTAGAATGTGCTTAAGAATCATTTTCTATCTTACTGAGGTAAAAATTAACTATTTGCATTTAAAAGCCATTCCATTTTTGTGTTATGAAGGTTTTTGTCTTATACAAGACTATTTTACATATAAAATCGTACCATTCTGGAGCCCCCCAGGAGCTATCACCTTGACATGGTGGAGGGGCTTAGTACCCGATGAACCAGACGACTCTACTGGGGAAGATTGACTTAGGTTAATCTTGCTGGTGGGTAAGAGGCGAGGGGAACTAAGTATAGCTCACAACGAAGGAATGGCGTCTGTATCCATATTGGGCGGCCACATCTTCGTCAAGTCTTCAACGGTCAACAGGGCGACAAGGAATAGCACAGCTAAACTTGTAAGGCTTGAAGAGCGGAAGAAGCAGCCCTCTCTTGGGGGGTGGATACCCAGAGGAGCATGTTTGGAGGCTCAGAGGAAGCAGCCCTTCCACCATCCTTGTCCTGTGAAGCGCTCGTAACGCTTCCAGGAGACATTCATCTTACTGAGAAGCTTCATGGAAGTTGGAAGAACTAGAAGACGTTGGGCTGATGCATTATGAAGTCGGAACGGGCAATTGCCTAATCCCTGGAGTGATGATGATGATGATGACCATTCTGGAGATTTTTTTTCCGTTTCTACAGGTTTCCTTCTTATAAAGCTTCCAGCTTAGACAGGTTTTACTGTATTACAGTATGGAGTTGCTTAAATATTACAGTATATTCATAACAATTTTAATTTATTAATAAATCACTCAATATACATTCTCTACAAAACAAAATATAAAGTGTATCTATGTGCAAAATAAGTTTTTTGTGCATGTTGTGTTGTATAATAAAGCTATCCACTCTCAAAATTAATATTATTCACAAAGCAGCAGAACATTTTCTCTTGCAGGAATTTTACTTCTGTAGTACGACATTTCTCTATGTGAAAATATAAATGAAACATGACATATGGGATGTATCTTCCCCAAAAATGTTGTATGAGATGAACTTTAACCTCAATATTTCATGAATATTCACAGATGAATTTTTAAAAGTTTCAATATTTTCTAAATAATTTCTATCAGTGGCATCACAGAGTTATTTTATATTCATTGCCTTGAGTTTATGAAATAACCGTTTCAATTAAGGAAAAATATAGTATAACCTATGTCTTTATAAAATTAGTAAAGTTAATAATTTAATAAATACTATTATTTAACACAAACAATAGTTCAACAATAGAAATGAATAAATTAAATTTACAATGAAAACAATTTTTATAAAATATCAAATAACACAACATAAGTTTTTTTAAGTACTATAAATAACAATTTAGTGAAATTGCCACACAATATTTATTTTATTATTCTAGCCTTTCAATTTTGACCCCTTCATCTTCATTCCACGAGATGATACATCAAGTATGCTAGTATCTGCAGTACTTTTCAAAATTATAGCATTTAATAAAACTAATTTAAATGAAATGAGCTGCAAAGGTTGTAAAACTTCAGAATTCTTATAAAAAATTGGAATTAATTTTTTTTAATCCACTTTTCTCAAATTCAACAATCTACTGTAGTATTTGAAGAAAAAAAAATACACCTAGACTGCAGTTTGAACCCAGGACCTTCAGCTTTATACACTAATGCTCTACCGTCTAAGCTATACTAAGCCTTCAATCTAAATGCAAATTAGCATATAAAGCTAAAGGTCCTGGGTTCGAACCCCAGTCTAGATATATATTTTTCTACATTTTTATTATTCATTTCATACATCTCAACGATGGATAAATTACATTTGAAGAGAAAAATATACGCTCAGACTGGAGTTTGAACCCAGGACCTTTAGCACTCTAGGCGAATGCTCTACCAACTGAGCAATCTAAATGCAAATCTTTCTCTTATATACGCTGTTAATTCCCACATTAATTAACATTATAATCCATTATATAATAATATATATGTAATTAACATTATATTAATGTTCATTAATAGAATTAAGGGGGGTGATGAGTGAAAAATTGACCATTTGAGATCAAAATTGACATTTTTTTTTTGTTTTTTGTACTAGAAAATAGCTTGTACTCTAATCTATATGTTGGCAAAGTTTCAGAGGCCTATGGCGCTTCTAGTGCCCTAAATTATGTCAGAGTTAAAAGGCTGCGCCAGTTAAATACCACCTGCATGCAAATCTCTAAACTTGTTTTTCCACACTTTTATTTCCACTGCATTTTTGTACATTCAAAATTGAATAGAATTCAGAAATGTTGTCTTAGAAGGTTCAAATTTTTACTGCATGTCCTAAAAACAATGGGTAACAAAGTAGTGCATGGGTTTCATGATTGAAGTAGTATTTTAAGAAATAAAAAATAAAATATGTGCAATTAATTTTTTTTGTAATTCCACGCATGAGGTACAACATTTTTTTCCTCCCTTTGTATTCACATTATAAGAATTCTAACGCATGACGTTTTTCTAAATATTTTATGGGTCTTGTAAAAAAAATCAGACATTTTACTAAAAAATTGTGGAACCCATTTAATTATAATATATGCAATTTTTTTTAAATATAATATTTAATAACTCGTAAAATAAATGTCTCATATGAATGAAACTCAAACACGTCATTATGTATCGTGCAGTGAGTGTTTCTACAAAAAATCAAGTCTCTAGCTCAAAAAATGTAGAAAATAGAAATTTCACCTATCACCCCCCTTAATTAACAGTGTATATAAGATACAGATTTACGTTTAGATTGGAGTTTCTCAGGTAGCTCAGTTGGTAGAGCATTGCCTAGAGTGTGAAAGGTCCTGGGTTCAAATCCCAGTCTGAGTGTATATTTTTCTCTCCAAATATAATTTGTCCTTCAATGAGAAATGTTAAATTTATAATAAAAATCTACTGTACGTCTGTTAAAAATATAGAAAATTAAAAACTAGTTTCTAATTAATTTATTTAAAATAACTTATTTATTTTAGAAAAATAAGGGCATTTTAAGAGGGTTTAGCCCTTTATGCAGCTGTATTATGACATAATATTGTTTAACAATACCTTTTTCTGCTACGAGACTAGTTTTCATGACAGGAGCGAGTTCGTAAATCTTGAAATTTTGCCAAGAATATGCTATGCATAGGGGCATGCCGTAGCGTAGTGGTTAAGGCACTGAGCTACAAGCCAGAGGGTCCCGTTTGTTGTCAGGATTTTTAAACTGACCCAAACCTTCTGGCGGCACTATGGCCCTGGGGTCGACTCAGCCTCTAACGGAAATGTGTACCAGACGCCTGTTCTGGGGTAAAGGCGGCCGTCACGCAGGACTGACAACCCGGCTGACATAAAGTGCCGATTGTCTAGAAAAAGTGGGAGCCTTAACCTCCTACTACCCCAAGGGCCTCCAGGCCTGTTGTGGGATCACTTTACTTACTTACTTACTTACTTATATGCTATGCATATCCAAAGAAAACCAATTACTGTATTCGATGTTTTTATTATTAATTTCATACATCTCAATGATGGATAAATCATATTTAAAGAGAAAAATTATACGCTCAGACCGGGACTTGAACCCGGGACCCTTGGTTTTCTAGTCCAAGTGCTCTACCATTTGAGCTACCTGAGCAAGTACCGATCTAAACGCAAATCTTTCTCTATATACGTTGAAATTCCCGCCCCAGGTAGCTCAAATGGTAGAGCACTTGGACTAGAAAACCAAGGGTCCCGGGTTCAAGTCCCGGTCTGAGCGTATAATTTTTCTCTTTAAATATGATTTATTCATCTCATACTTTGTCCTCAGAGAACAAAAAAGAACAAAAAACAATAAAAGAGAACCTAAAAAATTACATAAAATCAACAAGCAGTACAAAAGATAATATCTTTAATAAGAATTTCAACATTAAAGAGTTAAACATAGCCATTAATAGTTTAAAATCAAACAAATCTCCAGGAGCAGATAATATACATGCAGAATTTCTCAAACACCTTGGCAATAAAGCCAAAACTCAATTGCTCTCCCTTTATAATCTTTCTTGGAACACAAAAGTTCCTGATGATTGGAAAAAAGCTATTATAATACCTATTTCGAAAACAAAAAAATCAACAAATACTTTTTCAAATTATCGCCCAATAGCACTAACTAGTGTAATTGTTAAAACTATGGAAAAAATGATTTCAAATCGATTTAAATTGGTATTTAGAAACCAATAATTTACTTTCACCCAATCAAGCTGGATTTAGAGAATTACAATCAACAAATCAACAAATTGTACACCTAAGTCAAGCTATTAAAGACAGTTTCAACAGAAAAGAAGACACTCTGGCAATGTTTGTTGATTTCCAAGGAGCATATGACTCTATTTGGAGATATAAAATTATTAGAAAAAATGCAGACTTTAGGCATTCAAGGGAATATGCTACTTTGGATCAGCAATTTTCTCATCCAACGGTTCATCGCTACAAAGTATAATAATCACCTCTCTAAATACCAACAAACACATCGAGGTTTACCACAGGGTTCTGTACTCAGTACCATTCTCTTCAATATCTACATTAATGATCTACCTAAGCATATAGAAAAGCTCGAAACGAAAACCCTACTTTTTGCTGATGATGTTGTAATATGGGTCTCCAAACCGAAAAAAACCAAAGTCAACAATTAATAACCATAGCCCAACAATCACTAATACAGTTAGAGAATTGGACATCCCAGAACTTAATGAAGATAAATATACAGAAAACAAATTATCAACTATTTACATTAAGAAAGAAACCACTACCCATCACTCTGAAATTGGAGGGTGAATTATTAACTCAAACACATGAAGCAAAATATTTAGGAATAACTCTGGACACAAAATTAACATGGAAGAAACACATGGAGAATATATGTACAAAGATAGAAACAAGGTTACCATTATTAAAACGATTAGCAGGGAAAAAGTGGGGTTGCAACACACAAACCCTAAACACCTTCTACCAAATGTACATAAAACCTGTACTTCAATATTGTGAAGAAATCCTAGTAACTACTAAAGTGGAAAAACTTAATAAATTGCAGAACCAAATCCTCCGTCTGATAACAGGAGCCGTTAAAACAACACCAATCACTGCCATGCAAATCTTAACAAATAACCCAAACATAGCATCTGAAATTGAGAAAACAGCAGTCACACAGTATGAAAAATTTTTAAGGCTACCCCATAATAACTGGACCCAAAGAAAACCACAAGTATGTTTAAAATCTCAGCAAAGCTTCCTAAGCATTGTACAAGAAATCAAACAGAAATTGCAACTTCCACATTCAAAAGAAAATATGCAGATGAGAAACAACCCTCTAGAATTTTTGGAAATCGAATATAACCTTCATTTAACAGAAGACATCAAGAAATCTGAAACTCCTCCATATATTTTAAAACAAATGTCACTGGAAATGATAAATCTAAGATACCCAGCTCCTGAATGGATACATATTTTTACAGATGGCTCCAGCCTACCAAATGATGGTGGCACTGGTGCTGGTGCAGTATGTCCACTTTTTTCCTTTTATCGTAAACTAAACACAAATTCAACAAACTTTGATGGCGAAATTCTAGCAATTTTCTTAAGTTTACAAAATCTTTTATATCACATCCAAAAATTTACAAAAGTTGTAATTCTATGTGACTCCAAAGCAGCCATTCTTGCTATAACACGAGACACAACACCCAAAAGCATCAAAATTATCGAATGTCACAAAATGATAAAACATTTATCCCGTCTACATAAAAAAGTTGTACTTCAATGGATTCCGGCCCATTGTGGAGTGACAGGCAATGAAATAGCCGATTTTCTAGCCAAGAAGGGTAACAAAATTGTTTCAAACCCAACTTCTGCTCCAGTTTCCTTTCACTCTATCAAAAGAATTATCTCAAATAAATACATCAATAAACTTAGAGAAGAATACACCACCAAAACATCTGGAAAAGGAATGGGAAAATCTACAAGCTTATGACATTACTACATTACAAAGAAAATCTGCAGTAGCAACATTCAGACTGCTAACGGGACATGACTGCTTGAATAAACACCTACACAGAATTGGCATAACAGATTCACCTAAATGCCCTTTTTGCAATTTAAATGAAGATATGGAAAGAAACCATCTCCTCCGTTGTCCAGCTTTTGTAGAAGAGACCAGCCTTTCTGCTAAATATTGGAGTGCAAGAGAGCGAATGATTTCATTATCAAGTGCTCAACATTAGATACCAACCAACCAACCATCATTGAGATGTATGAAATTAATAATAAAAACATCGAAAATAGCCGTACTGGCATTTATAATGTAATGTATAATTCCCAAATATGTCTTCTTAATATAGGAGCCGCCATTTGCAAAGATAGAAGCAAAGGCTTCAAAGCATTTGGGGCGGGAATTTCAACGTATATAGAGAAAGATTTGCGTTTAGATCGGTACTTGCTCAGGTAGCTCAAATGATAGAGCACTTGGACTAGAAAACCAAGGGTCCCGGGTTCAAGTCCCGGTCTGAGCGTATAATTTTTCTCTTTAAATATGATTTATCCATCATTGAGATGTATGAAATTAATAATAAAAACATCGAAAATAGCCGTACTGGCATTTATAATGTAATGTATAATTCCAAATATGTCTTCTTAATATAGGAGCCGCCATTTGCAAAGATAGAAGCAAAGGCTTCAAAGCATTTGGGGCGGGAATTTCAACGTATATAGAGAAAGATTTGCGTTTAGATCGGTACTTGCTCAGGTAGCTCAAATGGTAGAGCACTTGGACTAGAAAACCAAGGGTCCCGGGTTCAAGTCCCGGTCTGAGCGTATAATTTTTCTCTTTAAATATGATTTATCCATCATTGAGATGTATGAAATTAATAATAAAAACATCGAAAATAGCCGTACTGGCATTTATAATGTAATGTATAATTCCCAAATATGTCTTCTTAATATAGGAGCCGCCATTTGCAAAGATAGAAGCAAAGGCTTCAAAGCATTTGGGGCGGGAATTTCAACGTATATAGAGAAAGATTTGCGTTTAGATCGGTACTTGCTCAGGTAGCTCAAATGGTAGAGCACTTGGACTAGAAAACCAAGGGTCCCGGGTTCAAGTCCCGGTCTCAGCGTATAATTTTTCTCTTTAAATACAATTACTGTATTATTTAAAATTTAAATATGAATATAGGAAAAGAAGAGAGTATAAGATAGGATCGTTAAGAGCATCAAACTACAAAATGGAGATATACTTCTCCAACAACTGCTACATTCAAAACTACTGCATTTAATAAAATTATATTTTATTTCACCTTTCCACTGTCTTCTCCACCTAGTGCCCAGCTCTTATTCCTTCCAAAGGCTATTTTTTCTACATCCTGTAAATCAAATTAATTTATAATTCTTAAATATGGTTTTAACTTTGATTAAATGTATTTAATAAATTCAGTTTTTATCAAGTAATTTTCAAATTTATGGTTTCCCTCTTGTCTAGCCTTTCCAGTCCAATTGATCAGATTCAGACTTGGTTTTTCGATTTGAACCCTTGTTTCTTTACAGTCTTGATATAATAGAGTACAAATGTTCTAACTTTTTTCACCATATTTGAGTTTGTATTTTTTAACATTCTTACCTCATATGTTTATTCTGTTGGACGATTATTTCAAAGCTGTTGTTCCATCTTCAGCTTGTCACAAACTGGTTTTTTTTCTTTTCATCAAGTTGTCGGCTCTGGATCTGTGTTCCAAGGAACTTGGTAATGAGGCTCCTTTCTCCAGGAATTTCAAAGTTCATAATTTTCTCCTTGTTCTTCTGTATATAGATTTTTTCCCATATTGTGAGTTCATTGGTATTTTCTAACTGTTTTAATAATTTTGTATTTATATCTATTTTGTGTTTCTCTGTCCAAACATGAGCTGCTACTGCAAATTTTTCCACTTCTCCCTTTTTTCATTTCTTATGTGTTCTTTAGTTCTAATGTTTAAATTTCTCTTTGTTTTCCCTATGTTTACTTTATCACAATTTGCACATTTTATTTGAAATATTCCTGATTTTTTATTATCTTCAATTTTTTCATTTTTGTTGGTTTTCATACGTTTTTTTAAACTATAATCATTCTTTGGTGCTAATTTGATGTAGAAATAAAATGTGCAGATTGTGATAAAGTATGCGTAGGGAAAACAAAGAGAAATTTAAACATTAGAACTAAAGAACACATAAGAAATGTAAAAAAGGGAGAAGTGGAAAAATCTGCAGTAGCAGCTCATATTTGGACAGAGAAACACAAAATAGATACAAATACAAAATTATTAAAACAGTTAGAAAATACCAATGAACTCACAATATGGGAAAAAATCTATATACAGAAGAACAAGGAGAAAATTATGAACTTTGAAATTCCTGGAGAAAGGAGCCTCATTACCAAGTTCCTTGGAACACAGATCCAGAGCCGACAACTTGAAGAAAAGAAAAAACCAGTTTGTGAACAAGCTGAAGATGTAATAGCTTTGAAACAATCGTCCAACAAAATAAATATATGAGGTAAGAATGTTAAAGAATACAAACTCAAATATTAAATTAAACCTCATAATGTAACTTCCTAAAGATTTTTAAAAAAAAATTTTTTCACCATGATTGCAATGGTTTTATTTTCTAACCAACTGCCATCTGGTGTAATTTAGAAAATTACTCTTTCAAAAATTTAATTTGGCGCAACAAACATATGTCAATAGAAAGCAAAACCCGCATATACAAAACGATAGTTCGACCAGTTATCGTATATGGAGCAGAAACTAGGGCTGATACAACAAAAACTAAACAAATAATAAGCACATGCGAAATGAAAATCTTAAGAACTATTCAGGGGAAAACATTATTTGATAAAATACACAACACAGAAATTAGGGACAAATGCCATATTCAAGACATAACCAAATTTATTATAGATAGACGAAAATATTGGAAAGGTCATATAGAAAGAATGAAAGAAAATCAGCTTACAAAAAGAGCTAAAGAAGATAGATCAATGGACGGGAAAAGAACAAGAGGAAGACCAGCCAAGAGATGGATAGACAGTGAATGCACATCCAGTACGTCTTCCTCCGAGGAGTGATTTTGGAAATAAACAGGATGAAAATCCTACAAATTAAGTTTAAGAAGAAGAAGACTCTTTCAAAAGTACACCAAATGGCAGTTCGGATAATTACTGGAAAAAGAATAAAATTGACAGTCGTGAAAACAGCCGATGATGGGGAAGATTGTTCTCCGATACTGCGGTGCTGTGTTTAAAAAAACATAGAGGTAAGAGGTAAGAAGAAATCACGATTCATTTGATTCTTATTAATAAAACCTCATCATGTTAAAATTCCCAAGTTTATTATATTAAGTAATAAATAACCAAGGAAAAACTTTTTGTGCAATACAAACAAACTGATTAATTCTTTTACATAAGGAACCAAGTGAATAATGCTGTCACCGATAGATACAAAAAAATATATAAATTGCATTAAATTAATGTTGGGAAGTAAACATTATGAGGTATAATCATTAAAATTCATCGGAGAACATATTGTTTAAACAACTCACCTCATAGGATTCATGCTTCCATGATATCGCGATTTCAGTCGGAGTTATGGCTGAAGATGAACATGACTATGTTTGAAATTGTGATATCATGGAAGCATGAATCCTATGAGGTGAGTTGTTTAAACAATATGTTCTCCGATGAATTTTAATAATATAAATTCCAACTTGTAACTATAATCATCACCAACTGTTGACACACACCAATTGGAATCCTGTCTTTTTCACAGAACCAGTTAACCATCGATCCCCAAAAAAAATCATATTTTATATAATATTTAACCCTGTAAAAGTATATTTTCTTACTCCCAGTTAAAGATTTTCCATTTTTCCTTTAGTCACACTTTTTGTAACGATTTTTTTTTTAGAAGGGATACAGATGTATGCAATATTAGTTTCAGCTTATTTCACCTACGCAAGCAATTCTAAAATGTATCAACTTTGAAAATGTATTCCTCAAAATGCAAAAGTAAGTTACCTACGTAATTAAGCTATCACTTCATGCAAATATTAACAATCCTACTTTATATATCAAAGTGATAATTTAACAATAATGTCAATCAAAAGTGCACTTGCTTTTTCCTTCAGTTACAATATCGAACAACATCAAATTCACTTTGCAACAAGTCACAAACTGCAATACAACTGACACCAACATACATAGATTAAAAAAGAAAAAATCAATTTTTTCAGTTATTAATTTTTTTACTGGGGAGCAAATGGTTGGTACGGCCTCGAGAAGGGTACAGATGCCGACTATGAATACCGTAATAAATCTCGAGTAATGCCACTGCGACTTTTTTAGCAGCTCTGCCAGCAAGTCCTAATTCTATGTTCTCGTCGTGCTCCCTGACTGCAGTCGTAATAGACTGTAGCTAACAGGATGGGACAAAAGGTGAGTTCTCAGCACCTTAAAACTGAGACCTGTCGGCTAAGGGAGCAAACCCTAAAAAAAAAAACCCCAGGTCCTCCATGTCTGGGGGTTAGGCATCAGGCTGGCAACCTGGCCCTGGAAAAAAGTATATCGCTACGTACTTCAATAAAATATGTCAGCCGGATGGATTTAAATATAACAGACTTAAGCTACGAAAATGGACCTTTGCTATTGGCACATGGAAAATGAAAGATGGCCAAAAAATATATACCAATGGTCACCCCTGGAAGAAATAAATGTGGCAGACCAAGATGGAAATGGAAAACCTATGTCAGAACTATAATGGATGATAGGAATTTGGAAGAGGGAGATTGGAATGATAGAGATAAATGGAAACTGAAGATGGCAAACTTATAAGTGGGGGAATGCTGAAGAAGAAGAAAAAGAATTTTTTTACTTCTACAATCAAAATTTCAGTCAAATTTGATAATACAAGACTCCTTAAACAAGCAGGTATAAACAGCTGGCTCTTCAAGGTAACACATCAATCATGAAAATAGTGCGGATGGAACTGAGTAAGGTCCCAAAAGTGGTCTATGAAGAAGAAGATTATGAGGTAAGGTGATAATTTTTTTTAAATTCATCAGAGAACATTTTTTTAAACAATTCACCTCCTAGAAAACATATTTTCCAAAATATTGCAGTTTCAAATGCAATTGCATTTGAAACCACGGTATCATGGAAAAATTAATTCTATGAGGTGAGATGTTTAAAAAAAAATGTTCTCCAATGAATTTCAATCATTATACCTCATAATAATTAAAACATTTTTTCTGTTCATTCTTACCACTTAGAGTTGTTTTTGTCAAACATATGTTTCAGAGCTTCTTAGCCCCATCGTCAGCGATTACAGACTGTAAAAAGCTCTGAAAAATATATGTTCAACAAAAACAACTCTAAGAGGTTAGAATGATCAGACAAAATGTTTCAATTATTAAACAAACCTCTTAATGTTACTTCCTATTGTATTTTAAAATACCTCATAATGTTTACTTCCCAACATTAATTTAATATGATAAAATTCTACTTAATTAAATAATACCTCATAGTGTTAATTTGTAAAAAATCAAAGATATAAACCAGCTGCTTCTTTAGTTTATTGATAATAAAATTAAATATAATAAATCGGTTATTTTTTTTAAAAGAAAAATTAATGCCTGAATCAGGATTTGAACCCTAGACCTCTAACTTTATACGTTAGCATGTTACCGATTGCACTATTCAGGCATCCTAATGCAAATGCTAATTTTTCTTATTCATATATGATTCTCTATTTCGTCCTAGGCACAGGTCTGAATAGTGCAATTGTCAGCATGCTAATGTATAAAGTTAGAGATTTTGTGTTCAAATCCCGATTCAGGCATTAATTTTTCTATTGTTTATTTTTTATTTCACTTACCTCATACTTCATATGAAGTATTATACGAGGCGAGTCATATGAAGTATGAGGTCAGTGAAATAAAAAATAAACAATATTAAAAAACCTCATAGTGTTATTTCCTATCCACATAATTAATTTTTCTTTTCAAAATAATAATCTATTTCCAGCCTCACAACACAACACAGCAGAGGGGAATTGGCAACATGTAATCAGGAAGGCAGAGCACATTCCCCAGTTGTAACATGATTTGTAAATTAATGAGTCATTAATAGTGAGTGGAGAACATATTTTTAACGACTCGCCTCGTATAATTTCAAATTTTTTTTATACCGACGGTTTCAGATAATATCTTGTTCCTGTTCAGTCATGGCTTCCACTGATGAAATTCTATGGTTGTTGATTTCTCTAAGGACATCACCTCTTGTGCTGCCACCTTTGGTTGCGATTATAAACTTTGTAATTAAATTTTTATCCACTGGAATATCGAAGTTCATAGATCGATATTTATTCTTCTGAATTAATAACTTTTCCCAAATTGTCAATTCCAACGGTTTATTCAATTGTTTCAAAAGAATTTATCAAATAAATTGTAATGATTGTAGCAAAGTATACATAGGAAAAACAAAAAGGAATTTGGAAACACGCACTGAAGAACATTTTAGAAATATTAAAAATAGTGAAATTGAAAAATCAGCAATTGCTGCACATAGTTTGCTAGAACATCATAAAATTGAAAAAAAGGCAAAACTTTTAAAACAATTGGATAAACTGTTGGAATTGACAATTTGGGAAAAAATATTCATTCAGAAGAATAAATATCGATGTATGAACTTCGATATTCCGGTGGATAAAAATTTAATTACAAAGTTTATAATCCCAACCAAAGATGGCAGCACAAGAGGTGATGTCCTTAGAGAAATCAACAACCATAGAATTTCATCAGTGGAAGCCATGACTGAAGTGGGACAAGATATTGTCTGAAACCGCCAGTATCAAAGAAATTTGAAATTATATGAGGTGAGTCATTACAAATATGTTCTCCACTCACTGTTAATGATATAACCTCATAATGTTTACTTCCCAATATTAATTTAAATGTAATGAGTTATTTTTACATCTTACCATATTTTATGTTTCATTAAACATGGGAACTAGTTTTAAAGAAAACCATCTCTTAAAAACTAGTTCCCGTGTTTAAAGAAAGTATGAAAATGAGGTAAGATGTAAAAAAAATGACTCATTAATTTACGATCTTAATACTACTTTAAAATGTTCTGAAAATTTCATTGACCTCAGCCAGACCGGATCAAATTTATGTAGCTGGTACCTCAGAAATCACGACCAGTTGCAATGAGAATCTGAATACACATACCACACTGTGACACTATACGAAGTACACCACGTAAAATGTCACAATGGCTAGAAGGAAAAAAGCAAGTGTATACCCAATCATAATACGTGTTACTTTCTGCTGTTCAGATCGCGTCAGTTGTTCCTTCCTTCTTTTCCGAGTTTTATGAACAGAATTTCTGCTCCCATCTTGAATGTCCTGTTGCATGAGGAGTAAAGGTTCCAAAAGAAGCAAACTTGGTGTCTCAGGCAGTGGATAAGGCTCAATGGATGAAAATGACGATTCCTGAATATTAGCAGAAGTATCTGAAGCTGGCGTAATTGCACTCTCTGAGGTTTTCCCTCCTTGCGTAACAGTTGACGTACTAAAATTTTCCAATAATTCATTTTCCTCAGGTAACGTATCATGAACTTCGTCACTCAATTCAGTTACATTTAATTTTGGCACAGATTCATCAAATTCATTTATGTCATTAAAACTTTTAAATTCATCTAATGAATTATTAGAATTAGAGAATCTAACTACTGAAGACCTAAGAATACTAGTCAATTTTCTGGGAGTTTTTTGTTCTTTAAGTTGGTGATATTCTTGCTGTCTTTTGAATCTAAAATCTCTCATTTTAGAAGATCCAGACATTAAAGAAAGAATTGAATTACTTCCTTCGTCTGCTCGTGAATCTTTCTTTACAGGAGGCTGCCTACAAATGTTTGTTTTCTTAGAATTCCTGCTAACAACTAAGTATGAATTACTACCAACAGAAATCCTAGGCATTACATTTCTTGAATCTTTATAATCAATACTTTCAAAGCTACTTCTATCTGGCAAATCCTCAGGGTTACAAACATCACAACCGTAAATATCTAGGCTACTACTATTTTCCTTTAGTGCAATGCACTTTATTACAGGTAACAACTCAAGCGACTGAGCTTGGTTCTCAATTCTCTCGAGTCTTGCAAAGCTCTTTTCCTTGGAAAGTAAAATCCCAGGGAAGTCATTACATTTCAATTTCGAGGGATCAATTATGGGCATGTAAGCTACGTTATGGGTGCATTTCTTATGAAATATTGGCAGTGTAAATGCATTTTGATTGGTTATTTTTGAAGGGAAGATAATACCTATAAGAGAGTGACCGAACTTGAAGTAACGGTCACTATATACAACACTGTGGTCGTATGTGAAGGTCTTGATTCCAGACGTTAGCATTACTTGAGGCATGAGGGGGTCTAGGTAAGTCGCGTGTGAAGTCACCCCCTTGTTCATTTGAGTTTGAGTCGCACACGCGAGGCCACGTCAATTGCCGACAGAGTTCATGGCAACTGATTGCTGCTCTTCTAACACATGCAGGTCGTGCAAAACCTAAAAAAAATAAAGCAAAACAATTAGTAAATTTATTTCTGAAATATTAGATGAAATCAAATTATTATGGTGACTCAATTTACATTATCATCATATTTCTACATTACAAATAAAGTTAGATCTCGGGTACAAATCTCTTTTCTTAAGTTCTTTTTAAAATGAAGGGACTCCACACAGCTGTAACATTTTTTTTTACCATTGATTACAATAGTTTAGTTGTGTATATTAATTTACTTTGATGTTATAATTTTTCTCTTCAAATATGATTTATCCGTCATTGAGATGTATGAAATGAATAATAAAAGACATTGAAATAATCCATACTGGTGATGTTGATGAAGATTTTCAGGCTGTAGGCCGTGGTCGTGAGGCTTGTAGTTCCCCGACGTTTCGCCAAAGACTGTGTCTGGCATCCTCAAGGGTCTTGAGACTGGCATTTCTGTCCACTGTCTGTCCTATTTATACGTTCACCGTGATGTGTATGTAAGTTATATGTGCCTTCTGATTGGTCAGCATTAGGGACGTCCATTGCTCCAATGAGATTGCTGTTTGATGGTCCAGTCGACTGTACGTTATATCTGCCTTCTGATTGGTCAGCGGTAGGGACTTCCATTGTTCCAATGAGATTGCTGTTTGATAGTGTAGTCAACGGTACTTGTAGATGTTTACATTTTGCGTTTTTTAGAACCGGTATCCATACTTTGTTGACTTTTAATGATTCTTCTTTTCTATTGAAACTGTTATTATGTTTGAATATTTCGATGGCTTCTCGTTGTCAGACAGTGGACAGTGGACAGAAATGCAAGTCTCAAGACAACCCTTGAGGATGCCAGACGCAGTCTTTGGCGAAACATCGGGGAACTACAAGCCTCACGACCACGGCCTACAGCTCAAAAATTTCATCAAGATCATCATAGCAACTCCAGCCGTGAAAGTCTACGAGAATACAATCCATACTGGCTTTATAACGTAATGTAGGATTCCTATACAAATGTCAATAATTTTAAGCGAATGTATGAAATTAATAAATGAGTTGGAGAAAATGTCTTAACATCTCACCTCAGAAAGTTGCATGTCTTCATGAAGACACTTTGCGAGGTGAGATGTTAAAACATTTTCTCCAACTCATTTATTAATATAAATACCTCATAGTGTTTCCTTCCACTGTAAATTTAATTGAATGTGTGTAAATTTACCTCTAGAAGACAGCCCATGCTCCAGGCTTGAGTTCGACAACTGTCTCTGCAATAAGCTCCATCTTTGTTTGTCAGCTCAGGCAAACCTCTCCAAAGTGAACTTTGCATTTCTGTGAAATGATTTGCAAGAAAAGCACGTGTTTTTGCTGCCGTATGTCTTAGCTCTGCCTCTCCACCTACTTCACGAGCAAAATGCAGTCGTGCTCGTAAGAAGAATCCAACTGGCCACAACCATTCCTTACAACAAAAAATAATTATATATTAATTTAACTAAATAATTATCTCAATAAGTGACTTTTTTTTTAATGAAAATTTTAGAATGAACCATATGGCAAGTTTTATAAATCCTTTTTGTCTTGTAAGCCCATGTTTCCCTTAACAGAGATTTAGGTGCTCTCCCCCTACAGGGAAGAATTTGAACCATACTAATTTAGTTACACTTGTTTTTGTATAGATGTCATTTGAGTGGTCCGTGGTCAGCGTTCCGCCTCATACTGACATCTAGGAAACCAAGGTAGTACTAGAATGGGAAAATTCGGTAAATTTTGCTTAGAGGCCTTTCATTCAGGCTTAAGGATCTTTTACGAGCCTGAAAATCTTCAGACTCGGGACCCACAGCTTAAAGTCCCTCCCAGAGGACTTGCTTCATGGATTTTTCCATCCTAAAAATATCCATTGACCCCGGCCGGGTTCGAACCCGCGACCCTCAGGACCAGAGGCAAGGAGAATACCACTAGTCCACCGCAGCTGATGTTTTATAAATCCTGTGAGTAGTAAAAAGATGGCGCAGATTCAAAACCAGCCGGGTTGATGGATTTTGTAGGATGGAAAAATCAAAGAGACAAGTTCTCTGTGAGGGATTTTAAGTTGTAGGTCCTGATTCTTAAGATTTTTGGGCTCGTAAAAGAACCTTAATCCTAAATTAGTGCCTTGAGCAAAATTTAAGTAATACTTAAATTGGACGATGTTAAGCATCAACAAGCTATGTACCTTTTTTTTTCATTTATATTTTTATGCCATGTGTTGCACTGGCTCATGAAGTAAATGTACGCACACTTTTAGCGCCAAATCTTTAAATATAGCCTCATTATTAAAGAAAAATGTAAATGCCATCAGTTCTATCAGAGATTCTATGTTTTGTAACAAACGGTTATGAAACCAGATCTTCATAAATGCTAATATAAATTTTGCATCATGCAGCTAAGCACCAAATGTTCTCACTCTTAGATTGTTGATGCATAACTGTCAAACAAGGAAAATAACTTGCAATATCCAGTATTGTTAGTTTGGCGCTACAATAAATAGTGAAGATTGACTTAAACTTTAAACATTTTTTTTTCTTGAAACTCAATTAATGATGCATAGCCAATTATTCCATAATGCCGTCCAATTAATTAAAATATACCTCATAGTGTCACTTCCTTTAGATATTAAGAATAATTTAATTTGGTGATAAAAGATTCCGGGCTATGTGGCCGTGGTCTATAACTGGCGTTTCTTCCAGACGTTTCTCCCTCAACTGCGGAGGGCATCTTCAGTGGCGAGCGCTTACAGCTGTTGTTTCCCTGTCATAGACTCGACTGCGAATTTCAAAAGCCTGGGAAAAAAAGTCTGGGAAAGTCGAAGATAAAACAGAGAATTGTTTTGAAACATGTCCAAGAACAAATCAACATTAATATTGAGGTAAGATGTCCAGACCAAAAATAATATAATTAAAATAACCTCAAAATATAACTTCCTAAAATTAAATATTAATAACTGAATTAGCCTTGGTCAAGGAATCCCTGCTAGGAAGCACCATGTCTCCATGAACGGAGGTATGAAATATGTGTGTGTGTGTGTGTGTGTATATATATAAATGTAAGTACATGGTGAAATTAAATGTTTCTTACCCCTCCTCATATCAATTTTCTAAGTTGATCGCGATTTCGAGACTATAACTGTCTCATCATCAGAACTTTGTTGGTGACTGGTGTTATGTCGATCGGAAGAAACTCTTCTTCTTCCCTCTGTTGGTGGACCGATGAATCTCTGGATCAGGTCAGAATTTGCAGGAATTTCGAAGTTCATAAGTTTTCCTTTGTTTTTCTCAATGTGGTTCTTTCCCAAACCGTGAGTTCCTTTTGTTTGTCTAGATCCACATTCAGAAAAACAAAGGAAAACTTATGAACTTCGAAATTCCCGCAAATTTTGACCTGATCCAGAGGTTCATCGGTCCACCAACAGAGGGAAGAAGAAGAGTTTCTTCCGATCGACACAACACCAGTCGCCAACAAAGTTCTGATGATGAGAAAGTTATAGTCTCGAAATCGCGATCAACTTAGAAAATTTATATGAGGAGAGGTAAGAAACATTTAATTTCACCATAAATTAAACCTCATAGTGATTAATTCCTATAAAAGTTAAATATAAGTACATACTAAAAAGAATCTTTAAGTGGTTGCTTATGAACTACTAGTATCTTATACATACATTATTAAAAATATCATAAATAGAAAATCTGCATTAAGTATCATAATTTTTTTCAAAAAGCATTGTAAGTTGGAAAATAATCAAACAATCAATTCACCATAACTAACTTACTGGAATTATTGAACCCTTAAGGGTTGTACAGATATAAACTCTCCATACAGCCCTATCCTAAGTTAATATTTTCCAATCATCCTCTGTATAATTTACTTGCCTCAAATCATGGTTAATTATATTCTCCCGCCTCATTGTTGGCCGACCTACTGGGCACTTTCCCTCTGGTTTTCCTACAAGGAGTTTACATGCCCCTCTTTCATTTCCTATTCTATTAAAACTCAACCCTGATATTTTGTTGATTAGATCATCACTTTTCAGACATTCAATTGTTCATGTAGGGGAAATTCTCGTATAAGACTTGAAAGCATAATAATAGCCCCTTCGATTAGTTGCTGGCCAAAGGAAGGCAAGACCAGTGATGGGGCTGCCATCTTATAGCCTCTGGTCAGGCTTTTCTGGAGAAGAAAAGAAAATAAAGGAAAGAAGAAATGGAAGAAAGGAAAGATTCCCTAGCCCTCGGATGCCCTAATAGCATTGGGGTCGAAAAAACAAGAGTTAACCAAGAGAGGTTAGATAGTATAGTTAAAAGAGTGCAAAACACAAGTAAGTGGAAGAAATGTTTTGCTCAGCTTGGGCACCTTGTGGTCGCCATCCACATATCCCCTAGATGAGGACCCCTGAGGGATAAAAACAATAAATGATGATCACTTACAGGTCCTTGATGATAGTTGAAACCGTGGGCCAGTTTATCGTTATCTGAATCATTAGCATTATCATAATCTCCAAAATAATTCCAATCAGCAGGGTCCAATGTCTTCATGCCCAGAGGACCAAGTAATATATCTTCCACTTGCTTAAGAGCTGTCCAAGCATTTGCTGGGTCAAACATTTCTGGTGCCTGCATTTAAAATAAAAACAAATACCATAAACACAATCATAATTTTACACAGAACTTTTCTTATTTATGGTAGTAAAAATACAATAAATGCAATAAATGCTTTAAACTCTGTTTGGTGGAGCAAAAATATTACAAAAAATAGAAAATTACAAATATATCAAACCATAATTCAGAGCATTTTAACATATGGTGCTGAAGTCTGGCAAATTCCTACCAGGGAAATGAAAAGAATTTTAAGTACAGATATGGATCTTTTAAGATGATCAACTGAAAAATCTAGAATGGATAGAATACGAAATAAAGAAATAAGGGAAATTATGGATGTGCAAGAGGAGCCAGACATCATAGACATTATAGAAAAGAAAAGATTACAGTGGTATGGCCATGTCAAAAGAATGCCAGAACAAAGATTGCCTAAAATTGTTATGGAATGGATCCCAATGGAAAGGAGGAAGAGAGGAAGCCCGAAGAAAACTTGGATAGAAGGGGTACAAGCAGCCATGAATATCAGAGGAATGGAGGAAGATCAATGGATGGACAGAGAGGAATGGGTTTGGTTTCCAGAAGATGGCGGCAGCTGCCATGATACCGGATGATGATGATGATGATTATAAAAATACAATAGGAAGTAACATTATTAGGTTCTATTTAATAAATAAGTTGGGTCTGCCTTCATTTTTTTTATTTAATGCCATCATGTTGTCATTTCAACATTCTGGTATTCTCTCCTGGCATGGCGTTATTGAAACCCACTTCTGAGGTTGGGGCGCCTGGAAGGTGGAATTATGCTGCTCTGATGATATATGATACGTGATGATGATAGTAATGATGCACCAGGAGAGGCCTTAATCCTAAACTTAATGATATGTTAATGATGATAATGATGGCCAGATGATGTTCAGGGACCATTTTAGCCTTAAAGTTTCCTGACATTTGTCTTAAAGGTGAGGAAAAACCCTGAAAAAAAAACTTCACCCAGGAAACTTGTCCCGACCTGGGATCGAACCCGGGCCCACTGTGTAACAAGGCAGCACTCTACCTCGAGACCACAGCGGTCTTACCTCTTATTTCGTTGTTTCCTGTAAGACATATTTAAAAGCTTCTCTGATCTTTAAGTTGTCAGTACTGGATGTCTACTCCTACTCCATCTTTTGGTGGTCCAAAGAACTTCCGTATTAAATTTCTCTCCCCAGTAATTTCAAAATTCAAGATTCTCTCCTTGTTCTTCTGTATGTAATTTTTTCCCATGTAATGAGTTCATTTGTGTTTTCTAACCGTTTTAATAATTTGGTGTTTACGTCTATTTTATGTTTGTCTGACCAAATGTGAGCAGCTACTGCAGACTTTTCTATTTCTACTTTTTTTTTACATTTCTTATGTTGTTCTTTAGTTATTTAGTTCTAATGAAACATGTCTTACGTGAAACAACGAACTACTAGGTAAATGACAGCAAACTCAACTTATTTATTAGTATATTTTATTTATTTTATATTATTTTGGAAAATGTTAATTTAAAATATAACATCAAAATATACCAAGAGGACGAAGATCTCTGGGCCGTCCTATGAAATGCTGGAGGGAAAATTTTCTATAGGGTCATAACAGGCCTTGGCCTAATACTTGGAAGGAAGAAGAAGAAGACATCAAAATTATTTATTTTTATTTATAGTTCAACTTCTATGATTAGGGGTCATTCCACATCAAACCAACCAGTCAGAAAATTTGACCTTCTCAGATTTTAATGAAAGTTTCGAGAATCATTTTCCCCAAAGGACTAAATTAATACACATTTTTAGAAAAACTATATATATTTTTTTTTGGTTTTGATGACATTAATTTTAAAATATGGAAATTTTCTTTTTCCCATGCTAACTTTTCAATCTTGAATTATTCACATTCTATTAGTCCTACAGGAATGTTTTACACCTCATTTAAAATGAAATTTCATAAGATTCAATTTGATATGCCACTTGACTATATTTATTAAAATAAAGAAAAATTGAGGAAAATGAAAACTAATGTATTGACTTAGGCTTTGACGGCCGGAGTTGCTATGATGACCTTGAAGAAGATTTCTGGGCTGTAGGCCGTGGTCTCGAGGCTTGAGACAACCCTTGAGGATGCCAGACGCAGTCTCTGACGAAACATCGGGGAACTTCAAGCCTCGAGACCATGGCCTACAGCCTGGAAATCGTCTTCAAGATCAAAATGAAAACTGTTTTTCAAACATGAAAATTGGGATAGTGTTTTTTTTTTTTTAATTTTGGGAAAAATATATATTTTTTCAGTACTGTTACAAACTCTAATACCTGAAAATTTCAGAGTGAGATCTCAAAGGGCATGTAACATGTAAGCAGTATGATCAATAGAGTCTGAGTTATTCAAGATTGAAGATGTTAGCGCACAAAAAGAACATTTTTAGAAGTAAAATGTTATAGAATACACTTACAGCAACCATAGCAATAGGAAAATTGCATCTAAGCTGGTAATCAGCCCAAGGATGTCCAGCACCAACAGAATCTTTGTAAATTCCTCGACGATGAACCAGATCAGGATGGCTTTCAGAAGGAGAAGGCTTCGTTGGTACAAAGAAATGTTTTTCAAAGTTTGCTGCAATGCGATCCTCCCAATGTTTGTAAGTCCATGTTGTATACGAACCTATCAAGCAATCATCAACACATAACTTATTTATTTAACTTTCACAGGGAAAGAACACTATGAGGTTTAATTTAAGAATTAAATTAATGTTTTTATTACCTCACCTCATATCCTTTTTCTTCTAGACTGCAGTTTCGGAGCTTATCTTCATCATCAGTAGCCTCTGGTCGACCGGTGTTATGTCGTTTCTTGGCGGTTTTCTTCTTCCTTCTATCAGTGGACCAATGAACCTCTGGATCAGGTCAAAATTTGCGGGAGTTTTGAAATTCGTAAGTTTATCTTTCTTCTTTCTTTGGATGTGGATCTTTTCTCAGAACATCAGTTCTTTCTGTTTATCTGTGTGTTTGATTAGGCTAGGTTTTTTATCGATTAAATGCTTTTCAGACCAAGCATGGGCTGCTACAGCTGACTTGTCCACTTCACCCTTTTTGACATTTCTAAGATGTTCTTTCAATCTAGTTTTTAAATTTCTTTTAGTTTAGATAGAAGAAAGATAAACTCATGAATTTCAAGACTCGTGCAAATTTTGACCTGATCCAGAGGTTCATCGGTCCACCAATAGAAGAAAGAAGAAAACTGCCAAGAAACGACATTACACTGATCGACCAGAGGCTACTGACGATGGAGATAAGCTCCGAAACTGCAGTATAGAAGAAAAAGGATATGAGGTGAGGTAATAAAAACATTAATTTAATTCTTCAACACACAACTTATTACATCTACATAAACATATTCAGTTTATTATGATTCTCGGAATTATCAATTAAAAAACATTTCAATTGACTTTTTAGGAATTAACACTAAGAGCTATTATTTATTTAAGAAACATTGTATCACCTCACCTCATATCCTTCTTATTAGACCGGTTTCAGGACCTAGTTAGGTTCCATCCTATAGTCTCTCTGGTTTAACTTTACGAGAAATTTGTAGAATGAGACAACTCTACTCATGTAATCAAATGGTAAAGAGAAAAATTTATGCCTGAACCGGGAATCGAACCCCAAACCTTCAGCTTTCCGTGCTGATGCTTTTAACCATTGAGCTAATCCAGGCTTCCTTCCCATCCAAGCACAAATCCTTCCTTTACCTTACTGTCTTAGCTCAATGGTTAAGAGCATCAGCATGGAAAGCTGAAGGTTCAGGGTTTGATTCCCGGTTCAGGCATAAATTTTTCTCTTTACCATTTGATTACAATAATTTAGTTGTGTACTTTAATATACTTATTTCAATCATAGTAACTGCTTTAGCTTCTTAATGTTAATTTAATAACTCTACTCATCTCTCTCACTCGCACCAGTGTTGTTGGTGTTTCTTCACCAGATGTTAATAGGGGAAAGGGGGAAGAGGAAAACTGACAATGGGGCGAGTTCTTTCTTTTGTATTTGGACTAAAGTGGTCAACGATCTACCCTTGTATCTACATCTCTCTCTGCCAAGTTAAGCCAGCTATACAATAAATACTTTCATGGTCGTTGTTATGTTGTCTTGAAGAACAGCCTCCTCCTCCCTCTGTTGGTAGACTAAAGAATCTAGAAATCAAATCACTTTCTCCAGGAATTTCAAAATTCATAAATTCTCTCCTATCCAGTCTCCCTTGCCTGACCTCTTGTTTTCTTCGACCCTGATGGTATTAGAGTGTTTGAGGCCAAAGGATTCATTTCTGTCTTTGCTATATCTCTTTGTTTTAACCTCATGGACACTCACCTTGAATGCCCACATAAGCTGCATGTTCAAATGCAGCCCCATTGCAACTTACAGCATAAGTATACAATGGATTCGTGTCATCAGCTACGGCTGGATACATGTAATGAAGAAGAAGACGATAAATTTCTCCTTTTCGTTTTTTTGAAGTTAATATTTTCCAAAACCATGACCTCCTTAGGTTTTTCTATTTGTTTAATTAATTTAACCTTTCTTTCAATTCAATGTTTTTGTGACCAAGCATGAGTGCCTACAGTAGATCAAAAGGAAGGCAAAATTAATTAAACAAATAAGAAAACCTAAAGAGCTCACAGTTTGCAAAAAATCTACATTCAAAAAAACGAAAAGGAGAAATTAATAAATTTTTTAATTAATAGTGAGTGCAGAACATATTTTTAATGACTCACCTCATATAATTTAAAAGACTGAAGAGGGACAAGATATTGTCTGAAACCGTCGGTATCAAAGAAGTTTGAAAATGTATGAAGTGAGTCGATAAAAATATGTTCTCTACTCACTATCAATGATATAACCTCATAATGTTTACTTCCCGATATTAATTTAAATATAATTTTTTTTTTAATTCCTGGGGAAAGTGATTTGATTTCGAGGTTAATCAGTCTACCAATAGAGGGAACAGGAGGTAGCTCTTCAAAATAACATAACAATGGTCATGAAAGTACTGAGGATGGAACCGAATAAAGATCCCAAAATGGTCTAATAAGAAGAGGGATATGAGGTAAGATGAGGTGATACAATTTATATGAAATAAACAATACCTGATAGCGTTAAATTCTAAAAACTCCAAATAATATTTTTAAACAGATCTCACCATCTTTGTTCTGTCTTCTGACGCTGTCATATGGGAACTTTCCTTCTTGATTGAGTTTTGCCAACCATCGCAAAGCTCCTTTGCTTAGTCCAATTAGTTCCACTGCACTGCCATCTCTTGGAGTGGCAGGTTTTCCTCTATTACCAGCTTTGTCACTTGAACCCATCTTATCCATCCAAGTTCCACAGTTCCAAATGTTGCCACCAAATACAAAACCTATTTGTAAAAAGCAACTGCAATGTATTTAAGATTCACGATGCTAGTAAAAATAATACCATGTTGTGAATTAGTCTTTATATACAAAAATGAGTGTGAGTCTGTCTGTTCTTTATGGACTCAAAAACTACTTGACTGATTTGAAAGAGTTTTCACCATCATTTAGAGAATTTTTCTGGGACAATTAACATATATAACATTAATAAGAATCAAATGAATCATGAATTCTTCTTACCTCAAACTTCTATGTTTTTAAATAATCAATTGAGTTGGTGTTTACTTGATGAAAATCCATATTTATTAATTAAATAAAAATAAAACGTAGTTTTATTTGATTTTCATATTTATTAAGATATAATTCAAAACTGACCCAAACCCTCTGGCGGCACTATGGCCCTGGGGTCGACTCAGCCTCTAATGGAAATGAGTACCGGACGCTTGTTCTGGGGGTAAAGGCGGCCGTCACGCAGGGCTGACAACCCGGCTGACATAAAGTGCCGATTGTCTAGGAAAAGTGGGAGCCTTAACCTCCTACTACCCCAAGGGCTTCCGGGCCTATTGTGGGATCACTTTACTTTAGGGGGCACGCCGTAGCGTAGTGGTTAAGGCACTGAGCTACAAGCCGGAGGGTCGAGGGTTCAAGTCCCATTGGGGTCAGGATTTTTAAACTGACCCAAACCCTCTGGCGGCACTATGGCCCTGGGGTCAACTCAGCCTCTAACGGAAATGAGTACCAGACACTTGTTCAGGGGTAAAGGCGGCCGTCACGCAGGGCTGACAACCCGGCTGACATCAAGTGCCGATTGTCTAGGAAAAGTGGGAGCCTTAACCTCCTACTAACCCAAAGGCCTCCAGAGGCCTGTTGTGGGATCACTTTACCTTTTTACCTTTATAATTCAGTGACAGCTGTTTCGGTACACTGTACCTTCTTCAGACATGTTAACAAATTATGAATTGTGTTCCAACTGATCTAAGCAACAATACAACAATATTTATTTAAATTTTTTAATTTAACAAAGGGGATTCATTCAAATCAAGTTGAGAATTTAACAGTTTTTTACTACTTTTAAATTTATTAATTTCTACAGCCTCCAAAAGGTCCAACTTCTTACCCTTATCACAAACATGTAAAATTTCAAAATTTGGATCGAAACAATGATTAAATTGGAATAGGTGGTTAGCATATTTTGAATTTTCTAAATTTCTGTTATATGCTCTCATGTGTTCCTTTATCCGAGAGATAAAAGGTCTACCAGTTTGTCCTATATAGACATTGTCACATGTGCCACAGAAATTTGGAAACGCGATGAGCTGATTCGTATTTATAATAACATTTACACACATAAATGCGCTGCTCTAATGTCAGCTGACGTCTCATCTTGTCGAACGATAGTAAACTGACTAATTCAAGGAGAGTGGCTGGCAGAGTGAAATGCGGACGAGGACAGAGCGCTGCCTGACGGGTGAAACCCCGTGAGGCCGGTCCGGGTTTATATTGGAAGCCCGGTATATATATATATATATATATATATATATATTGAATATTCCTTTATATTATTCGCTGGGAGTAGTTGTCGTAGTTAAATTTATATTAATAAATTTGTTATCCCAGTCAAAGTTCTGTTTATTCAGGAATTCATCAATTTGAACAATATGAGGTGAGTGATAAAAAATTCTACCTAAATGAATATACCTCACAGTGTGAATTCCTAAAATAAGTAATTTATCAACGTTTCAACGATTTTTGCAATCTTGAAAATGATCTCATATAAGGAGATTGAAACGTCAACAAATTCCTGAATAGACATAACCTTGACTGGGATAACAAATTTATTATTATCATAGTTAAATATGGGAAATAATATTATGAGGTTCTTAATTCATAAATTAATGAGTCATTCTTAAATCTTACTTCATATTTCATGTTTCTTTAAACACGAACTAGTTTTCAAGAGAAACATCTCTTTCATTTTCAACCGACACAATCCGGTAGTCATAATGTCGGTTGAAAATGAGAGAGATGGTTCTCTTGATAACTAGTTCCCATGTTTAAAGAAACATAAATATGAGGCAAGATGTAAAAAAGGATTCACTAGTTTACTTATTATTATTATCAATTTAACTATCCATCCATCCATAGTAATTCTGCCCGAAGGCAGGTCCTTCACTGCAATCATAGCATTTTCATGCTATGCTTGCAGCTTTACTAGGGAATTGTGTAGGTGTGGTAGCTTCCCGTTGCTTTCCACACCGGTGAAGGATGATGATGATGATGATGATAATGATAATGGTAAGGATGATAATGATAAGGATGATGGCCATATGATTTCAGGGACCGTTTGGGCCTTATAGTTTTCCTGACATTTGTCTTACAGGTGAGGAAAAACCCCGATAAAAACCTCAACCAGAAAACTGCCCCGACCGGGATCGAACCCAGGCCCGCTGCGTGACAAGGCAGCACGCTACCTCGAGACCACAGCGGTGGACATAATTTAACTATATATATATATATATATATATATAAATATATATAAAAGAAGGAGGAGAGGAAGACCTCGAAACTCGTGGATGCAGGAAATAAGAACTGGAATGAGAGCAAGGGGACGGGAGGACATGGATTGGATGGAGAGAGACGAGTGGAGAAGAAAAATAAAACTTTAGGCACAGAAAGGTGTGTAAACATTAAAATTCTGTATATAAATAAATAAATATATATATATGTGTGAGTCCATCATTGTGGTCTCGAGGTAGAGTACTACCTTGTCATGCAGTGGGCCCAGATTCAATTCCCGGTCAGGATAGGCTCCTGGGTAAGGTTTTTTCGGGGTTTTTTCTCACCTGTAAGACAAATGTCAGGAAGCTTAGGCCCCAACAGTCCCCGAAATCATATGGTCTTCATCATCCTTATCATTATAATCATCATCATCCTTCACCGGTGTGGAAAGCAATGGGAAGCTACCACACCTATAATTCCCTAATAAAGCTGCACAGCATAGCATGAAAATGCTATGATTGCAGTGAAAGACGTGCCCTCGGGCAGAATTACTATGGATTGATATATATGTGTGTGTGTCTATATATATGTTTGTTAATGCAGTTCTTTGGCAAAGAATACAGGTTATTCCACACCTAAAATGCATGAAAATGCCTCATTTAACATGGAATTTTTAATAAACAGACATGCTACAACAATTTTTATATATATTTACAAAATAAAAAAAAATAAAAATTTACCAGTTTCAGGATGGACTCCAATTTGATTATTGAATCCTTTATCAGTCATATGAGCATCAATGTTCTGACCAGCATTTCTTTCACGGAAACAGAGACCTTGGAAATGAGTTGTCAGGGCTTCTTGAATCACATCATACATAGGCTGATCCTGTAATAAAATCATACATCGACCATAAAATGCAATGATTATAAGATTTTTAATTCTATGTTTCAACACCAATAAACACTTAGAAACTCACAAAAAAATAACATTTTAAAAATATAAAAAATGGTGAAATTGAAAAATCTGCAATTGCTGCACATAGTTTATTAGAACATCATAAAATTGGAAGAGAAGCTAAACTTTTAAAACAAGTAGAGAAACCTTTGGAATTGACAGTTTGGGAAAAAATATACATTCAGAAAAACAAAAATAGATCAATGAATTTTGATATCCCTAACAAAATTACATTGATTTCGAAGTTCATAAATTCAACCATAGATGGCAGCACTGAAGATGGCGACAATAGAATAGTTGACGGCCGAAGAATTTCGTCAGTCGGAGTTATGGCTGAAGATGAACATGACTATGTTTGAAATCGCGATATCATGGAAGCATGAATCCTATGAGGTGAGTTGTTTAAACAATATGTTCTCCGATGAATTTTAATGATTATACCTCATAATGTTTACTTCCCAACATTAATTTATTATAACTATCTAAACCTTTGGAATTAACAGTTTGGGAAAAGATATACATTAAAAAAAAACCATATTAGAACCATGAACTTCGAAATTCCGGACAAACCAAGCTTGATTGCAAAGTTCTTCAAAAGTACACCATATGACAGTTTGGATAATTACCGGCAAGGGAAAAAATTGACAGTCGTAAAAACAGCTGAGGATGGAAATGATGGTTTTCCGATACCGCGGTGCTGTGTTTGAAGAAATATACATATATGAGGTAAGAAGAATTCATGATTAATTTGATTTTTATTAAACTCTATAACTTTAATGTATTGTAACAATGTTTTATTGAATCATTGTTATCTACGTAGTGCTAAGTTTACCCAGATACAAGATTACCTTTTTTCTGAAATCCAAAACTTGGTAACTGTCAAATCTGCAATCTAGAAAATAAGTCTGGTTGATGTTAATGTTTTATGTTGCAAAGTATACAATCATTATGCTTCTAACTAGTAAATTTAATGTTTTTATGTTGCATATTATACAGTTTTTGGTTCTAAAATGATCGCTGACACGATGCAAAAATGATGAAATAATATGAAAGCCAAAAACGTCACTGTGATAAAAAAAGAGGTTTGACAATGGCATTTGCAAATGGTAGCAATAGCAGAAAAGTTAAGTGGGAAATTTTCTTTCACATATTAAAATTAGTGCTAATAAAAACTCAGATGTCTTTGAAAATAAGGTGCTATGAGTTAACATATTCCTTTTTTCTTATGGAGACTTTTTGATGATAATACCAAGTGCATGGTTATTAGGGAAGCAGAAGGTACAAACAGCTGTGTGGCAGGGAGAAAATTTGGTGTCTCCAACATTAGCATTCATAAGTGATGACAAATTAGGAAAAATTGAAAAATGTTAACCCATCCCAAAAATCATTTAGTGGACCAAAGAAGGGGAAATATTATGATAAGAATTAAATAAATCGAAGCCGCCATTTGCAAAGATAGAAGCTATGGTTTCAAGCATTTGGCGCGAGGGAATTACAATTACGTACATAAGAGAAAAATTTGCATCTAGATCGTAACTCGCCTCGGTAGCTCAGTTGGTAGAGCACTTGGCCCGGAAAGCCAAGGGTCCCGGGTTCGAGTCCCAGTCTAGGCGAAAATTTTTCTCTTCAAATATAAATCGTGATTATTTCATACCTCATACTTCTATGTTTCTTTAAACACAGTTTAAACCTCATAATGTTAAAAATTCCCAAATTTAATATATAGAAACATTATGAATTTAATCAAAATTACAGTGGAAAGTAACACTATGAGATAATTTACGATTTATAAATTCAGTTGGTTTTTTTTTCATTTCATAAAATTTCATGTTTCAAGGCATTGTTTTCAAAGGCCTTTGCCTTCATCATCAACCAAAACCCCAACTGTTGAAATTCTGATTTTCACGGTACCGGTTTCAATGGTCTTTGCCTCCATCATAAGCCAAAACTCCCATTGTTGAAATTCTTAATGTTTCTATTGAACAAGGTAAAGATAAAACATAAGATTTGTTTTGAAACATGTCCTAAAAGAACTCAACTACTATGAAAACGGGCTCACTTTATTTATTAAGAAGAATCTCAGTGTTCCTTCCTGTTATAATTTTATAATGAGGTTTATTTTTATTATATTTGAGTTGTGTGTTTTGACTCACCTCATATTTCTTGATTTTATGCAGACCGGTTTCGTTGCTAACTGTGCAACATTCTCGATGCTTCACAACTGACACAACCGCAAGACAACAGTTGTGAAGCATCAAGAATGGTGCACAGTTAGCGACGAAACCAGTCTGCATAAAATCAAGAAATATGAGGTGAGTCAAAGCAAACAACTTAAACATATATTTAAATTAATATTGGGAAGTAAACATTATGAGGTTATATCATTAATAGTGAGTGGAGAACATATTTTTATCGACTCACCTTATATAATTTCAAATTTCTTTGATACCGGCGGTTTCAGACAATATCATGTCCCTCTTCAATCATGGCTTCCACTGATGAAATTCTGTGATTGCTGATTTCTCTAATGACATCACCTTTTGTGCTGCCATCTTTCGTTGGGATTATAAACTCTGTAATTAAATTTTTATCCACCAGAATATCGAAATTCATATATCAATATTTATTCTTCTCAATGATATCGATGTATGAATTTCGATATTCCGGTGGATAAAAATTTAATTACAAAGTTTATAATCCCAACGAAAGATGGCAGCACAAGAGGCGATGTCATTAGATAAATCAACAATCACAGAATTTCATCAGTGGAAGCCATGACTGAAGAGGGACATGATATTGTCTGAAACCGTCGGTATCAAAGAATTTGAAATTATATGAGATGAGTCAATAAAAATATGTTCTCCGCTCACTATTAAACTCAAATATAATTAAGTGCATATCTAACATATTATCTAATGCCTGAATTAGCTCAGAGATCAGAGCTTTAGCACATAAAGATGAAGGTTCGGGTTTGATTTCCAATTCAGGCACAAATTTATCTCTTCACCGTTGATCAAATAATATAATTATTTATGTTATATACACACCACTTCTCCAGGTGAAGCTGGCGGTGAGGTATCTGTAGGGAAAATACGAGAAATTTTATCTGACAGAATGGATATTCCATTAGGGGCTTCTTGAACATAACTCTGTATGCAATACAACCACCACCAGATGGCATCACGACAGTTGAAACGTGAATTCCTTCCAGCATCCAGAAGATTTGGTATCAGCCCATGTCTCAGGCAGGCTCCATAACCCAGAATATGATACCTGCAATTTGAAACTATTTTATTATCTCTGAAAATGATATATTTTCTATGTTCGAATCTGACAACCATTGCATGCCGACCTATTTAAAATTTCTCCCACAGAAGTGTTGTGATGTACCAAGGTTGTGTCCAAAAAAGATATCTGCCATTTTTAATGTCAATCCATTGCACGGAACACATGGATTCCCTGCATGAGTAAGAGTGGAGTGAACTGATGGTAGGTAGTGAGGATTATCCAATCTAACAATTCACAAATTGTGTTACTTCCCCATAGTTTAAATGAGAGATTTGGTGTTGAATTTTAATGCCTTGCTGTTAAAAAAGGCAGATTTTTTTTGGACACAGTCTTGGTACATCAAAATGCTTCTCTGGAAGAAAAATTCAAGGTAGGTTTTGGCATGCAATGGTTGACAGTTCCCTTGTAAGACGCGGCACCACAAAAAATGCTAGTTACAATTTTAATCTGGAGGCCTTTTCATTTTTTTTTAATATCAATAACTTATAGTGTTACTTCCTGCAAAATTTAAAGATCTTCAGTTGTTTAGCTCAAGCAGCAAAGAGTCTGACTGGATGGATTCAATCTCGAGTAACAGAGAGTGGAGAGTCATGTTAAAAAAAGTAAAGTGATCCCACAACAGACCCGGAGGCCCTTGGGGTAGTAGGAGGTTAAGGCTCCCACTTTTTCTTGACAATCGGCACTTTTTATGTCAGCCGGGTTGTCAGCCCTGCGTGACGGCCGCCTTTACCCCAGTACAAGCGTCTGGTACTCATTTCCGTTAGAGGCTGAGTCGACCCCAGAGCCATAGTGCCGCCAGAGGGTTTGGGTCAGTTTAAAAATCCTGACCCCAACGGGACTTGAACCCTCGACCCTCCGGCTTGTAGCTCAGTGCCTTAACCACTAGCTACGGCGTGCCCCGGAGAGTCATGTTACATTACCTTAAATTCAAAAACCTCATATTTTTTTTGTTAATTTATATATTTTTATAATGTAATCTTATATATAAAAATTAATGTTTGTTTGTTTGTATATTTGTTTGTGCGTACTTTATGCGCGGCCATACTGTTGATCCGATTGTGATGGGGTTTTTTGCAAAATGTTCAGGAGATTCCCGGGATGAACATAGGCTATAAGAGAGTTGTGATACTCAACTCCTATACCCTTAAAAATCGCCCTTTGTAGTGGAAAACTTGAAAAAAGTAGCTCTTTGGACGCTTAAATGGCTTTTGCTGCCTAAACCATAAGAAATACACAAAATGAATGTACACAGAATTGAATATCTCAAAAAGCTCTACAAAAAAGTCCGCAACAGGATATGTTTATCTCTTACGGATAACTCACAAAAACCATTTTTGTCTTTCATTGATGCCAAGAGTCTCTGGATAACTCACAATAACCATTTTTGTCTTTCATTGATACCAAGAGTCTCGTACCGTAGCCGAGTGGTGAAGGCAAGAAGTCTTGGTGCAGAACTACGGGTCTTAACGCTGGTTCGAGCCTCTATGGAGGAAAATGTTTTTTCTTATGGAATGTTGGCCAGTATGGGTCAGAAATGAAATCTAGCTGGGGGAAAAAAAAACTGTTTTGACTCACTCTCATCAATTTATCCCTTTTTTTTTTCAATCTAATATAATTCTTATATGACGGTTCTTAGCTTATCTGCAAAGGAGGGTACAATTCTAATATTCATGACTATGTGACGTCATCACTCACACTTCTTGAGCCACAACAGAAGGCTGTAAGAGGTTTTCTTGCGAACTTATTTAATAATATCTAACTATGTCCTAATTTCTGAATTTTATGGTAAAAAAGTAACATTTTTATCGTCTGCCCATGACATGAGAATTGAATGTTCGGGCAGGACAACGTCTGCCACGTACGCTAGTAATTAATAGAGGGAAGAAGTTAATATAATAATAATGAATACAATAAGCTAAATCTGAATGGTTTACAGCATCAGTTGAATAAAATTAAAAAGTTTTGTAAATTTTGGACTGACAAATCAACTCTCTAATACTGGCAGATCACCTTAATGCTTTACAAACGTCTCAAACACTTGTACAGATTTATAAAGGCCTCAAGAATATTTTTTTAACCTTTTTATTAATTGATAATTTTCATCATCATTGAGGTTTTTCTCCAACCAATCTTAATAAAAACAACAGACATAGAAAAAAGTAGACTATAATGATTGGACATTTAAAAAGAATGGAAAAGGAAAGACTACCGCAAAGACTGTTAAATCTCAAGATACAAGGAAAATGACCAGGAGGTAGACGACGAGAAAGATGGATTAACCAAGTGAAGAGAGAGGATATGCGAAGAACTAAAAAGAAGGAAAGCATGGGAGGATAGAGATGGTTGGAGGCATATTTGGAATTGACCTTCCGAAAGGAGGACACGATAAGAGGATGATGATGATAAATCTTAATAATTAACATGAATTTTTTTTAAAAAATACATAAATGACTACAGACTTATATATTATCAGTTTGTAACACACATTCACAAATTTCCCTTAATTAAAGTTCTCCATTGTTCTCTGTCCTCTGTGTCTTCATCCGTTACACCAAATTTCTTCATTAAGGCCCGAATCTATGAACGCATTAGACCGTAAAAGGCGTTCTCTGCTGAGAAAGTTGTATCCTAATAGGGATTTTGCTTACTCAGAAATCTGTTCATGCAATAATAATTGTTGAAATTCGTAAGATACCTGACGAGGTGACTTAAGGGAGAAACGAATCGTCAGAATCCCGAAGGGAACCGATGTAGTTTGAAACCTTGCTGCTTTATCCAAGATGTCGGACCTTGAAGACTTCGATCATGTTTTCGGTATACGCGGAGAAGAGGAATTTGATAGTCTACCAAAGAATTCAACTGGAAGAACAGGAGAATCGGCGTAATATCGCGCAATGCAGATGTCATTGTATACGGTATTATTTGCGGGATGCAAGCGTAAATGCATTCCTCTAGCAGACGAAAATAATGGAAGTGGTTTTATCGCTGAGAATTCTGGGTAATTTCTTGCCAATATTACGAAAACGACGACTTTCATGCATGGCCAGTTAGTGGGTCGCTAATTCGATCTTTGCACTAGCTCACCAGTGATTGGAAGTAATTTGAGTAGAGACTAATGTATTTGCATACGACCCTAAATGTTGAATGTTATTCTTTGAGGTTGTTCTTGGTCTTCCTTTTCTGCTCCTTCTTTCAATTTTCCATGTAGTCTTCCATCCTGTATTTTTCTTAAGTGTCCTTACCATATCAGCCTTCTTAATTAATTAATGGTGCCACATTAATAATGGGAGATATTGTAACAGAATCATGTCTATCATCATTATCATCATCATCCAAATAAGTATTTGGCAAAATGGCCTGTTTCAATCTCATAAAGGAGGAATTTTTCTTCCACCAATTTTTGGGACATCCCACAGATCTTTTCCCATGGGATTGGTAGCAAAATGGGATTCTAGAGGATCTGATTCCGTGTAAGTGGCTCATCCAGTTATTTTGAGTATTTATCTCATAAACCGATAATTTTGCCTTTTCTATTGATAAAATTGCCTCTTCCTATTCGTAATGAGACATATCTCCGCAAATTAACTTCTTTGATTCTTTGACAAGGATATCAATTCAACAATGTATGATAAATATGATACAGCAAGAAATGCCAAAAGAAAACAACTTCAAAAATTACAAAAAAAAAAAGGTTCTGTTGCTCTAAAAAACTTATTAAATGTTGTATAATGAATCTACATTATTGTTAATAGTTATTTCTCATACAATCATCTGTTATTGATTTTTCTCGAGCCCAAAGAGATTTAACAGTAAAGATATGCTATTTATAACTATACAGCCGGCTTAAAAATTGTCCGGAAGTAAGATCGGAAACATAACCTCACATTTGGTAAATATTAAACATTATATTTGAAGAGAAAAATTTTCGCCTAGACCGGGACTCGAACCCGGGACCCTTGGCTTTCCGGGCCAAGTGCTCTTCCAACTGAGCTACCGAGGCGAGTTACAATCTAGACGCAATTTTTTCTCTTATGTACGTTGTAATTCCCTCGTGTCAAATGCTTGAAACCATAGCTTCTATCTTTGCAAATGGCGGCTTCTTAGTTAAGAAGACATTTATTGGGAATTTAACACTACTTTATAGCGAAAATTTTTCTCTCCAAATATAACTTATCCTTCTATGAGAAGTGTTACATTAATAATAAAAATCGTCAATTAAACATTATAATTATTTTTAGCTTCTGATGTTGTATTATTCGCTAAATAAACACTCCAAATCCAACGCGAGATTGAGTTTTTCATTAGACAAAATCACTTATGACTTTGTCGCTTCATGATTTTTACAGAAAAACACAACCTCGCATTAGATTACTGTTGATAATTCTGTATAAAATGGAGCATTGGTTCCAGACTAAGTTCTTTCATGATTTCCTACAATTATGAGGCGAGTCGTAAAATCTAACTCAACATATTAATCATAAGTAATGCCATGAGCGATTTCCAAATTATTGATAAATTCACGACTCACGAAGTGAGGAGTGAATTTATCTAGAGAATTTGGAAATCAAGAGTGGCATTTGTTAGGACTATTTAACGAATAAAATTAAGCTGTTTACTCACAAATCATTATTTAACTATAGTTATTTTAAAATATTTATATATTTAATGTAAACGGCGATGTTTGAAAACAAATGAGAAACGATAGGTACGCTTCTACTGCTTCTTTTGTTTATCACTGCAACCAGATCATACTATTTATTACCAAAGGAATGCAATATTGTAAGGAGGAGCTTTCTTTAATATGGTAATTATAACACTGATAAATATTTCGTGAAACACGACTCTGATTGGTTGTAAAACAGAAATCATTGAAACGTGATTGGTCATTGACTCCCATTTGGGGCATGAGTTAAATAGTCAAAATAAACCTCATAGTGTCACTTCCTTTAAATATTAATGAAAAGTCATTAAAAATTTACCTTGCTTCCTGATATCTTCCAGTTAGAATGAAGAGTCCTCTTAAAGCGATAAATGTATCACGACCCCAGTTCCGCATATAGCCTGTAGCAAAATGTGGCAAACCTGAAACATAATATACACACACACATATAACCTGTAGCAAACTGTGATAAACTTCAAACAAAATTTAGTGCCCAATATAACAATATACAGGTAATTACATAAACTTTCACGGCCGGAGTTGCTATGATGATCTTGATGAAGATTTTCGGGCTGTAGGCCGTGGTCATGAGGCTTGTAGTTCCCCGACGTTTTGCCAGAGACTGCGCCTGGCATCCTCAAGGGTTGTCTTGAGACTGACAATTCTGTCCGCTGTCTGTCCTATTTATACATTCACCGCAATGTGTTCGTAAGTTGTATCAATCAGAAGGCAGATACAACATACAGTCAACTAGACCTTCAAACAGCAATCTCATTGGAGCAATGGAAGTCCATAACGCTGACCAATCAGAAGGCAGATACAATTTACGAACACATCGTGGTGAACGTATAAATAGGAAAGACAGCAGACAGAATTGTCAGTCTCAAGACAACCCTTGAGGATACCAGGCGCAGTCTCTGGCGAAACGTCGGGGAACTACAAGCCTCACGACTATGGCCTACAGCCCAAAAATCTTCATCAAGATCATCATAATATACAGGGTGTTTGGAAATTTGCATTACAAACTTCTAGGGATCGTAGAGAGGACTGAATAGAAACTGTTTTAAATAAGAACCTTTGACCAGAAATATACTGATTTCATGCTTCTGGTACAAGTTTGCATTAATTATTTATATCTCCTATGTCTGTTGGCAATAAATCAATAGTAAGAATTAAATGAATCGTGATTCCTTCTTACCTCATACTTCTATGTTTTTTTTAAACACAGCACTGCAGTATCAGCAACCCATATTGTCACCATCATCAGCTGTTTTCATGACTGTCAATTTTTTCTTTTGCCAGTAATTACACAAACTGCCATCTGGTGTTCTTTTGAAGGAATCATTATCTAAACTGCCATCTGTTGTATTTTTGAAGAACTTTGTAATCAAAATACAACAGATGACAGTTTAGATAATGATTCATTCAGAAGAACATCAGATGGCAGTTTAGAAAATAATTCCTTCAAAAGAACACTATATGGCAGTTTATATAATTATCGGCAAAAGAAAAAAATTGACAGTCGTGAAAACAGCTGAGGATGGTGACAATATGGGTCGCTGATACTGCAGTGCTGTGTTTAAAAAAACATACAAGTATGAGGTAAGAAGGAATCACAATTCATTTAATTCTTATGAATTGAACCTCATAATGTTAAAAATTCCCAAATTTAATATATAAATCGATAGTAATTTAATGATTTATGACTCAATTAATTACATTTACGCAACCCAACATTCACTGATTTTGTGACTATGTCCAATTGTAGCTCCCCAAATGCCTCATGATGCTGGGTGGACACCGGTCTCATACTGGCTCAAATTCCATAAGAAAATTTCTTCCCCCATGGAGATCCGAACAAGCACAAGTCCCATAGCTCTACACCAAAGCATACTGCCTTAACCACTCGGCTATATATTTTTATCTTCAAGCATGGAACTCTATTAGTTATTAACTTGAAAAACTCATGTTATTTCCCATAATTAATTTATGAAAGAGTATATTTTTCTCTTCAAACAAAATGTCATTCAATGAGAAGCGATAAATTTAATTTAATATAATTCCAGACAAACCAAGCTTGATTACAAAGTTCTTCAAAAGTACACCAGATGGCAGTTTGGATAATTACTTCTTCAAAAGTACACCAGATGGCAGTTTGGATAATTACAGGCAAGAGAAAAAATTGACAGTCGTAAAAACAGCTGAGGATGGGAACGATGGTTCTCCGATACTGCGGTGCTGTGTTTAAAGAAACATAGATATATGAAATAAGACGAATTCACAATTCATTTGATTCTTCTTAAGATCATCATCATTATCTGCATTCATGGATTAGGTCTGTTGACCCGTTCTGACCTCAGCCCATCTCATTCTAGGTCTGCCCAAATCTCGGGTGCCTTTAGGTTTGTATTTTGTTATTTGTTTTGGATATCTATCTTCATTCATTCTGTCTATGTGTTGCTTCCATTTTTGTCTATATGTATCTATTTTATCAGTTATTGCAAATATTTCAAGTTCCTGTCTTATTTCTGTGTTCTTGATTCTGTCTTCCTTAGTGCACCCTTTAACAGATCTCAAAAATTTCATTTCTGCCGTCGTTATCCTACTTAGATCTTGTTTTTTATGTATCCAGGATTCTGAACCATAGAGCAGTACCGGTACTGCCAACATTTAAAAAAATTTCAATTGGGTCTCTCTTGTTGTTTTGTTACTTAGTGATCGTTTTATCATACCACATATTCCCTGGAATTTTGCTATTTTATTAGTTATATATTCTTCTTAAGAATAACGAAACTTTTTTTTTTCAGCGAATGGAAGAGGATCGACTACCAAAATCTGTTTTGGAATGGAAACCTGAGGGAAGATGAAGCAGAGGAAGACCTAAAACCTCCTGGAGTCAGGGAATATGTTTATATATGAAGGAGAAACATCTACAACCAGGAGATTGGATGGACCGACAAAATTAGCTATTAGGAATCGGACGATGTCAAAGACATTAATCAACTGATGATCTATCTATCTATTCTTCTTAAGATAAATTTAATATTTAAAATTATATATTGAATATAAACATTCTCCTCTCATATGCTATAAATTCATACCTGCAGATAAAGTGACACAGCTCTGTTCTGGCACTCCCTTGTCATTAGTTCTGTACGGAGGTGTTGGTGGAGCCAAGAAAGGAGACAGAACCGGAAGAGGAGCTGAAGGAATTACAGCTCCACACTGAACAGAACCCAGAGCTAAAGCTCTTAGAAAAGTAGAGCCACCCTTCACAACACTGAAACCAAACATATTTAAGAAATGTCACTCTTATTTCAACTGATTTCACATTAAATTATATCAATCATTAACTAATAAAATAACTTACAATTTATGATAAACTTACTCTGACATCAACGCCCAAACTTGCTTTAGTAATATAAGATATGTTCCTGTTACTACCACATCAAAATAACTTGGTATAAGATATCTTGGCATCTTTTTTACAGGCTCTAGATTTCTTTCTAGCCAAAGTGCTAGCTCAACTGTCCCAGAATATGGCTTCAACCGATTAGGTATGTAATCTGCAACACAAACAGAACAATGCAATTCATTGAATATAAGTAGGAAATAACAATATGAAGTTTCTTCTAATTATTACTGAGTTGTATGTTTCGACTCACCTCATATTTCTTTATTTTTATGCATATTAGTTTCTTTGCTTCTGTGCAACATTCTTGGTGCATTACAACCATTGCCTTGCAGTTGTCCTTCCTGTAAGTTAATTTCTGCTCCCTCTGTTGGCTAACCAATGTACTTCCAAATCAACTTTTTTTTCTCTCTTTTACGAGAAATTTCAAAATTCCTGGTTTTCTTTTTATTCTTGCAGATGAAAATTTTCTCCCAAATTATGAGTTCCTTAGATTTTTCGATTTAGTAATTTTGCCTTAGTTTCAAATTGTTGAAATTAAGGCAATATTACAAATTGTTGAAACTAAGGCAAAATTATTAAAACAGAAAAATCTAAGGAACTCACAATTGTTGAAACTAAGGCAAAATTATTAAAACAAAAAAATCTAAGGAACTCACAATTGTTAAAACTAAGGCAAAATTATTAAAACAGAAAAATCTAAGGAACTCACAATTGTTGAAACTAAGGCAAAATTATTAAAACAAAAAAATCTAAGGAACTCACAATTGTTGAAACTAAGGCAAAATTATTGAACAAAGAATCTAAGGAACTCACAATTGTTGAAACTAAGGCAAAATTATTAAAACAGAAAAATCTAAGGAACTCACAATTGTTGAAACTAAGGCAAAATTATTAAAACAAAAAAATCTAAGGAACTCACAATTGTTGAAACTAAGGCAAAATTATTGAAACAAAAAATCTAAGGAACTCACAATTGTTGAAACTAAGGCAAAATTATTAAAACAGAAAAATCTAAGGAACTCACAATTGTTGAAACTAAGGCAAAATTATTGAAACAAAAAATCTAAGGAACTCACAATTGTTGAAACTAAGGCAAAATTATTAAAACAGAAAAATCTAAGGAACTCACAATTGTTGAAACTAAGGCAAAATTATTAAAACAAAAAAATCTAAGGAACTCACAATTGTTGAAACTAAGGCAAAATTATTGAAACAAAAAATCTAAGGAACTCACAATTGTTGAAACTAAGGCAAAATTATTGAAACAAAAAATCTAAGGAACTCACAATTGTTGAAACTAAGGCAAAATTATTAAAACAAAAAAATCTAAGGAACTCACAATTGTTGAAACTAAGGCAAAATTATTAAAACAAAAAATCTAAGGAACTCACAATTGTTGAAACTAAGGCAAAATTATTGAAACAAAAAATCTAAGGAACTCACAATTGTTGAAACTAAGGCAAAATTATTAAAACAAAAAAATCTAAGGAACTCACAATTGTTGAAACTAAGGCAAAATTATTAAAACAAAAAAATCTAAGGAACTCACAATTGTTGAAACTAAGGCAAAATTATTAAAACAAAAAAATCTAAGGAACTCGCAATTGTTGAAACTAAGGCAAAATTATTAAAACAAAAAAATCTAAGGAACTCACAATTGTTGAAACTAAGGCAAAATTATTAAAACAAAAAAATCTAAGGAACTCACAATTGTTGAAACTAAGGCAAAATTATTGAAACAAAAAATCTAAGGAACTCACAATTGTTGAAACTAAGGCAAAATTATTAAAACAGAAAAATCTAAGGAACTCACAATTGTTGAAACTAAGGCAAAATTATTAAAACAAAAAAATCTAAGGAACTCACAATTGTTGAAACTAAGGCAAAATTATTAAAACAAAAAATCTAAGGAACTCACAATTGTTGAAACTAAGGCAAAATTATTAAAACAAAAAAATCTAAGGAACTCACAATTGTTGAAACTAAGGCAAAATTATTAAAACAAAAAAATCTAAGGAACTCACAATTGTTGAAACTAAGGCAAAATTATTAAAACAAAAAAATCTAAGGAACTCACAATTGTTGAAACTAAGGCAAAATTATTAAAACAGAAAAATCTAAGGAACTCACAATTGTTGAAACTAAGGCAAATTATTAAAACAAAAAATCTAAGGAACTCACAATTGTTGAAACTAAGGCAAAATTATTAAAACAAAAAAATCTAAGGACTCACAATTGTTGAAACTAAGGCAAAATTATTAAAACAAAAAATCTAAGGAACTCACAATTGTTGAAACTAAGGCAAAATTATTAAAACAGAAAAATCTAAGGAACTCACAATTGTTGAAACTAAGGCAAAATTATTAAAACAAAAAAATCTAAGGAACTCACAATTGTTGAAACTAAGGCAAAATTATTAAAACAAAAAAATCTAAGGAACTCACAATTGTTGAAACTAAGGCAAAATTATTAAAACAGAAAAATCTAAGGAACTCACAATTGTTGAAACTAAGGCAAAATTATTAAAACAAAAAATCTAGGAACTCACAATTGTTGAAACTAAGGCAAATTATTAAAACAGAAAAATCTAAGGAACTCACAATTGTTGAAACTAAGGCAAAATTATTAAAACAAAAAATCTAAGGAACTCACAATTGTTGAAACTAAGGCAAAATTATTAAAACAAAAAAATCTAAGGAACTCACAATTGTTGAAACTAAGGCAAAATTATTAAAACAGAAAAATCTAAGGAACTCACAATTGTTGAAACTAAGGCAAAATTATTAAAACAAAAAAATCTAAGGAACTCACAATTGTTGAAACTAAGGCAAAATTATTAAAAGAGAAAAATCTAAGGAACTCACAATTTGGGAGAAAATTTACATTTGCAAGAATAAAAATAAAACTATGAATTTTGAAATTCCCGGTAAAGAGAAAAAAAAATGATTTGGAAGTACATCGGTTAGCCAACAGAGGGAGCAGAAATCAACTTGCAGGAAGGACAACCACAAGGCAACAGTTGTAATGCACCGAGAATGTCGCACAGAAGCGAAGGAACTAATACATATAAAAAATCAAGAAATATGAGTTGAGTCAAAATATACAACTAGGTAATAATTAATGCAATTCATATTTAAAGACTTTCCTGTTAATTTGTCATACTTCTATTCAATGATATTTTTAATAAAACAATTTTTTCAGCTGCAAATTCTAACAATTAAGATGAAAGCATTGTATTATTTTCAGATCACGACAAACTGAACTGAAGATGTGCATTGCATATCTTCACATCTTAAGCATCTAGAATTGAACAAATTTCTACAGTAGCGCACACCTTTGAGCTGAAGATAGAAGCCGGTTTCTGAAAAGCCTACAGTTTTAAAAATTTTAGCCTAGTTGAGAATGACGACACCTGCTAAAGTATTAATCAAGTTTAATATTTTACATTATGACTATTCACTTGAATGGAATTTTATTAATAGAACTTTTTTTTAATTTTTAATTTTTTTGTTATTATCCATTAGCCTATATTCTGAGGATAAATGAATGTAAAAAAAAGATATATATTGCAAAACACATTGCTGAAAACAAACAGAAGCTTGCTATACCAATTTGAAAATCCACTATGAATGTAATTAAAAGTTTATAAAATCTGCATCAAAATGTGAAAAGTAAAATAAAGCAACTATGAGCCACACTTACACATATTTATAGTTTAACTTTCACAGAGAAAGAACACTATGAGGTTTAATTTAAGAATTAAATTAATGTTTTTATTACCTCACCTCATATCCTTTTTCTTCTATACTGCAGTTTCGGAGCTTACCTCCATCATCAGTAGCCTCTGGTCGACCGGTGTTATGTCGTTTCTTGGCGGTTTTCTTCTTCCTTCTATCAGTGGACCAATGAACCTCTGGATCAGGTCAAAATTTGCGGGAGTTTCGAAATTCATGAGTTTATCTTTCTTGTTTTTTTTTAGATGTGGATTTTTTCCCAGACTGTGAGTTCTTTTTGTTTATCTGTGTGTTTGATTAGGCTAGCTTCTGTATCGATTAAATGCTTTTCAGACCAAGCATGGGATGCTACAGCTGACTTGTCCACTTCACCCTTTTTTACATTTCTAAGGCGTTCTTTCAATCTGGTTTTTAAATTTCTTTTTGTTTTTCCTATATAGATTTTGTTGCAATCCATACATTTGATCTGATATATTCCTGATTTGTATTCTTTTCCAATTTTTTAATTTTTTGTTGGTTTTAATTATCTTGTTTAGGCTATATTCATTCTTTGGGGCCAATCGAATGTTAAACTTATTGAAAATTTTCTGGAACTTGTGGTGTTTTAAAGGATGGTAAGTGAATTTATTTAATCAAGTCAGCTGTAGCAGCCCATGCTTGGTCTGAAAACCATTTAATCGATACAGAAGCTAGCCAAATCAAACACACAGATAAACAAAAAGAACTCACAGTCTGGGAAAAAATCCACATCCAAAAAAACAAGAAAGATAAACTCATGAATTTCGAAACTCCCAAAAATTTTGACCTGATCCAGAGGTTCATCGGTCCACTGATAGAAGTAAGAAGAAAACTGCCAAGAAACGACATAACACCGGTCAACCAGAGGCTACTGATGATGGAGATAAGCTCTGAAACTGCAGTATAGAAGAAAAAGGATATGAGGTGAGGTAATAAAAATATTAATTTAATTCTTATATTTATAGTATCTGAAAACTCTTCGGCCAAATGTAGAAATAAAATCTGAATTATTAAAATACAAATTAATATTGAGTGGAGAACATATTTCCAAAGGTTTAGATAGATGGAATTAACAGTTTGGGAAAAGATGTACATTCAAAAAAACCATACTAGAACCATGAACTTTGAAGTTCCAGACGAACCAAGTTTGATTACAAAGTTCTTCAAAAGTACACCAGATGGCAGTTTAGAAAATTACCGGCATAATAAAAAAATTGATAGTCGTGAAAACAGCTGACGATGGGAATGATGTATTCCCAATACTGCAGTTCTGTGTATGAGGTAAGAAGAATTCACGATTCATTTGATTCTTATTGAGAAAACCCCATAATGTAAAAGTTCAAAAATTTATTATATTAATAAACAATGGTCTTAGTTCAGACTTTGTTTCTATATTCAACTGCTCGGTTAAAACATTAAGGAGAGTTTAAATTGAGTATTTGTGATACTCAAAATCCTGACATCTTGAACAGAAAAAAATTAAGAACTTTTGTAATAAATAATAGGAGTTAGATATGCACGACTCACCTCCTATTACTACAAATATGAGGTGAGTCGTGCATATCTAACTCCTCATAGTGTTACTTCCACTTTTGTAATGTTTCAATTTTCATAACAATCAATCTGCCTGTTAAATTCACATTCGGTGGTGCTAGAAAAATGCTTTAAAATCATTGATATGAAATTGAATACAGATACAAAAATTAAGCAGCTTACAAAAGCAATTCTTTTATTAAAAAAATTACATGAAAACTGAAATCATAATTTCTGATTACTAGTTCCCTACTTCAAAATATTCAATTTTACTCCTCTGTCATCTAGATTATTTTGGCCCAAGGGGTTTCAGATACTCTGTTTAAAGGCGGTGAAATATTGCACTCAAAAAAAAAAACAAAGGCAGGCATGATACTGTATTAACTCAAATATGACACATTTTTCACTCTGTACAAAAAGCTAAATAAAAGATCTACCCGTTCACAGCCCAGAATCAAACCTAGGCTCCTTACTCCATAGTTAGGTACCATGCTACCTAATAATGCCTGAGAACAAATAAGAATTCATAGGAATTACCTTACCATTATAGATGAAATACATAATAGTTTAAAAAAACTAAAACAACACGCTTTATTAGAAAACCAAACTAAAAAATGAAAAATAATTTTAATTTCCAACACACTTGGGATAAAATGAAAGTGGTGAACAAAAAAAGTGTACCATCAAAAGTGCTCTATATCAATTAATATATTTGATAATAAACAGATATTGGTAAAAGTAAAGTCTCTAAGAGGAAAATGTAAAAACCATAAAAAGCACCCCACGCTTTTGATGGTAAAAATTATTATTTGTTTTGTAGATAACTACAGTTCAATTCTAAATGTGTTGGAGATGATTTTTTTGTTGACCACTTTAATTTTATCCCAAGCATGTTGGAAATTAAAATTATTTTTTAGTTTCGTTTTCTAATAAAGTGTGTTGTTTTAGTTTTTTAAACTATTATTTATTTTTTAGTTTTAATATTTTACAGAATAGGCCACATGGCCTAAAACAAATTTGTTCATGATGATGATGATGAGATAAAAATGAAAATATTCTTAAATTCGATACTATTGTAGTATGAGCTAAAAGTAATACTCTTCTAAAAAAAATCCTCTGGATTTGAACCAGCAACCTATGGATTACTGAAATTATATACCACTACAGTCTACTGCTCTACCAACTGAGCTCTTATAATGATGACTAAAAGTTGATAAGTCCGCAACCTATTATACCGGTTTTTATTTTTATGATTTTCTGATGATTCTGGCAAGGATTTTAGAAAACATTTATGAAATTATTGTATTGTGATTGGTTCTTTACAAGTATAAAAAGTTTCAAGTCGATCCAATGATTTTAAGTGGGTGAAAATCGTGTTGAAAGATTCCGTTACATAATTACACAAACACTTTTTTTTTTATTTTCTGCTGATTCTGGCCAGGATTTTGGAAAAATTTATGAAATTATTGTATTGTCATTGGTCCTTTACAAGTATACAAAGTTTCAAGTCGATCCAATATTTTAAGTGGGTGAAAATTGTGTTGAAAGATTCCGTTACATAGCACCATGGTTCCCCCAACAGATGGAGTAATACCTTATGCAAGTTTGTTTACAGTACAACTGGAACTTAGCTCGAAATTAGTTTAGTATTGCAGAGAGTTCAGGATCTTATAAAAAAATATTTTTATTGACATTATCCCAATTTTTTCTTTGAAATTTTAATTGAGTACTTAATTTTTGAGTCAATACAGTATTATGAATTCATCAAAATATAGAGAGTGAACATAACTCACTGACAAAAAGTTCAACACTAACAACTGCTTGTCTGAAAGTTTTTGTTTACTCTTAGTAATAAATACTCAGCAATAAAACTATTGGTGAAAACAAATGTTTATTATAGTATTAAAAGATTCTGGGCTATGTGGCCGTGGTCTATAACTGGCGTTTCTTCCAGACGTTTCTCCCTCAACTGCGGAGGGCATCTTCAGTGGCGAGCGCTTCCAGGTGTTGTTTCCCTGTCGTAGACTCGATTGCAAATGAATGGCATAAAGCTGGACGCTCTTATTTATACGAGTGCTGCCTCGCGTGAGTCGCAGCTGATTGGCTCGACATCATCATACTGGCTTCTGATTGGTTCGGAACTCTCTCCTTGTTATTGGTAGGTTTTGACTGTCTATTGTCTAATGTGTGACACCAGGCTTTGGCTAGTTTTATTCCTTCGTCTTTTCTATTGAAATTGTCCTTGTGTTTATAAATTTCTACGGCCTCCCTGTATAATCTTGGGAAATAATATGGTGTAGTAGCTAAAACTTAAGTTTCATCGTAGAGAATATGATGTCCATTTTCGGTAATAACGTGTTCTGCTACGGCCGATTTTTCTATTTCTCATAGTCTGCAGTTTCTCCTATGTTCAGTCAAACGGGTGGCTATGCTTCTTTTTGTGGTTCCTATATAAGATTTTCACAAGAACACGGAAGCCGGTATACACCGCAAGTGGAGAGTGGTGGTCGAGGATCCTTTGATGAGCGAAGGCAGTTTTCTATTTTCCTTGTAGGTCTATAAATGGTTCTAATATTGTGCTTTTTTAGTACTTTTCCGATCTGATCTGTGACCCGTTGTATATATAGTAAGAAAGCTGTGCTGACTGTTGATGTATTATCCATTTTGCGTTGTTGTTTCCGTGGATTTATTGATTGTTTTATTTCTTTGGATGTATATCCATTCTTCTTGAAACAGTTGAAAAGATGGTGCTGTCATGGTTAAGATATTGTGGCTGGCATATCTTCTTCGCTCTGTCAAACAGTGTCTTTATGACGCCTATTTTTGTCTAGGGTGGTGATTAGAATTCTTGTGTAGATACCGGTCCGTGTGTGTGGGTTTTCTATGGACTGTATGTTGAATTTCTCCGTTGTCTTTTCTTGTTATCTGAATATCCAGGAACGGGAGTTTTCCATTATTTTCTTTTTCTATGGGGAACTGTATTTTACTGTTTCGGCCATTGAGATGTTGTAGGAATCGCTCTAATTCCTCGTTACCGTGTCTCCATACTACAAACGTGTCATCCACATAGCTAAACCATATTCAGGAAACTTGGGAGCTGTTTTTAATGCTTCCTCTTCGAATTTCTCCATGAAAAAATTTGCTATTACCAGCCATAAAAATTTATAAACACAAGGACAATTTCAATAGAAAAGATGAAGGAATAAAACTAGCCAAAGCCTGGTATCACACATTAGACAATAGACAGTCAAAACCTACCAATAACAAGGAGAGAGTTCCGAACCAATCAGAAGCCAGTATGATGACATCGAGTCAATCAGCTGCGACTCACGCGAGGTAGCACTAGTATAAATAAGAGCATCCAGCTTTCTGCCGTTCATTTGCAGTCGAGTCTACGACAGGGAAACAACAGCTGGAAGCACTCGCCACTGAAGATGCCCTCCGCACTTGAGGGAGAAAAGTCTGGAAGAAACGCCAGTTATAGACCACGGCCACATAGCCCGGAATCTTTAATACTATGATTACCAGCCGTAAAAGCCTGCATTCCACAAATGTTTATTATATTATGATGATCTTGAAGAAGATTTTCGGGCTGTAGGCCGTGGTCGTGAGGCTTGTAGTTCCCCGACGTTTCACCAGAGACTGCGTCTGGCATCCTCAAGGGTTGTCTTGAGAGTGGCAATTCTGTCTGCTGTCTGTCTTATTTATACATTCACCGCGATGTGTTCGTAAGTTGTATCTGCCTTCTGATTGGTCAGCGTTAGGGACTTCCATTGCTCCAATGAGATTGCTGTTTGATGGTCTAGTCAATTGTACGTTATATCTGCCTTCTGATTGGTCAGCGGTAGAGACTTCCATTGTTCCACTGAAATTGCTGTTTGATAGTCTAGTTGACTGTGCATGTAGAGGTTTACATTTTGCGTTTTTTAGAACTGGTATCCATACTTTGTTGACTTTTAATGATTCTTCTTTTCTGTTGAAACTGTTTTTATATTTGAATATTTCGATGGCTTCTCGTTGTAGACGGGTAAAATAGTGCGTGCAGTTAGATAATATGTCTGTATTCTGGTATTGTACCCTGTGGCCATCGAGTAAAGAGTGTTCTGCCCACAGGGTACAATACCAGAATACAGACATATTATCTAACTGCACACACTATTTTACCCGTCTACAACGAGAAGCCATCGAAATATTCAAATATAAAAACAGTTTCAACAGAAAAGAAGAATCATTAAAAGTCAACAAAGTATGGATACCAGTTCTAAAAAACGCAAAATGTAAACCTCTACATGCACAGTCGACTAGACTATCAAACAGCAATTTCAGTGGAACAATGGAAGTCCCTACCGCTGACCAATCAGAAGGCAGATATAACGTACAGTCGACTAGACCATCAAACAGCAATCTCATTGGAGCAATGGAAGTCCCTAACGCTGACCAATCAGAAGGCAGATACAATTTACGAACACATCGCGGTGAACGTATAAATAAGACAGACAGCGGACAGAATTGCCAGTCTCAAGACAACCCTCGAGGATGCCAGACGCAGTCTCTGGCGAAACGTCGGGGAACTACAAGCCTCACGACCACGGCCTACAGCCGAAAATCTTCTTCAAGATCATCATAGCAACTCCGGCCGTGAAAGTCTACGTGAATACGTTTATTATATTAATTACCAACTGCTACAGTGTGTTCTACACCTCGTGAACGCAGTGCTACTTGTCAACAACTACCACTCACCACATTTCAAGCTGCAATCTATGGCAACTTTTTCTTCCTCAACTTGACTAAATTTTCAGGACAATAAAACCTTATCCTGAAAATAATGTGGAACTCTGAATAAAAAAGTATCAGATCAATACATGGTTAAGTGTATAAAACTGAAGTGTTTTGAAATTAATGACTTAATTTTATTTAAGAAAATTTCAGATGGTGTTATGCTGTTGATCGAATCAAACCTAAAATATTTTGATGTATTATTTCAATTTTAACAATTGTAATGATGGACAATTATTATTTTTGAAAAAAAAAAATGAATGCCAGAATCGGGATTTGAACCTGAAACCTCTATCTCTGTATACTAGTGTGCTAACCATTACACTATTTGAGGTATCTCATTGAGGCTAACACATGTCACTCAGTGACATCTGTAGCTAAATATGCATAACTAAAATAACTTAAAAAAATCCCATTAGCAAACACTCGTGTTTCCAAGTGAGACGTATGGGGTACATTACTACTCCATGGCGTGAAAGGCCTACTAACTGGCTATTATTACAGGATAAATATTAACATTTTATATATGGAGCCGAAGTCCACCGCTGTGGTCTCGAGGTAGTGTGCTGCCTTGTCACGCAGCAAGCCCAGGTTCAATCCCCGGTCGGGACAAGTTTCTTGGGTGAGGTTTTTTGGGGTTTTTCCACACCTGTAAGACAAATGTCAGGAAACTTTAAGGCCCAAATGGTCCCCGAACATCATCGGGCCATCATTATCATACTTACTTACTCACTGGCACTACCGAACCCGTATGTTCATGGCCGCACAGACATAAATCACAGTTAATGTTATTCTCCCACCTCATTCTTGGTCTACCAACTGGGCATTTTCCCTCTGGCTTTCCTACAAGAAGCTTCCATGCAAGTCTTTTATTCCCCATATGTGCAACATGTCCTGCCCATCGCAGTCTATGAGACTTAACTGTTCTTATTATATCTGGCTTCCTATAAAGACCATGTAGTTCATTGTTATGTAGTCTTCTCCATTCACCTATCTGTTCATCTCTCTTTGGTCCAAAAATTTTCCTAAGCACTTTATTCTCAAATACTTGTAATCTCCTTTCCTCCCTTAAAGTAAGAGTCCATGTTTCGCACCCATATAATATAACTGGTAGAATAATAGTTTTATATATTTTCAGTTCAACATTTTTTTGAAAGGAGTTGGGACATCAAAAGTCTCTGTAATGCATAATAGCATGCATTTCCAGAATTGAGCCTGTGTTTAATTTCTTTGTGCATCTCATTCCTATTTGTGATTATTGTTCCTAGGTATTTGAATTCAGTCACTTCCTCAAAATTTCCCTCATTTGTCATTAGCTGTCCATTTCCATTATATAATGTATTTTTGTATGTGACCATATATTTAGTTTATTGATATTTACTTCCATCATTATCATCAATATCATATTTGCCTAATTAGCTTAAGTTTAATCAAATGGGAAAGAGAAAAATGTATGCCTGAACTAGGAATCAAACCCCGAACCTTCAGCTTTCCATGCTGATGCTCTTAACCATTGAGCTAATTCAGGCTTCCTTCCCATCCAAGCATAAATCCTTCCTTTACCTTACTGTCTTGGTCCCACATTCAAATGCAATGAACCATCGTTCACAAATACACAATGAATGGCTTCTACATTAAGAAGACATCAAGGGACTCCACATAGCTAAAGTATTATTTATTAAATTAATATTAAGAAGCTAAAGCTGTTACTATGATTGAAATTAGTATATTAAGGTACACAACTAAATTATTGTAATCAAATGGCAAAGAAAAAATTAAGATTTTAACACAAAAATTTATGACCAAGACGTATGAGGTAAGAAGAATTCACGATTCATTTGATTCTTGTTAAGAAAACCTCAAAATGTAAAAATTCCCAAATTATTATATTAACAAATTTACTTACCTATCATCCAGTTTCCTTGGCGTAGGTTGTTGCACATTGGATGACCAAGATCATTATTCGGACGAATATTGCTCAAAAGAGATAGGAACCCTAGAAAAGAATTTTATAATTTATTAAATTGTCTTGTTTGAGACTTGAAAGCAAATGTACCAAAATTAACCCATTCTTCACCATATACAAAACTACCAGAATAACTGGAAAGCCCATCTTCAACGAATGCCGTCTCATAGAATTCCAAAAGCCATACTTTGCTACTGCCCCCAAGGCAAAAGATCGCTGGGACGTCCAAAAAAGCGCTGGATGGAAAATTCCTCTTTGAGACCGTAACAGGCCACAAGAACTCGTCAAGAACTCGTATACATATTACACCATCAAAGAGATTTTATACAGGTTATATTAATAAATTAGCATTCAACTAAATATATGAGAGACTCAAGCAACAGTGATATATAAGGTTTTTCAGACTTCAAATTATTATTAATTATATGTAGGAAGTCCACCGCTGTGGTCTCGAGGTAGCATACTGCCTTGTCACGCAGCGAGCCCGGGTTCGATCCCCGGTCGGGGCAGTTTTTATGGGTGAGGTTTTTATCGGGGCGTTTCCTCACCTGTAAGACAAATGTCAAGAAAACTTTAAGGCCCAAAAGGTCCCCAAAATCATATGGTCATCATCATCCTTATTATCATCGTCATCATCTTTCACCGGTGTGGAAAGCAATGGGAAGCTACCACACCTACAATTCCCTAGTAAAGCTGCAAGCATAGCATGAAAAGCTATGATTGCAGTGAAGGACCTTTGGGCAGAATTACTATGGATGTAGGAAATAACACTATATGAGGTGAGTGATTAAAATTTTATCTACATAACACTACGAGGTTTCTTTGAATTATTAATGAGTTGATTATTTTGACTTACCTCATAATTCTTGATTTTTATGCTCGGAGCAATCATTCTTTTCACTGTTCAAGTCCTGTCAAGTTTTCTCAACAGATGGCACAGTATTTCATCTGTTTCATTGATTTTTTTTTGGTTTAGAAAGTCTTATATCTCAGTTTCAATGTCATGCAACATATGACTTTCTGATCCCGATCCCTTCAAATATATATTTAGGGACTAAAGCTAGGCCAATTGAACTATTGAATCTACATACCTTGTAGACCACAATAAACCATAGAACCAAATCCAGGTATATTATATGCACCACAGGCCCCCTTGCTTTCATCTCTTTCCTCTTCCTCGCATCGGTACAGCGCTCGATTCAAATCCTCAAGAGATAAACGAGAAACAATTTCTTCAAGTTCTGCATGAGCTGGAACTGTTTTTGTTTTGAATGTAGCTACCTGACTCCGCAGTTTGCTCAGTGCAGAATTTACTCGTGAATGAAGAGACACCCTGTACACAGTTTCATCAATTTTCAAATTATTATTTCCTTAGTTATAATTAAATAAATCGTGATTTCTTCTTACCTCATACTTCTATGTTCTTTTAAACACAGCACTGCAGTATCGGCAACACGTTGTCGTCATCCTCAGCTGTTTTCACGACTCAAGATGTATAGGGATGTTTTTCTGAACCAGAAAACACCCCTGTAAATCCACCGGCACAGGCATGCCGAGATTTAATTTTCTCCAGCTTCAGTGTCATTTAAATGCTGTGATACTAGTACCACCGCTGGACTCAAAGTGTTAAAGTAAGAGTCCATGTTTCGCATCCATATAATACAAGTGATAGAATAATAGTTTTATATATTTTTAGAAGGTTGTCAAACAGAATTACACCTTGAAGGAGATGCAAGTTTTCTCAAGTTCAGATTAGTAATAAAATTGTCCATAGAGATCAGAATCAATCCTCTATAAGAATTAAATTAATTGATTAATTAATGAAGCTCACCTAACAGCTACCACTGATCCAGGTTGAAAGTTAACAAAATTGAGTTGTGTAACATTTGGATCTCCAGATTCCCCTTGTTCCAAGACATCAGACTCATACACCTGTACATGTTCCCTAACCTCTGCTTCATAATCTTCAAAACCGTTAATATACTTGTGATTTTTTGAAAATCCATCAGGTCTTGCAAAACGAGGACCTCCAGATCTGTAATATAAAAATTAAAACTAATAAAAGCAAAAAGTAGCACATCACATTTCAAATAAACAACATTCATCCATGGTAAAATTAAATGTTTCTTACCTCTCCTCATTAAATCATCTAAGTGATCGTGATTTCGAGACCATAACGGTCTCATCTTCAGTACTTTTTTGGCGACTGATGTTATGTCGATCGAAAGAAACTCTTCTTCTTCCCTCTGTTGGTGGACGAATGAACCTCTGGATCAGGTCAAAATTTGCAAGAATTTCGAAGTTCATAAGTTTTCCTTTGTTTTTTTTTAATGTGGATCTTTTCCCAAACCGTGAGTTCCTTTTGTTTGTCTATTTGTTTAATTAGACTGGCTTTTGATTCAATTAAATTTTTTTGGACCAATTGAATCAAAACCCAGTACTACCTTGGTTTCCTAGATGTCAGTATGAGGCGGAACGCTGACCACAGACCACTCAAATGACATCTATACGAAAATAAGTGTAACTAAATTAGTATGGTTCAAATTCTTCCCTGTAGGGGGAGAGCGCCTAAATCTCTGTTAAGGGAAACATGAGCTTACAAGAAAATATTTTAAGATTCTCTTATATAACTTAAATAGACATGTGCTAGATAATATATGTTTTTTATTATTTTCTTTAGTTTGAGTGTTAGAGAGCAAACCATATTTCCTTACACTCTTAAAAGTAAAACCATTATTTGGGCAATGAAACTGCAGTCATAATCTGGTTTGTTTACAACTGAAACTTAGCTCGGTAGAGATAAAGATGCTGAATCAATACCAGACTATAATGTCACGAGAAGTTTTAACCTGGTTAAAAAATTGTGACCCCTTTGGAACTCAATCCCACAACTTTCTAAATTGTAGCATATTAACAATATGTAAATAAATAGGACTTACTTAGCATTTTTATGTAAAAGTGTAGCTTCCAAGATGATTTCATCCACAGTTCCTTCAACTCTCAGGGGTTTAACATAACCTCTTTTGTAGTAGGGATCAGGATGTGAGAATGCCGTGTAGGCCACAAGAACTACAGACTGATGTGTTTCCGGACAGTGGCGAGTTACTGCTACTATGTCTGTGTCCATTTGATCCACATATACCTAAACAAAACACAATCACACTCGTCAAGAGTAACTAAACAATTAATCTGGAATAAAGATTAAAATGGCAATGTATAAACTTATTTCTCTAACACATACAGCCGAGACTTGTACATATACAAAGAAGATATTGAGCAGAATCCAAGCTACAGAAATTAAATTCTTGCATGGAATCTTCTTCTTCTTCTTCCTTCCAAGTATTAGGCCAAGGCCTGTTACGATCCTATAGAAAATTTTCCCTCCTGCATACTTCCAGGAAATTCTCATATAAGACTTGAAAGCATAATAATAGTCCCTTCGATTGGTTGCTGGCCAAAGGAAGGCAAGACTAGTGATGGGCTGCCATCTTATAGCCTCTGGTCAGGCTTTTCTGGAGAAGAAAAGAAAATAAAGGAAAGATGAAATGGAAGAAAGGAAAGACTCCCTAGCCCTCGGATGCCCTAATAGCGTCGGGGTCGAAAAAAACAAGAGTTAACCAAGAGAGGTTAGATAGTAAAGTTAAAAGAGTGCAAAACACAAGTAAGTGGAAGAAATAGTGGAATGCAGGATTTCACGGCCGGTAATCATGGTAATAAAAGATTCCGGGCTATGTGGCCATGGTCTATAACTGGCATTTCTTCCAGACGTTTCTCCCTCAACTGCGGAGGGCATCTTCAGTGGCGAGCGCTTCCAGCTGTTGCTTCCCTGTTGTAGACTCGACTGCCCAGTTGAGGGAGAAACGTCTGGAAGAAACGCCAGTTATAGATCATGGCCACATAGCCCGGAATCTTCTATTACCAAGTGGAAGAAATGTTTTGCTCAGCTTGGGCACCTTGTGGTCGCCATCCACATATCCCTTAGATGAGGACCCCTGAGGGTGTGAACATAGTACAGCATTGAGAATGTCACAAATGCTGTGAAGAAACTCGAGTCTGCAAGGGAGTTAAGAAGTATGAGGTGAGTCAAGAAACAACTAAACAATATTATGTACAACTTATTAACTCTCATCTTATATAGAGTCAATTTACACTTGTATAAAAGCCACTGCAACTCCAATATTGCTAGTGTAACCTCCTGTAAAGTATGCAAATTGTGAGTTACAACTCCAGACCGTACAGATATTAAATACTATATATAGAACAAACTAACTCACCTGTGAGAAGCCTCCCAAGCCTAATTCAAAATGAAGTTTGTTAAGTGCTCTTTTTGCAGCAATGATACCAGAGTGCAAATTTACACCACATGTTGGATCATCTGACCATTCTGCATATTCACGGATTTCATCAACTACATGAATCTGAAATTTGAAATAATTCTAATTAACAATTAAACTCTATAATTCATCTTCTTTCCAAAATAAGATCTACAGTGGAATTAACGGAGTCTAAAGGAATGGTACAATGTTGTCAATCATACATAGCATGACAATGTTAGGGACACATCATCTCTTAAGAAAGTAAGTTGAGTCCGTTGTCATCACACCTCTTATTGGTTGTTTCTTGTAGGACATTGTCAGCTTGTACAGACTAGTGATCTTTAAGTTGTCAACCTTGGATGTCGACTCCTGCCCCCTCTTTTCGTGGCCCAAAAAACTTGCTTATTTGATCTCTCTCCCCAGGAATTTCAAAATTCATTATTCTCCCGTTGTTCTTCTGGATGTAGATTTTTCTCTCATATAGTGAGTTCATTTGTGTTTTCTAACTCTTTTAATAATTTGATGTTTATATCTATTTTACGCTTCTCTGACCAAACATGAGCAGCTATTTGCAGATTTTTCTGTTTCTCCTTTTTTAGATTTCTTATGTGTTTAACTTTTACAGGAATTAATCACTATGAGGTTTAATTTATGGTAAAATCAAATGTTACCTACATCTCCTCATATAAATCTTCTAAGTATTGCAATTTCGAGACTATAACAGTCTCATCTTCACTACTATCTTGGCAACTGATGTTATGTCGATCGGAAGAAACTCTCCTTCTTCCCTCTGTTGGTGGACAGATGAACCTCTGGATCAGGTCAGAATTTGCAAGAATTTCAAAGTTCATAAGTTTTCCTTTGTTTTTTTCTGAATGCGGATTCACATGAACTTATGAACTTCGAAATTCCTGCAAATTCTGACCTGATCCAGAGGTTCATCGGTCCACCAACAGAGGGAAGAAGAAGAGTTTCTTCCAATCGACATAATATCAGTCGCCAAGATAGTACTGAAGATGAGACCATTACGGTCTCGAAATTGCGATCTACTTAGAAGATTTATATGAGGAGAGGTAAGAAACATTTAATTGTACCATTCTTATGTGTTCCTTAGTTCTCTAAAAAAAAATTTAACCATTAAAACTAAAGAACACACAAGAAATGTAAAAGAAAGTAGAAGAAAAATCTGCAGTAGCTGCTCACATTTGGTCAGAAAAACATAAAATTGATGTGAACTCCAAATTATTATTAAAACTTGCCATATGGGAAAAATCTACATCCAGAAGAACAAGGAGAGAATAATGAATTTTGAAATTCCCAAAGAGAGAGATTTAATATGTAAGTTCTTTAGGCCACAAAAAGAGGGAGTAGGAGTCGATATCCAAAGCCGACAACTTAAAGATCATCATTTTTAGTTTTAATTTATGTTGAGTTGTTTTTTGACTCACCTCATACTTCTTAACTCCCTCGCAGATTTGAGTTTCGTCACTGCAATGTCACAAATGCAGTGATGAAACTCGAGTCTGCGAGGGAGTTAAGAAGTATGAGGTGAGTCAAAAACAACTCAACATAAATTAAAATAAACCTCACACTGTTATTTCCTACCTTACTTACTTACTCACTGGCACTATCGAACCCATAGGTTCATGGCCACACGGACATAAGCTCTCCATACATCCCTATCCTGAGCTAATGCTTTCCAATCATTCCCTGTATAATCTACTCCATCAAATCATAGTTAATGTTATTCTCCCACCTCATTCTTGGTCTACCAACTCGGCGTTTTCCCTCTGGCTTTCCTACAAGAAGCTTGCATGCAAGTCTTTCATTCCCCATACGTGCAACATGTCCTGCCTATCGCAGTCTACGAAACTTAACTGTTCTTATTATATCTGGCTTCCTATAAAGACCATGTAGTTCATTGTTATGTAGTCTTCTCCATTCACCTGTTTGTTCATTTCTCTTTGGTTAAAAAATTGTCCTAAGAACTTTATTCTCAAAAACTCATAATCTCACCTCCCTTAAAGTAAGAGTCCATGTTTCGCACCCATACATAACTTAATTAAAGATCATCAATCTGTACAAGCTGATGATAGAGCAAATATCCTCTGAAACATGTCCTACAAGAAATGCCCAATATGAGGTAAGACGACAACAAACCCAACTTATTTATTAAGTAGAACCTCATAATGATACCTCCTAACATCATTTCTTACTTATGGCATCACAGTGTTTAAAATATGAAACCAGGACACTGAGATTAAGTGATTTAATTAAAACAACTTACATGATGAGGAACAAGTTCATCATAGCCTCTGTTGCTACCAGATGCACAACAAGCCATAGACACAAGCGCAGTGCTTGGAAGTAAATCAAATACTGATCTCTTGTCAACTGGACTTGGATTATCGTGAGTCAAATCAAGGAACAATGCATGAGCAATAGATGGCACTAGTGGACGGAGTGATGGCTGGAAGAAGGCTCCAACAGGTTCACCACCATAACGATAAACAAGCCTGCCTTCTTCATGTGAATCCCATGCAGACATCGCCTCTATAAATTTAAAATCATATTTTCAAATAATTTTTCTAACTTATCTACAAACAATTTCATTACCAAAGCATTGTTTTAACAAGTATGGATGAAACTTAATATTTAATTTTAGGAAGTTATATTTTGAGGTTATTTTAATTATATTATTTTTGGTCTGGACATCTTACCTCAATATTAATGTTGATTTGTTCTTGAATTGTTTTGAAACATGTTCAAGAACAAATCAACATTAATATTGAGGTAAGATGTCCAGACCAAAAATAATATAATGGATGAAACTTACTTATCAAACGAATTAACTCAGGTTTGATATTATATGAGTAAGATTTTTTAAAAGTCGTAATTTTTCTAAATCACTAGCTATATGCAATAGTTTAGTTGTGTATATTAATTTATTTATTTCAAAGATAGTAATAGCTTTAGCTTCTTAATATTAATTTAACAATGAAAATGTATGTCTAATCTGTGATTTAACCCAAGGTCTCTGGTTTTATACACCAGCGCTCTTTCAAATTAACTACTTAGGCTTCCGATTTAAACAAAAACCTTTCTTCATAGTTAAATATGGAAAATAACATTACGAGGTTTGTCCACCGCTGTGGTCTCAAGGTAGCATGCTGTCTTGTCACACAACGGGCCTGGGTTCGATCCCTGGTCAGGACAGTTTCCTGGGTGAGGTTTTTATCGGGGTTTTTCCTCAGCTGTAAGACAAATGTCAGGAAACTTTACGCCCAAACGGTCCCCGAACATCATATGGCCATCACAATCATCATATTCATATTCATTTTAGATTAAGGACTCTCCTGGCGCACCACTATCATCATCATCACCCACCAAATCACTGGAGTAACATAACCCCGCCTTCCAGGTGCCCCAACCTCAGAAGTGGGTTACAATTACGCCAATGCCAGGATAGAACATTAGAAATGCCCGAAAAGGACAACCTGGGGCATTAAAAAAAATTATGAGGTTCTTAATTCAATTAATGAATGAGTCACTTCTTATCTTACCTCATAGTTTTATATTTTCTTAAACATGTGAACTGTGGTTTTCAAGAGGACATCCCTCTCATTTTCAACTGATGTTATGATATATTATAATAATATTTTCATAATATCAGTTGAAAATGACAGGGGTGTCCTCTCGAAAAGCACAGTTCACGTGTTTAAGAAAACAAACTATGAGGTAAGATAAGAAATCTTTCTCTTTCTTATATAACTATTTCTTACTATTTTTTTTAGTTACATATCTACTTAATTTTGCAATAAAGTCATATCTGCTTGTAGCCAATACTCTGCTCTTTTGATATGATTCTCATTTTTCAAACATAAAATTTAAAGAATAATAACCTAAAATTTGAACAAATTCAGTATATGAACTTCAAGCAGGTAAATCAGGCAGCAAGGCATTTCACTGCACACTACAACTGTCTGGGTTTGATCCCGAGTAGTGGGTTTAAATGTCGAACTTTCTTCACTTATTCTCATTCCTGGGAATCATTAAAAATCCATTAAATGAATACCAGGGATTTTTGTGGAGGTTAAGACAACCAGATCACAGGGCTTAACTTCCTTTTCCATTGTAAAGAATATGTGGTTCCTCACAACCACATATCACAGCGCTCCATGGCTTGTTAATGGGGCAGATTTATCTTTTACCAGGAAAAGAAGAATGAAAAATTCAAAGGTATCCAATGCTTCTTTTGATTATTTTTAAATATTTTGTTCATTATGAAGGAAGAAAAATATTGAAATTACCTCTAATTAATGATGAGATTCCTAATCTATTAACAAAAATATTATCCTTGTGATCAGAGTTGGTAAACAGCTCAGCGACAACATATAAGTCTGGTCGCACTCGTCTCGCTGCATCAAGTAAATACTGTAAACACAAGATTACATTTAATTATAATGCAGTAAATTAACCCCAGTATTTATAATTAATGAGCATAAGAACAATTGAATTGAACTTTTATTGAAACTAGGGTGAAACAACATCTTAGAAATGTCAAAAATGGTGAAGTGGAAAAGTCAGCAGTAGCTGCTCATGCTTGGTCTGAAAAACATCATCTTCTTCTTCCTTCCAAGTATTAGGCCAAGGCCTGTTACGATCCTATAGAAAATTTTCCCTCCAGCGTTTTGATCCTTCCGGAAAATTCTCGTATAAGACTTGAAAGCATAATAATAGTCCCTTCGATTGGTTGCTGGCCAAAGGAAGGCAAGACCAGTGATGGGGCTGCCATCTTATAGCCTCTGGTCAGGCTTTCCTGGAGAAGAAAAGAAAATAAAGGAAAGAAGAAATGGAAGAAAGGAAAGACTCCCTAGCCCTCGGATGCCCTAATAGCGTCGGAGTCGAAAAAAAACAAGAGTTAACCAAGAGAGGTTAGATAGTAAAGTTAAAAGAGTGCAAAACACAAGTAAGTGGAAGAAATGTTTTGCTCAGCTTGGGCACCTTGTGGTCGCCATCCACATATCCCCTAGATGAGGACCCCTGAGGGACTGAATAATTGAATTAAAAGCTAGTCTAATTAAACAAATAGAAAAACAAGAAGAATTTGTGGTTTGGGAGAAGTCCACATTCAGAAAAAGAAGAAAGAAAAACTTATGAACTTTGAAATTCCTGTGGATTCCGACTTGATCCAGAGGTTTATCGGTCTACCAACACAGGGAAGAAGAAGTAGTTCTTCCGATCAACATAACATCAATCGTCAAGATAGTACTGAAGATGAGGCAACCAAGGGTTTGAAATTGCGATATACTTAGAAGACTGGTTATGAGGTGAGATATGATACATTTTAATTTATCTTATTTTATTCAATACATAATTGAAATGAAATGAGTTATAATCAATAGAGTTGGTGTTTACTTGATGAAAATCCATATTTATTAATTAAATAAAAATAAAACTTAGTTTTATTTGATTTTCATATTTATTATATAATTCAGTGACAGCTGTTTCGGTACATTTGTTAACATGTCTGAAGAATGTACAGTGTACCGAAACAGCTGTCACTGAATTATATCTTAATAAATATGAAAATCAAATAAAACTAAGTTTTATTTTTATTTAATTAATAAATGAGTCATAAATATCTCACCTCATAAACTCCATGTTCTTCAAAGCACAGGACCGGTTTCAAGAAATGTTTTTCCTATCTTCTATAAAATTGAAAAAGAAACTAAACTTTTGAAACATTTGGTGAAATCCTTGGATTTGACAGTTTGGGAAAAGGTATACATTCAAAAGAATGAATTTTGAAATTCCTGGTGAGCAAGATTTGATTTCAAAGTTCATCAAATCAACACTATATGGCAGTTCAGAAGATGAAGGTGGGGAAGAAAATTTTACAGTCATAAAGATGGCTGAAGATAGAAAAAATGTTTCCTGAAATTGGTCTTGTGTTTTGAAGAACACAAAGTGTAATGGACGAGATAATCATGACTCATTTTATATATTACACAATTCAAAGCTTGAAAACAGCATAAACAAATTACATGTTTTGAATTTAATAGTATAAAAATTTAATTTACATTACTTTTTGTAATATACTTACTTCAGCTACTGGGATTGGCGTAGAATGGCAGTTGTCAAGTCTGATGCCATCAAACAATTGAGCTGTCTGTTCAACATATGTCTGCATGTACTGCCACAAGAATGGACAATCTTCTGGCTTATCTCCGTAACTACACAAAATGAAATATACTTTAGTAATAGGCTTCATCTAATTTAATATTAGATATAATAATGTTTGCAGATGATCTTGTTTTACTAGCAACATCTGAAGATGATCTACAATCGTCAGTACATAATTTAAAATTTGATAGCCCAGAAATATTCAATGGAAATATCTACCAATAAAACTAAAATAATGGCAAATCAAATCAATGGTAAAGAGAAAAATGTTTGCCTGAACCGGGAATTGCTTTCCGTGCTAAAGGTTCGGGGTTCGATTCCCGGTTCAGGCAAAACTTTTTCTCTTTACCATTGATTTACAATAATTTAATTGTGTTTATTAATTTACTTATTTCTATCATAGTAATAGCTTTAGCTTCCCAATATTAATTTAATAAAATAATGGCTTTTTGTGGAAAATCCCCAATACCAAGCAAAATTTGTTTAAATAACAAAAATTTTAGAGAGAGTTAATGAGTTTGCTTATTTAGGATATAAACTTTCTTTTGTTGAAAATTTGGATTTTTCAGAGAGAATTGTGAAATTCAACAAATCAATGGGAATCATTAATAGAGTTTTAAAACCTTCATTAGTGCAAAAATCAACTCGTACTCGTCTTTATCAAATAATGGCTCGACCAGTCCTGTGTTATGGCAGTGAAGCGTGGACTATAAGGACGAGAGATGAAAGCAGACTAACAGCTTGTGAGATGAAATTTATGCGCCGAACAGCTGGCTACACCAAATGGGATCGAAAGAAAAATGTAGAAATCCTTCAAGAACTTAATGTGTCACCAATACTGGACTACATCTCCAGATATCAGCTAAACTGGAAGGAACATGTCTCAACAATGGCTAGATCCAGGATCCCCAAGGCAATAATGAACTACTGTCCAAATGGGAAACGGTCACTTGGTCGACCTATGAAAAGATGGCACAAAAACTGCTTTCTCAGGCCATAACAATTCTTCTAGGACAAGTACCTGACAGGATGATGATGATGATGATTATAATAGGCTTCATAACTCCATTTTTCAAGAAAATAAAAATGCCAAGGTACCATTAAACAGTTATCAATTAAACAATTACCAAATATAATCGAGGAAGAGAGCCGAAAAAAAAACTAAGAGAAAAACTACTATTTCATCTTCATGGTGGATCTTTAGATCCGTTCCACTCATACAGGAATCAAATCATCTATCCATCTTCTCTTCGGACGTCCAATATGCAGGATCCTGTAAATCTATACTCATATCCCTGTCTAGTTGTTCCATGTGGTTCCATCCTCCTTTCTGTCTACAATCCTTTCTCCAATATTAATGATTCCAAGTTATTTTCTGATTGATTCATTCCTTTTTTCATCCCTCAATGTGAATCCTGATTTTTTCTTAAGAATCTCATCCCAGCTAATTATATTCTTTGTTTGTCACATCTATTTAGCGCCCAGTTTTCACCACTGTACATAAGTATTGGTACAGCCATTACCTTAAGATAAAAATTAAAAGATTAAAAATGTACCTGTTGGCAGGTGCCATCGTCCTCAACTCTATTAAAATGATGTATTTAAAGTATTATATGGAGGCCTTTCAGAAGTTAACTTCCATCATCAGCAGGATGTATATGTGCTACTAGGTGAGATGTTACAGACGTTTTATCTTATGACTATTCACCTCAACAGAATTTGATATGAATTTTATGGTTGGTATCTAATGTCGAGCACTTGATAATGAAATCATTCGCCCTCTTGCACTCCAATATTTAGCAGAAAGGTTGGTCTCTTCTACAAAAGCTGGACAACGGAGGAGATGGTTTCTTTCCATATCTTCATTTAAATTGCAAAAAAGGCATTTAGGTGAATCTGTTATGCCAATTCTGTGTAGGTGTTTATTCAAGCAGTCATGTCCCGTTAGCAGTCTGAATGTTGCTACTGCATATTTTCTTTGTAATGTAGTAATGTCATAAGCTTGTAGATTTTCCCATTCCTTTCCAGATGTTTTGGTGGTGTATTCTTCTCTAAGTTTATTGATGTATTTATTTGAGATAATTCTTTTGATAGAGTGAAAGGAAAATGGAGTAGAAGTTGGGTTTGAAATAATTTTGCTACCCTTCTTGGCTAGAAAATCGGCTATTTCATTGCCTGTCACTCCACAATGGGCCGGAATCCATTGAAGTACAACTTCTTTATGTAGATGGGATAACTGTTTTATCATTTTGTGACATTCGATAATTTTGATGCTTTTGGGTGTTGTCTCGTGTTATAGCGAGAATGGCTGCTTCGGAGTCACATAGAATTACAACTTTTTGTAAATTTTTGGATGTGATATAAAAGATTTTGTAAACTTAAGAAAATTGCTAGAATTTCGCCATCAAAGTTTGTTGAATTTGTGTTTAGTTTACAAAAAGAGGAAAAAAGTGGACATACTGCACCAGCACCAGTGCCACCATCATTTGGTAGGCTGTTTATTAGCATATAAAATTTCATATTTGTATCGTTTCTAACTTTATCTTTTAATGTTCTTTGTATGGTTCCACACATTTGTTGAAATACTAAGAGAGAAACTCGGTTAAAAAATTTTAAATTGATCACAGAGCCAACACTAATATATGGCACTGAGATTTGGGCCATTAATAGATCAGACAGAAGAAAATTAGAAAAAGAGATGAAATTTTTAAGAGGAACAGTCAGTTACGCATTTGCAGACCAGGTGAAAAATGTTATAATTGGGGAAAAAACTAAACAATTTCAATATAACAGAAAAAATTGTAGACCATTAAAAGAGAATGAATGAACCATATTTACAGGACATAAAATAATAAACTTCTTAAGTTATTATTACAGTATAAGCCTAAAGGAAATAGAACTGCAGGAAGACCTACAAGAAGATGGTTAGATTCCTTTAAAATTTCCTAATGTCTGAACAGGCAACAGCGACTCTAAAAAATTTCCATCAACTCAGTTTGAATTAAAACATCTTGTCTGTTAATTCTTACCTCTTAGAGTTGTTTTTGTTGAACATATGTTTGGTACTTCTTAGCCCCATCATCAGTGATTACAGACTCATGGGGCTAAGAAGCTCTGAAACATATGTTCGACAAAAACAACTCTAAGAGGTAAGAATGAACAGACAGAATGTTTTAATTATTAAACAAACCTCTTAATATTACTTCCTATTGTATTTTAAAATAAATTCAGTTTGAAAATTTGAACATCAGATACAGATAAGCATGCAACTTCAATAGAGTGAATTCTTACTGATTAGTGTAATATACATGTCAGGAAACTTTAAGGTCCAAACAGTTCCCGAGCAACATCTGACCATCATAATCATCCTCTTACATTCACCATGTTTTGTATGAATGTGTGTGTGTGAATAGTGTGTTTCATCTTAATGTTATGTTGTCTTGGAGGAGGCCTTGACGTTGAGCTGATCCCTCATTCAGGCAGGCCCTCCATATCCTTGTATGTCTAAAAAGTATGTGTGCAATCCATAATAAAAATCCCTCTCCTGACAGGTCATGTGACTGTAAGGCCCGGGTAGAATGTGGCAAATAAAAAAGGTAACAGGTTAAACCACATCAATGGAATGGAATAAGATGGGGCAACAACCTTGAAACATATGTCCGACAAAACTATCATATGAGGTAAGAATGTTTAAAAAATACAAACTCAATTAATATGTATAATATTAAGTAATAAAGCACTTTTTAATTTTGTTTAGTTGTTTCTTGACTCACCTCATACTTCTTAACTCCCTCACATATCTAGATTTCGTTACTGTATTTGTGACATTCTCAATGCTGTTCACATGCAGGAGAGGAGACCATTGGACGTCAGTTGTGAACGTGAACAGCATTGAGAATGTCACAAATATAGTGATGAAATCTAGATATGCAAGGGAGTTAAGAAGTATGAGGTGAGTCAAGAAACAACTAAACAAAATTAAAATAAACCTCATAGTGTTATTTCCTACCTACATAACTTAATAAAGCACTTACCGAAGTTTGACACTGTCGCCCCAGGCAATCAGTTCACGACGTAAATATATGAATGAATCATCTGCAGCAAAATTTCTCAAAGGATCATCATTCATAACCCAACCGTTGTGCGCCATGATGTGGCATGAATTTTGAGAGAACATAATTTCTTCATATTCTGCCAGAGAAGAAGGATTACCATAGTCTGTGAAGTACCTGCAATAAATTATAATTATTAATGGACCAAACTTTTACACACTAAAAATTGTGGCAACTATATGAACAATTTACTTCAGTGGAATAGATCACTATTTCAGAATAAAATAAGTAAAGTAATATAATAAATTAGGGATTTTTTTACATGAAGAGGTTTTCTTAATAAGAATCAAATGAATCGTGAATTCTTCTTATCTCATACATCTATGTTTTTTTGAACACAGAACTGCAGTATCGCAAAATATATCATTCCCATCTTCAGCTGTTTTCATGACTGTCAATTTTTTATTATGCTGGTAATTTTCTAAACTGCCATCTTGTGTACTTTTGAAGAACTTTGTAATCAAACTTGGTTCGTCTGGTACCATGAACTTCAAGGTTCCAGACGAACCAAGTTGTTCAAAAGTACACCAGTGACTGAGTCAGTGTGCAAATATGAACTATCTAAAAAAGTATATATATTTACCTTGGTACCAACGGATTTTTGACAGAGACATCACTAATATGTGGACCATCATGTTGAATTCGGAAATACCTCATGCCTGCTAAACAGTTCTCTACTGCAGCATGTAAATGATTTTGGATTTCATCATACTTCTGCTGATTCAGTTCTTCTAAACGTGCCTTGAATACCTCAGTACAGCGACGCAGGCGAGTATCTTCGTCAAAACAATCACTTCTAAAATTGCAAATAAGACACACACATGAATTATATTCAGGATAACCAACTTCCTAATGTCACATTTTGTAATTTTTATTGAATAATCAGAAAGAACTGGACAGGTAAGAGTTGGTCATATTACACAGTAGTAAATTGTTGTTGTAAGTCCATGTTTTCCCTTAACAGAGATTTAGGCGCTCTCCCCCTACAGGGAAGAATTTGAAACATACTAATTTAGTTACACTTTAATAAGTTATGTAGATAGGAAATAACACTATGAGGTTTTTTAATATTGTTTATTTTTTATTATTTCACTCACCTCATACTTCATAATTCATAATAATTTACATATGCAAGAATGAAAATACAACTATGAATTTTGAAATATCCGGTTATAAAAAAAGAGGACCGATTTGGAAATTCTTCGGTCGGCCACCAGATGGCGCGGAGGTCAGTCTGCAGGATAGAAGGCCGTTGGACGTCAGTTGTGAACGTGACGCAGCATTGAGAATGTCACAAAAGATGTGAAGAAACCCAGGGTCTGCTATGAATTATGAAGTATGAGGTGAGTGAAATAATAAAAAATAAACAATATTAGTTACACTTGTTTTCATATAGATGCCATTTCAGTGGTCCATGGTCAGCGTTCCGCCTCATACTGACATCTAGGAAACAAAGGTAGTACTAGGACGGGAAAATTTGGTAAATTTTGCTTAGAGGCATTTTCATTCAGGCTTAAGGATCTTTTACGAGCCTGAAAATGTTCAGACTCGGGACCCATGGCTTAAAGTCCCTCCCGGAGGACTTGCTCCTTGGGTTTTTCCATCCCAAAAAAATCCATCGACCCCGGCCGGGTTTGACCCGCGACTCTCGGGACTAGAGGCAAGGAGCATAACCACTAGTCCACCGCAGCCGATTACACAGTAGTAAATTAAGATTTAAATTTAATAATAATTTTAATGGGGTCAACCGCTGTGGTCTCGAGGTAGTATGCTGCCTTGTCATGCAGTGGGCCCGGGTTCGATCCCCGGTCGGGGCAGTTTTTCTGGGTGAGGTTTTTATCAGGGTTTTTCCTCACCTGTAAGACAAATGTCAGGAAAACTTTAAGGCCCAAACGGTCCCCGAAATCATACGGCCATCATCATCATCCTTATTATCATTATCATCATCATCCTTCACTGGTGTGGAAAGCAATGGGAAGCTACCATTCCCTAGTAAAGCTGCAAAGCATAGCATGAAAATGCTATGATTGCAGTGAAAGACCTGCCCTCGGGCAGAATTACTATGGATGGAGATAAAATAACGGCTTGTGAAATGAGATTCATGCACAGAACAGCAGGTTACACCAGATGGGATCGGAAAAGGAACACCGATATCTTAAAAGAATTGAAGACTACGCCAATTTTGGAATATATTAAACAGTACCAACTAAATTGGAAACACCATCTAGAAAGAATGAGTTCAAATCGGATCCCCAAAGCTGTTTATAATTATATACCAAGAGGACGAAGATCACTGGGCCGTCGTATGAAACGCTGGAGAGAAAATTTTCTATAGGATCGTAACAGGCTTTCACCTAAACTTGGAAGGAAGAAGAAGAAGAAGAAGGTAAAAGTAGAAGTAGCACCTTTGTTATGTCCTCATCAACTCAGGGTTAAGTGGATGAGATATGCAAGACCTTTATCTCTGATGAAGCTATAACCAAGACCATCCGTACCACATCCTGCAAGAGGTAGTCCTGCTTTAACTGAATAGGATGGATGTAGAAATGGCTGTTGATAAAAATTTCCAACACATTTTACCCCAAGTGTGAGTATTGGTAAGGGTATAGGAGAATGAAAACTCTGAAAATAAACGCAGGAAGAGGACTCTCATCAGCTGGAGAGAAGACAACCTTCTAAGGGATGGGACCCCAACAAAAAACTTCCGGTCCTCCAGGTTAGGGGTTCTTCATTGGGTTGGAAACCCACCACATAAAACAATCTTTCTCAAAAGTCTCACACGATTAAGCTGGAAGGAATTATCAGTAGGAAGACCAAGAAAGCGTTGGCCTAAACAAGTGTTGGATTGGATGCTACCAGGTAGAAGGAAGAAGGAGAGAAGTAGAAGAACATGATATGTGGGAATATATGATGCCATGATGAGGAGGTGTATGGAAGAAGGACGATGGGAAGATAGGAATCTCTGGAAAGCAGGACTTAAGGGTGAACTGCTGTAAAGTGGAAAGCCTGTATTAAGTATTAAGTAAGTAAGTATTATTAATATTTAATTTTAGGAAGTTATATTTTGAGGTTATTTTAATTATATTATTTTTGGTCTGGACATCTTACCTCAATATTAATGTTGATTTGTTCTTGGACATGTTTCAAAACAATTCTGTTTTATCTTCAGCTTTCCCAGACTGGTTTTATTTATGTTGCATTATGTTGTACCACCTGGATGTCGATGTCAGCTCCATCCTGTGGTTGGCCAAAGAACCTCCAAACAAGGTCACCCTCCATCGGAATATCAAAATTCATAACTCTGTTTCTGTTCTTCTGAATATAAATTTTTTCCCAAATAGTCAGCTCTTTTGTATTTTCTAACTGTTTTAATAATTTAGTGTCTGAATTTATATTATGTTTTTCAGACCAAACATGAGCAGCAACTGCAGATTTTTCAATTTCTCCATTTTTAATATTTCTTATGTGTTCTTTGGTTCTAATTTTTAGGTTTCTTTTTGTTTAAAAATTAGAACCAAAGAACACATAAGAAATATTAAAAATGGAGAAATTGAAAAATCTGCAGTTGCTGCTCATGTTTGGTCTGAAAAACATAATATAAATTCAGACACTAAATTATTAAAACAGTTAGAAAATACAAAAGAGCTGACTATTTGGGAAAAAATTTATATTCAGAAGAACAGAAACAGAGTTATGAATTTTGATATTCCGATGGAGGGTGACCTTGTTTGGAGGTTCTTTGGCCAACCACAGGATGGAGCTGACATCGACATCCAGGTGGTACAACATAATGCAACATAAATAAAACCAGTCTGGGAAAGCTGAAGATAAAACAGAATTGTTTTGAAACATGTCCAAGAACAAATCAACATTAATATTGAGGTAAGATGTCCAGACCAAAAATAATATAAGTATTATTAAGTTATGTAGATAGGAAATAACACTATGCGGTTTTTTAATATTGTTTATTTTTTCCTTTCACTCACCTTACATAATAGCTATAGGATTTAACCATTTTTCACACAAACAGGCAATATTTAACAGTTTAACACACAGACTTGTGAATGTCCCCATGAGCAAAGAAAATTACAATAAAGAGAAAAAACACATCATAAAAATTGCGACGGATAATGGTTTTCAAGAGAAGATGATACACAAGAAAATAAATAAATTTAAGGAACAAAAAATGATTAATGAAAGTACTCTTCAGACAGATAAAAATATTGGTAAAAAATTCAAGAAGTTCACATACCATCCTTTAGTATTTGACAAGTTTCAAAAAATCTTCAACAAATTCAACATTAAATTAGCACCGAAAAATAATTACAGCTTAGGTAATTTAATAAAAACTAACAAAAATTAAAAGATTGAAGACTGCAAAAAATTGGGAATTTATCAAATTAATTGTAAAGATTGTGAAAAGATATACATAGGAAAAACAAAAAGGAATCTAAATACAAGATTAAAGGAATACCTCAGAAATGTTAAAAATGGAGAAACAGAAAAATCTTCAATAGCTGCACATGCCTGGTCAGAAAAACATAGAATAGAAACCAAAACAAAATTACTTAAACAATTGGAAAAACCGAAGGAACTCACAATTTGGGAAAAAATTTGCATATGCAAGAATGAAAACACAACTATGAATTTTAAAATACCCGGTTATAAGGAGAGGGGATTGATTTGGTTGTTCGTCGGTCAGCCATCAGATGGCGCGGAGGTCAGTCTGCAGGATAGAAGGCCGTTGGATGTCAGATGTGAACATGACACAGCATTGAGAATGTCACAAATCATGTGACGAAACCCGGGTCTGCGAGGAGTTATGAAGTATGAGGTGAGTGAAAGAAAAAAATAAACAAAGTATTAATTAAATTTGAAGAGACAAATGTTTGCCCAGACTGGGACCTGAACCCAGGACCTTTGGTTTACAATACCAATGCTCTTCCAACTGAACTACCGGGGCGAGTTCCAATCTCGATGCAAATTTTTCTCTTATATACGTTGCAATTCCCGCACACCAAATGCTTGAAGCTGTGGCTTCATCTTTGCAAATGGCAGCTTCTTGATTAAGAAGACTTTATTGAGAATTTAAACATTACTTTTAAAAGCCAGTAGGGTTTTTAGAGAAAAATTTGCATCTAGATTGGAACTCGCCCCAGTAGCTCAGTTGGTAGAGCATTGGTACGGTAAACCAAAGGTCCCGGGTTTGGGTCCTGGTCTGGGCAAACATTTTTCTCTTCATATTTAATTTATCCTTCAATTAGATGTGTTAAATTAATAATAAAAACATCAATTAAGCATTAATTTTACTTCAATAAATAATATCTCATAGTTATGAAAATATATTAGGAACTAACATTATAAGGTACTCTTATGTATTACATTCAGTACCAGGCACTGAGCAGGGCATTTAAACCCACAGGCCAGCCATTTAAATACCCCAGCTACCCTTTTCGTGGCACTTCAGAAAATGGACCGTTATTCACAAACTATTAGTCCTAGAAAATTCAAATTTTGTACATACCTAAAGGAGATATCCTAGTAGAATTTGATGGTGTGATATCTCGTAAAGCAGGCTCCAGGGTGCAGGGGAACACCACATTTCATGCAATACCACACTGTTGCATTCACTTCTTTGTTTTTCAGACAAACCCTACATTTTCTTGTTGGATGGCTGTCACTTTTCAGGGGTGGAAATTTAAGTCTGCATTACTGAGTTTTTTGTGAATGGACGCAGTACAGCACTAATCACTTGATTTGCGTAAAGATTTGCTTGGTCACATACGTATTCGAAAAACTCTTCATTGAAAAATATATCATATTAACATATGACATAATAATCAATTAATTTTTATTTCAATGTTCACCCCTGGGTTCCCTGTGAATGGTAAAACAGGCGGACAATAACTTGGGTGATTGACATCACATGGTATCATCGTATCAATTTCAGGAAGTGGAAGTTTATCTTCACTTTCACTTTGTGAATCTTCTCATTCAGGAATCACTTCATCACCTGAATCATCACTATACAAAATATTCACTAATTCTTCTTCAGTGAGATATTTTCCTATCGCCATGGTTTCACTCGCGCACAAACAACAGCGCGATAACGAGAAAGATATACGACTGCATTGGAGCCTGGATGCAAGTTTGGGTGAACGAATTCCATGTGTTGTTTGTTTTAAAAATAAAAGGAGATTCACCAAGGTCAAACGGGAATAGAAAATGTACATTTACATGCCATCTATGATCTCCAAGACATACTAAGCCAATACAAAATTTAGGCGCCGAATACAAATGCGGTTTGTTCGCACCCGCTCTAAAATGAGTTAACTGACCGACGGCCGCATACATGATAGTCTCTTTAAACGCCTTAACTGGTTTACGGTACTGAATGTGTTAACAAATAAATTTGTACTGTGTTCATCATACTTTACAACAACTTATGAGATAAGATGAATACAGATCAAACTTATTTATATACCTAATAGTGTTTATTCCTATTGTAAAGTAGGCTATGACATCAGGTTACCTGTAGACATTATACAATCTTAAGGCCAGTTCCAAGTCAACAGAAGCTTTAAGGCGCCGGTACTGCTTGTCTGGTATTATTTTCAACTCTCCTTTTTCCTGTACAGCTCCAGATGAGGGTGGTAAACGATTGCGAGCCATATTGTAGAAATCACTAGCAACACTGCCAACATCCATGGTATACAACTCTGGTATCTTCACTTGGGGCAGGAAGTATCCAAACAAGGTTGAACGTATAGCCTTTAGAAGATACAAATAAAATATTTCTTAAAGCTGGAGACACGAACAATGATGAAAACATGTACTTATGAATATAAACATTGAACAAAGAAGGCTGTGATGATACAGTCAAAAAATCTGAAGATAAAAACATTAAGCCAGGAATAAAAATGAAATAAAGAAGTTAATATGTAACTTTAACTGTTACAGGAATTAATCACTATGAGGTATAATTTATGGTAAAATCAAATGTTTCCCACCTCTCCTCATATACATCTTCTAAGTAGATCGCGATTTCGAGGCCGTAATGGTCTCATCTTCGGTACTATTTTGGTGTTATGTTGATCGAAAGAAACTCTTCTTCTTCCCTCTGTTGGTGGACTGATGAACCTCTGGATCAGGTCAGAGTTTGTGGGAATTTCGTAGTTGGGAAAAGATCCACATTCAGAAAACAAAGGAAAACTTATGAACTTCGAAATTCCCACAAATTCTAACCTGATCCAGAGGTTCATCGGTCTACCAACAGAGGGAAGAACAAGAGTTCCTTCCGATTGACATAACATCAGTCGCCAAAATAGTACTGAAGATGAGACCATTAGGTCTCTAAATCGCGATCTACTTAGAAAATTTGTATGAGGAGAGGTAGGAAACATTTGATTTTAACATTAATATGTAAAAAGTAAAGTGATCCCACAACAGGCCTCAGGAGGGCCTTGGGGTAGTAGGAGGTTAAGGCTCCCACTTTTTCTAGACAATCGACACTTTATGTCAGCCGGATTGTCAGCCCTGCGTGACGGCCGCCTTTACCCCCAGAACAAGCATCTGGTACTCATTTCCGTTAGAGGCTGAGTCGACCCCAGGACCATAGTGCTGCCAGAAGGTTTGTGTCAGTTTAAAAATCCTGACCCCAACGGGACTTGAACCCTCGACCTTCCGACTTGTAGCTCAGTGCCTTAACCACTACGCTATGGCGTGCCCCACATTAATATGTAACATTCATTTAAAATACTGGGAACAAAAGAAGGGAATACATATGTAAGTACATTTAGATAGTTACAAAAGGCTTAGGGGATTTCACCAAATTATTAATACCTTTTTAATCAAAATTAAAGTGGGAAGTAACACTATGAGGTATTTTCAATTTATAAATGAGTTGGAGAAAATGTTTTATATCTCACCTCATAAAGTTGCGTGTTTTCATGATACCGGTTTCAAAGGTCATTTCACCTTCATCTTCAGTCAACTCAAGCAAACTTTATGAGGTGAGATATAAAAACATTTTCTCCAATTCATTTATAAATTTAAAATATTAATATCCTCTTTAATCCCATCATCTGACATGCATTCTGAGCAAGGTACATCTATCCATTCTAACTAGAGTTCGGATTCTTATGTAATTACATATTTTTTTCCTTTATACAGTAAAAGTTCCTTATTCGTGGGGAATATGTTCCGCATATATGCCGCGAATATGGAATGGTAATTTGTATGGGTATAGAGGGGATAGAGTGAGGCCGGAAGAAAATTTCAGGTACAGGTAGAATCTCTACTTCACCCGGCGGCTGGGACCATTCCTTTCTTTTTTTTTTGGCTTAACAGTAATTCATTGATGTGGAAACTAATTTATTTCTGTCTGTCTTTCCGCTTTATAAAAACTTTTTCATGAATTGTATAGAAATATCCTTCCGTTTCCACGTTGGACAGATTCCATTTTATGCAAAATAAATACACATAAAATTTAACTTTTATAGGAATTAATCACTAAGAGAATTTATGGTGAAATTAAATGTTCCTTACCTCTCCTCATATGAATCTTCTAAGTAGATTGCGATTTCGAGACCATAACGGTCTCATCTTCAGTACTTCTTTGGCGAATGATGTTATGTCGATCGAAAGAAACTCTTCTTCTTCCCTCTGTTGGTGGACCAATGAACCTCTGGATCAGGTCAAAATTTGCGGGAATTTCGAAGTTCATAAGTTTTCCTTTATTTTTCTGAATGTGGATCTTTTCCCAAACCGTGAGTTCCTTTTGTTTGTCTATTTGTTTAATTAGACTGGCTTTTGATTCAATTGGTCCAAAAAACATTTAACTGAATCAAAAGCCAGTCTAATTAAACAAATAGACAAACAAAAGGAACTCACGGTTTGGGAAAAGATCCACATTCAGAAAAACAAAGGAAAACTTATGAACTTCGAAATTCCTGCAAATTTCCACCTGATCCAGAGGTTCATCGGTCCACCAACAGAGGGAAGAAGAAGATTGCTTATGTATAATTGTAGGCTTTCACAGCCGGCGTCTTGATCCACATTTGGTTCGTCTTCCGGGCTTATAGGCCATGGTCCAGCCGACTGTTGAGGAGTTCACAGAGAGCATGCAGTATCTCCTGATGAGGTCTACTGCAGCAGTAAACGAAACGTCGAGTATGAAGACAACTGGACCACGGCCTATAAGCCCGGAAGACGAACCAAATATGGAAGAAGAAGAGTTTCTTCCGATTGACATAACATCAGTCGCCAAAGAAGTACTGAAGATGAGACCGTTATGGTCTCGAAATCGCGATCTACTTAGAAGATTTATATGAGGAGAGGTAAGAAACATTTAATTTCACCAACACATAAAATTATTATTATTTCGCCAGGAGCAATAAATTTGTTCACATTGGACATATTTCCACATTATTCACGTTCCAAATTAAGCAAGTTTTACTGTATAAGGATTTAACTTTTTCCCTAATTGAAAACAGAATAATGAAACAAAAATTAAATGACTCCAGGTCGAGCATATTGTGAACTGAATTTCCTTACAGAGAGATGTTCTTCACTGGTGACTTCAGTAGGTATTCCAGAAAATTCCCATCTGCCTTCAGACACTTCTACAGTTAGCTGATACAAAACAGCATCTAAAAGATATGCAGGACGGAGATGAGGTGAATTTATTAGGTTGTATGTACATTCTGGATGATCCAATAACCACTTGGATTCATTTGCTGTGTGGTTCAGTACAATATCACAGATGCTTACAATCTGAAACAAAGCAAATTACAAATTAAAGCACTTGGAGTTTAAGGGCCGCATGCAAATACATTAGTCTCTACTCAAATTACTTCCAATCACTGGTGAGCTGAGATCGAATTAACGGCCGCCTTAACCGGTCATGCATGAATGTTGACGTTTTCGTAATATTGGCAACAAATTACCCGGAATTCTCAGCGATAAAACCACTTCCGTTATTTTCGTCTGCTATAGAGGAATGCATTTATGCTTGCATCCCGCAAATAATACTGCATACAAACACGTCTGCGACGCGCAATATTACGCCGATTCTCCTGTTCTTCCAGTTGAATTCTTTGGTAGACTCTATCAAATTCCTATTCTCCGCGTATACCGAAAACATGATCGAAGTCTTCAAGGTCCGACATCTTGGATAAGTTTCAAACTACATCGGTTACCATCAGTTCCCTTCGGGATTTTCACATAAGTTTATATCTTGAGCTACGATCTTAAGGTACCTTGTCAGGTAGCTTACAATTATTACCGCATGAATAGATTTCTGAGTAAGAAAAATGTGTTTGGATAAAACTTTATCAGCAGAGAACGCCTTTTACTGTCTAATGCGTTCAAACATTCGACCCTAAATGTTGAAGTTCTAGCATTCTATTGTTTACTTCTATCTAGAATCTAATCTCAATTCAAATGACATAAACTATAAAGCACCATATGAAAAAAATAATTTTTTTAAACGACAATGAAATACCCATATAAAAAAACTCCAAGCACGACAGACAAACAGTTGGAGTATATTGTTTATTTTTTATTATTTCACTCACCTCATACTTCATAATTCATAGCAGACCCTGGGTTTCTTCACGTAATTTGTGACATTGTCAATGCTGCGTCACGTTCACAACTGACGTCCAACGGCCTTCTATCCTGCAGACTGACCTCCGCACCATCTGGTGGCCGACCGAAGAATTTCCAAATCAGTCCTCTTTCTTTATAACCGGGTATTTCAAAATTCATAGTTGTATTTTCATTCTTGCATATGTAAATTTTTTCCCAAATTGTGAGTTCCTTCGGTTTTCCAATTGTTAAGTAATTTTGTTTTGGTTTCTATTCTATGTTTTTCTGACCAGGCATGTGCAGCTATTGCAGATTTTTCGGTTTCTCCATTTTTAACATTTCTGAGGTGTTCTTTTAATATCTTGTATTTAGATTCCTTTTTGTTTTTCCTATGTATATCTTTTCACAATCTTTACAATTAATTTGATAAATTCCCGATTTTTTGCAGTCTTCAATCTTTTCATTTTTGTTGGTTTTTATTAAATTACCTAAGCTGTAATCATTTTTCGGTGCTAATTTAATGTTGAATTTGTTGAAAATTTTTTGAAACTTGTCAAATACGAAAGTATGGTATGTGAACTTCTTGAATTTTTTGCCTATATTTTTATCTGTCTGAAGAGTACTTTCATTGATGACTTTTTGTTCTTTGAATTTATTTATTTTCTTGTGTATCATTTTCTTGTGAAAAACCATTATCCTTAGCAATTTGTATGATGTGTTCTTTCTCTTTATTGTAATTTTCTTTGCTCATGGGGACATTCACAAGTCTGTCACAAATTACGTGAAGAAACCCAGGGTCTGCTATGAATTATGAAGTATGAGGTGAGTGAAAATAATAAAAAATAAACAATATTAAAGAATTATATTATTTTTGGTCTGGACATCTTACCTCAATATTAATGTTGATTTGTTCTTGGACATGTTTCAGTCTGGGAAAGCTGAAGATAAAACAGAGAATTGTTTTGAAACATGTCCAAGAACAAATCAACATTAATATTGAGGTAAGATGTCCAGACCAAAAATAATATAATTAAAATAACCTCAAAATATAACTTCCTAAAATTAAATATTAATATTAAAGAACCTCATAGTGTTATTTCCTATCTACATAACTTAATAAAGTTGGAGTATACATCACCGTACACAACAACGAGTAGCAGAAGCTCAACCTGCAGAAGATGGAAGATAACTTCCGAAAGCGCTCCAGTTTTTTTATATACAATATTTTAACAAAGTTGACGACGACGGCACCTACCGACAGGTACAATTTAATTTTAAACTTTCATCATATGTTAAATTGGATTTGAATAAACAGTTGAGATTACCTTCCAATCATTTCTTAAGTGCATTATAAACTTCTCCACATCACTTATGCTCACTTCTCTGTTGCTGTCGCTGAATAATGGATTCAATTTATGTTGGTCACTGAGACTGTAAGAAGAATTAGAACTACCCAGTTCCTGAAACATTCATACCAAAACAGTCATTGAAAAACTTTCTCATTTAAAAGCAAATAAATTATTTGACCAAAAATATCCCGGCTATAAAGCTCCGTAACTGTTAAGATAAATTAAACCTCATAATGATTTATTCCTATAAAAGTTCAATCCATACCTGTTGTTTCTCATTCGGCACAGAGGGCATTTTCACTGCTGAGTTTCCGACCAGGGAACAACACTTAGAAAAACTCGTCACTGAAGATGCCCTCCACAGCCAAAGGAGAAAGTCTGGAGATGGAGTAAGAAGTAGTGGTCCTGGATGACAGTCATGAAATTACTGATGACTTTTTAAATAAATCTATTTGGGATACAGAGTCCTCGAATTAATTAAATTAAAATTAACACAAGTAATGCCACGAGTGATTTCCAAATTATCTAGAGAATTTGGAAATGAAGAGTGGCATTTGTTGGGACTATTTAACGAATAAAATTAAGCTGTTTACTCACAAATCATTATTTAAATGTAGTTATTTTAATTTTTTTTCTTTTTGCAAATGCCCCAGGTTGTCTTTCGACATTCCTGGTGTTCTCTCCTAGCATGGCGTACTTGTAACCCACTTCTGAGGTTGGGGTTACGTTGCCTAGATGATATGATGGGTGATGATGATAATAGTGTTGCGCCAGAAGAGTCCCTAGTCCAAAGCTTAATTTACGATGAATATGAATGATGATTGCGATGGCCATATGATTTCGGGGACCGTTTGGGCCTTAAAGTTTTCCTGACATTTGTCTTACAGGTGAGGAAAAACCCCGATAAAAACCTCACCCAGTAAAACTGTTGCAACTGGGGATCGAATCCGGGCCTGCTGCATGACAAGATAGCATGCTACCTCAAGACCAAGCAGTGGACTTATTTTAAAAAAAATATATATATATGTGTGTGTGTGTAAATGTCGATGTTTGAAAACAAAAGAGAAATGATGATCTTGATGAATACACAAATGAGAAATGTTTGGTTATGTTTGATTTGTTCATCACTGCAACTTGATCATACTATTTTATTGCCAAACAGGATCACAATATTTTAGGAATTCATCCTAGTGGAGAAAAAATGAAACAAGGAGCTTTCTTTATTTTGGTAATCAAAATTCAACAATTATCGAGGTAAAACATGACTGTGATTGGTTGTAAAACAAAATTCATTGAAATGTGATTGGTCATTGACTCCCATTAGAGGAATGAGTTAAATAGTCTAAATTAAGATGTAATTTACCTGTATTGGTGTGAAATGTATCATATTGTATCCACTCTCCTTTGCTACCTTCAATTTCTTCTGCCATGAATTGAACGGGCCCAGACTTTTGGCTAGAACAGTCTGACACTGTATGGAGTCCAATGGCAAAACTTCATCATTGCCGTAAGTAAGAACTGGATCCACCATAAAGAAACCTGATCCTTGAGGCTCTCCATCGCTAGAAATAAATTGTAAAAATGTCACTTTGTGAACGTCCCTTTTCAGAAACAACAATATAAGGACTGCCATTGTATAACAATATGCTTACATGTGTGTAGGGTAACCCCTGATTGAGATTCACGAATCATAAGTAATGCCACGAGTGATTTCCAAATTATCGATAAATTCACGACTCACGAAGTGAGGAGTGAATTTATCTAGAGAATTTGGAAATCAAGAGTGGCATTTGTTAGGACTATGTAACGAATAAAATTAAGCTGTTTACTCACGAATCATTATTTAAATATAGTTATTTCAAAATATTCAAATATATCAAATCATAATTCAGAGCATTTTAACATATGGTGCTGAAGTCTGGGAAATTCCTACCAGGGAAATGAAAAGAATTTTAAGTACAGAAATGGATAAGAATTAAATTAATCGTGATTATTTCTTACCTCATACTTCTATATTTCTTTAAATACAGCACTGCAGTATCCAAATTTGGATAATTATCAACAAAAGTAAAAATTGACAATCGTGAAAACAGCTGACGATGGTGACAAGAAGTTGCCGATACTGCAGTGCTGTATTTAAAGAAATATGGAAGTATGAGGTAAGGAAATAATCACGATTAATTTAATTCTTATGAATAGAACCTCATAATGTTGAAAATTCTCTAATTTAATATATAAACAGAAATTGATGTTTTAAGATCAGCTGGAAAATCTAGAATGGATAGAATACGAAATAAAGAAATAAGAGAAATTATGGGTGTACAAGAGGAGCCGGACATCACAGACATTATAGAAAAGAAAAGATTACAGTGGTATGGCCATGTCAAAAGAATGCCAGAACAAAGTTTGTCAAAAATTGTTATGGAATGGATCCCAATGGAAAGGAGGAAGAGAGGAAGAGGGAAGAAAACTTGGATAGAAGGGGTACAAGCAGCTATGAATATCAGAGGAATGGAGGAAGATCAATGGATGGACAGAGAGGAATGGCATTTGGTTTCCGGAAGATGGCGGTAGCTGCCATGATACCGGATGATGATGATGATTTAAAATATTTATATATTTAATGTAAATGGCAATGTTTGAAAACAAATGAGAAACGATTGGTACGCTTCATTTGCTTCTTTTGTTCATCACTGCAACCATATCATATTATTTATTGCCAAAGGATCACAATATTGTATGAATGCACTCTAGTGGAAAAAAAAATGAAACGCATCAAACTGTATATTAATTAATTTCTGATGTCGTATGATGTAAATATGACAATTATATTTTTCTGGAATGTTATTACCTGGGAAAAAATACATTTAAGAAAGTGCAAACAGTGGTTTCTTTTTTTGGTGGTATGATCAATTGCTACAAATGTTTTTATATTAACGATTTTATTATTAATTTAACACTTCTCATTGAAGGATAAATTATATTTGAAGAGAAAAATTTTCGCCTAGACCAGGACTCGAACCTGGGACCCTTGGCTTTCCGGGCCAAGTGCTCTACCAACTGAGCTATCGAGGCAAGTTACGATCTAGATGCAAATTTTTCTCTTATGTACGTTGTAATTCGTACGAAATTAGCGTCTAGATCGTAACTCGCCTCGGTAGCTCAGTTGGTAGAGCACTTGGCCCGGAAAGCCAAGGGTCCCGGGTTCGAGTCCCGGTCTAGGCGAAAATTTTTCTCTTCAAATATAATTTATCCTTCAATGAGAAGTGTTAAATTAATAATAAAATCGTCAATAGAAGCCCTACTGGCTATAAAGTAGTGTTAAATTCCCAATAAATGTCTTCTTAACTAAGAAGTCGCCATTTGCAAAGATAGAAGCTATGGTTTCAAGCATTTGGCGCAAGGGAATTACAACGTACATAAGAGAAAAATTTGCATCTAGATCGTAACTCGCCTCGGTAGCTCAGTTGGTAGAGCACTTGGCCCGGAAAGCCAAGGGTCCCGGGTTCGAGTCCCGGTCTAGGCGAAAATTTTTCTCTTCAAATATAATTTATCCTTCAATGAGAAGTGTTAAATTAATAATAAAATCGTCAATAGAAGCCCTACTGGCTATAAAGTAGTGTTAAATTCCCAATAAATGTCTTCTTAACTAAGAAGTCGCCATTTGCAAAGATAGAAGCTATGGTTTCAAGCATTTGGCGCGAGGGAATTACAACGTACATAAGAGAAAAATTTGCATCTAGATCGTAACTCGCCTCGGTAGCTCAGTTGGTAGAGCACTTGGCCGGAAAGCCAAGGGTCCCGGGTTCGAGTCCCGGTCTAGGCGAAAATTTTTCTCTTCAAATATAATTTATCCTTCAATGAGAAGTGTTAAATTAATAATAAAATCGTCAATAGAAGCCCTACTGGCTATAAAGTAGTGTTAAATTCCCAATAAATGTCTTCTTAACTAAGAAGTCGCCATTTGCAAAGATAGAAGCTATGGTTTCAAGCATTTGGCGCGAGGGAATTACAACGTACATAAGAGAAAAATTTGCATCTAGATCGTAACTCGCCTCGGTAGCTCAGTTGGTAGAGCACTTGGCCCGGAAAGCCAAGGGTCCCGGGTTCGAGTCCCGGTCTAGGCGAAAATTTTTCTCTTCAAATATAATTTATCCTTCAATGAGAAGTGTTAAATTAATAATAAAATCGTCAATAGAAGCCCTACTGGCTATAAAGTAGTGTTAAATTCCCAATAAATGTCTTCTTAACTAAGAAGTCGCCATTTGCAAAGATAGAAGCTATGGTTTCAAGCATTTGGCGCAAGGGAATTACAACGTACATAAGAGAAAAATTTGCATCTAGATCGTAACTCGCCTCGGTAGCTCAGTTGGTAGAGCACTTGGCCCGGAAAGCCAAGGGTCCCGGGTTCGAGTCCCGGTCTAGGCGAAAATTTTTCTCTTCAAATATAATTTATCCTTCAATGAGAAGTGTTAATTAATAATAAAATCGTCAATAGAAGCCCTACTGGCTATAAAGTAGTGTTAAATTCCCAATAAATGTCTTCTTAACTAAGAAGTCGCCATTTGCAAAGATAGAAGCTATGGTTTCAAGCATTTGGCGCAAGGGAATTACAACGTACATAAGAGAAAAATTTGCATCTAGATCGTAACTCGCCTCGGTAGCTCAGTTGGCAGAGCACTTGGCCCGGAAAGCCAAGGGTCCCGGGTTCGAGTCCCGGTCTAGGCGAAAATTTTTCTCTTCAAATATGTTTTTATATTAACTCCCGCATGCACTATGTGTTGACATTCATGCACTATATATACAATCTGGTAGCCGTATTTCTTAGAGAGTCAGTCAGTCACTGAAAATAATGCTATTACCTATTCAGAATGTTAAAAAGGAGGTGCTTTCTTTATTATGATAAGCTTTTGTTGGGAAATTCTAGGCAAAACACGGCTGTGATTGGTTGTAAATAAAAAATCATTGAAACGTGATTGGTCATTGACTTCCATTTGGGCCATGATTTAAATAGTCAATGTAACCTACCTTCCATCGAAGATAAAATAATAATGGAAAGATCCAGATCTTCTAACTGCTACTTCTGCAAATGAAGACGTATCATCACCAGCGTGAGTATCTTCATCTGATATCCATTTTAAGGCTCGATATCGATTTCGAATATATTCATCTTCTACATTTTCTGGATGGTTACAATAAATGGTAACTTTTCGTCCAAAAAGAGAAGGGCCAAGGCGAAATTGGAGTCTCCATCCTAGTGAAGTAAATAAATTCTATTACATTTACAAGTTCCTTAAGAAAAAAATTTGTTTATATGAAAAAAAAAAATTACATCAATTTGTAAATTAATTATAATATTATTACTCTAAATTACACTTCATTGCATATGTGTTTCATAAATTAATTTTATCAGAAAATAACATTATGAGGTTCATAGTTGAAATAACATTATGAGGTTCTTAATTTGTAAATTAATGAGTCATTAAATTATGTAGATAGGAAATAACACTATGAGGTTTTTTTAATATTGTTTATTTTTTCTTTCACTCACCTCATACTTCATAACTCCTCGCAAACCCAGGGTTTCGTCACATCATTTGTGACATTATCAATGCTGTGTCACGTTCCAGTTGTGAGTTACAGCAGACGAGAGAGGGTGAGACCCACTGGCTATGGGAGCACTCCCAAACAGAAAAGCACGCAAGTTCAGAGGCCTCAAGGTGGCAACCCCACCACTGAACATTCTCAGTGATGGGTTGGTACCCCTTTCTGAGGAGATCTATACATACTCAAAATCTACAGGAAAGAAATGTGGCCAATTTCTATCCTGAAGTGGAACAGGCCAATGGCCTAATCCATCACTAATTGATGATAACTAGGGAGTGGATTTTTATGTTCTAAAAGTTATGATTGCAACATAGTATAGTGATAAAATTTATGTAACAAGCTCTTTACATCCAATCAACTGATTTTTTTTTATAATATAACTTACAAAAACGTTTCTTAATAATTTGTACAAAAAAAAACCAGATTACATTTATATAACACTTTGGTTAGACCAGTGTTCACCTATGGTAGTGAAGCATGGACACTAAAAAGACAACATGAAAGCAGAATAACGACTTGTGAAATGAGATTCATGCGCAGAACAGCGGGTTACACCAGATGGGATCGGAAAAGGAACACCGATACCTTAAAAGAATTGAAGACTACGCCAATTTTGGAATATATTAAATAGTACCAACTAAATTGAAAACACCATCTTGAAAGAATGACTTCAAATCGGATCCCCAAAGCTGATTATAATTATATACCAAGAGGACGAAGATCTCTGGGCCGTCCTATGAAACCCTGGAGGAAAAATTTTCTATAGGATCGTAACAGGCCTTGGCCTAATACTTGGAAGGAAGAAGAAGAATTTTAGTGAAGAATCTAGCATTATTAGATTTATATTACACATTTTAGGTTTAAATTAAAAAGAAATAGTGTTCTATTTACATTATTTCTCTTTTAATTTAAAAGCAAGACATAAAATATAAATGTAATATTGCTAGATCACACACAAAAATTATTGAGAAACGGTTTTGTAAGTTATATTACAAAAAAATCAGTTGATTGGAAATAAAGACTTATTAAATTAATTTTATCACTATACTATGTTGCAAATTTAACTTTTAGAACATAAAAATCCGCTCCCTAATGATGAGTATTTATTAGTTATTAATCGTATATCTGTGTTTACTTAGGATACTTCAAATGAATACACTTACATTTATAAATGTTTGTTAATCCTGAATGAGGTTTTATACGAGGGTCATACTGAAAGTCGTGAGCAACCCATTGTTAAAATTCAAATTTCAACAATGTAACAAAAACAACTGCAGGATCGTAATCTACAGACTTTATACCACAACATTGCCGTTTTGTGGAATCATAGCTTCTATCATGTGACCACACGCAGTGTTTCCAAAATGGAGACATCAATGTTTCGTTTCGACAGCGCGCTGTCATTGAATTCCTTGTTAAAGAGGAACAATCTGCTGTTGATTTCACCAAAGACTTCAATGTGCTTACGGAGATGCCTGCATGGGTGCCAGCAGTGTTAGAAGATGGGTGAAACATTTTAAAGATGGGAACACGAGTATCAAAGATGAGCCTCGTAGCGGTCGCCCACGCTCTGCCTCCACGGATTGCAACAAGGAAAGAGTTGATGCGCTCATTAGAGACGACAGGCGTATCACAGTGAATGAAATCGCTACAAAACTTGCAGTAGGACACAGTGCAGTGCAAGAAATGATTCACAGCTTAGGTTACCGAAAAGTTAGTGCCCGTTGGGTTCCACGTTTATTGAGTGAAGACCACAAACTTCAGAGAAGAACCATCACCCATAACCTTCTTCAGAGATTTCGAAATGAAGGTGATGATTTTTTGACGAGTATTGTGACAGGTGACAAAAGCTGGTTTCATCGCTACGAGCCTGAAACAAAACGCCAGAGTATGGAATGGCACCACTTGAATTCGCCATCAAAGAAAAAAGCGAAGACAGTGCAATCTGTTGGGAAAGTTATGGGCAGCGTCTTCTGGGATGCGCAAGGTTGCATTCTGGTTGAATTTCTTGAACCTGGACAAACCATAAATGCTGCCCGCTATATCCAGACACTTGTGAAGCTCCGTCGTGCATTGCACGACAAATGCCCTGGAAGGAAGATCATTCTGCAACACGATAACGCGCGTCCTCACACTGCTCGTGCCACTGTGGAGAAGATCAGGACATTTGGGTGGGAAAACTCTTCCACATCCTCCCTATAGTCCCGATTTGGCACCCTCCGACTACCATCTTTTCGGTTCTGTGAAGGAGCAGATGAGAGGCCAATGCTATGAGACGCTGGAGGATATTCAGAAAGCAGTGCATCAGTGTCTTCAAGCAGCTGGAACGGACTTCTATCATAAGGGAATTTTCAAGCTTGTAGAACGCTGGACAAAATGTGTGCAAAGAAATGGAGACTATGTTGAAAAGTAGCACAATGGTCTGTAGATTAACATGGTGTACTTGGTTTGTCTAAAATAAACATTATGATTGTTTAAAAAAATGTTGCTCATGACTTTCAGTACGACCCTCGTACATAAATCATATAACTGGATATAAAAAGAATAAACTGGTTGGAGAGAAATACAACATACTATTGTCTAGTAGAAATGGTATTTTTTAAATTATATAACTGGTGATAAAAAGAAAAATTAATTAAAGAGAAATATGAAAAACTATTATCTAGTAGACAGTTGGTATTTTATTTTATACTCTATTTGTTAGTCCAATCTGATAAATTGAAATGTACTACTGCAGGAGGGAAATGTAAAACATTTAATTTACACGAAGTGAATGAGGTTACATGAATAAAGATTTATTTTAATTTTATTAAAACAAGCAATAAATGCTTTATACTCTGTTTGGTGGAGCAAAAATATTACAAAAAATAGAAAATTACAAATATATCAAACCATATTGTTTATTTTTTATTATTTCACTCACCTCATACTTCATAATTCATAGCAGACCCTGGGTTTCTGCACATATTTTGTGACATTGTCAATGCTGCGTCACGTTCACAACTGACGTCCAACGGCCTTCTATCCTCCAGACTGACCTCCGCGCCATCTGATGGCCGACCGAAGAATTTCCAAATCAGTCCTCTCTCCTTATAACCGGGTATTTCAAAATTCATAGTTGTATTTTCATTCTTGCATATGTAAATTTTTCCCAAATTGTGAGTTCCTTCGGTTTTTCCAATTGTTTAAGTAATTTTGTTTTGGTTTCTATTCTATGTTTTTCTGACCAGGCATGTGCAGCTATTGCAGATTTTTCGGTTTCTCCATTTTTAACATTTCTGAGGTGTTCTTTTAACAAAAAGGAATCTAAATACAAGATTAAAAGAACACCTCAGAAATGTTAAAAATGGAGAAACCGAAAAATCTGCAATAGCTGCACATGCCTGGTCAGAAAAACATAGAATAGAAACCAAAACAAAATTACTTAAACAATTGGAAAAACCGAAGGAACTCACAATTTGGGAAAAAATTTACATATGCAAGAATGAAAATACAACTATGAATTTTGAAATACCCGGTTATAAAGAAAGAGGACTGATTTGGAAATTCTTCGGTCGGCCACCAGATGGCGCGGAGGTCAGTCTGCAGGATAGAAGGCCGTTGGACGTCAGTTGTGAACGTGACGCAGCATTGACAATGTCACAAAATATGTGAAGAAACCCAGGGTCTGCTATGAATTATGAAGTATGAGGTGAGTGAAATAATAAAAAATAAACAATATTAAAAAACCTCATAGTGTTATTTCCTATCTACATAACTTAATATCAAACCATAATTCAGAGCATTTTAACATATGGTGCTGAAGTCTGGCAAATTTCTACCAGAGAAATGAAAAGAATTTTAAGTACAGAAATGGATGTTTTATGAAGATCAGCTGGAAAATCTAGAATGGATAGAATACGAAATAAAGAAATAAGGGAAATTATGGGTGTACAAGAGGAGCCGGACAACATAGACATGATAGAAAAGAAAAGATTACAGTGGTATGGCCATGTCAAAAGAATGCCAGAGCAAAGATTACCTAAAATTGTTATGGAATGGATCCCAATGGAAAGGAGGAAGAGAGGAAGACTGAAAAAAACTTGGATAGAAGGGGTACAAGCAGCTATGAATATCAGAGGATTGGAAGAAGATCAATGGATGGACAGAGAGGAATGGCGTTTGGTTTCCGGAAGATGGCGGCAGCTGCCATGATACTGGATGATGATGATGATTCATTTGAAAGCCTTATAACATTAATTCCCATCATAAGTCTATGAAAAAAATGAATTTAAATTTAAAAGCTTGGATGAAATTCCCGAATGAGAAATACACGAGGGGAATCGTCATAAATAATGTATAGTATTATAAAAAAGTTACAAGAATGTCTAATGAGAGAATATATATACACAATTGGCAAATTATTACTGAATGATATTGGAAATAAATTAATTTCTGACATTTAATCAAAATCAAAGTTGGAGTTTGACTGAAGATGGAAGTAAAATTTACTTTTGAAACTGGTATCGTGAAAACATGTAATTTTATGAGGTGAGATATAAAAAACATTTTCTCCAACTCTTTATAAATTAACTTGTGACAGTTGTTGTGTAATTACAAAAAAAATTTTTAACTGACCTTTCTGAAGACGATATAAAGTAGAATCTTGATGTTCTCCATTGTTTAATGTCAGGACACGAATCTGATTTGCTGCTATTCCTGGTGAATTGCCAACAAACCCAAGAATTGGGCCAATACTGGTCAGACTCTGCTTTCTTGTAACCATCTTGGTAAAATACTGTCAACAAATAAATGCTCCCATATATATCAATTCAAACTTTAACAATCCATGTAAAAGTTAGTCTTCAGACTATCCAAGTTATATAACTCTAAATTTGTGAGTTTCAGAATTTACATGTACCTAGATATTCATATTTTCTTAGGAAAATGTTTGGACCAAAAAGAGATGAACAGACAGGTGAATGGAGAAGACTACATAAAAGTGAACTTCATGGTCTTTATAGGAAGTCAGATAAAAGAAATTATTAATAAATAATGTTTGGTTATAATAAGAAATTAATTAAATATCATACTCAAATTGTAGTTTTATTTTGTACCGATACCAGACCCAACTACACATAACATTCTTCAGTACGATATGAACTTTACCTGATAAGATGGAAGAACTGATAAAACTGAGTAACTTACCTTTGTTCCTAACTACTGTTCACAACATTTATGTCACCTGATATGCTAAGAATACATTACCTTTTTTTAAATTACAAAACAATGAAGAACATACTATTCAGAAAGAGAAAGAGATACGGGAGAACATTCAACCCTACATAAAAATTATATATGTTTTATGCAAAAGTGACTGAAGTACCTACCTCACACTTATTTTCTATTGTTTCTATTTAATATACTTATCAGTATACTGAATGCAATGTCCCGCACCGTAGCCGAGCGGTTAAGGTAGGAAGCCTTGGCACAGAGCTACGGGACTTGCGCTGGTTCGAGTCTCCATGGGGGAAGAAATTTTCTCATGGTATTTCGGCCAGTATGGGACCGGTGCCCACCCAGCATCGTGAGGCAATTGGATAGCTACAATAAGTAGCGGCTCCAGGTTGAGAAAACCAGCTATAACGGCTGGGGGACTCGACATGCTAACCACATGTCACCCCTACACTGGCTGTTGATCATCTACCTCTGTGATTGACTCATGTGGATGTGAAGGGCCAGCAGCCGGCTGGTAAAAGGGCAACCGCTGAAAAAATGGAAAGACCCTCAATCGGAATAAATGATCATGCTGTACAGAAACAACCTATAATCTGACTGTTTGTCATCATCAACATCCATGCAAGTATTAGGCCGTGTGGCCTGTTACGGTCTCAAAGAGGAGTTTTCCATCCAGCGCTTTTTTGGACGCCCCAGCAATCTTTTGCCTTGGGGGCAGTAACGAAGCATGGCTTTTGGAATTCTATGAGACGGCATTCGTTGAAGATGGGCTTTCTAGTTGTTCTGGTAGTTTTGTATATGGTAGAGAATAGGTTCTACATCCAACTCTTCCATAATTTCCTCATTTCTTTTATGGTCCCACTTTGTATAGCCTGCTGTATGGCGCATAAATCGCATCTCATTTGCTGTTATTCGGCTTTTGTCTCTTCTTCGTATTGTCCATACTCCACTACCATATCTTAATACTGGTCTTGCGAGAACCTTTTAAGGCCGTAATCTTGTGTTCTTCTATACTAAATATGGTTTCATTATACTGTTATATCCCCGTTGTTTTTATGAATTTGTGATTTTCTTTGCTCTATCAGCTTTGTCTTGGAATGTTAAATTGTAACCCAGATAATTAAATCCATTTACTCGTTCTAAAACTTCATCATCCAAAACAATTTTGCTAGGTATAGGGTATTTCCCACAAAATACCATCACTTTATTTTTCTTTGTATTGATTTCCATATTGTACCCTTTTGCAATTATATTAAAATTGTGTATAGAATACTCTAAATCTGTTTCTGTTGGAGCTATTAATATTGAATTATCTGCAAAAATCAAGGAGTCTATTTCAGGATTCTATTAATTTCGATAGAACCGTGTCTCATCTCTCTCCAATCTTGGAGTTTTCTATCCATGTGTAGGATAAAGAGCAAGGGCGAGAGGCCACATCTTTGTCTTACACCTTATTAAATTTCGGTCCATTCGGTTTGTATGTTATTGATTCGAACTGAAATCAAATTTGTTTTATAGATATTGTATAAATTTAAAATATGCTGTTGTGGTAGATTGTTGTCAGCTAAAATATCCAACAGTTTATTCCTATTGATTTTGTCGAAGGATTTTTTGAAGTCCACAAAAGCTAAATGTTGTTCTACATTGAACTCTGTGTGTTTTTCTATTAATAATTTCATGGAGAAATAACCATCACAGCAGGATTGACCTTTAGAAAAGCCATTCTGTTCTTCTCTGAGGAGGCTGTTAAGATGTTTGTATAATTTGTTCTTAATTATATTGGCGTAAATTTTGTACCCAGTATTTGGTAAGCTGATGCCTCTGTAATTTTCACAGTTTTTCTTGTCTCCTTTTTTAAATATGAGTATTACAATAGATTTTGTCCAACTTACTGGAATGTCTCTCTCTTCCCATAGTTTATTTAAGAATGTGATAAATCTGTCTAAAAACACAGGATTTGCATTTTTAAATAGTTAAATGCTGATCCCATCCTCTCCAGGAGCTTTGTTGATTCTTATTTTCGTTAATACTTCTGATACTGTTTGTCATATATCTCATAAGTAATGACGAAACAAATGTAAAAGATTTACCAAAAAATACATATTACTGGAGTGTGTTTTAAAATATATTCCAATATTTACAAAGGATATAGTATACAACGTAACTAACCCACTGGCACTATCAAACACGTAGGTACATGGTCATGTGGACATAAGCTCTCCATACATCTCTATCCTGACTGTTTTCCAATCATCCCCTGTATAATCCACTTCCCTCAAATCATGGTAAATTTTATTCTCCCACCTCATTCTTGGCCTATCAATTGGGCATTTTTCCTCTGGTTTTCCTACAAGAAGCTTCCAGGCCATTTATGCCACATGTCCTGCCCATCACAGTCTATATGACTTAACTGTTCTTACTATATCTAGTTTCCTATAAAGATCATGTAATTCACTGTTATGTAGTCTTCTCCATTTGTCTGTCTTTTCATCTCTCTTTGGTTCAAAAATTTTCCTAAGAACTTTATTCTCAAATACTCATAATATTTTCTCCCCCTTAAAGTAACAGTCCATGTTTCACTTCCATATAATATAAACACAGTTCTAAAATAGATTCCAATATTTATAAAGGATATAATTTCTTTTTTTTTTTTTCAAATGCTGCAGGTGGTCTTTTGACAATCCTGGTTTCTCTCCTGGCATGGCGTACTTGTAACCCACTTCTGAGGTTGGGGCGCCTGGAAGGCAGGGTTACGTTGCCCCGATGATATGATGGGTGATGATGATGATAATGGTGCGCCAGGAGTCCCTAATCCTAAGCTTAACCTAAGATGAATATGAATGATGGTGACTGCGATGGCCATATGATTTCGGGGACCGTTTGGGCCTTAAAGTTTTCCTGACATTTGTCTTACAGGTGAGGAAAAACCCCCGATAAAGACCTCACCCAGAAAAACTGTCCCGACTGGGGATCGAACCCGGGCCCACTGTGAGACAAGGCAGCACGCTACCCCGAGACCACAGCGGTGGACTACAAAGGATATAATATGCAATATATCAATGTAAAATGGTTCTATAAGCATGACCCCTAAATGAGAACTTTTTTAATAATAATATCTCTAACACATTCTTATAAACTCCCAAGGCATTCGACAGTATTGACAGGAAAATCCTCATCCAGAAGCTAGAGAGCATACTAGGCAGCTCAAGCAACGAATTAGGAACAATTAAATCAATCCTTACCACAAACTACCTGACAATCAGTGATGGTATATCGATGTCGAGAAGTGTTACTCAAACAAGGGAGGTCCTACAAGGAGACCCGATGAGTCCCGTACTCTTTAATGTAATGATGTCAGACATCGGAGAGACTATAGACACAAGAAATGTTAAGCTACTCATGTACGCAGACGACATGATCATCCTCTCTAGGAATCAAGGAGCTCTCCAAACAGCCATGGAGAACATTAGGATATGGGCACTCGAAAACTCGATGGAAATAAACAGCGCCAAGACAAAGGCAATGAAATTCAGGAAAGGAGGAAAGCTGGCTAATAAGGACCATCTTATATGCGGAAGTGAAACCCTAGAATTCGTATCAAGCTACAAATACTTGGGGGTCACCTTACAAACAACTGGAACCGCTTTCTCACTTCATATACAGGATCGAGCAACAGCTGCAACGAAAGCCATGTACGATATCCCAAAACTCCAAAGACTATCCCTCTCAACTGCAATGAAACTTTTCAACCTTAAAGTAATGCCAGCCGCAACATACGGAATCCAGCTTATATGGAATTACTTGACAGTGAAAAATCTTAAAAAACTGGAGAACGTTAAATCAAGGTTTCTCAAAAGAGCACTGTCAATTTCAAAATATACAAGAAATAGTTATGCCTATACAATAGCCCAGGAATCCTTCTTCATCGAAGATATCAGACACTGTTTCAGACTACCGGAAACGCAAGCATACAGAATCGTCATCGAGGAGAGACAGAACAAAGCCGCCCAGATACCGACAGAAATTATGGAAACAGACGCAATGAAAACAGAAACCTGGAAGCAACCGAATTTCGAACTTCGGCACCTGTACACACGTTTCGCAGCCCATGGATTTCATGGGAATATATGCCTGAACAACATGTACCATGAACCCAAGGAGGACTGCATCTGTAAATTATGCAACTATCCATGTCCAAAATATCATCTAGCGAAGTGTAAAAACAGGACTCTGCCTCTAAACAATTTAATTAAAGACTGGTAAAAAGCTAAATTTAATTTGATGTACACATTGTGTTTAATAAATATATTATTATAAACTCCCTACAAAATTTCAATCAAATAAACTAAAATCTTTACAATCTGTTACTTCTGAAAAGCTCTAGAGTATGTACCAAAATGGGCATTCCAATATACTCCAACTGGGCATAGGGACCAAGGAAGACCAAAAATCTTCATTAGGTTTACCATCACACGCCACATGGCCTAAAATGGATTTGTTCGTGATGATGATGAGGTATTTGAATTCACCCACTTCAAAATTTCACTCATTTGTCATTAACTGCCATTTCCATTAGAAAATTGAAATTATGTGTGAAAAGTAAAAAAAATTATTCAGAAACAATTTTGTTACAAATCTAAGACTCAGATGAAATATATGACATGTTTAATTTTGTATTACCAGGTAGAGTAATCCAATGTTCTGTTTCACAAAATATCTTGCAAGTTCATTTTTTTTTCCCCTTAAATCAAGCCATAGCGTAGTGGTTAAGGCACTCCGCTACAAGCCAGAAGGTCGAGGGTTTGATCCCGGTGGGGTCAGGATTTTTAAACTGACCCAAACCCTCTGGTGGCACTATGGCCCTGAGGTTGACTCAGCCTCTAACTGAAATGAGTACCAGACGTTTTTCTGGGCTGACAACCCGGCTGACATCAAGTGCCAATTGTCCAGAAAAAGTGGGAGCCTAACCTCGCACTACCCCAAGGGCTTCCTGAGGCCTGTAGTAGGATCACTTTACTAAATCAAATGTGTACTCAAATATCCTAACAATGCTGAGAAGACCCTATGTCCAAACTAAAATTCCTATGGCATAACTGGAAATCAAACCTGAGATGCTAGTAAGACAGACTTTCACAACACAGAGGTAATTAAGAAAGGATGTTAAAATAAAAGGATGACAAACTTAATTTAAAGTCTATACTGAATCAATCAACAATTTTCATTGAATATTTTAATATTTGAGCCTTTGGCATGGGTTCCCTGAAGTAGTCCCCACCCAGAGAACCAAATGGGGGACTATTTGACCTCTGGAAAATTTTACGCCAGTTGAACCCATGTCCACATTTCTTGACGGTTGTATTTTTACGGTGAAAGATCGTCACTCTTTCGACCAAGGTACGTTTTTTTGTCTGGCTTATCACCTTCGACCAGTCCGGCATGGGCAACCCTATTGGCAGCAATGCTACCGCCGGCATAGCTCTCGGGATCATTTAAGCACGCAAGTCACTCCACCACGACATGGTAAAGATACCATGGAGGGAATCTATGGAGGATTTTAATATTTAATTAAAACCAACAAAAATGAAAAGATTAATGAATGCAATAAACCAAGGATTAATCAAATTGATTGCAAAGATTGTGGGAAAAAGAAAAGGAACTTGAACACAAATTTGAAAGAACACTCTAGCAAGTTTAAAAATGGGGAAATAAATAAATCTGCAATAGCTGCACATGCACGGTCATAAAAACACAGAATTAAAACAAAGGTAAAATTATTGAAAACAGATAACTCTAAGGAACTCACAGTTTGGGAAAAAAATTCACATCCAGAAAAATAAAAGAAAAATTATGAATTTTTAAATTCTTGGGGAAAAAGATTTAACTTGAAAGTTAATCGGTCAGCAGCCAGAAGGAGTAACAAACAACCTACAGGATCACCAACCACTCATTCAACAGTTAGATGAACCTGAAGATGATACACAGAAGTATCGAAACTAGTCTTCGAGAAATCAACAATTATGAGATGAAGTGTTAAATTCTAGTTTTGTTTAGTTGTTTCTTGATTCACCTCATACTTCTTAACTCCCTTCCATATCTACATTTCGTCACTGTATTTGTGACATTCTCAATGCTGTTCACGTTCGCAAGGAAAGGAGACCATTGGACGTCAGTTGTGAACGTGAACAGCATTGAGAATCATAAGAATTAAATTAATCATGATTATTTCATACCTCATACTTCTATATTTCTTTAAATACAGCACTGCAGTATCGGCAATTTCTTATCACCATCATCAGCTGTTTACACGATTGTCAATTTTTACTTTTGTTGTTAATTATCCAAACTGCCATCTGATGTTCTTTTAAAGAATTATTTTCTAAACTGCCATCTGGTGTTCATTTTAATGAATCATTTTCTAAAGTGCCATCTGTTGGATTTTTGAAGAACTTTGTAATCAAGCTCGGTTCATCTGGAATCTCAAAGTTCATAGTTCTAGTATGGTTTTTTTTAATATATATTTTTTCCCAAACTGTTAAATCTAAAGGTTTTGATAGATGTTTCAAAAGTTTTGCTTCTTTTTCAATCCTATGATGCTCTAATAAACTATGTGCTGCTATAGCTGATTTTTCAATTTCTCCATTCTTTATATTTCTGAAGTGTTCTTTTTTTTGACGAGTTTCCAAATTCCTTTTTGTTTTTCCTATATATATCCTGTTGCAATCTTTGCAATCAATTTGATAAATTCCAGATTTTTTGTTGTCTGGGGTGTTAAATTTATTATTATTTAACAGAAGATTACCCAGGCTAAATTTGTTGATTGGAGCCAATGTTATATTAAATTTTCTGATAATTAACAACAAAAGTAAAAATTGACAATCGTGAAAACAGCTGATGATGGTGATAAGAAATTGCCGATACTGCAGTGCTGTATTTAAAGAAATATGGAAGTATGAGGTATCAAATAATCATGATTAATTTAATTCTTATGAATTTGAACCTCATAATGTTAAAAATTCCCAATTTTAATATATAGCATTGAGAATGTCACAAATAAAGTGAAGAAATGTAGATAAGCAAGGGAGTTAAGAAGTATGAGGCGAGTCAAGAAACAACTAAACAAAATTAAAATAAACCTCATAGTGTTATTTCCTACCTACATAACTGTTAAATTCTAACTCAATTATCAATCAACAATTACTTTCTGCCATATACAAGTAGGGCCTACCATGCTTTTTGGTTAGTAAAACTAGATATAAATTTAAAATGGAGTTATAACATTTATACGTAAAAATGATGTATAACAGTTTCAACATATTATGTTACACAATTGCAAAGTCCTTTATTCATACTTACACGGTTCAAGAATTCACTGCAACCCAATATTCCCAACAACTTTCCAGTTAAGATAAAAATCCCATCTTGCAGTCCTTTAAGACAACTAGACAAAAATAGAAGAGCCTTGGAAAAAGAAATTTTAGATGGATAAACCATACTTTTTTTTAAAAAAACTATTATATCACTTTTGTTTCTATAAGAAGTTTCATTTACACTGTGATACTTTCATAATGACATCTAATCTTGGCATACACGTGCAGAAAACATGTTATTCAAGTGAACTGACTCGCTCAGTAGCATACAAGATTGTAATAATATATCACAGAATACTCTGATAACCTCAGGTCATAAAATACTCTTCTTTCAGTCACTGACCTATTAAGTCATATATAACATTTTATTAAGTAAATCTCCTATTTTGATATCTGTCATAACAGGAATGAATATTTTATCGTCCAATTTATTAATTTCTTTTTATTCCAGTATGAAGAAATGAAGACAACAACTAGACAGCTGATAAATTAACCTAACAAACAAACAAACAAACAAAAACAATTGTTAGTAACTATCCAATCAGACCAATAATTTCTTGAGAATTGTACATTGCTTATTAGTTGTGTATTTACACAAGTGAAAACTTCAAACTATATCTCTGTGAAATTTCAACATTCTAGCTGCAATACCAAGGCAGAAAAAAATTATTGTGCGTTACTTTCCGATCCGCCCTCGTATAATCATGTGAAATGTTAAGTCAATGTCCACATTATTGATTTTTATTTTAGAAATTATTAAAATGGCCACTTCATATTTCCACAATTATATAATTTCTACACAACAAAATTCTCTTTTAAACTTCAAATTACAGTAAGAGTAGCAATTCTTGTTATATAATTTACTTGTAATTACTTATATAATAATGAGTAAAGGATAAACAGGGAATAACAAGAAAAATCTAAAGATAACTCTGTGAACTGTATAAGATAAAAATTAATATCCTATACAGTAGATACGGAGTGCCACAGAGCTCTTGGGTAGAGGGATGTCAACTAAGTATTTTGAATAAGAAAACACTGTGTCGGATGTCTATTTCAGGTGCCTTTTTTTTTTCCTGGCATGACAGGCCTAGAAGGCCCTTAGCTACCAGCCGGCTGCTGGCCTTACATCCACATGTGTCAATCACAGAGGTAGATGATCATCAGCCAGTGTAGGGGTGACATGTGGTCAGCACGTTATAGCTGGTATTCTCAACCTGGAGTCGCTTCTTATTGTAGCTACCCAAATGTCTCACGATGCTGGGTGGGCACCGGTCCCATACTGGCCGAAATTCCATGAGAAAAATTTCTTCCCCCATGGAGACTCGAACCAGCGCAAGTCCCATAGCTCTGCGCCAAGGCTTCTTGCCTTAACCACTCGGCTACGGATTTATGTAATAATATTATGTAAAATACGTAAGGAAACATGAAAATTTCTTAAATTATGTAATGCTAAAACATTACAATTTAATTTTTATATAAATTTTATGTTAAATATTAACTTTGAGATCAGAACAGCATTGAAGAAATGGTAAAGGGGAATTGCAAAATGCTTAAACATTGTGGCATTGTCATAATTCTACCATAAAGTGATCTCATTACAGGCTTCCCTTTCTACACAATCGGCATGAGAAATTAATTGGGTTATAAGCCTCAATTTTACTCGCAAAACATAGTCTGGTATTCATTTCAAATTGACCCTGAGCCAACCCCAGAGATAAGATGACACCAGAAGGTTTAAGCAGGTTTTTAAAATCCTGACCTCATCAGGACTCAAATCTTCAACCTTCCTGCTTGTAGTATATTGCCATAGCCAACTATGATAGGGCATGTTCCTTAAATATTTCTACTATTTCGTTCATAAGTAACTGGATCGTTGAGGTTCTAAAAGAGATCTTGCAATGTGGAACCCTATACTGAAATCTTCAGTTTCTTCCTGTAGCCTATCTATATTTATGGTGTCACGTGAATAGAATTCTTCCCTCAAAACCTTTTTGGTACAGCTTTGAAAATCCATTTCAGTGTACAGTCAGATACCTGAGTTTCTATTTTTTTTTCTTTTCAGAATTAATAATTGAAAAAAAAAATTATATAGAGCATTTAAAATTATATTACACTTAAGAAAATAAGAATTTTAAATTAAGAGACAAAATATGCAGTTTTACATTAAAAAAAAGTCTTAAAAATGTGTAAATATGATGAAATATGTAATTTTTTTAAAAAGTAAAGTGATCCCTAGCATAGTGGTTAAGGCACTGCGCTACAAGTCGGAAGGTCGGGGGTTCAAGTCCCGGTGGGTCAGGATATTTAAACTGACCAAAAACCTTCTGGCGGCACTATGGCCCTGGGGTCGACTCAGCCTCTAACGGAAATTAGTACCGGACGCTTGTTCTGGGGTAAAGGCGGCCGTCATGCAGGGCTGACAACCCGGCTGACATAAAGAGCCGATTGTCAAGAAAAAGTGGGAGCCTTAACCTCCTACTACCCCAAAGGCCTCCTGAGGCCTGTTGTGGGACCACTTTACCTTTATGTAATTTTTTTATGCAATGATAAATTTCCATATATGATAAGCTTGTAATCTGTGGATATTTATAATTTTAGCTATGTATAAGCAAAGGAAAACAATATGTAATCAGTATAAGTTTTATTTTTAGGAAAAATTTGTTTTAAAATTTCAAGATTTCGATGTTATTGGGAATTTGGCGGTGTTATTCTAAAAAAGTGCAAATTTGAGTCTTTTTAATCCTAGTTTTTGATGCGTCCCAAGTGGTAGTGTTCACTATGTGGTCCTTTACATTTGAGCTTTTTTATTATTAGCTGCCCCTGGCTTTGTTCTAGTGTTGTGCAGTGCTGGAATTCAAATTTTGTTGATCTTCATGGTTACTTCTTTCTTGTTAAAGGAATTTGTATCTTTATAAATTTCAATAGCTTGTCTAGAGTAGTAATGTGGTGGTTGGACAAAACCTGTGTTTCTTCAAATTTTATGACATATTCTTTCTTGTTCATCAAATGTTCAACTACGGTCAATTTTTACATTTCCTTTAACCTGCAGTTCCTCCTGTATACTTGCAATCTTGTACTATACTGCAGCCACTGATTCTCCGGCCTAGGCATTTTCAGGACAGTGTTGCCGATATGGATATTCAGTAAGAATGGCCGCTTTATGTATGCGGTTAGCAGACATACTGCTGACAACATTTCAGCAATTTCAAACCTTACTAGCGCGCTAAACTGCATCAAGAGTAGTAACTGGTTGTGACAGACATCTACTCCCACTACAACCATATCCTTATTGGCAGTAGATGGCAAATTCTCCCTTTACCCCTCGTATAACCTAAACTTCAGAGCCGGAGATATGGCAGCTTGGGTATAATCATTCTTTTTGTTGTTCCTAAGGGTAATACCATACTTTAGCGCTCCTAACTTATAATTTCAGAAGCTTGCCTATGGACCTAAACTAATCTAAGGTAACAATCAAATTAATAATGTGCTGGTCTGATTGTTAGCTGTTAGCTAGTTAGCCATTTAGTTTAGCTTTCATTATATTACATTATAAAAATATGATTAAATTATAGGTTAGGAGTTAGGAGCACTAAAGCATGCAGTGGTTAAAAACGGCTCAACTGCACTTCTACTAGCGCTTGATTTTTCAGTTATATTGTTGTAAACTATAGTTGTTCTTCTTTATTTACTAACATTATTTAATATTTTAAGCTTTTTCAAACAATTTTTATAACATTATTAGACAATTTTGAAGTATTTATTTAAATATGCAAATCACAATATTATGTAACTGTTAGACAATATTGTGATGCTAACTGCTATTTTCTCCACAGAGTATATTACTTAGTCTATGATTTTTCTATAGCTATTTTGGGTTATCACTACTGGGATCAGCGTTAGAGAGTGATAAGTAAGTGTACACCCATTTTTATTAAACGTTTGGTAATTTCAATATTTTTTTTAACATAGATTTCGGGATTACTTACTTACTCACTGGCACTATCGAACCCGTAGGTTCAAGGCCGCGCAGACATAAGCTCTCCATACATCCCTATCCTGAGCTAATGCTTTCCAATCATTCCCTGTATAATCTACTTCCCTCAAATCATAGTTAATGTTATTCTCCCACCTCATTCTTGGTCTACCAACTGGGCGTTTTCCCTCTGGCTTTCCTACAAGTAGCTTCCATGCACGTCTTTCATTCCCCATACGTGCCACATGTCCTGCCCATCACAGTCTACAAGACTTAACTGTTCTTATTATATCTAGCTTCCTATAAAGACCATGTAGTTCATTGTTATGTAGTCTTCTCCATTCACCCGTCTCTTCATCTCTCTTTGGTCCAAAAATTTTCGTAAGTACTTTATTCTCAAATACTTGTAATCTCCTTTGCTCCCTTAAAGTAAGAGTCCATGTTATCGCTGGCTCTATAAACTCTGGCGCATGCGCACTGTTGTTCTATAGGACTTTGAAAATATTTCACGCTAGTTTAAGTGCAGTTTTTCCATTAAAAACTGTATATCGTTATTTTTATTTTTAAAATCCTCTTAAAACTTTCCATAAGGGAAGGAAAATCCTGTCTTCTATCAATATGGCTCATTTTAATTAATGGTAAGGTTTCCTAATTAATCACCCAAGATGCATATTTATCTAAAACTTACCTAAACTCTTAATAAATCATTCTAAACTTAATAAAAATGTTTTATAATCGACAAATGATCAATATTAAATACTGTAACCAGTTTTATTTTTTTATAAAAATAAGGTTACACTTTATGTAAATTTAATTTGAGAAACATATTCAATAATTTTATAGTGGGAGGGGCTATTGACAGGACCTTGTGGTGGGTGACCATTAATTAATTAACCACTTTGTTAATGAAAAATCAGATGACACATTGTGGATATATGCTAAACTTGCGGAAGATGAACGAAACTTAGATACAAATACAATCACACAAAGGATACTTAAAATCTATCAATCAGATTCAAAATTATCAAAACCAAAATCTGTTTTACTACTGAGCCATCACTGGTGATTACATATTGTTAACGATTCTTTTACTGTCATACAGAAATTAACATATAAATTAGTAATTACCTTCTGATGATACAGAATCTCCTGGTATGAAATATATTCACTAAATGTTTTGAAACATTGAAGTTCCCTCACTTTTCGTTACATAATTATCCTACACTACTTTTGACCTATTTAACTACTTCTTAAGGTTATATCGGTTATATACAGGAACGGTGGAATGGATTTCATTATAGTTCGCGTTCCTTTTGACAAGATTGAACTGTCGGAACGATTGGTAACAAACCATCCAATCAAAACCAATATTTCTATATGTCACATTCACCGCCAGTTTGATGCGCATCTGCATCACAGTTTCTCTATGCATCTGCATTATGACCTGTGCACCATGACCGCATTTATGCGTGTCTAGTTAGCCGTGATTAAAAAAACACCGCACACAAGTTTCTCACTCTATGGTTCGTGATCCGTCACAATTAATTTTTTTATTTAATTTTGAATTATTGATACTTAATATCTGAGGTCCTAGTCCATCGCTGTGGTTTCGTGCTGCCTTGTCACACAGCGAGCCCGAGTTCGATCCCCTGTCAGGACAAGTTTCATGAGCATAAGCGTCGGCAGGAGGGTGCAAGGGGGTACACTTGCACCCCCCTGTCGGAAAGAAAATACATAGAAAAAATTTAAGAAATATTTTTAAAAAATAAGAATTTTTTATTAAGCCACTGTTTGAATAAAAATTCACTCCTGATTTGAATTTAACATTAACTTAATTGGCATACCACACCTTCTTGTATCTTCTTGTAAGCCCATGATTCCTTTAACAGAGATTTAGGCTCTCTCTCCTTACAGGGAAGAATTTGAACCATACTAATTTAGTTACACTTGTTTTCGTATAAATGTCATTTGAGTGGTCCGCGGTCAGCGTTCTGCCTGATACTGACATCTAGGAAACCAAGGTAGTACTAGGACGGGAAAATTCAGTAAATTTTGCTTAGAGGCCTTTTCATTCAGGCTTAAGTATCTTTTACGAGCCTGAAAATCTTCAGACTTGGGACCCACGGCTTAAAGTGGCAATAAATAATATGATCTGGTTGCAGTGATGAACAAAAGAAGCATACCAATCGTTTCTCATTTGTTTTCAAACATCGCCGTTTACATTAAATATATAAATATTTTAAAATAACTATAGTTAAATAATGATTTGTGATTAAACAGCTTAATTTTATTCATTAAATAGTCCTAACAAATGCCACTCTTGATTTCCAAATTCTCTAGATAAATTCACTCCACACTTCGTGAGTCGTGAATTTATTGATAATTTGGAAATCACTCGTGGCATTACTTATGAGTAGAAGGTCAGTAAATTTTGCAGAGGCATTTCTATTCAGGCTTATAGTTCTTTTACGAGCCTGAAAATTTTCAGACTCGGGACCCATGGTTGAAAGTCCCTCCTGGAGGACTTGTTCATTTATTTTTCTATCCTAAAAAAAATCCATTGACCCCCAGCCACATTTGAACATGGAACATGCTCATCACTAAAGTTGTATTTAAAAAAAAAAGACCCTCGGGACCAGAAGCAAGGAACTAAACCACTAGTCCATTGTAGCCGACATCTACATAATGTGGTCTATCGAAATTTGCATGAATTAAGTGTAGACCACAGTAATGCAATCTAACTGTTTAGCGTAAAACCTGAAGCTTGAACATTGCAGTCATGGCATCAGGGGTGGTCTGCCCTTAAGGACACAGGGCAAATGCCCCTCATCTCATATTTATAATTTATCTATTTATTGATATTATTTAAAATTTATTGCTTCGCAGTTTGTGATATATCTCTTATATTTCTTCTTGATATATACTGAAACCCCTCTTTTAGCCCTTTCATTCTTTTTTAACACTACTGTATTACCCATCCAAGTGTTTTGTGCAGGCGGAAAATATGTTAACTAACAAACTGTCTTTCTCTTTCCCTTCCTTACTATGTTGCCACTTCCTGTCCTTTGTATTATGTTGTTTGATTGGCAGGTAGAGAGCTGACAAATACTATATATTTTAATGATCCGTTGTTCTGTGCGTTCAGTGGCAGAATGACTACCTTGACACCCCTGTTTCCTCTTGTGGTTACGTCTAGGAATGAGCGGTCCCTTCCTTGCCCTTCTCATTACATATTGCCAGTTGTGGATTTAATTGTGGGGGGGTGGGAGGCTGGTACGAGAGGACACAAAACTGTGATTTTAAATGATCCGACCGCTTGAGCATTCCGTGCTTAAATGACTAATTTGACAACCATGTTAAGATTTTTCACACGTGTTTAGAGATTCTCCCCCCACATTTGAAGTTGAAAAATTTCAATACGTGATCGGATGTACAGTTTTCTCCTACATCCCTTCCACAGATTCAGTAGATCGGCGACACTAGCGCTAAAACTCTTCTCCTCCGCCCGTGAACAGTTAACTTGGATGTGTAATAAATATGAACATACGATCCTAAAGTTTCCATTCCTTCTCCTTTCTTCTTGTTTCTGTCAGTACGATTGTGTCCTGCTTCAACTCCTCCATCTGCTTAAGAACTCCTCCATTTTATTCCTTATGCCTCTTATCTCTATTAGGTTTTTTAGCACTGCATTTTTTTCCGATGTTAGGGAGCTGGCCTATCGCACCAACCCCCAACCTGGACGACCAAGGATTTTTTAGGTGTCCATCCTTAGATCAGTTGCTTTCACTACACTAAGAGCCTGATCTGCCATTAATAAGGAAGAATTGGACAGAAAAGATAAGATGAAATGATCCCCTCGGCCTCGAATACTCTAATACCATCGGGGTCAGAAAACAAGTGTTCAGTCCAGAGGGACTGGATAGGAAAGATAAAAAAGAGATATGGTATGGAAGTGGAAGTAATACCATATCGGTCAATATCTCACCATGCTGACCAGTGCAGTTGGTGAGTAGCCAATCCCATCCGTTCACCACATAAGTTATATGGTTACTAACAGCTGCACCACGTGAAGGTGGGATTGGACCCTAGGAAGATGTGCAAGTCAGTTCCTCTAAGTCTTAGAATTTAAAGCAATTAGAGGCTCTCCTCCCTCTTCATGGAAAATAAAAATGGAAGTTATGAAGAGGAAATAAGAAATAGAAATAATAAATGAAAATTTGCAATTACTTGCCTCAATGGAATTTTTTTTTTACAAATGCCCCAGGTTTGTTTTTCGACATTCCTGGTTTCTCTCCTGGCACGGCATAATTGTAACTCACTTCTGAGGTTGGGGCACCTGGAAGGCAGGGTTACGTTGCCCCGATGATATGATGGGTGATGATGATGATGATGATGATGTGGTGCACCAGGAGAGTCCCTAATCCTAAACTTAACCTAAGATGAATATGAATGATGATGATTGCGATGGCCATATGATTTCTGGGACCGTTTGGGCCTTAAAGTTTTCCTGACATTTGTCTTACAGATGAGGAAAAACCCCGATAAAAACCTCACCCAGAAAAACTGTCCCAACCGGGGATCAAACCCGGGCCCACTGCATAACAAGGCAGCATGCTACCCCGAGACCACAGCAGTGGACCCTCAATGGAATATTGTGGGATAAAAATATAAGTAATAAAAATAAAATGAATATATATCATACAATTGTTAAAAGCATCATTACTTATGGAGCAGAACTTTGACCATTAACAACAAAAACAAATAAGTATCTTTTGGCAACGGAAATGTATTTTATACGAAGGGCAGCAAGAATTTCAAGAAGAGAAAAAATTAGGAACTCAGTTATAAGGAAGAAAATGAAGATTATATTAAAACTCAGCAATTAAGATGGTACGGACATGTCCAGCGAATGGAAGAGGATTAGCTACCAAAATGTGTTTTGGAATGGAAACCTGAGGGAAGACGAGGCAGAGGAAGACCTAAAACCTCCTGGAGTCAGGGAATATATTTATACATGAAGGAGAAACATCTGCAACTAAGAGATTGGATGGACTGACAAAATTGGCTATTGGGAATTGGACGATGTCAAAGACATTAATCAACCGATGATCTATCTATATTATTTAAAATTCTCTTGCAGGTTATCTAATATATATAATCTATATTATTTATTTGTATACAGTGTTAAAAATAAGAGAAATATGAATCACATTACCTTAGGCCAGAACCTTCCATATAAGAACAATGTGTTCTTGTGGCATACTACTTAAAAAGTATTGTAAAATTCTGATTAAAAACCCTTCTTGAATAGAAGTCATCTGTTGGGTATTGGTAGTGCTGTCTATCTGTCTTCGGATGATTATAGAATTGTAGATGAGGAAAGAAATGTTTATGTTTGTATCGTGTCTTGAATGGTGTAATGGACTGCATACTGGTGTGTAGAACCAAAAGTCTGAAGTTCAAGCATAAATTTTTCTTTTCAAAATAGATGCAATATTGTTAATGTTGGGTCTCATTTTATTTCCTTCTTTATGTAATTACGGATTTTGTGGGTTTGAAATTTTAAGTTTGTATTTATATTGTTTCTTTTTATTACTGGTAATGTGTTTTAAGGTATTATTGAATGATTTTATTGATTTAGGGAGAGGATTAGACTCTATTTCTTTGATTCATTTGAATTTTTAAAAAAATGATTCATTCAATTTTCATTTTCAAGAATTTTTAATGATTCTGAATAAACAGATACATTCTGTAATAAACAATCTGAAAATATGGGAAATAACATTAAGAGGTTTTCAAGGTAATAAATGAATTCAACTTTTATAGGAATATATCACTAATAAATGAATAATGAATCATAAAGATGGCTGAAGATAGGAGGGATGCTTCCTGAAACCATGGTCCTGTGCTTGAGGAACAGGGAGTTTATGAAGTGAGATATTCACGACTCATTATTTATTTATTAATCTGAAAATACCTTAATTAGGATAAAAGATGATACCTTGAATTTCTCAAATCATTAATTCAATTATCATAAATTTTATCCAAATTAATTTTTTTATAATAAACATATTCACAATGTTGAGTGATTCCGGGTTATGTGGCCATGGTCCATAGTTGGTGATGATACCAGACGTTTCGCCCTCAACTGCGGAGGGCATCTTCAGTGGCGAGTGCTTCTAGGCGTGTTTCCTGGTCGGAAGATCTACTTTCCGACCAGGAAACACGCCTAGAAGCACTCGCCACTGAAGATGCCCTCCGCAGTTGAGGGCGAAACGTCTGGTATCATCACCAACTATGGACCACGGCCACATAACCCGGAATCACTCAACATTATGATTACCGGCCGTGAAAGCCTGCATTCAACAAACATATTCACATTTTATAACTATGAGGTATTAATAATTTAATAATAAAAGTATCACTTCACCTCAAATTTTGTCTTCTTTTTAGACCAGTTTCAGAATAATTATTCGATCTTCAGTATTTTTATGACTGTTGTTCTGTCATTTTGATGCACTGCTTCTTCCTCCATCATGCAATGCTATAACAGAATAAGAGTCGTGAAAATACGAGCCAGTTTATTTAAAGAAGACAAAATATGAGGTGAGGTGATAAAGTACGGTAATGACATATATTTATAAACTTTCTTCTTCTTTCTCCCATTCAAGTAAGTCATTCATATTAGCAATGTTGCGTGTACTCCATGCATCAAGAGGATCAGGTGGCGATTCCGGCCGCTCCAAATTGCCGTTATTATCTTTTATTACATTCGGTACTATAACAGCTGATCCTCCTCTTCTTGATATTCCAACTGTTGAAGGGGCAACTCTGTAAAATACAATAAACAGATACAGTAAACATATGGTTCTTTGAAATTTGTCAGAGAACATTTTTTCAAAACTCACCTCATAATTTTTTTTTGTTTTTCAAAAAAATGTTTTTTAAAAAAATGTTCTCAAACGAATTTCAATGATTATACCTCATAATTACTTATTTTAGGAATTCTCACTATGAGGTATATTCATTAAGGTAGAATTTTTATCACTCACCTCATACTGTTCTTCTTATTTGATTATAAACTAGTTTCGGAACATAGTTTCTGTTCCATCCCCAGTATCATTACGACCGTTGTTCTGTCGTCTTGAAGAGCTGTCCTTCGCTCCTTCCATTGGCTGACTGAAAAACCTCGAAACCAGGGATTTAACAGATTAAATGTGAAGAATGTGATAAATTCTACATAGGAAAAACTAAGAGAAATTTAAAAACTAGAGTAAAAGAACATCTCAGGAATGTAAAGAAAGGGGAAGTAGAAAAATCTGCAGTGGCTGCCCATGCATGGTCTGAAAAACATATTATCGAGAAAGAAGCTAAATTATTAAAACAAATAGAAAAACCAAAAGAACTTACTGTTTGGGAAAAGATCTACAATCAAAAGAGTGAAAAGAAGAAACTGATGAACTTTGAAATTCCCAGTGAGAATGACCTGGTTTCGAGGTTTTTCAGTCTGCCAATGGAAGAAGCGAAGGACAGCTCTTCAAGACGACAGAACAACAGTCGTGACGATACTGGGAATGGAACAGAAACTATGTTCTGAAACTAGTTTATAGTCAAATAAGAAGAACAATATGAGGTGAGTGATAAAAATTCTACCTTAATACCTCATAATGTTTACTTCCCAACATTAATTTAATATATGGTTCTTTAATATTTAATTTTAGGAAGTTATATTTTGAGGTTATTTTAATTATATTATTTTTGGTCTGGACATCTTACCTCAATATTAATGTTGATTTGTTCTTGGGCATGTTTCAAAACAATTCTCTTTTATCGTCAGCTTTCTGGGAGGTAAGATGTCCAGACCAAAAATAATATAATATGGTTCTTTAATTAAGTGTTGAGTCAATTAAATATCTTAGCTCATAATTTAGTAGATTTCTTGAGAATATATTTCATAATGTGCATTTTAAAATATGTTCTCAAGAAATTAACTAAATTATAAGATGTTTAACTGACTCAAAAATTTATTAAACTGAACCTCATAGTATTACTTCCTATTGAAATATTAATTAAATGGTTCTTTGACTACAGAAATTTTCAAGAGCATTGTTAAGGTTTTAAACAAATTAATCGTGCATAGAATTTTTATTACTTTTGATTACTAAGTATTCAAATGCATTGCACCCTTTAATGGTACCAAAATTTATTTATTTTTAATAATTTAATTATTGTACTGTACATATAAATATGAGAGAGTAATATCTTATATACTATATGACTACTGTACCTGTTTGCCTTTGCTGTCTTTGGCCTTGGTCTTGGACGAATGGCAGAATGTTTTGGAACATGCTCCTCTGCCTTTCTTTCTCCCTCTGTTACAGTACTAGTATACCCTGACGGATCTGCTGAATTTCTATGATTTTTCTGAAAATTTTTCAAATATTATAAAATGCTATAATACCGGGCTTCCAATATAAACCCGGACCGGCCTCACGGGGTTTCACCCATCAGGCAGCGCTCTCTCCTCGTCCGCATTTCACTCTGCCAGCCGCTCGTCCTTGAACTAGTCAGTTTACTATCGTTTGACAAGATGAGACGTCAGCTGACATTAGAGCAGCACATTTATGTGTGTAAATGTTATTATAAATACGAATCAGCTAGTCACGTTCGCGAGGAATTTATTCGGAACTTCCCTGGACAATTACCTCCTTCCAGTTCGACAATCCATGATCTTGTGACTAAATTTGAGACCACTGGTTCAGTACAAAATAAGAAAAACATGTGAAGGCGTACGGTTCTCACCGAAGAAAAATTAGACAAAATTGGCAAAAATTTGGAACGTTCACCACAAAAATCATTACCGAAATTAGCACAACAAGTTGGGATTTCCCTCGCTCCCCAGATCTAACAGTGTGTGATTTTTATTTGTGGGGTAGCCTGAAAGACAAAGTGAACAAAACAAATCTGCACACATTGGAAGAACTGAAGAACAACATAAGAAATGAAATAAGAAACTTGACAGTGCCCGAACTACAGCGTGTCAATCTAAATGTGTTTACTCGGTATAATGCCTGTTTAACTGCGGGAGGACAACATTTCCAGCATTTTCTATAAGGTAAGAAACAGTTCAAGGACGGGTGGCAGGCAGGGTGAATTGCGGGAGGAAGAGACAGCACTGCGTGCCGGGTGAAACTCCGTAAGACCGGTCCGGTTTTATATTGGAAGCCCGTTATCTGATTCTTCCACTTTTAAATTCTCTCTGAAATTCTAATGCAGTCATTAAAATTTTTCTTCCGAAAAGTAAATACGAGGGTGGAGCATAAGTCATAACAATTTTTTTGTGTGAATACCAGCATAGATGGAAAACTCAAAATATGTTTCATTTCCAGTTTGTATGCCCTGACTCAAAATTCATCAATGGAAATTGTTTGTCTTCATCCTGTTGCCATCATGCTAGGTGGCCAGAGCATGTTGCAGACTGCACCCACTGTTGAACTTCCATCAGTACATGTTGTACCCACTTCGATACAAATTTGCTTAGGTGAAGATCGTTCTGTAAAAACCTATGGATGGTGCATTTCTCGATGTCACTTGCATTTGCTAATTCCAGTAGTGCCATCCTCCAGCAAGTGCTCAATTACTGCATGCGCTGTTTCGGTCACAAGTAATCCTGCGTGTTGTTGACCTTTGGTAGTCATTTGTTCTCTCTGAAGCTCCCCTACCCAACTAGCAACTGTCTGGTATGAGAGGTATTATTCTCAACAGTTTCCAGCTATTCCCTGTGATATCCTCTGGCATTTCTTCTATGGAGAATGACTATTTTGATCTATAAGCACTGTTCAACACAGGTTATCTGTATTTCATATGACGGCACCAGACAACTTATTTAACTTTTTTCCTATAAAAATTCAACTTATTTCACATCGCTCTCTATGCTTTTACTGGCAATTATAGAGCTATCTCTTGTTGTGATGACACACTGGGACTGCATGTCTTCTATGCAATTATAGAGCTATCTCTTGTTGTGATGACACACTGGGACTGCATGTCTTCTATGCAATTATAGAGCCATCTCTTGTTGTGATGACACACTGGGACTGCATGTCTTCTATGCAATTATAGAGCTATATCTTGTTGTGATGACACACTGGGACTGCATGTCTTCTATGCAATTATAAAGCTATCTCTTGTTGTGATGACACACTGGGACTGCATGTCTTCTATGCAATTATAGAGCCATCTCTTGTTGTGATGACACACTGGGACTGCATGTCTTCTATGCAATTATAGAGCCATCTCTTGTTGTGATGACACACTGGGACTGCATGTCTTCTATGCAACAAGTAACAGTTTGTGATCTGATAACATTTCTGCACAAAAAAAAAGAGTTGCCATGACTTATGCCTAACATATAAAACATCGGCATTATCAGAAGAAGATAAGTACATGTTAAATACATGGGAAAGAAAAATATTAAGGAAGATATATGGAACAGTACAGGAACAAGATATATGGAGAATTAGAATTAAACCAGGAATTGAAAAAATTATATGGGATTTAGATCTGGTAGGAGATATTAGAAGAAAGAGACTAGAATGGATAGGACATGTGTTGCAGATGGAGCAAGAAAGAAGTGCAAGACAGATTTTAGAAGGGAAACCGGAATGAAGAAGAAAGGTTGGAAGACAAAAACTAAGGCTCAAATCTGTGAATGCATTAGACCGTAAAAGTCGTTCTCTGCCTGTACTCTGCTGAGAAAGTTGCATCCAAATACATTTTTGCATACTCAAAAATCTGTTCATGCGATAATAATTGTTGAAATTCCTAAGCTACCTGGCGAGGTGACTTAGCAGAGAAACGAATCATGAGCAACCCGATGGTAACCGATGTAGTTTGAAACCTTGCCGCGTACCTTGCTGCTTTATCCAAGATGTCGGACCTTGAAGACTTCGATCATGTTTTTGGTATAAGCGGAGAAGATGAATTTGATAGAGTCTACCAAAGAATTCAACTGGAAGACTGGAAGAACAGGAGAATCGGTGTAATATTGCACAATGCAGACGTCGTCGTATTTGCAGGATTATTTTCAGGATGCAAGCATAAATGCATTCCTCTAGCAGACGAAAATAATGAAAGTGGTTTTATCGCTGAGAATTCCGGATAATTTCTTGCCAATATTACGAAAACGACGACTTTCATGTATGACCAGTTAGTGGGTCGCTAATTCGATCTTTGCACTTGCTCACAGAAAGTCAGCTCACCAGTGATTGGAAGTAATTTGAGTAGAGACTAATGTATTTGCATGTGGCACTAAGATGGTTAGATCAGGTTGAGGAAAACTTAAGAAACTGAAGGATGGAGACAGAAAACTAGGAGTAGAAAAGAATGGGCAGTTGTTATGAAGGAGGCCAAGGTTCTTAGAGGACCATAGAACCAAAGGAAGAAGAAGATTACTTATGCCTCTTAGGAATGAATGAAGTTAGATGGCCTGGAAGTGGAGAAAAGAAAACATTGTATGTTGGAATATTCCTTTTTTCTGGAAAAGATGAACAAGAAAGTTGTAGGAATGGTGTAGTCCAAAGACAAAAAGCTGCACTGGACTGGAATCCTCAGGTTGGAGGAGGAGAGGAAGATCAAAAATAACTTGGAAGAGAATTATTGAAGACGAAATATGTGAAATGGGAAAAACTTGGTTGGAGGTGAAGATGTTGGTAGATGATAGAGCTAAGTGGAGAAATTTCATGCCCTATGCTCCAGTTAGGAGTGAAAGGAAATGAAGATGATGATGATGATGATGATGACTTGTGCCCCAACCCTCGTAGATATATAAAAAGTTATATTGCAAACTAAGATATGAAAAAGTAGACCTTGATGATAGTAGAAGAGAATTTTTAATGAACATAAGTTTGATTTAAACAATTTGAAAATCTATGTTTACTGAGATTTTATTACGCCTTTCATCGTTCCAACCTAAGTGTATATTGCACACAACAGTTGATCAAATAGTAAATTTTGGTTATATTAAAATCACATTCTTTAGAAAAAAAAAACTTATCTCCACTTCTAACAACTGGAACTCTCTACCACAGAAAATCAGAGGCTTCCAGATGTTAGAATCATTTAAGGAGAAAATTTCTACAACAAATCAATTTTTTTCTTTCTGGAAGCTTCATTAATCACTTCACTTCAGCTGTAAAAATCCTACATGCTCAAAAAAGAAGTTATGAATTTTTCTTATTTTTGAGCACTCATGATTAACAAAAGATATGGTAGTCCTATAAGAGATAATAAATATGATGAAAGCAAGTTGCATTCTTCTACTGGTTGTGGCATTAAGAAAAGAACTTCCGAACAATAACTGTACAAAATAATGACAATAACTTATTGGTGATAAAATATTTTCTAAGTTTCCAAATAAGAAAAGATATAAACATTTTGGGCGCATGCCTTAGCATAGTGGTTAAGGCGCTATGCTACAAGCCGGAAGGTTGAGGGTTCGAGTCCCAGTGGGGTCAGGATTTTTAAACTGACCCAAACCTTCTGGCGGCACTATGGCCCTGGGATCGACTCAGTCTATGAAATGAGTACCAGGCACTTGTTCTGGAGGTAAAGGCGCCCATATGCAGGGTTGACAACCCGGCTGACATCAATTGCAGATTGTCTAGAAAAAGTGGGAGCCTTTAACCTCCTACTACCCCAAGGGCCTCCTGAGGCCTGCAGTGGGATCTCTTTACCTTTACCATACAGTCAACATTAATAAGATTCATGATAAAGTTCCGTTAAGTCTCTGCATTAGACTGTGATGGGCAGGACATGTGGCATGAATGGGAAATGAAAGATATGCATGGAAGCTTTTTGTAGGAAAACCAGAGGGAAAACGTCCAGTTGGTAGACCAAGAATGAGGTGGGAGAATAACATTAACTATGATTTTAGGGAAGTAGATTATACAGGGAATGATTGGAAAACATTAGCTCAGGATAGGGATGTATGAAGAGCTTATGTCTGCACGGCCATGAACCTATGGGTTCGATAGTGCCAGTGAGTTAGTTAGATATAGTTCCTGGTGAAATTAAATGTTTCTTACCTCTCCTCATATAAATCTTCTAAGTAGATCGCGATTTCGAGACCATAACGGTCTCATCTTCAGTACTTCTTTGGCAACTGATGTTATGTCGATCGGAAGAAACTCTTCTTCTTCCCTCTATTGGTAGACTGATGAACCAGTACTTTTTTGGCGACTGATGTTATGTCGATCGGAAGAAACTCTTGTTCTTCCCTCTGTTAGTGGTTCATCAGTCCACCAATAGAGGGAAGAAGAAGAGTTTCTTCCGATCGACATAACATCAGTCGCCAAAAAAGTACTGAAGATGAAACCGTTATGGTCTTGAAATCGCGATCTACTTAGAAGATTTATATGAGGAGAGGTAAGAAACATTTAATTTCACCATAAATTAAACCTCATAATGATTAATTCCTATAAAAGTTAAATAAAAATAAATAAATATAGTTGCGTTGAGGTATTATTCAAAATTAAAATATAAAATTATGAATTATTTACCTGAAAGGTCCGTCTCCTCAACTTAATTGTTATTTAACTGTAGCGCTTTTGGGACTAGTCCCATCATCAGCAGGATTCAAAACTGGTGTTTCACTGAAAATTTGGTAGAGGGGGTTACACATTTATCACGACTATCTGATAAATGAAAACGCTCCCAATACGTGTAACCCCCTCTACCAGATTTTCAGTGAAACACCAGTTTTGAATCTTGCTGATGATGGGACTAGTCCCGAAAGCGCTACGGATAAATAACTGATAAAGTTGAGGAGACGGACCTTTTAGGTAAATATTTCATAATTTTATATTTTAACTTTACCTTATAAACATGTTACTTACTCCATTACCACCGTTGTCATTTGAAATGAACTTCCTGAAAGCTGAAGGAACTGTACAGGAACAGGTCTTGAATGCTCAGCCCTGAAGACAGGATTCACAATTCCACCATCAGATGATGAATTAGAACTGGCATCATCTGAATGGCGGAATAAATGCTGTTTATCTTGATTCACGCTGTTTCTACCAGAACTTGAAATTTTTGTTCTTGCTGAGCGAGCTCTTCTCAAACGTGAACCATGGCCTAATAATGGTCCATCTGTTAAGTTTAAATAATAAACACTTTTAAATTCTGCATTTTAACATTGTCATTCATTGCTTAATTTATAATAATGATGGTGATGATGGTGATGATGATGATGGTGATGATGATGATGGTCATGATGATGATGATGATAATGATGATAATGATAATAATAATAATAATAATAATAATAATAATAATAATAATAATAATAATAATAATAATAATAATAATAGCTTTATTTTACCTGGCAGAGTTAAGGCATTAAGGCCTTGTCTACCACTCAACCAGGTTTAAAAAAAATATACAAAAAAAAATAGTCTTACATCTAAATTACAATATGTTATGAATACAATACAATTAATATTTATAATGTATTTTGATTTACTCTAAATTTAACGAATTAAATATATAATACGTACAAGATATATAAAAAAATGCAGAAAAGATTAATGACATAGTATAAAATTAAATAAATAGAGAAAAATTAATTATTAGACAACAGGTAACTGTATAAGCGTGACTTAAAGGTGCCAAGTGTGCGGCAACCCCTGATATCTTGAGGAAGGAGATTCCAGGAGCGGGCAGAGGCTACTGTGAAGGAAGTAGAATAAGAGGAAGTGCTATGAAGGGGGATTGTTAGCAGACTGCTATCTTGTGATCTTGTGTCAATATTGAGGTAAGAGGATAACTTCTCAAATCTGGACGCCAGGTAAGTAAGAGTGTAGGAATTCAGAAGCTTGAAAAGTAGTGAAAGATAATGCAATTTACGTATGTCAGTAAGACAGAGCCAAGAGAGGTTATTAAAGTGTTCAGAAATATGGTCATAAAGGCGGATATTGAAAATGAATCGAACACAAGCATTATGAACATGCTACAGTCTCTGTTCTTCAAATAGTATGCTACATAAAACTGCCATTACAAAATCATGTACATCCGTTCAACTGAACTAAAAGGGAACTGTCAACCATTACATGCCAAAACCTACCTTGAAATTTCTTCCAGAGAAGAGTTGTGATGCACAAAGACTGATCCAAAAATAAAAATCTGCTTTTTTTAACTGTAAGACACTAAAATCAAGCGCCAAATCTCTCATGTAAACTACAGGGAATTAATACAACTCTTGTATTGGCACACTGGTAAAACCTCACTATCCGTCGTCCGTTACATGTCCCACCTCACCCCACTCTGTGCTTAACTCATGCAGGAATGTACATCTACTCCGTACAGTGGGCTGCCATTACTGGATTTTGGGTTTAATTTCTGTGCCTTACACTTTAAAATGGCAGATAAATTTTTGGACACAGCCTTGGTATATCACAATCCTTCTCTGTTTTGTTACACCCTGTATAGGGCCAGAGCTAAAAAAATTCATCGGTGCAATAAAAAAGTCACTCTTTAGACACTTAAATGACTTACGCTGCCTAAACCATAACAAATACACCAAATTAACGAACACAGAATTGAATTAATAGTGAGTGGAGAACATTTTCAAACTTCTTTGATACCGACGGTTTCAGACAATATCATGTCCTTCATCAGTCATGGCGTCCACTGATGAAATTCCGTGATTTTTCATAAAATTGAAAAAGAAGCAAAACTTTTAAAACAGTTGGATAAACCGTTGGAATTGACAATTTGGGAAATGATATTCATTCAGAAGAATAAATATCGATCTATGAATTTTGATATTCCGGTGGATAAAAATTTAATTACAAAGTTTATAATCCCAACGAAAGATGACAGCACAAGAGGTGATGTCACTAAAGAAATCAACAATCATGGAATTTCATCAGTGGACGCCCATGACTGATGAAGGACATGATATTGTCTGAAACCGTCGGTATCAAAGAAGTTTGAAAATGTATGAGGTGAGTCGATTAAAATATGTTCTCCACTCACTATTAATGATATAACCTCATAATGTTTACTTCCCAATATTAATTTAAATATTATGAGGTTATATCATTAATAGTGAGTGGAGAACATATTTTTAACGACTCACCTCATATAATTTCAAAATTCCAGTGGAAGCCATGACTGAAGAGGGACAAGATATTGTCTGAAACCGTCGGTATCAAAGAAATTTGAAATTATATGAGGTGAGTCGTTAAAAATATGTTCTCCACTCACTATTAATGATATAACCTCATAATGTTTACTTCCCAATATTAATTTAAATATAACTGAACTGAATATCTCAAAAAAAAAAATTTTAAGTCTATGACAGCATGTCTTTATCTTTTACAGATAACTCACAATAACCATTTTTGTCTTTCAGCTCATTTGATGTCAAGAAGATCAGGATAAATAGATTCCCGAGCAATGCTGGATTCTCTGTCATAAAAGGCAACACGATATCGCTTGCAATGCTCTAATTTTTGTTACATCTAAATCAAACTTGGCAAACAGCAATTAATTAAAAAAGTTAGGATAAGTATATTCCCAGGAAATGCCAGGTAGTCAGCTAGTTCATATAATCTCAATATATAAAAATTTCGTGTCACGTTGTTTGTCCGCGATGGAATCCTAAACTACTGAACCGATTTTAATAAAATTTTGCACACTGTGTGCAGTTTGATCCAACTTGAGACTTAGGGTAGTTTTAAACTAAATTTATAGTCGCATTATTTTTTATTGCAAATTATTTGTTTATTATTTAACAAAGAGTTATAATTATCTGTGAGTTCCATACGATTCTAACAGATGGCAGTGTAGGTAAGGTAATTTGGTAATTGGTTTATTATTTAACAAAGAAAGATCCAGATGGCTGTGCTTTTTGTTGCAACCACGAATTTCAATTGAATTACAAATATTGATTATTTCATAATTTAAGTGTGTTCAGTGTTTATTTTATTTTCAATATTATTAATTTCGTGTGTAAGTATTAGTTTTAAGTAATCTGGCTGAAAGATAGCAACTTAATTTATATTTTTAACGTATACCTTAGTCACAGCAACGCATGGCCGGGACTTCTAGTAAATTATATTTCTAACAAACTTACCTCCTAGACCATCGCTGTCACTAGGATCAAAAGTGATGGCTTGCCGTCGTCTCTCTTCCAAAGTCTGTTGTGACAAAGAGAGACAACAATATTGATGCAGCTCTCTCGGCGACACTTCTTCTACATCATCTGTAGAAGCCGCTGCTTTTGCTAAGTCTCTTAGCTCAGATGGCATTATGTGTGGTAATTCTGATGCAAGTACCAACTGTCGAAAGTGGTCTTTATCGCTGTGGTCAGCTTCGAGTTTGGGGTACAATGAAGGAACTGGAAGCTTTGTTCCTGCAGTTGGTAGTTCATTTCCAATCTGTGTTAACATGTCTGTTATTCTGCCTCCTATAATAAAACAGTTATTTATCACATCTCCTGTATGACAGCATGTAAGATCAAAACTATGGCTTAATTTTTTTAATAAATATGAAATGGTGAAATTGTGTTTTCAAGAAAAATCAAGAAATAATTTTCAGTAGTTATATGAACATAAATAAATGTTGAAGAATTAAACATTATAAATCAATACAGAGACAACTCTAAAAAAAATATTTTTAGCCAATTTAGAAATAGAGAAAAAAAAATTTAACAGTTATTAATTAAATAAAAATAAAACGTACTTTTATTTGATTTTCATATTTATTATATAATTAAACAATTAGCTATTAATAATAACTATGACCCTAAAATTATAGAATATTTAATTAAGAAAGTTCATTACACAAAAGCAATTAACAAAGTTTTTCCTTTACCCAAAGAAAACATAAAAAAATGTGTCATAATGTCATACATAGGCCCACTTTCAAATAAAATATCTATACACTTTAAAAAGTTGAATATTAATGTGGCATTTAAAACTAATAAAACTTTGCTAAATATAATAAAAAACAATAAAACCAAAATAAAGAAAGAAAATTATCAGGTGTATATAAATTGAAGTGTGGCACATGTGACAATGTCTATATAGGACAAACTGGTAGACCTTTTATCTCTCGGATAAAGGAACACATGAGAGCATATAACAGAAATTTAGAATATTCAAAATATGCTAACCACCTATTCCAATTTAATCATTATTTCGATCCAAATTCTGAAATTTTACACATTTGTGATATGGGTAAGAAGTTAGATCTTTTGGAGGCTGTAGAAATAAATAAATTCAAAATTAGTAACAAACTGTTAAATTCTCAACTTGACCTGAATGAATCCCCTTTGTTAAATTAAAAAATTTAAATAAATATTGTTGTATTGTTGCTTAGATCAGTTGGAACACAATTCATAATTTGTTAACATGTCTGAAGAAGGTACAGTGTACCGAAACAGCTGTCACTGAATTATATAATAGATATGAAATCAAATAAAACTATGTTTTATTTTTATTTAATTAATAAATATGAATTTTCATCAAGTAAACACCAACTCAATTGATTATTTTAACAGTTGCTCTTACCTTTTTTTGATACCTCAACCTTTTTGATATCATGGTTATACTAACATGAATTAGCTTTTTGAAGAAAGCAAGGTCTGTTACTGCAATTGTTTATGTCACTTTTGAATCCCAAAAGTAGGATTTATATGTAACACATAAGTTGAAATAAGCTTGGGAAGACATAGTGTGAATTTATGATAATATAAATGAAATTTCAAGAACATATTATCCAATCTCTTTACTGAAGAGCAACTTTCTGGATTGAACTATTATAGGAAAAATCACTATGAGATTGTTTATTTTTAATTATTTCACTCACCTCATACTTCATAATGCATAGCAGACCCTGGGTTTCTTCACGTAATTTGTGACATTGTCAATGCTGCATCACGTTCACAACTGACGTCCAACGGCCTTCTATCCTGCAGACTGACCTCTGCGCCATCTGGTGGCCGACCGAAGAATTTCCAAATCAGTCCTCTTTCTTTATAACCGGGTATTTCAAAATTCATAGTTGTATTTTCATTCTTGCATATGTAAACTTTTTCCCAAATTGTGAGCTCCTTCGGTTTTTCCAATTGTTTAAGTAATTTTGTTTTGGTTTCTATTCTATGTTTTTCTGACCAGGCATGTGCAGCTATTGCAGATTTTTCGGTTTCTCCATTTTTAACATTTCTGAGGTGTCTTTTATATCTCGTATTTAGATTCCTTTTTGTTTTTCCTATGTATATCTTTCACAATCTTTACAATTAATTTGATAAATTCCCGATTTTTTGCAGTCTTCATTTTTTCATTTTTGTTGGTTTTTATTAAATTACCTAAGCTGTAATCATTTTTCGGTGCTAATTTAATGTTGAATTTGTTGAAAATTTTTGAAACTTGTCAAATACGAAAGGATGGTATATGAACTTCTTGAATTTTTTGCCTATATTTTTATCTGTCTGAAGAGTACTTTCATTGATGACTTTTTGTTCTTTGAATTTATTTATTTTCTTGTGTATCATTTTCTTGTGAAAACCATTATCCTTAGCAATTTGTATGATGTGTTCTTTCTCTTTTTTGTAATTTTCTTTGCTCATGGGGACATTCACAAGTCTGTGTGTTAAACTATTAAATACTGCCTGTTTGTGTGAAAAATGGTTAAATCCAGTAGCTTTTATATAATTGTCGATGTGAGTTTCTTTTCTGTAGATTCCAAATTCTATTTTCTTTTTTTCTTCATTCCTAATCAATTTAAGGTCTAAAAATGGTATTTCATGATTATTTTCTATTTCCATTGTAAATTTGATTGTTTTATTTTGAATATTTAACAGTTTAATGGCATCTTCTAATTGTTTCTCTTTTACTATTGCTATGATATCATCTACGTATCTTCTCCAAAATTTAAACATCAAAGGATGTGCTTTAGTTACATGACATTCAAAATTCCCCATAAATTCCTATCTACATAACTTAATCACTATGAGGTTTAGTTTAAATTTGAAATAAAATCCTTTACATCTCACCTCATGTCCTGTCTTGTAAACAGACTGCTTTAGCCCATTGTAGACACGTTTAAAGCGCCTAGCATGTTCACTGGGAACCCATTTAAATCTCCTCACCGCTGGACTTTAAATCAGAATACAAAATACACATACTGTGTTCTATCACTTATGTTTTCAGATATTTTGTTTACCCCTGGATTTCTTTTAGTATCTTGTACTTTTACGAATAGCAAAGCTACCCTCTGTTGTGCATTGTAAACCGTTATGTTTTGTTATTTTCAAGGCTGTGAAAGTTGACAAACATTTCAAAAACCATCTTTTTGTAACAGTTCTCGGACATTGCCTTGAAAGTAAACACAAATCATATGTTCAAACAAGACCAAAAAAAATAACTAACGCAATATAATACTGTACATAATAAAAATAAATATATGAAATATAAATAAGCATAGACCTATACATTATAAAATCAGGAAAAGTTCTTCGTATATTCTTAGTTATCTTAGTTATATATCGACCTGTAAATTATAAAATACTATAGATAAAAACTGGACGAAACTCACCTAATATTTCTACCATCAGTAGCATGCACGGTTACATTGTCACTGTATATTATTTGATCGTTCGAATCTTCGTTCCATGATAATTCACTACAATCACTGTCACATAACATTTCATCCACTACTTCACTTAGTTTCTCAATAGCAATACATTCTCTCCTATTTACGGACATATTGCAAAAAAAATTAAATTTACAACTATGAATTTTAACAAATAAACACTGAATTTATATTCACTTATATTTTACCGTAATAAATGCCTACAGCTATAGTCTACTATTTCCATAAATAATAACTAAAATAAACTATACAATACACTAGGCCTATACATATTTACTTTACATAAACAAACAACAAATTTTACTGATGGTGAACCGAAAATTTAAACCACTAAAAAAACCTGACTTCTTACAGTGGGGGTTATAACACAACAACGAGTGTAGGTCGTGGAGGAGGTGTTTGGACTTTCTACCTGCTCACGAGGGAGACTCGTTAAAAGTCTCCAATGGGTTAGTAACCTTAGTGGTTACATCTTTAGTACTTGATCAGTCTGTAACTACTGAAGATGTAACAACAAAGGTTATGAAACCAGTCTAATTAGAAAACAGGACATGAGGAGAGATGTAAAGAATTTTATTTTAAATTATAACTTCTGAATGTTCTCTTATTTTAAAAAAAATAATTACCTCCTGCCTCATTTGGAATAGTGAGTGTGGTAGAGGATACAGCAATAGGTAGAGTTGGTGCTAACTGTGCTGGTGTTTGAGTAGGTGGAGCGAAGTTTGCTGCTGGTTGAGCAGATGGTGCTGAAGGTTGTGTTGTAGAAGTCAAATCTAAATCATGAGTAAAAGCCATAACATCAAGTGCTGCAGTCAATGCGTCTCCAAATCCTGCATTTACATCCGGTTCAGCCAATAGATCAGGACTAAAGTAACAAACATAAAACAATTAGTAGTTGAACACTCTTTAGCTTCAATGTATCATGATGAAAGTTAAAAATTAAATTGTACCTGTTGGTAGGTGCCGTTGTACTCAATTTTGTTAAAATATTGTATATAAAATTAACTGGAGTGCTTTCGGAAGTTACCTTCCATCTTCTGCAGGTTGAGTTTCTGCTATTTGTTGTTGTTGTGTACGGTGATGTATACTCCAACTGTTTGTAGCAGCAACTGACTTGTTTTTGACGATCTCGTATAAACAAGTCAGTTGCTACTACAAACAGTTGGAGTATACATCACCATACACAACAACAACAAATAGCAGAAACTCAACATTGCAGAAGATGGAAGATAACTTCCGAAAGCGCTCCAGTTAATTTTATATACAATATTTTAACAAAGTTGAGGACGACGGCACCTACCAACAGGTACAATTTAATGTTTAACTTTAATCATATGACTTCACCTCAATGGAATTTGATATGAATTTTACTAGTATTGATTGAATGTATCAGTGTAAAAAAACAAAATTGAAGTAAAAATGTATATATACTGATGTTCATATTATTAATTTAACACTTCTCACTGAAGGATAAATTATATTTGAAGAGAAAAATTCTCGCCCAGACCAAGACTCGAACCCAAGACCTTTGGCTTTCTAGGCCAATGCTCTACCATTTTCAAAGATAGAAGTAAAGCTTCATAGCATTTGGTGCTGGGAATTACAATGTACATAAGAGAAAAATTTGCATCTAGATCGGAACTCACCCCAATAGCTCAGATGGTCTAGAAAGCCAAAGGCCCCAGGTTCGAGTCTCAGTCTGGGCGAGAATTTTTCTCTTCAGGTATAATTTATATATATATATATATATATATATATTTAGTTTAACTTTTTTAGAAAATTGAGATGACAAGGAGTGCAAATAACATTTATTTCTTAGAGTTTCATAATGATAAAAACGTAACAATCCCATTTAGCTTACCTCATTGGAACTCGAACTGGTGTTGAAATATCTGCTCGTTCCCACATCAGTTTCCTTAGATCTTCACCAGTCATACCTCTCTTATGAAGTTCACGAATTGTAACTTTACCCACACGCTGAAACAATTCATTATTTAATTAAATTTACAGTGGGAGAAAACACTATGAGGTATTTATATTAATAAATGAGTTGGAGAAAATGTTTTAACATCTCACTTCACAAAGTTGCATGTCTTCACGATACTGGTTTCAAAAGTATAGTATTACTTCCATCTTCAGTCAAATTCCAACTGTGAAATTTTGTCGTTAATATCATCTTCTGAACTGCCATCTGGTGTATATTTTATGAACTTGGAAATTAAATTATACCCGACGAGAATAATTTAATCTCCAAATTCATAAAATATACACCAGATGGCAGTTCAGAAGATGATATTAATGACGAAATTTCAACAGTTGGAATTTGACTGAAGATGGAAGTAATAGTATACTTTTGAAACCGGTATCGTGAAGACACGCAACTTTGTGAGGTGAGATGTTAAAACATTTTCTCAACTCATTTATTAATTCATTATTTTTACTTTCAAATTCAATGGAAGAGGACAAGAGCATCAAGACTTGAATTCATGAGAAACTGAATTCAAAATTTGGGATTAATAAACCCAATTATTGGTTTACTTTTTTAGGAATTAACATTATGAGGTATTATTTATTTATTTAAGTAAAATTTTATCGCCTCACAAGAAGAAGAATATGAGATGAGGTGATAAAATTTTAATCAAATAACTAATTACACTGAGCAACAAAAAGAAACTGTATAATTTACCTCCCTCAAATCACAATTAATGTTATTTTCCCACCTCATTCTTGGCCTATCTATTGGGTGCTTTCCTACTGATTTAATTAAAAGAAATTTCCATGCCTCCTCTTTCAATCCCATTCATGCCAAATGCCCTACACATTGCAAACATATTATAGCTCATGTTCATATACTTCTCATCCCCATAACTATTTGGACGGGGTTGTTTTTTTCAGTAGCCATTCCCTAAAGCAACTGATATGATGTGTTTTCTGTCGCTGTTTCTAGTGCAAAATGCATTCCATTTTACAAGTCATAATGGTAACTACATTAGCCCAGAGCTGGTTTAACAGTTGGATGAAAGCTGGCATCATTGTAAATGATAATATTACATTATTTTCAGTCTGATCATCTTACCTCAATATTAATGTTGACTTGTTCTTGAACATGTTTCAAAACAATTCTGATTTATCGTCAGCTTGTCCAGACTGGTTAGATTTGTGTTGCATTATGTTGCTCATGATAAAACAGAATTGTTTTGAAACATGTTCAAGAACAGATCAACATTAATATTGAGGTAAGATGATCAGACTAAAAATAATATAATTTAAAATAACCTCAAAATATCACTTCCTAAAATTAAACATTAAATGATAATACCTCTCTCTCTGTCTTTCACTGTATGACCTTGAGTGGTAAAGTAAAACCAAATGTCCTATAGTTATCCAAATGATAATAGTATTCCATCCATAGTAATTCTGCCCAAAGGCAGGTCCTTCACTGCAATCATAGCATTTTCATGTTATGCTTGCAGCTTTACTAGGGAATTGTAGGTTCCCATTGCTTTCCACACCAGTGAAGGATGATAATGATATTGATGGTAATGATAAGGATGATGATGGCCATATGATTTCGGGGACAGTTTGGGCCTTAAAGTTTTCCTGTCATTTGTCTTACAGGTGAGGAAAAACCCCGATAAAAACCTCACCCAGAAAAACTGCCCCGACCGGTGATCGAACCCAGGCCCGCTGCATGACAAGGCAGCACGCTACCTCGATATCACAGCGGTAATAGTATTATGCAGATAATAAGGCTAACAAGGGAACTGTCTACCATTGCATGCTGAAACCTACCTCAAAATTTCTTTCAGAGAAGCGTTGTGATGTACAAAGACCGTGTCCAAAAAATTATCTGCCATTTTCAACTGCAAGGCATTAAAATCCAGCGCCAAATCTCTCATTTATAATACAACTTCTGTAATGGTAGACTGAATAATCCCCTGCGCTACATCCTGCCTCACTCCACTTCTTCTTCTTCTTCTTCACTTCACGGGCTAGGCAAATTGCCTGTTCCACCTCACAGTTGTTCTGTCCATCTTTTCACTGGCCTTCCTACATTCCTTGAACCTCTTGGCTTGTAGCTGAATGCTGCTCTTGGTAATCTTGTTACATTCATTCTTTCCACATGTGTAAACCATTTCTCTCTATATTCTCTCCGATTTTCTCATCCAATTGTTATATATATATTTAACTCAGTTCTTATATCTTAATTTCCTTATCCGATCCAATCTTGTGCAGCCTTTTGTTCTTCTAAGGAAGTTCATTTCTGCACTTTGTATTCTACTTTCAACTTTTATAAGATTCATGATGTGTTCCATTGAGGTATTATTCAAAATTAATATAAAATTATGGAATATTCACCTGAAAGGTCTGTCTCCTCAACTTCATTAATTATTTAACTGTAGCACTTTCGGGACTTGTACCATCATCGGCAGGATTTTGAATCATGCCGATGATGGGACAAGTCCCGAAAGTGCTACAGTTAAATAATTAATTAAGTTGAGGAGACGGACCTTTCAGGTGAATATTCCATAATTTTATATTAATGTTGTATTCTACTTTGCAATTTTTTGGTCATTACCCAAAGCCTCACTCCACTCCACTCTTAACTCATGCTGGGATGTAGATCTTCTCTGTACTGTGGGTTACCATTGCTGGATTCTGACTTCCATTCTGTGCCTTGCAGTTAAAAATGGCTCTTTTTTGGACATGGCCTTGGTAGATCACAATGCTTCTCTGGAAGAAATTTCAAGTAGGTTGGAAATGCAACGGTTGACAATTTTCTTGTAAGATGAGGATTACCTTCCAATTAGCAACAGCACCTTTACGTTGTTTAGCTCTTGTCTTACTCTTGCTCTTTATAACCATCACACCTCGCTGTTCAGTGGCGGGATCGTCTCCTGTGCCTAACTTGATGCTGTATTCTTGTAAGTAATGATGTGCATCTGACTGATTTACTGCTCGCTCCAGACTCACCACTATCTTGGCCCACTGAAAATTAATACATTCTTCTACAGCCATATTGTATTGTTATTTAACATTTTCCAATACTGTTATTTTAACACAGTTCCAATAATGGATCATATTATGATATTATTATGATATTGTGAAAAGAAAAATTAATGTCTGAACCAGGAATCGAACCGTGGACCTCTAGTTCTCCAGACTAGTGTGCAGCCCACTACACCATTCTAGACTTGGCACAGACATTAACAATTCTTTCTACATATACAAATCTATAATTCTCGTTTCGTCTGCTGTCATGTAGATGTAGTGGGCTGCACACTAGTCTGGAGAACTAGAGGTCCATGGTGCAATTCCTGGTTCAGACAATTTTTCTTTTCACAATATCATTATAATATTACAATATGATCCATTACTGGAACTGTGTTAAAATAACAGTATTGGAAAATGTTAAAAAACATCATTTACTGCTTATAAAAGTGGTGGTGTAAAATTCTCAAATATAGATACTTCTAAACGAAGCCGGCCGTTGGTGATGGTACAGTAATGTCACCTACCTGACAGCAGATGAAACGAGTAGAATAGAATAGATGAGCCTTACGGTAAAGGTAATAAACTGGTAATTATGCATAATCACTATTAATGCCGGTAAATATATTTTTTTTGAAAATTTATCTAATTAACCAGTTTGTTTGCAAAATTCCCAACTCATAATGGTAAATGTGATAAATATCATGACTGATTGGGTTAGTAGAATAGAATAGATGAGCCTTACGGTAAAGGTAATAAACTGATAATTATGCATAATCACCATTAATGGCGGTAAATATAATAAAGTTTTGAAAATTTTCAAATTAACCAGTTTGTTTGCAAAATTCCCAACTTGAATGGTACATGTGATAAATATCATGACTGATTGGGTCAGTAGAATAGAATAGATGAGCCTCTATATACATATATATATATGTTACGGTAAAAATAATAAACTGGTAATTATATATAAGAACCAGTAATTATGCATAATCACCATTAATGCCTGCCTGTGCCTTGCCTTGCCTGGTTTGCCTTTCGCTCCTTGTCTTGTGTGGCTTGCCTTGCATGCCTTGCCCTGCCTGCCTGCCTTGTGTGCCTTGCCCTGCCTGCCTGCCTTGCCTTGCCTTGCCTTGCTTGCCTGCCTACATTGCTTTGCCTGCCTGATTTGCCTTGCCTGCCTGCCATGCCTTGCCTTGCCTTGCCTGGCCTGCCTTGCCTTGCCTTGCCTTGCCTGCCTGCTTTGCCTGCCATGACTTGCCTCCTTGCCTTGCCTGCCTACCTGCCTTGCCTTGCCTGCCTGCTTTGCCTGGCTGCCTTGCCTTGCCTGCCTGCCTGCCTTGCCGTACCTGCCTGTCTTTCCTTGCCTGCCTGACTTGACTTGCCTGACTTGCTTCGCCTGCCTGCCTTGCCTACCTGCCTTGCCTGCCTACCTTGACTGCATGCCTGCCTTGCCTGCCTACCTTGCCTGCATGCCTGCCTTGCCTGCCTGCCTTGCCTGGATTGCCTGCCTGCCTTGCCTTGCCTTGCCTTGCCTTGCCACCCCGACTTGCCTGCCTTGCCTTGCCTGCCTGCCTTGCCTTGCTTGGCCTGGCCTGTTTTGCCTTGCCTGTTTGCTTGCCTGCCTGCCTTGCTTGCCTGCCTTGACTTGCCTGCCTTGACTTGCCTTGCCTTGCTTGCCTGGCCTGGCCTGCCTTGCCTTGCCTGCCTGCCTTGCTATGCCTGCCTGCCTTGCTTTGCAACGCCTTGCCTTGCCTGCCTTGCAATGCCTGCCTGCTTTGCAATGCCTGCCTGCCTTGCCTTGCCTTGCCTGCCTTGCTTTGCCTGCTTTGCAATGCCTGCCTGCCTTGCCTTGCCTGCCTGCCTTGTCTTGCCTGCCTGCCTTGCATTGCCTTGCCTTGCCTGCTTTGCATTGCCTTCTGCTGCCTGCCTTGCCTTGCCTGCCTCTGCTTGCCTTGCCTTGCCTTGCCTGCCTTGACTTGCCTGCCTTGACTTGCCTTGCCTTGCTTGCCTGGCCTGGCCTGCCTTGCCTTGCCTGCCTGCCTTGCTATGCCTGCCTGCCTTGCTTTGCAACGCCTTGCCTTGCCTGCCTTGCAATGCCTGCCTGCTTTGCAATGCCTGCCTGCCTTGCCTTGCCTTGCCTGCCTTGCTTTGCCTGCTTTGCAATGCCTGCCTGCCTTGCCTTGCCTGCCTGCCTTGTCTTGCCTGCCTGCCTTGCATTGCCTTGCCTTGCCTGCTTTGCATTGCCTGCCTGCCTGCCTTGCCTTGCCTTGCCTTGCCTGCTTTGCATTGCCTGCCTGCCTGCATTCCGCCCTCCTGGCTACCTGTCCGTCTTTCCGTCCGTCCGTGTGTGTGTGTCTGTCCGTCTGTCTGTCTGTCTGTCTGTCTTAGTGTGTGTGTGCATGTGTGCATGTCCGTGCGTGCGTGCCTGTGTGTGTGCATGTGCATTTGCGTGGGCGTGTGTGCGGTTGTGTGTGTGTGTGTGTGTGTGTGTGTGTGTGTGTGTGTGTGTGTGTAAAATATTAAGTTATATCTTATCAAACATAATAATAGCAGATTGAAATATTTACCTGTTTCATCCACTCTTTTTCACTTTGTTCAATGACATGAGAATATGTATTTCCCATCATGGCTATCAACATGTTCAACAGGAGAATTGGCACAAGAACCATGAAGATGGTAAACACTGTTTTTGCTAAAGATGGATATGATGTTAAACTTAGTTCTTGATACTGTAAAATTAACAAAGTAGATTTTGTTTTCATTACATGATTATTTTAGTGGAAAACAATTTAGCTATAGAAGAGAACAAAGAAAATAATTTACAGAATAAAATGGAATGTGAAAAAACTTTGGAGCGATTTTAAATTGATGCAAGGCACAAAAATAGAAGCCAGAATCCAACAATGTCAATCCACTGAACGTAGCAAATGGAGTCCCTGCATGAGTAAGTGTAAAATGAAGTGAGGTAGTTCATGATGCAGATGGCAGGTAGAATGGGTTATTCCAATCTACCAATTCAGATGTTGCATTACTTCCCTATAGGTTAAATGATAGATTTGGCACTTGATTTTAGTGCCTTAAATTAAAAACAGCAAATAACTTTTTAGACATAGGCCTTTGTACACACGCATACTGCTACTCTGGAAGAAATTTCAAAGTCGGTTTTGCCATGCAATGGTTGAGAATTCCCTTGTGAGACAGATGTTGAACAAAGTTTGAGAATAAAAACTTTATACTTACATTATAATCACCAAGTGTTATTTGAAAAAGAGCCATCCACGTTGAGGAATACGAATTGTATAAAGATGTTTTAACACCTGGAAATCCTTTATAGAGAAAGTAGAATGATTGTGAAAAACCAAATAGAACAACAGAATAGATTATTCCAAAAGTCAGCATGTCACCAGTAATCATGGAATATACCATGGTAACAAAAGGTCCAGTTAGACGTATGGCTCTGGAAAGAAAAAATCATACAGTAGTAAATACTTTTTTATAAAGAAATTTTTCATAATTTTATGGTATGTGCCTGAATATAAGACAAGGTTTGTTATTCTCAATTCTCTAATAAAAAATTCTGAGATTACAATTTGAAGAATATAGTTATATATCAACATTCATTCTGTGCCAGTATTCTTGATCAAAGGTTTTAAAACCTGTCTAATTTTTTTATTGAATCTCCAATAATATGAACCCTATTAAGTTATGCAGGTAGGAGATAACACTATGAGGTTTATTTTAATTTTGTTGAGTTGTTTCTTGACTCACTTCATACTTCTTAACTCCCTCGCATATCTAGATTTCGTCACTGTATTTGTGACATTCTCAATGCTGTTCACGTTCACAACTGACATCCAGACCATTGGACGTCAGTTGTGAACATGAACAGCATTGAGAATGTCACAAATACAGTGATGAAATCTAGATATGCGAGGGAGTTAAGAAGTATGAGGTGAGTCAAGAAACCACTAAACAAAATTAAAATATGAACCTTATTTCACCATCCGGTATGTTAGGGTTTTAGTTACAATACAATTAATTATTTACAATAATTTAGAGTGTGGTTAATTTCTAGCGTTACATAATAACGTAATATGAACAAATAAATAAATTAACAAACCCAAGAAAAAACTAACTCAAAGTCTTTTACAAATATAATGAATAAAGTCACACAGCTTTCTATAGCAACACTTCTTACATAAAATATTTGACAAAGGCAGTTGAAATCTATTATGGCAATAACCTAATGTTTTAATAAATTCCTGTATTTTGGAATCAAATGCGGGACACTCAAATAACAGATGTGAGATAGTCTGGCTGGAGTTTTTGAAAATACAGGTATCTGTACCTATTTTAAATCATTCCAAATAATGCCCAAATTTACCGTGTCCAGTGATAAATTGTGTTAATAGAAAATTTGGTTCTGCGTATTTGCACTTTAATAAAACCTAGCTAATTAGAAGACAGGATGTGAGGTGAGGTGAAAAGAATTTATTTTAAACCAGATAAAACCTGGTGTGTGCTGCTACACCTGAATAAAGAAAATATTTGTTTTAATTTTTAGTTGAATAAGTAAAAATAAAAATTATTATAAATTGATATTGTAATTCTTATTAGATACCTCAAGCTTCTAATAATGAAATAAATTTATAAGTATATTTAATAAATTATATTATTTTTGGTCTGGACATCTTACCTCAATATTAATGTTGATTTGTTCTTGGACATGTTTCAAAACAATTCTATTTTATCGTCAGCTTTCCCATTTATATTTAATAGATGTTTTTATTATTCTTTCATACATCTCAATGATGGATAAATCATATTTTAAGAGAAAAATTATATTCTCAAACTGGGACTCGAACCCAGGTTGGCTTTCTAGGCCAATGCTCTACCAATTGAGCTATCTGGGTGAGTTCCAAGATTGGATAGCTCAGTCGGTAGAGCATTGGCCTAGAAAGCCAAAGACCCTGGGGGTATATTTATTAGTACGATTTAGTCCTTCTTTTGGGGAAAAATTTGCATTTAGATTGGAGTTTCTCAGGTAGCTCAGTTGGTAGAGCATTCACATAGAAAGCGAAAAGTCCTGGGTTCAAACCCCAGTCTGAGTGTATATTTTTCTCTCCAAATATAAAATAATTGGTGCTTAGAAAGCAATATTCTGGTGATGTAATAATAAATTTATTTTGAATAAATTCTTTGCTAGTGAAATCTAGTGGCCTAACTTCCACGAACAACAAGTTTAATTATAACCTCTTATTTTTACCTTCCTGGAGATATATCTGATCTTCATTGTTTATCTAAGGCTCTGAGACAACGAAGCTTGGTTATAGTATCCTTTATTTTTTATTTATATTTTTACATTTATATATATACATATTATTGTCCACCGCTGTGGTCTCGAGGTAGCGTGCTGCCTTGTCATGCAGCGGGCTCGGATTCGATCCCCGGTCAGGACAGTTTTTCTAGGTGAGGTTTTTTCGGGGTTTTTCCTCACCTGTAAGACAAATGTCTTTTAAGGCCCAAACGGTCCCCGAAATCATCATCCTTATCATTATCATCATCATCCTTCACCGGTGTGGAAAGCAATGGGAAGCTACCACACCTACAATTCCTTAGTAAAGCTGCAAAGCATAGCATGAAAATGCTATGATTACAGTGAAAGACCTGCCCTCAGGTAGAATACTATGGATAGATATATATTATTAATATTTTACTGGATGAATCATTTGCAGCGAATGAGTTCAGATAGAGTTCCCAAAGCCATACTTCATTATTGTCCAACAGGGAAGAGATCTCTGGACCGTCCAAGGAAACGCTGGATGCAAAATTCATCAGTGAGATCGTAACAGGCCTATAGGCCTAAGACTTGGTTGGATGAAGAAGAAGATTTTTTATTTTATTCTTTGCATTGATAGTTCTCTAGGATCTGACTGTTAGTTCCTTTCTGTGCAAGGAGAAATGTTACTTGTGAGGTTTATTATAAATCATTATGTTATGCATTAATAGTGAGTGGAGAACATATTTTTAACGACTCACCTCATATAATTTCAAATTTCTTTGATACCGGCGGTTTCAGACAATATCTTGTCCCTCTTCAGTCATGGCTTACACTGATCAAATTTCTTTGATACCGGCAGTTTCAGCTTGTCCCTCTTCAGTCATGACTTCTACTGATCAGTGGAAGCCATGACTGAAGAGGGACAAGATATTGTCTGAAACCGCCGGTATCAAAGAAATTTGAAATTATATGAGGTGAGTCGTTAAAAATATGTTCTCCACTCACTATTAATGATATAACCTCATAATGTTTATTTCCCAATATTAATTTAAATATGTTATGCATTACTGTAAAATCAAGTATGGTAGGTTTATTAATCGTGGTTGTTTTGGGTGCAGTTGATCATTTGAAAACTTACCCTGCAAAAAACATGAGAAGAAACCATGATCCAGGTAAAGCAAATACCAAAATTGCTTCTTCTGTAATAACATCTCCAGTAAGTCGGAATGGTATGCATGCCAGAATCATATGTTTGATACCAAAAATATGGCCTTGTCAGGAGCATGTATCTAAATAAAAACATAAAAAATGTTAACAACAAACTATTTATTTGAGTTAAATGTTATCACCCCTCCTCATATTCTTCTTCCTAGACCAGTTTTAGAATCTTATTCAGTTTCCATCCTCAGTACTGAGAGATGAAAGTACTAAGGTGGAACCAAATAAGGCCCTGAAACTGGTCTAAGAAGTAGAAAAATATGAGGTAAGGTGATAAAATTTTATTTAAATAAATAATACATCATAGTAAATTAATGAGTAATTTTTTACATCTACCCTCATATTTTATCTTTTTTTTTAAACACGGTAACTAGTTTTCAAGAGAACTATCTCTCTCATCTTCAACTGACATTATGACTACCGGATTTTCATTGGAATCTCCATCAATAACGTTGTCATCTGGTGTTGATTTGATGAACTTCGAGATAAGGTCATGTTCATCAGGAATCTCGAAATTCGTGGATCTAAATTTGTTCTTTTGAATATATATCTTTTCCCAAATTGTCAATTCTAAAGGTTTTTCCAAATGTTTTAAAAGTTTGGCCTCTTTTTCAATTTTATGATTCTCCAACAAACCATGTGCTGCAATAGCTGATTTTTCAATTTCACCATTTTTAATATTTCTAAAGTGTTCCTTTGTGTGAGTGTCCAAATTCCTTTTTGTTTTTCCTATGTATACTTTATTGCAGTCCTCACAAATAATTTGATAAATTCCAGAATTTTTGCTATCTGGGGTGTTCAATTTCTTATTAGTTATTAATAGATTACTAAAGCTAAATTTATTTACCGGTGCCAATTTAATATATTGAATTTGTTGATTTTTTTAAAAATGTGTTATGTATTTCACGATGATAAGATTTGAATACATCATAGTGTGAATTCCTAAAAAGTCAAACAAAACTATTTGTTAATAGTGAGTGGAAAACATATTTTTATCGACTCACCTCATATGATTTCAAATTTCTTTGATACCGACGGCTTCAGACAATATCATGTCCCTCTTCAGTCATGGCTTCCACTGATGAAATTCTGTGATTGTTGATTTCTCTAATGACATCACCTCTTGTGCTGCCATCTTTCGTTGGGATTATAAACTTTGTAATTAAATTTTTATCCACCGGAATATCGATCTATAAATTTCGATATTCCGGTGGGAAATGATATTCATTCAGAAGAATAAATATCGATCTATGAATTTCGATATTCCGGTGGATAAAAATTGAATTACAAAGTTTATAATCCCAACGAAAGATGGCAGCACAAGAGGTGATGTCATTAGAGAAATCAACAATCACAGAATTTCATCAGTGGAAGCCATGACTGAAGAAGGACATGATATTGTCTGAAACCGTCGGTATCAAAGAAATTTGAAATCATATGAGATGAGTCGATAAAAATATGTTCTCCACTCACTATTAATGATATAACCTCATAATGTTTACTTCCCAATATTAATTTAAATAAAAGCATTTGTTTTTCATTTCAAACAATACATAAATAAAATTACATACCAGTTGTTTAACGAAACTCCATAAACCTTGATTCTTAATTTCTTCACCTTGTTGAAAAATTACATAGCTCAAAACACCGATAACAGTTCCAATTTCAAAACTATAACGGGCAAGATCTATCCATTCCATACCTCCCAGAAGAGGTTTGTGTCGTTCTTCAGGCCTCAAGTAAATAGCCATACTTAACATCAAGAGATGGAGAAATAATATGGCTAATCGTTTCAGGAATTGATTCTAGAAGAAGAAATACATAATGTTACTAAAAGAGATAAATATCCTACCAAAGAGAAAGAATTAATAAATTACAACAGGAAGTAACATTATGAGGTTCTTCTTAATAAATAAGGTGAGTATGTTATATCTTATAAGAATTAAATAAATCGTGATTATTCTTACCTCATACTTCTATGTTCCTTTAAACACAGCACTGCAGTATCGGCGACTCCTTGTCACCAACGTCAGCTGTTTTCACGATTGTCAATTTTTTCTTTTGTTGATAATTATCCAAACTGCCATCTGATGTTCTTTTTAAGGAATTATTTTCTAAACTGCCATCTATTGTATTTTTGAAGAACTTTGTAATCAAGCTCGGTTCGTCTGGAATTTCGAAGTTTATGGTTCTAGTATGGTTTTTTTAAATATATATTTTTTCCCAAACTGTTAAATCTAAAGGTTTAGACAGTTTAGAGTCGCCAATACTGCAGTGCTGTGTTTAAAGGAACATAGAAGTATGAGGTAAGAAAGAATCACAATTTATTTAATTCTTATGAATTGAACCTCATAATGTTAAAAATTCCCAAATTTAATATATAAAATTTAACAGATGAGTCTGGTTTCATCTAACTTGATAAAAAGTTGAGGTCTTTTGAACATAAATGTTTTTATTGTTCATTTCATACATCTCAATGATTGATAAATCATGTTTGAAGAGAAAAGTTATATGCTCAGACTGGGACTCGAACCCAGGAACTTTGCTAGAAAGCCAAAGGTCCTGGGTTCGAGTCCCTGTCTGAGAGAGTAATTTTTCTCTTCAAATATGTATTATCCATCTTTTGAATATGTTTCAATAAGCCTCCATATCATCTTCAGCTTGTTCAGACTGTTGAATTTTACGTTGTTGGCCCTCGATGGAGGGGGACTCAACATCCAGGGCTGACAATGTAAAATTCAATAGCCTGAACAAGATGAAGATGATATGCAGGTTTATTGAAACATTAAATGTAAAATTGGTACCTGGTAAGTCAGTCGTCCTCAACTAAATTATTAAACTTCATCAAGTAGTTCCAATATGGAGGCCTTTCAAAAACAATGTTTCATCTTCTGCATTTTAACTGGAAGCAATTTTATATTTAATATCTTATTACATAACCTCAACGGTGCTTTAATATGCATTTTAAAAGTGTTGATTATTGAAAACATGTTCAAAAGAACTCACTTTTTGTGAGTTAAGATGTAACAGACACTCCTTATTTATTAAAGAGAAAGAAATGAATCATTACTACTAGTAAATTAGTGAGTGATATATATATATATATATTACTACATACTCTTGCAAATGTCTTCCATTTTTCTTCGAGTAATCGTTGGATAATTCCTCCATCCAACATGTCCAAATGCTCTTCTTTTGTTCCATTCAGAATTATAAATAATGCAGAATTCCAATCTGTAATTAAATATTTTCTCAGTTTAATGTGGTTAAATGTTTACTGTTTTCCTTTTTACTCTCGCCCATTCAATTAAGAAGCATATTTTATGTAATCATCTATAAATTAGAAAAGGACAGGGATAACATTTAGTGGCTTTTGCCAGATTGTGAAGAATCATTTTCATAATATAGTAGTGTACATATCTCAAAACAGCCAATTTTGGACTTAGTGACTTCTGCTTGAACGCCGACGATATTACATTTGTCCCTAATTTCTGTATTAAGAAAAACTCATGAATTTTTTAATTCCTGGGGAATTTGGTTTAATTCGGAAGTTCATCGATCCACCAACAGATGGAGTAAGAAGCAGTTCTCCTGAACGATATAACATCAGTCGATATATTACTGAAGATGAATCTGTCTGGGTTTTGAAACTGGTATAATTAGATTACTGGATATGAGGGGAGGTATAAAGAATTTTAATTTAGATCTTAAATTAAATCACATTGGTCAAATCTATGAACGCATTAGACCGTAAAGGCGTTCTCTGCTGAGAAAGTTGTATCCTAATATGATTTTGCTTACTCAGAAATCTGTTCATGCGATAATATTGTTGAAATTCGTAAGCTACCTGACGAGGTGACTTAAGATAGAAACAAATCGTGAGAATCCCGAAGGGAACTGATGGTAACCGATGTAGTTTGAAACCTTGGCGCGTACCTTTCTGCTTTATCCAAGATGTCGGACCTTGAAGACTTCGATCATGTTTTCGGTATATGCAGATAAGAGGAATTTGATAGAGTCTACTAAAGAATTCAACTGGAAGAACAGGAGAATCGGCGTAATATTGCGCGATGCAGACGTCGTTGTATACGGTATTATTTGCGGGATGCAAGCATAAATGCGTTCCTCTAGCAGACGAAAATAACGGAAGTGGTTTTATCGCTGAGAATTCTGGGTAATTTCTTGCCAATTTTACGAAAACGACGACTTTCATGCATGACCAGTTAGTGGGTCGCTAATTCGATCTTTGCACTTGCTCACGGAAAGTCAGCTCAACGGTGATTGGAAGTAATTTGAGTAGAGACTAATGTATTTGCATGCGACCTTAGTTCAATTTATGTATGGTAATTCAATTTTGTCACTTTTCCTAACACTTACTTGTGCGTCCATCTGGCAGAAGAGTATCAAGAGCATTTAATGGATAAGCAGAACATGTGATGTTGCTGTAACGCCAGAACTCTCTTGCACTCAGTTCCAACATCTCTCGGAACACCTCAGCTCGACCAAGCTTGCAAGCAAGAGTCAAAGGTGTCAGTCCTGCATGATTAACTATTCCATTACTAGCTGGAAGCTTGGGGTGTCTCAAGGCATAACCAAACATGTCCTGAAAAATTAAAACAATTCAACTTTTATAAGATATGGATTGAGATCATCTTATTGTCAATAAGAGATAATGGCATTATCGCCAACTGCTTGAAAGTATCAATCCGTTTTAGGCATGCATGTTTATTTTCAGATTAAATCAGTACTTTTAAGATTTTAACATTTCAAATTGAAGCAAAAACATTCTGAACAACAATATTTCCTATTATAAGTGAAAAACATTTGATTAATACAAAATTCAGTTAATTTTAAATATAAATAGAATAACAGCTATAGCTACAAAGAAACTCCCAAAATAATTTATCCGAAATACTGATTCTCTAGCTAGAATCAAAAGAAAAAGATTCCAAACAACAATATTTCCTGTTATAAGTGAAAAACAAAATTTAATTTTTCTTCTTCTTTCTTCCTTCCTTCCAAGTATTAGGCCAAGGCCTGTTACAATCCTATAGAAAATTTTCCCTCCAGCGTTTCATAGGACGGCCCAGTGATCTTCGTCCTCTTGGTATATAATTATAAACAGCTTTGGGGATCCGATTTGAACTCATTTTTTTCTAGATGATGTTTCCAATTTAGTTGGTACTGTTTAATATATTCCAAAATTGGCGTACTCTTCAATTCTTTTAAGATATCGGTGTTCCTTTTCCGATCCCATCTGGTGTAACCTGCTGTTCTGCGCATGAATCTCATTTCACAAGCCGTTATTCTGCTTTCATGTTGTCTTTTTAGTGTCCATGCTTCACTACCATAGGTCAACACTGGTCTAGCCAAACTGTTATATAAACGTAATCTGGTGTTTTTTTTGTACAAGGGATGGTTTCATAACATGATTAATAATTTGCAAACTTTTATTATAACTAGCAATTTTTTCAGGAATATCCTTTTCATCCCAGATAGAGAGATAATATCCAAGATGTTTAAATTGATTAGATCTCTCTAAAATTTTATTCTGGAGACAGATTTTACTTTGTATGGGGTCCTTCCCATGAAATACCAAATTTTAAATATTCTTCTCTATTCTCCTTGTCAATCTTATTTTTGATTAGCCAGTTTTTTTAATTTGCATTGTCTTTTCTTTTGGGACGTTAGAAAACAATGAAGTGACATCAAAAGAAATTTACCTGTGGGCTCAATTTCTATCTTATCCAATTTTTCTATTACTTGGTATGAATTTAGTACAAACAAGCTGACGATAATGTACAGGCATATTGAAACATGTTCTCAAGAACACAACAATTTATGAGTTAAGACGTTAAGACTCAAATTAATTATCAAAACATTTTTTTAAAATTCATGTTAAAGCACCACTGAGGTTATGTAATAAGATGTTAATTATAAAATTTTTACCTGGTAAGTCAGTCGTCCTCACAGTAATATAATGTAGGTTAAAAACTATAATATAGTTAATTTGTAGGTCCATCTCCTCAACTTAAGTTCTTTTAAAACTCTGTAGGCCTTTCGGGACTAGTCCCATCATCAGCAGAATGCATTAGGTCCGTTCTTGTTGACCCTTGTTGAAGCACTGACTTGGTTGTGAGAATTTTGTACAGAGGATTGTGTGGATTAGGTGTGTATTCATTGAGAATCAGGTTGTTGTTGATTTCTCTTAGGATTGCGATTTCCTCCATTCTGCTGATGATGGGACTAGTCCCGAAAGGCCTACAGAGTTTTAAAATAACTTAAGTTGAGGAGACGGACCTACAAGGTAACTATATTATAGTTTTTAACCGTACATTATGTTACTGTGAACTAATACCTCAACGGAAAATCACCATGAATTTTACTACCTCAACTAAATTATTAAAGTTCTTTTGGTGATTCCAATATGGAGGCCTTTCGAAACAATGTTTCATCTTCTGCATTTTAACTGGAACTGATGGTGTTATATAACGGATTTATGTCTCTTGGTGTGAGGGAATTACAACGTATAAAGAGAAAAATTTGCATCTAGATCGCAACACTCGCCTCGGTAGCTCAGTTGGTAGAGCATTTGGCACGGAAAACCAAAGGTCCCGGGTTCGAGTCTCGGTCTAGGCGAAAATTTTTCTCTTCAAATATAATACCTTATAGCATTACTTCCTACTAAATTCAAAACAAGAAAATTCTGAATAATAAAATGTAATAAAATTATATCTTATTCAAAATTCAATCAACCTTGGCCAAGATTCAAGTCTCTAGAGAGTAACCAGATATGATACAAACTGGTGGGTCTTCATGTGAAAGTCAATTCCCACAATTTACACTTTTCACATTTTTCTTCTGATCCCTTGAAAATTGTTCTTCTTCTTCTTCCTTCCAAGTATTAGGCCAAGGCCTGTTACGATCCTATAGAAAATTTTCCCTCCAGCGTTTAAGGGAAATTCTCGTATAAGACTTGAAAGCATAATAATAGTCCCTTCGATTGGTTGCTGGCCAAAGGAAGGCAAGACCAGTGATGGGGCTGCCATCTTTTTACGCAAGACAAATCTAAAGTGTTAATGATTATAACACACAAAAGAATCTGAAACCTGAAATAAGAAATCTCTGAGCAAAATTAGTCAGCTCTTTCACCCCCAAATTTGAATTGTGATGCTAATGATCTAAATTGTTAAATATTGTATTTAATTAAAATACTAATTATATAAGGTAGGAAAGCCCAGGTGGGAGAATAAAATTAACCATGATTTGAGGGAAGTAGATTATACCAGGAGATGATTGTAAAATATTAACTCAAGATAGGGATGTATGGAGAGCTTTTGTCTGCGTGGCCATGAGCCTAAGGGTTCAATAGTGCCAGTGAATTAGTTATAAGATAGGAAAATACAGTAGAAATTCATAGTTAAATATGGGAAATAACATTATGAGGTTCTTAACTTGTAAATTAATGAGTCATTTTTTACATCTTGAAAATTGTTAAAGAATAAAATAGTTGATATACTAACAAGTTTATCACAGATGACCACCATATGAAGAATCATGTTTCCAAATGAATCCTGGGCATCAGGATTAGCTCCAGAATCTAAAAGTAAGTTGTAAACACTCTCGTTAGAACAACATGCTGCCCATGCCAGAGGGAACTCTCCTAAGTATGCCAGTCCTTCATAATCTGTATGTTTGCTTGGTCTTGCTCGCTGTTGGTCCCTTGGCAGAAAGAAACTGCCTGGAATAAAATAAATCATTACTACACCCTCATATACTGTATTAATTTTTATTATTTATAAATAACTAGGTACTTATAACTTACAAACTTAAATAAACAAAACTAAATTGATAGCTTTCTGTGGCGAAACATCCAATTAGAAACAAAACTGTTCACAATAATATGCAAATAAGGTATGTTTATGTATTCAGTTATTTAGGATATCAAATAAGTTATCATAAGTAATGCCACGAGTGATTTCCAAATTATCGATAAATTCACGACTCACGAAGTGAGGAGTGAATTTATCTAGAGAATTTGGAAATCAAGAGTGGCATTTGTTAGGACTATTTAACGAATAAAATTAAGCTGTTTACTCACAAATCATTATTTAACTATAGTTATTTTAAAATATTTATATATTTAATGTAAACGGCGATGCTTGAAAACAAATGAGAAACGATAGGTACGCTTCATCTGCTTCTTTTGTTTATCACTGCAACCAGATCATACTATTTATTGCCAAAGGAACGCAATATTGTAAGAATACTCTCTAGTGGAGAAAAAATGAAACACATCAAACTGTATATTAATTCATTTCTGATGTCGTATGATGTAAATATGACAATTATATTTTTCTGGATTGTTACCTGGGAAAAAATACATTTAAGAAAGTGCAAACAGTGGTTTCTTTTTTTTTTTTTTTTTTTTTGGTGGTATAATCAATTGCTACAAATGTTTTTATATTAACTCCCGCATGCGGCATGTGTTGACATTCATGCACTATATATACAATCTGGTAGCCATATTTCTCGCAGGCTCAGTCACTGCAAAATAATGGTCAGACCTGTTCAGAATATTAAAAAGGAGGAGCTTTCTTTAATATGGTAATTATAACACTGATAAATATTTCGTGAAACACGACTCTGATTGGTTGTAAAACAGAAATCATTGAAACGTGATTGGTCATTGACTCCCATTTGGGGCATGAGTTAAATAGTCATTTTAATTTTGAATTAGAAAGAAAAAATTCACCATTTCAAAATATGTGCAATAAATTTTAATAACTTTGAAAATAAAAACTCACTGAGATAGTCTACTAGAATTTTACAAAGTAATGGCAATGACAGAAATTAAATTTGGACGTTAACTAATAGACCACCTATGAGTTCAAACTGCTGAAATGAAATTTCTGAGAGCAGTGGCAGGTTACATATTAATGGATAAGAAAATAAATTAAGAAATATGTTAAATTTAAATTAATATTGGGAAGTAAACATTATGAGGTTATATCATTAATAGTGAGTGGAGAACATATTTTTAACGACTCACCTCATATAATTTCAAATTTCTTTGATACGGGCCATGACTGAAGAGGGACAAGATATTGTCTGAAACCGCCGGTATCAAAGAAATTTGAAATTATATGAGGTGAGTCGTTAAAAATATGTTCTCCACTCACTATTAAAGATTTTCTGGCTCATAAAAGATCCTTAAGTCTGAATAAAGAGGTCTCTAAGCAAAATTTACTGACCTTTTTCATCCTAGTAAAGCCTTAGTTGCCTACTAGATGTCTCATTGGGTCGATATGTTGACCACATACCATTCATATCTTTGGAAAATAAGCATACCTAATTAACTAATTAGTCACTAAGATCGTACTGAAGATGAGACCGTTATGGCCTCAAAATTGCAATGTATTAAAAAGATTTATATGAGAAGATGTAGGAAACATTTGATTTTACCATAGAAGCAAAGGTTTCATAACATTTGGTGCACAGGAATTACAACATATATAAGAGAAAATGCATTGCAGAGACTCTTCATGTCCCAACTCCTTTCAAAAAACGTTAAACTGAAAATATATAAAACTATTATTCTACCAGTTATATTATATGGGTGCGAAACATGGACTCTTACTTTAAGGGAGGAAAGGAGATTACAAGTATTTGAGAATAAAGTACTTAGGAAAATTTTTGGACCAAAGAGAGATGAACAGACAGGTGAATGGAGAAGACTACATAACAATGAACTACATGGTCTTTATAGGAAGCCAGATATAATAAGAACAGTTAAGTCTCATACACTGCGATGGGCAGGACATGTTGCACGTATGGGGAATGAAAGACTTGCATAGAAGCTTCTTGTAGGAAAGCCAGAGGGAAAACGCCCAGTTGGTAGACCAAGAATGAGGTGGGAGAGTAACATTAACTATGATTTGAGGGAAGTAGATTATACAGGGAATGATTGGAAAGCATTAGCTCAGGATAGGGATGTATGGAGAGCTTATGTCCGCGCGGCCATGAACCTACGGGTTCGATAGTGCCAGTGAGTAAGTATAAGAGAAAAATTTGCATCTAGATTAGAACTCGCCCCGGTAGCTTAGTTGGTAGAGCATTGGCCCAGAAAGCCAAAGGTCCTGGGTTTGAGTCTCAGTCTGAGCTAAAATGTTTCTCTTCAAATATAATTTATCCATCAGTGAGAAGTGTTAAATTAATAATAAAAACATCAATGAAATAATATTGAAATTTAATTGAGAAATTACCTATAGCTTATATTTGAAGAGAAAAATGTTCGCCTAGACCGAGACTCGAACCCGGGACCTTTGGCTTGCCGGGCCAAATGCTCTACCAACTGAGCTACCGAGGCGAGTTGCGATCTAGACGCAAATTTTTCTCTTATATACGTTGTAATTCCCTCTCACCAAATGCTTTTGAAACCTTACTAGCTTTATAAAGTAATGTTAAATTCCCAATAAATGTCTTCTTAACTAAGAAGCCGCCATTTGCAAAGATAGAAACAACGGTTTCAAAAGCATTTGGTGAGAGGGAATTACAACGTATATAAGAGAAAAATTTGCGTCTAGATCGCAACTCGCCTCGGTAGCTCAGTTGGTAGAGCATTTGGCCCGGCAAGCCAAAGGTCCCGGGTTCGAGTCTCGGTCTAGGCGAAAATTTTTCTCTTCAAATATAATTTATCTTTCATTGAGAAATGTTAAATTAATAATAGAAACATCATTACCTATAGCTCTTTGAGAAACATTAGCACCTGCTTCAACGAGATCCTGCACCAGTTCATTGTTAGCATAAGCAATGGCAAGATGCAAAGCACTTGCACCAAGATACTCTTCACCTTCAACAACATCCAGAGCTTGCTTTGGGAAGCACTTAAGCAGTGTACGTGCAAGTCGTGTGTGCACTTTGGTATCACATATAATTAGTACATGAAGAAGAGTCTCTCCAAGAGATCCTCGGTATTGCATCTGCCAACACGCTTCGTGGTCAATCCACTTTGCTAGAGGATCATGCTGACTCAGAGATGCTTCAATTGGAAGAGTTACCTGAAAATTATTCAATATTTTTGTACATACAGAGTGTCCCAAATTGATGTACGGGGTGAATCATAAATATGGCTATACGTTTGATCGCGTTGTGTGATGAAAATATTACCATTACAGGAAATATGAAATTACCGTTGGAAAGGCAATTATTCAAATTACAACAATGGAATAAAACAAAACAATGTAGAACTTACGCCATTAGTCAAAATGGCATTGCTGCAACAGCAAATTACAATTGCTGCATGTAAAATAACGTATGTTAATGATCGTGAGGCCGCAAGACGGGCAAGACGTGAGTTTAGCGTAGCATTGCAGCCGTCGACTGTGTGGAAGTGGAGAAAACTACTGCTGGAAATGGGAAGGATGCAGAAAATCAAACCTCCTGGAAGGCCTCGCATAAGCACGGATGCAGAAACAACGAAGAGAATTGTGGAGGCGTTCGACGTTGCCCAAAATAATCAACCCGCCAAGCTGCACGTGAGCAGTGATTTGTTTTGTTTTGTTCTATTGTTGTAATTTGAAGGATTCCCTTTCCAATGATAACATCATATTTCCTTTAATAATAATATTTTCGTCACAAAATGCGATCAAACGTATAGCTATATTTCTTAATCACTCTGTATACACTCTTTGAAACGTTATTTCTCAGCAAAAAAATGAGACAGAAATGCAATTTTTGTTGTGTATGATCCACAGGGCACTGGAAAAGCATATCAACACGTTCATCGATCTTCACGTCTTTATAAACAACAATGGCGGCAGATTATCATTCGATGAACGTAAGTGGATCCTGAAGTGTTATTGGAAAGTGGACAATGTTGTTGAAGTGCAACGGCGTTGGATGGTTGAATTTGGGACACCACCACAAACAAGGGTAACAATAACAAGAATCCGAGACAAGTTTGAAGATCATAGAACGGTGACTGCATGACTGCAAATGTACTCTCGTTATCAGTTGAACGTCTCTTTCTTCCGCACCAACCTTTCAACACATCTTCCACCGTTCCATCGTCTTCAAACTTGTCTCGGATTCTTGTTATTGCTACCCTTGTTGGTGGTGGTGTCCCAAATAAACCATCCAACGTGGTTGCACTTCAACAACATTCTCCACTTTCCAATAACACTTCAGTATTCACTTACGTTCATCGAATGATAATCTCGCCGCCATTGTTGTTTATAAAGACGTGAAGATCGATGGACGTGTTGCTATGCTTTTCCAGTGCCCTGTGGATCAAACACGATAAAAATTGTTTTTCTGTCTCATTTCGTTGCTGAGAAATAACGTTTCAAAGAGTGTATACATCAATTTGGGACACCCTGTAGAATTATAATGGTTTATTTTAGGAAGTAATATTTTGAGGTTCTTTTAATTAAGTTTTTTTGAGACTGGGAAACATCTTACCTCAAATTATTGTTGATTTATTCTCGAACATGTTTCAATATAATCTTCTATATCATCCTCACCTTGCTCAGACTGTTGAAAAATCTGCAGTTGCTGCTCATGTTTGGTCCGAAAAACACAATATAAATTCAAACACTAAATTATTAAAACAATTAGAAAATACAAAAGAACTCAAGAATATACATTCAGAAGAACAAAAACAGAGTCATGCATTTTGAAATTCCTGCTGAACGTGACCTAGTTTGGAGGTTCTTCAGCCAGCCGGAGGAGGGAGCTGATATCGGCTTCCAGAGTCCACAACATAAAAAGCAATAGTGCAAGCTGATGATGATATAGAAAATTATATCGAAACATGTTCAAGAATAAATCAACATTAATTTGAGGTAAGATGTTTCCCAGTCTCAAAAAAAACTTGAATAGAATTATAAATTTTGAAATCTTGGTGAACAAGATTCGTGTGCTGTTTGATAGTGAAAATGTTTTACAGTACCATAGTAGGAATCTGAGACTCTTCGAATCATGACTTTTTCACTTCACTTTTCAAGATAGAGTACTGTCTGCCAAGCTGGTTCTGGTGGTAGCAAGCCTGCTTCCTGTCTAGCAGGTCTAAGTTCAAAACTTGGCAGGTTATGATAATTAGGGCAAGGCAATTAATGATTTTCCATATTTTTCTTATGAAGGTTGAAACATTGCTTACATAATTATATGAAAATTTACGGCATTAAAAAACGGATTAAATAAAAGAAATTCGTTAGGGCAATTTTTTGCATTTTCTTAACTTTTTAGGAATAGGTCATTTTGAACCGAAAGTGCCTTTCTGCGGTTCAGTTTGGTATCTTTGTTCTCCTCCCTACTTCAGAACATTTATGAAATATGCCAATGTCCTCTTTTCCGTGTGGCTACCCCTTCCCTTTTCATCCTTTCTGCCGCGCATCTCTACAGCGCATATCCCCTCTACTCGTGAACCTTTATATGCATTGTACTCTTACCAAACATCATCATTCGATCAGCCTAGCAAGTGGCGTTTAGTTACTCAAAAGCGGATTCAATATTGGAATCCAATTCTAACTCACCATGCAGTTAAGAAGTTAATATGGTGGTCTATATATAGACAAGTTGATTAAGACCGAGAAGAGGTCGATTTTGAGTTAGTCCAGCTATGTACGGAAGAAGTGTTTCCTAAAAGCTTGGACATCTGTGTGAGTGTGGCATTATGTCTGGTACGTTATTTGTTCAGTTATTTCTACAAGCTATGCTTGATTGATTGATCAAATATCATTTTATGTTATTAATTTATTATTAGTTTTAATATTCAACTTGTTTATATTAAAAGCTTATCTTTTATACAACGCCCCTTTGTTATTATTCAAGTATAGTAGTTGATCTCTATCCTGTAACAAAATCACTCACTGTATGCATTTAGTAATCAGAATCTATAGGCTATTTGTATGTATGTTCATCAGGGAAAGAAAGATGAATTAATAGCTGCCTTTCATGGGCCCGAGGCAGGCTGCTTTCTTACCGATAACATTTTTGAATATCACGATCACATTAATAAATACAGCATTAACAAAACTCGATCCCGGCCAAGTGTTACGCTGAGCGTAGTTTGCTTTTGTAACGTCATAAATGGTAGCAGTAGTGTGGTTTACTTACCCACAAAGGTAGCAGTCAGCGTGGTTTTAAGGGTTCTTTCAACCCCCCCTCAGCACAAAAAATAGGCAGACCGTGGTTTTGGGTTTCGTAACCGCCACAAATGGTAACAGAGCGCTGGTCTCTTGCCAGCACAAATGGTTTTGTAGAGCGTGCTTTCTCTACCCCCCCCCGCCACAATTTTTAGGTTATTTTGAGCATTTTTTACACTTTTCCGGAAGGCTGTGACATTATTTGTATTTGGTTTAAGATTTTTATTATAATTCAGTATTTTTCATTGTCAATACAATTTCTTGGAATTAAGTAGTTGTTTTGCTAACTACTACCCCTATTTTTCAAGGTATGTGCATAATGAACTTGCCCACTTCTAGGAATTTTATTCAATTTCTTAGAGCTTATGCTAGCTTCTACCCTTATTCTGATTGTTAACTGCAATTCAAAATTGCTGTAAAAGTGCACTGTGTAATTGAAATGGATTTTCTGCAATAAAAGGTGCTGTAATATGTATTTTTTAAATACTTTTCTTTTAATATTTTGATGTTAAGTTAAATTTTATGTAATTCAGTAATCAAGTGAGTACTTAATCTAATAAATAGTATTTTTATTGGTAATTCTTAACTTTTTATTCGTCATTTTTTTACTTTATTGGTCTTTTTTTTTGCATTTTTTAGGTCATAAATGCATTTTTTATTTTGAATTTTTTACCAATTTATAGGTCATTAAATGCCTTGCCCTAGTGATAATAAATGCTGTTGTTAGCCATGAATAAACATGGCATGGAAGACAATAAGACTTCACAACTAATTTTCAGTCTACGACTAGAGATTGAAACTGCGGATTATTACTGTATTTCTTATTTACCTTTTATTATTATAACATTGCAAGTAACACTTAAAATAATTTTCATGCAACTAACACCATCTTCAGTTGGAAAACTAAACAACGTGATATGAATTAAATTAATGTTTTTATTATTTAATTTTAGGAAGTTATATTTTGAGGTTATTTTAATTATATTATTTTTGGTCTGGACATCTTACCTCAATATTAATGTTGATTTGTTCTTGGACATGTTTCAAAACAATTCTCTGTTTTATCTTCAGCTTTCCCAGACTCTGGGAAAGCTGAAGATAAAACAGAGAATTGTTTTGAAACATGTCCAAGAACAAATCAACATTAATATTGAGGTAAGATATCCAGACCAAAAATAATATAATTAATGTTTTTATTACCTCACCTCATATCCTTTTTCTTAATCACAAATAGGAATGAGATGCACAAAGAAATTAAACATAGGCTCAATTCTGGAAATGCGTGCTATTCTGCATTACAGAGACTCTTGATGTCCCAACTCCTTTCAAAAAAACGTTAAGCTGAAAATATATAAAAACTATTATTCTACCAGTTATATTATATGGGTGCGAAACATGGACTCTTACTTTAAGGGAGGAAAGGAGATTACAAGTATTTGAGAATAAAGTTCTTAAGAACATTTTTGGACCAAAGAGAGATGAACAGACAGGTGAATGGAGAAGACTAAATAACAATGAACTACATGGTCTTTATAGGAAGCCAGATTTAATAAGAACAGTTAAGTCTCGTAGACTGCGATGGGCAGGACATGTTGAACGTATAGGGAATGAAAGACTTGCATGGAAGCTTCTTGTAGGAAAGCCAGAGGGAAAACGCCCAGTCGGTAGACCAAGAATGAGGTGGGAGAATAACATTAACTATGATTTGAGGGAGGTAGATTATACGGGGAATGATTGGAAAGCATTAGCTCAGGATAGGGATGTATGGAGGGCTTATGTCCGCGCGGCCATGAACCTACGGGTTCGATAGTGCCAGTGAGTAAGTAAGTAAGTATATCCTTTTTCTTCTAGACGCAGTATCGGAGCTTATTTCCATCATCAGTAGCCTCTGGTCGACCGGTACTATGTTGTTTCTCGGCGGTTTTCTTTTTACTACTATCGGTGGACTGATGAACCTCTGGATCAATTTCATCAGTCCACCGATAGAAGTAAAAAGAAAACCGCCGAGAAACTACATAACACCGGTCAACCAGAGGCTACTGATGATGGAGATAAGCTACGAAACTGCAGTATAGAAGAAAAAGGATATGAGGTGAGGTAATAAAAACATTAATTTAATTCTTAAATTAAACCTCATAGTGTTTTTTTTTTCCTTGTGAAAGTTAAACAAAGTGATATGATTTACAATGCTACCTGTTCTTGGCCTCTGAACTTCCATCGCAAATATTCTGCTCTGTTTATCATGAGACCTTTCCCATCTGCGTACATAAGAACTCCAAACTGTTCTTTAATTAGCTTTTCAACTTCTGCCTGTCCTCCAACATTGTATGCATCTATTAATTCACCTCCATTTTTGTAATTTGCAAGCCTGAAAATTAATAAGTCAATAAAATAAAATTCCAAATTTAGAACACTTGGTTTGCTGCTATTTCCAAATGATATATATCCATCCATCCATAGTAATTCTGCTCGAGGGCAGGTTTTTCACTGCAATCATAGCATTTTCATGCTATGCTAGCAGCTTTAATAGGGAATTGTAGGTGTGGTAGCTTCCCGTTGCTTTCCACACCAGCGAAGGATGATGATGATGATGGCCATATGATTTCGGGGACCGTTTGGGCCTTAAAGTTTTCCTGACATTTGTCTTTACAGGTGAGGAAAAACCCCTATGAAAAACTCACCCAGAGAAAACTGCCCCAACCGGGGATCGAACTTGGACCCGCTGCGTGACAAGGCAGCACGCTACCTCGAGACCACAGCGGTGGACTATGATATATATAGATTTTTTTTCTCTCAATTTGAAGAATTTAAAAACCAAAATAATTTACACTACATGTGTACCTCCTTAACTTATAAGGAAAATGTACATTTTATATATATTATATATATGTCCACTGCTGTGGTCTCGAGGTTGTGTGCTGTCTCGTCAAGCAGCGGGCCCGGGTTTGGATGAGGTTTTTTCGGGGTTTTCCTCACCTGTGAGACAAATGCCAGGTAGCTTTAAGACTCAAAAGGTCCGAAAACATCATCCGGCCATCATTATTATCCTTCATCGGTGTGGAAAGCAACGAGAAGCTACCACACCTATAATTCCCTAGAATTTTAACCGTACTAATTTAGTTACACTGTTTTCGTATAGAAGTCATTTGAGTGGTCCGTGGTAGAAAAACAAGGTCGGGTAGTAATAGGACGGGAAAATTCGATAATTTTGGTCTTAGAGGCCTTTTTCAGGCTTAAGGATATTTCTACGAGCCTGAAAATCTTCAGACTGGGACCCACAACGGCCTTAAAGTCCCTCCAGGAGGACTTACTCCTTGAGAATTTTCCATCCTAAAAAAATCCATCGATCCCGGCCGGGTTTCAACCCACGACCCTCGGGACCAGAGGCAAGGAGTATAACCACTAGTCCACCGCGGCCGATATATACATATACAGAGTACTTCTAAAGTCAATATCCATTCCCATGCAAACACTATTTTTTGTGCATACATTCTTAGTTTGGTGCAAGTTTAGCACGGAAGAACAGGTTGTCATTGTTTGTGCACAGTTATGCAGATTGTCATATGAAGACCGCCACACCTGAATTTACCCATAAATTCCATAAACCAGCCCAAAAAAAAGGCCCACATTCATCTGCTTGTAAACAAATTTAAGCATACCGGCAGTGTGTGTGATGAGGCACGTCATGGATGGCCATGCATATTAGCAGAAACAGTGCAGCAGGTTCAAATTCCCAGCGATAGTCCGAATGCATCAACTTGATGCCTCAGTAGGGAGTTGAATTTCTCTCGCAACACAGTGTGGAAAATTCTACTTTTCACTCTATGAAAACATCCTTATCACTTCTGCTTGATTTATAGAATCATATCATAGGAGCAGCAGGCTTTTATTTTATGGTTTAAATTTCGTTTCGCAGATGAAATGTGGAGTATGTGTTTTCACGCAGATAGCGAACATGAAGAAAGGTAGTAGAATATATGTAAAACCTCACAATAACATTGATTTTTCAATCATTGCCTTCCTTCATTGAAATGGATAATGAGTTTAGAGATACCCAGTATATCATTTAATCTCAAAGTTCATAATATTGACACTAGATGGCAGTTTGGAAGTTGATGTTAACAGCAGAATTTCAGCAGTCATAGTTTTGGCTGAGGACAAGACTAATGGTTCCAGAAACAGGTCCTTTGAAAATTATAGAACTTTATGAAGTGAGATATAAAAAGATTTCTCTGATTTATGTTATAAACTGTTTTATGTATTTATTATTCATTCCATATGAAAGTTAACAGGTCTGTATATAATTAAATTTACAGTGGGAGGAAACACTATGAGGTATTTATATTAATAAATGAGTTGGAGAAAATGTTTAACATCTCACCTCACAAAGTTGCGTGTTTTCACGATACCGGTTTCAAAAGTATAGTATTACTTCCATCTTCAGTCAAATTCCAACTGTTGAAATTTCGTCGTTAACGTCATCTTCTGAACTGCCATCTGGTGTAGATTTTATGAACTTGGAGATTAAATTATTCTCGTCGGGGATATCGAAATTCATTGCTTTATATTTATTCTTCTGTATATATATCTTTTCCCAAATTGTTAATCCTAAAGGTTTCTCCAAATGTTTCAAAAGTTTGGTGTCTTTTCCAATTTTATGATTTTCTAGCAAACTATGAGCTGCAATTGCCGATTTTTCAATTTCACCATTTTTAATATTTCTAAGGTGTTCTTTTGTACGAATTTCTAAATTCCTTTTAGTTTTTCCTATAAATACTTTATTGTAGTCATTGCAACTGATTTCGTAAATTCCAGATTTTTACTATCTGGGACATTGCAGTTGCAATGACTGCAATAAAGTATTTATAGGAAAAACTAAAAGGAATTTAGAAATTCGTACAAAAGAACACCTTAGAAATATTAAAAATGGTGAAATTGAAAAATCGGCAATTGCAGCTCATAGTTTGCTAGAAAATCATAAAATTGGAAAAGACACCAAACTTTTGAAACATTTGGAGAAACCTTTAGGATTAACAATTTGGGAAAAGATATATATACAGAAGAATAAATATAAAGCAATGAATTTCGATATCCCCGACGAGAATAATTTAATCTCCAAGTTCATAAAATCTACACCAGATGGCAGTTCAGAAGATGACGTTAACGACGAAATTTCAACAGTTGGAATTTGACTGAAGATGGAAGTAGTTTTGAAACCGGTATCGTGAAGACATGCAACTTTGTGAGGAGAGATGTTAAAACATTTTCTCCAACTCATTTATTAATAGGTCTGCACAATACCTGTAGAGCAAACATTCATCATGATCAGATGCTTGGGAGATGACTCGATCCAAAACTGATCCTTCGTTAGCTGATGCGTCTCGAGAACCTCCGCAACAAAATGAGTTCCCCATGTATGTAGCATTGTTCAATTTTCAAGCAAGGAGTTACTGTAAAATAACACAATCTTTATATAGATTAGATTTTAAATTTCATTTAGGCATAATAACAATTGTCACACATGGAAATACATTATATAATGGAAATGGACAGCTAATGACAAATGAGGGAAATTTTGAGGAAGGAAAGGATGGCTGAATTCAAATACCTAGGAACAATAATCACAAATAGGAATGAGATGCACAAAGAAATTAAACATAGGCTCAATTCTGGAAGTGCGTGCTATTATGCATTACAGAGACTCTTGACGTCTCAACTCCTTTCAAAAAACGTTAAACTGAAAATATATATAACTATTATTCTACCAGTTATGTTATATGGATATGAAACATGGACTCTTACTTTAGGGAGGAAAGGAGATTACGAGTATTTGAGAATAAGTTCTTATGAAATTTTTTGGACCAAAAAGAGATGAATAGACAGGTGAATGGAGAAGACTACATAACAGTGAACTACATGGTCTTTATAGGAAGCCAGATATAATAAGAACAGTTAAGTCTCGTAGATTGCGATGGGCAGGACATGTGGCATGAATGGGGAATGAAAGACGTGCATGGAAGTTTCTTGTAGGAAAACCAGAGGAAAACGCCCGGTAGACAAAGAATGAAGTGGGAGAATAACATTAACTATGATTTGAGGAAGTAGATTATACAGGGAATGATTGCAAAACATTAGCTCAGGATAGGGATGTATGGAGAACTTATGTCCGCGCGGCCATGACCCTACGGGTTTGATAGTGCCAGTTAGTTAGTTACGCATATTAAAAAGTGTTCATGTATATAGGACTTGAAGTTAGGATATACAACATATGAACTCCAAACTCCATGGCGCAACAGACCTAGAAGGTCCTTGGCCTACCAGTCAGCTTTTGGCCTCACCATCTACATGTGTTAATTACAAGATAGACGATCATCATGTCAGTGTTTGGGTGACATGTGATCAGCATGCCTGGTCCCCCAGCAGTTATAGCTAGTTTTCTCAACCTGGAGCCGCTACTTATTGTAGCTACCCAAATTCCTCACGATGCTGGGTGGGCACCGGGAGTCAACGTGATGAAAATTCACCCATCCTTAAATATTTAATATTTTCGAGATTATTTCCCGTCCAGTCTTAAGAGTTGTCTCCATATCGTTGGAGGTCGCTGGGGGATCTTGTCACACCATGTTATCCACAGTCGTAATGTTTCTTCTGTCATCACCAGGGCTAGTGGATTCTACACCAGAACAAACTCTACGAGTTATGTACCACGCAGAGTAGTGAGAGAGGTGGGCAGTAGTATGCGGTATTACAGGTATTGGTGGACTTAAATGTGCGCACTGTTGATTCGTTTATGTTTTTCTGTGTTTGCTAGCTTCGATATCGACAATATCTGGTCTCGTCTTAACATTGTGTTCACATTGCTCCCGTCCCTCGTCCATCCAAGTATTTTTTTATGCCACCAGGTTGTCTTTTATGGCATTTGTGGCTTTCTTCCCTAGCATTGGCGGAATTGTAACTCATTCTTTAAGTCGGGGCACCTGGAAGGTGGAGTAACGTTACCCCGATGATATGATTGGTGATGAATGATAATGAAGCCCCAGGAGAGTTCTTAACCTAAATTCCGAACCATGGGCAACCACAGGAATAATACCATTTAAGAAAAATATTCTATGCTGTGACAGGGAATCGAACCCGAGACCTCAAGAACTGCAGTCCGAAGTTCTGACCACAAAATCAAGAGGTTGGTCTGAAAACAAATGAATAAAATATATTATTTTGTCTTATTTTCAACTGTGCTATAATTCTTTTGTTTACATTGTTTCTTTAGTCAGATCGTCATGTACTTGAAGGGTTCGATGTAGAAGCCACTAGCCCTGGTCATCGCTATCCACTGCTCATATTTAAGAGAAGCCCGACACCGTCTTAAATTCCAAGAACTAATTAAAATATGTTGTGTGTGATGGGATACGATCTCCAAAAGTTTGCTAAGCATCTATCTTGATTGAACCTGATTTAAAAATCGTTCAAAATCATTGTACAAAAATATTCGCTATCTACGAGTAACTACATTAAACACCTGTGAATTACTGACACTCTTTTGTTTCTCTCGCCAGCATAAATTGACTGAAAATGGGAGAGAGTGGAAATTAAGCTTACATATTCTTAAAAGAATGGGCTAAAAGTATTGTCTAATCAATAAAAAGTTTAGTGACCTATGGAGTAGAAATGTGGATTATAAATGTCAATTTAAAGTCAAAAGTGCAATCTACGGAAGAAGATCTGCACGTTACTTTAAATTAGACAGGGCCAGAAACATTAGCCGAGAAAAAAATTAAATTTAACGAAACAATTGTACAATTTGTGGGAAATAAACAATTCAATGGTTTGGACCGTGAAGAGGATGAATAAAGATATGTTGCCAGTTAGAAGTTTCGTATGGGTTCCAAATCGGAGGAAAAGAAGAGGGAGACTTAAGAAGACACGGATAGAGGAATTGTGAATTTGATGAAAGGCAGGGATGGTAACTGGAAGGATAGAGATGAATGGAGGAAGGGAATCAAACTTTAGTGTTGGGCACAGAAATATGTAAACATTTCAAACTTGTTAAATAAATAAATCACTGGAATGGTTTATTTAGGTCCGAAAACTTTATTTGATATAACGCCACAACAGAACTGATTTCTTGATGTAAAACCATTAATTGGTTCCATTACTTGTTCCCTTATATAGTATTCCGGTGGAGTTCGGAATTCCTAAAAAAATAGACTTATTCGAATGTGTCTACATGGCATAAAGAGTAAGATGCGGGTAGGCAAAGAGTTTTCGGATACTTTTGAAATTCACAATAGTTTAAATCAAGGAGATGCACTATCTCCCCTGCTATTCAATTTTGTACTAGAGCATGCCATCAAATCTTTAGAGGATGAAGAAGGCCTACAACTCAATGGTATTAATAAGCTGTTAGTTTATGCTGATGATGTAGTACTATTGGCCGATAGCGAGGAGATACTAAAGGCCAACACGCACACTCTATTGACTAACATTAAGAAATTAAGGCTGGAAGAAAACATCATTGAAATTAAATATATGTTCGCACATATAAATACATTATATAGGCCTAATGGAAATTGACAGTTAATGATAAATGAGTGAAATTTTGAAGAAATGGCTTAATTCAAGTACCTAGGAACAATAATAATAATAATAATAATAATAATAAATAATAATAATAATATTTACAAATAGGAATGAGATGCACAAAGAAAATAAACATAGTCTCAATTCTGGGAATGCTATTATGTATTAAAATGACTCTTCTTGTCCCAACTTCTCTCAAAAACGTTAAACTGAAATATATAGGCCTATAGGCCTATATATATATATATATATATATATATATATATATATGAATGCTTGAGTCGGGATTTGAACCCGAGTCTCTAAACTCTATACGTTTAGCGCTCTAACCAACTGAGCTACCCAAGTATTCCAACAGAAACATACATTTTTCTTATATGTAGTATTCTCAATTCACACAAGAGGTAGCAGGAAATCGTTCCCCCTGACATCTAGTGGCCACCATAACAGGTAAGCAATCATATTTGCCTTCATTGCCAAATGTCAAAAAATATTATAACATATATATATATATATATATATATATATACATTCCCCTCCCCCAAATGCCCCAGGCTGTCATTTCGACATTTGTGGTGTTCTCTCCTGGCAAGGCTAAAACTGCTATTCTCCCAGTTACATGGATGCGAAACCATGGAATCTTAAAATAAGGAAGGATAAAAGATTGCGAGTATTTGAGAATAAAATTCTTGGGAAAATTGGGCCAAATAGAGATGAACAGACAGGCGAATGGATAAGAGTACATAACAGTGGGCTACATTATCTTTAGGCCTATATGAAACCAGATATAAAAATAATAGTTAAGTATCGCAGACTGCGATGGGCAGGTCATATGGCACGAATAGGGAATGAAGGAGGGGCTTGGAAGCTTCTTGTAGCAAAACCGGAGGGAAAACGCCCAGTTGGTAGACCAAGAATGAGGTGAGAGAATATCATTAACCACGATTCGAGAAAAATAGATAGCTTAGGATATGGATATATGGAGAATTTAGTACGCGCGGGCCATGAACCTACGGGTTCGATAGTGCCAGCGAGTTAGTTGTATTTTAAACATTGTACGCGAACCTGAATTGAGGTTAGTAATGCGTGAAATTAGCAATTTAACTTCCTGCAAAAGAATCGATGTTCGTGTTTTCATAAGCATCTTTGTATGTTGTACCTGCCTTCAGCAGATACGAGCTAGCACGAAATTGAACACGTGACCCAAAGAGGTCAATAAAGAAGGCATTGAGAACTGAAGCGAAGGTTTTTGAATCGCATTAACTTAATTGCAAACATTTATTAAATGACTGAAAATTGTCACAATTTTATAATTCGCTCTCGATATAAAACATTTAAATACGAGAACACAATATAATTTGTTAGTAGAGATTAAATTACTTTGACTCAAACATGTTGAAATCTTATAAAATATGACAAAATATAAAAGTATGATAAACTTTTTTTTACTCATTATTTTACGAATACTTTCTAAAACAATTTATTTGCAAATTGATGTTATTGCTATATGCCTAGGCTATATAAAAATGACACTGAGCATAAAAAAATAAACTTTTTTTTTGTCTCAGAAAGAAAAATATGTGATTCTGATAGTAATTTTCTCCTGAATTCAAATATGATATCGGTTTTTCTCCATCGCGCAAGGTTTCCAAGAGACAGGCATTTATAATTTCAAACACTTTAATATTTTCTACATTCGTAACTACACAATATTTGAACATTCGGACTCACCTAGAAAGTAAGAAATGACGATTTTCTGCTATATTTCGCCTGTGGAGCATCCCTCTTGATGGTCCAACAAAAATCGGCCAGCATATTAGGATTCCATTTGCCTTGATATCTCTTTTCCATAGCTGAAATCTCCTCACTGCGCCAAGATGGACAAATGGACGAAAAAACTTTTTATTAAAAAAATTATTTAAATCCATTAATTGAAATTGAAATAAAAAACTGTGGGCGATGGAGAAATTCCGAATACATGTTTGAAAACACGATAAAAAACTGCATTAAGTACAACTATTGGTACCCATGAGACAAAAATCATGTTGACCAGTGTAATCAATTGTTGAGGTAGAATGTTCGTTCTTTACAGGATCAACTAAAAATAAAATATTTAGTCAAGATACCATCAATAAATAAAACACAAATCATATAATTTTCGTCACTTGTTTTTAGTTAGAGTATTTGGAAGTTATAAAAAAAGTCTTAACACAGCAGGTGAATTCCATGGTAACTGACGTAACAATTACAACATAAAAAATAAAACTTTATTTATTTTTAGCCTTCAGATAGTAGGATACTAGGCCTACTTTGTTTCTTTTCACAACATTTATGATTAGATTTCAATCCCTTTAACAGAAAATATGGAGTTTCTATCTGTAATAATAGTAATTAAAATGTATAGTTTTATATCGGTAACTGACGTAACTGTAGAATGAAATGTTATTCACAGTGAGAGCAAAACAATCTCTGTGAACTCTTCAAATTTATCTCAACAGACAATTGCGAAATGTATTACTGTGTATATAGGCCTACTAATTTGAGTTTTATGTTCCAATAAACTTTAGTCACTAATTATATAAAATAAAGGTAACTGACGTAACACATAACGATTCTGCGTTGTGTAAGAGTTTTAATTAAAATAAACAATTGTTTGTTATTTTGTTTGTTCATATTGTGCAATATTTTGGGATATAGGCACTTGGAAATATTTTTTAATAGTCCATAGGTAGATGTACCACTTTGAGAGGAAGGGAAGAGAAACTTTGATTCTCATGTACGAGTATTATGTCAAATTTTACGTGGAATTCTCCACCATAGAAATTCTCCTTACTAGTTTGTTTGCAGTATACTCTTCAATTTGTTTTTCATAAGTAATGCCATGAGTGATTTCCAATTTATCTAGAGAATTTGGAAATCAAGAGTGGCATCTGTTAGGACTATTTAACGAATAAAATTAAGCTCTTTACTGAAAAATAATTATTTGAATATAGTTACCGGTGTTTTAAAATATTTATATAATTAATGTAAACGGCGATGTTTGAAAACAAATTAGAAATGTGAGGTTATGTATATTCATTGCAAATCGATCATATTATTTATTGCGAAATAGGATCGCAATATTGTAAGAATGCACTCTAGTAGAGAAATAATGAAACACATCAAACTATTATAATCAACATTATAGGTTAATCGTTTATATTTTGAATAAACAACTCAGTAAAATCACTGAATATATTCATTATTTGCTATATTCAATGTATTTGTTGGAGAAAAATAATGCTTTGACCTGTTCAGAATATTAAAAAAGGAGGAGCTTTCTTTATCACAAAAACAGGAACTGATAAAGAGAAATCGATAAAGAGCGAGGTGAAACACGACTGTCATTCATGTAAAACAGAATTCATTGAAACGTGATTGGCCATTGACTAGCATTTGTGGCATGAGTTAAATAGTCCCACGTAATAATCATGCGAAAGATATTTTATTAACTTACTGGTTTTAGAACACGTATTTTGACCATATCATAAATTAATAAAGCTATACTTCACCAATTAGTGTATTACTAGCAGATAATTTCACACAACTTATTTTTTAAATTATTATTTTACTCGTTACGCACTAAAATTCAGAAAAAAAATAACAATCTAACGTGAAAAAAAAAATTCAACTTAAATTACTTCTCGAGATAAATATTTCTTCCTGATATTCTTATTTTAAAATCGTGCCTTAGTCTGAGATCATTATGGGAAAAAGTGAATAATTATTTAAGACACTCTCTTTATTTAATCGAAAACAAATCTATATATTAATGCGTGAAGGAAAATCTTTGCACCCCTTTTTAAGCAGATTGCGTGCACGGAGGAGTGTGATATTTGGTATAATTAAAGTTCATATAGAGAAGGGGTGTATAAAAATAAAATGTATGTATAATATGTGTTACAAATAAATTAAATTCAACAAAATAAAATTGCCTCTAAGGAATTCATGTGTATTACTCATTCATTTGTTTATATGTGTAGGCTATTCATTCATTTGTTTACGTTTATACTGAAAGGGCATTGTTTACTTTGTACATACATTGTATATTTTGTGCAATAGGTATTTATATATCATATACAGTTTATATTCATACATTGTATTTATATATCATATTATTTTATATTATATTAATTATATAGGCCTATATTGAATTATATATTAGGCCTATATTGCTTGCTCAATATATAGGATCTGTTGTAAAAAGAAAATTGAGCAGCAGCAATGTGAATTGACTTACTCTCGCGTATTTATTATTAGTGGTTTAAAGAAGTGAGTACACTTTATTATTTAAATTTAAATTAAACCCAGTCTAATCTTGGTTTCTAATTATTTCATTACTTTTTTTTATAATTAGAAATTCGCACCTGCTTCCATTATGCCTCGACATAGAACACTGACGGATCGGAGTGAGAGACAAAGAAGGGATATATATTTCCGTACACATAATAATAGAACAAATGCAAATTTAAATAGTATACAAATGTCAAATGACGCGCTATTATTTTCAAATATGGCTTAGCGAAGCTATATTTCCTATCGTTCGTATTTTTAAAATAAATAAAAAATTAATGCATAATGACGTATTTGTGACAAACTTAAAAAATGATGAATTGTGGTCGAATTTGGACCGCTGGGCGACCACTAGTATAAATAAAAGTAGGTAAATATTAGCTATACATACCCCTATGGAGAGCTGCACTTTGTTGGCATGTGTGCGAAACAACTTCTGGAACACTGAGTGCAAGCATCTAGTTATGATCGAAGTACAGTCGCTTCTATATTATTAGCTAGCATGTCTAGGGGATTTTACCTTTGACTGTATAAGAAAATATAATTCCGTCTCTAACACTCAAAATAGATAAAATATTACCTAGCACATGTCTATGTAAGTTACATAGGAGAATCTTAAAATACATAATTATAATTTTAATATATTAAATAATCATTGCATTATTCTTACGCTTGCGTAATGGAGAATATGTTGGAATTTCAATTGTTTCAAAACAGCCGCTTTTGTTTAAACGACCCTATTATGAAACATTTGGAAAGTATTAAAAAATCGGAGCGAAATAAATTATTTTGACTATTTAACTCATGCCCCAAATGGAAAAAAATATAATTTACATATTTACATCATAGGATATCAGAAATTAATTAATAACCTGTTTTGATGTGTTTTATTTTTTCTCCACTAGGGTGCATTCTTACAATATTGCGATTCTATTTGGCAATAAATATGATCTGGTTGCAGTGATGAACAAATGAAACATAACGTTTCTCATTTGTTTTCAAACATCGCCGTTTACATTAAATATATAAATATTTTAAAATAACTATATTTAAATAATGATTTGTGAGTAAACAGCTTATATACTGAAAGAAGTAGATAAATTAAGACTATTAACGTTTGAGAGGAAAATATTTAGAAGAGTGCTAGGTCCAGTAAAGGAAAATGGAACTTGGAGGTTAAGAAGGAATAACGAATTATACCTAAAGAATAATAAAGAAAATATAATTAGTTTCATCAAATCCAAAAGATTGCAATGGTCTGGACATACACTAAGAATGCCAAAGGGAAGATTGCCAAATGATATTTTAAATTGGAAGCCACAGGGAACAACACCAAGAGGAACACCTAAAGATCGATGGGAAGATGACGTAATTGAAGATTTAAGAGAGATGGGGATTTTTGATTTGAAATCTACTGCACAAGATAGGAAGAAATGGCGTAAACTAGTTGAGAAGACCAAGACATTCCACTGGAAGTCGTAGAGTCTGACGAAGAAGAAGAAGAGTAAACAGCTTAATTGTATTCGTTAAATAGCCCCAACAAATGCCACTCTTGATTTACAAATTCCCTAGATAAATTGGAAATCACTCGTGGCATTGCTTATGAAACATAGTCACCCTTTCGGCCAAGGTACTTTTTCGTCTAGCTTATCTCTTTCGACCTGTCCATGGGTAACACTTTCGGCAGCAATGCTCCCGCCGGCATTCATTCGGCTGCAAACAGGCTTATTTTCCTCTTTTGAAGTGTTTTGCATCTCAGCAGAAGGTCTACGAAGAAAAAATAAAATTATCATAAGTAATGCCACGAGTGATTTCCAAATTATCGATAAATTTGGAAATCAAGAGTGGCATTTGTTAGGACTATTTAACGAATAAAATTAAGCTGTTTACTCACAAATCATTATTTAACTATAGTTATTTTAAAATATTTATATATTTAATGTAAACAGCGATGTTTGAAAACAAATGAGAAACGATAGGTACGCTTCATCTGCTTCTTTTATTTATCACTGCAACCAGATCATACTATTTATTGCCAAAGGAACGCAATATTGTAAGAATGCTCTCTAGTGGAGAAAAAATGAAACACATCAAACTGTATATTAATTCATTTCTGATGTCGTATGATGTAAATATGACAATTATATTTTTCTGGATTATTACCTGAGAAAAAATACATTTAAGAAAGTGCAAACAGTGGTTTCTTTTTTTGGTGGTATAATAAATTGCTACAAATGTTTTATATTAACTCCTGCAAGCGCTATGTGTTGACATCTATGCACTATATATACAGTCTGGTAGCCGTATTTCTTATAGGCTCAGTCACTGCAAAATAATGGTCAGAATATTAAAAAGGAGGAGCTTTCTTTAATATGGTAAATATAACACTGATAAATATTTCGTGAAACACGACTCTGATTGGTTGTAAAACAGAAATCATTGAAATGTGATTGGTCATTGACTCCCATTTGGGGGATGAGTTAAATAGTCAAAATGATTACAACTGATGACATAATTCAGATGCATCCAATTACCACGAACACAAGAGCTAAATACACGATTGGCGATAATTGAGGAAGAGAAAATTGAAATTAATGGATATATTTGTCGGTCTGGTGATCTAGTAACTAGGTACTTTTCGTTCTTGCTTGTATCTCATAGCTTAACCGGATCAGTTGTTGACCCGAGCGTTCGGCCGGGGTCGCTAGACCTTTGATTGATTGATCTCCGTTCGTTCACTTCGGTACACGGGTGCTCCCTTCGTGGCACTTAACCAGACTAATTTAGTTATCCTTATTTCCCTACTGTCGGCCGCGGTGGACTAGTGGTTATGCTCCTTGCCTCTGGTCCCGAGGGTCGCGGGTTCAAACCCGGCCGGGGTCGATGGATTTTTTTAGGCTGGAGAAATCCAAGGAACAAGTCCTCCGGGAGGGACTTTAAGCCGTGGGTCCCGAGTCTGAAGATTTTCAGGCTCGTAAAAGATCCTTAAGCCTGAATGAAAAGGCCTCTAACCAAAATTTGCCGAATTTTCCCATCTTAGTACTGCCTTGGTTTCCTAGATGTCAGTATGAGGAGGAACGCTGATCACGGACCACTCAAATAACATTTATACGAAAACAAGTGTAACTAAATTAGTATGGTTCAAATTCTTCCCTGTAGGGGGGGAGCGCCTAAATCTCTGTTAAGGGAAACATGGGCTTACAAGATATAAGAAGATATTTCCCTACTGATGTCAACGAGGGACATGTGGTTAGTACATCGTCTGGAGGAGATTATCTAGTAGGAACCTAAGATATTACGCCTACTTGGACGGATGAAGTTGACTAAATTTTACTCAGAGACCTTTTTATTCAGACTTGAGATTCTTTTACGAACCCGATAATCTTCATACTCGGGAACAACGAAGTTCCTTTTGGAGGGCCTGTCCCTTGGATTTTTTCATCCTAAAATCCATCGATTCCGGGCGGGTTTGAACTATAGAGTTTTAAGGGCGCAAAAAATCCTTAATATGACTTCAATCGGAAGGGAAGTAAAGCTCTGAGTCCCATGTTGTAGATTTATTAGTAAATTTACATTAAAACCTGAAAAGATGCCTCTTCATTTTAAAGCAGAATTTTAACATTATAATAAATATAAAAGTTAAGGTTAATAATTTTGTATTTTAAAATTATTTTAATATTTAAATATAACTTAAATAAAGAAAAACATCTAAATGATTCATTGTTGGTTATTGTTGAATAAAAATGTCTCAGTAACAATTAAAGAAATTGTATTACATAAGTCTTTGTAAAGAATGCTTTTAAAAATTGTTTTAAGTCATTGTTGTCAGAATTATAAAGCTTTCTGTTATAACTGTAATAAGAACACTTGATTAACTTCATATCCTTAAATGAAAGTAAACTAAACTCCGATTGGATGTTAAAACAATTAACTTTCTTATTTAACAAATCAAAATAAACCTTATAATTAAAGAACTATTAACCAATAGAATTTAAAATTACCATCATGTGATGTAATAATGGTCTTAAAATTATAAAAGAATTACACTAGTCATTCTGCATACAACTTTCAACAAATATAGAATCAATAGAGCTCTCCTGATAAAATGTAATATTTAATCAAGAAGAATAATTGATTCAAGAAAAGGAAATAATTTAATTTTAATTGACGGTGAAGAATAATACCACCTACATTTATTTAATCTGCTGGGAAATTAAGAAGTGAATAAATTTGCAATTATTTCTACAAGAAACATTTCTTAGTAATTTTGAAGTGCTTTCCTATCCAGTGTACCAACATCCGACCCTAAGAAGAGAATCCGGCTCTACCGAAAACTAAACCCAACCTGAACCAGTAATTATTTTTGGGACACCAATCCTTCTTCAAATGTTACTATAACATCGGACATGGAGAGAATTACTTCTTCAAAATGTCACCACAACGTGGGGCAAAACTACCTACTATTTCAATTTAAATGTATCACCCCTTTCAAGCCCACATTTGAATTGCGACGAACCAAATATAGCGGTTGCTAGAGTCAATTTTTAATTTTGGGTTTGAGATAAACCCTCTCATCTAAAGGTCGGATTTCGCGATTTTGGAGAATAGCTTCCTTGGTTTATTTTAGTATCATATATTGAGTTTCATCGTGAAACAATTAAAAATTTCGACCGCTGGAGCGATTTTTAAATTTTTGTTTCAGGTGATTCCTACACCTAATTGTCCGATTTTGCTGGTTAACGAACTCGAAATTAACTAACTCAAACTCACTGGCACTATCGAACCCGTAGGTTCATGACCGCGCGAACATAAGCTCTCCGTACATCCCTATCCTGAGCTAATGTTTTCCAATCATCCCCTGTATAATCTACTTCCCTCAAATCATAGTTAATGTTATTCTCCCACCTCATTCTTGGTCTACCAACTGGGCGTTTTCCCTCTGATTTTCCTACAAGAAGCTTCCATGCACGTCTTTCATTCCCTATTCCTGCCACATGTCCTGTCTATCGCAGTCTACGAGACTTAACTGTTCTTATTACATCTGGCTTCCTGTAAGGACTCCTTTGGCATGGGTTCCCTGAAGTAGTCCCCGTCCGGAGAACCGAATGGGGGACTATTTGACTTCCGGAAAATTTTACCCCAGTGGAACCCATGTCAGCATTTCTTGACGATTGTATTTTTACGGTGAAAGATCATCATTCCTTCGACCAAGGTACTTACTTTTTTAATTGCTATATGCCAAGTTTGGTTTTTGATGAAGCAAAAATTGAGGATATTAGAGCATTAACGGACACGTACACAGACACACACACACATATATATATTTTTTTTGTCGTGGTCATTTTCAGTATCTACTAGGTAGGATCAGTAAATATCTGTAATTTTTTCAAAAATATTTTCATGAGAACAACCTCAATAGCTTCATTGCTTTGGAATTTGCTAAAAACTTCAAGGAAAAAACTTATGTTGATAATACTGGTCAACATGATTTTTGTCTCATGAGTACCAATAGTTGTACTTAATGCAGTTTTTTTATCGTGTTTTCAAATATGTATTCGGAATTTCTCCATCGCCCACAGTTTTTTTATTCAATTTCAATTAATGGATTTAAATAATTATTTTCTGCTTAACAAACATTAAAGGGATTACGTCAAAATCCAAACATACAGTGGTGCACCCTGACTTGCAATCTGCAATGAGACCAGTTCCACACTGCGAAGAATTGCCCATACCAAAGCCTCCAGAACATGTGACATTAGATGAAGAGAGCTCAGATTCTGATGGAAGTAAGGAAGAAACTGGCTGGATGATTCTACCTCTGTGATTAACACATGTGCAGCCAGGTGGTAGGCTAAGGACCTTCTAGGTCTGTCGCACCATGGAAAAAAAAAAAAGACATGTTATATAATACATGCTTACCAGCACTTTAATTGCTTTATAGTTGACTTCTCTTCTCCTCTTGCATTACAAAGTGATTAATCAGGATCTTGTTGAACCGTTCACTAAGGAGTAAAGGATATGACTAAAATCTGAAATAAATTTTGGAGGGATTTTTTCTTTTTGCAACTATACCAACATGAAAGGATGTGAAACATGGACCCATACTGTAAGGGAGGAAAGAAGATTAACGAGTATTTGAGAATAAAGTTCTTAGGTAAATTTTTGGACCAAAGAGAGATGAACAGACAGGTGAATGGAGAAGACTGCATAACAGTGAATTACATTGTCTTCATAGGAAGCCAGATATAATGAGAACAGTTAAGTCTCGTAGACTGCGATGGCAGAACATGTGGCAGGAATGGGGAATGAAAGACGTGCTTGGAAGCTTCTTGTAGGAAAACCAGAGGGAAAACCCCCAGTTGGTAGACCAAGAATGAGGTGGGAGAATAACATTAACTATGATTTGAGGGAAGTAGATTATACAGGGGATGATTGGAAAACATTGGCTCAGGTTAGGGATCTATGGAGAGCTTATGTCCACATGATAGTGCCAGTGAGTTAGTTAGTTAGTTTAGTATATTCATTAAGTATTTTTTTCTGTTTGAATTTATCTAACTTATTTATAATTAATTATTTACTGAGCCTTGAAACGTATTAATATAATAAATTTGGGAATTTTTACATTATGAGGTTTTTCTCTTAATTTGAAACATATGTTCAATGAAGTAAGAATGGATAATAAAGTGTGCATAAATAATCTTCTATTTGCTGACGATGTAATCATAATACAGAAAAATGAAGACGACTTACAGAAATCAATGCATGCATTAAATGAAATATGTAAATTATACGATCTAAAGATTTCTGTAAGGAAAATGAAGACCATGGCTTTTAGAGGAAGAGATCCAGTCAGATCCAAAATTATTTTAGAAAATCAAAGTATAGAACAGGTGTCTAGTTTCAAATATTTGGGCTGTGATGTTGGCTACAATGTGGAAAGAGATATTGACTCCAAAATAAATAAATTTCAGACGGTGTGTGGAACAATACAGAGAACATTCAAAAATAAAATTAGAAAAGAAACCAAGATAAAAATATATAATGTTATGGCGGTTCCCACAATATTGTATGGATGTGAAACTTGGGCTCCAGTGAAAAGGCAGAAGGATAGAATACAGACGGCAGAGATGCGGTTCCTAAGACAAGTAAAAGGATGTACAAGACTTGATAGAATAAGAAATGAGGATATAAGAGAAGAATTGAAAGTACAGCCTTTATTGGATAAGGTCACGAATTACAGACAGAAATGGATTGATCACATGGATGGAATGAGTAAGGAGAGATATCCATTGTTAGCAAGAAATTATCAAGCAAGAGGAAGGCGTGATGTTGGAAGACCTTGAAGACGTTGGACTGATGCATTATGAAGTCAGAACGGGCAATTGCCTAATCCCTGGAGTGATGATGATGTTCAATGAAAACAACTGTAAGAGGTAAGAATATACAGACCAAATATCTTCATTATTAAACCTCATAGTGTTGCTTCCTAAAAAATCAATAAATTATTTATAATAACTGTTTAATAACTTTTAACTAACAGTTTACAAATCAGTCAATGAATTACAATAAATAATCTAAAAACAGAATGTTTAATACTATTCAGAGATGAAAAGCAACATCAGTCTATGATTAACAAATATCAAGATAAGATTATTTCTAATTAATGCTATTAATATCATCATTATAAAATAGCATTTAGCATTTCAGAATAAAAGTTAAGCAAAATATATATACTTAAAGTTTATATAACCAAAACAATTAAAAAATGCAGGCTAAATAAACAAGAGACCAATCTTGAGTTTCATCCCTGACCTTATTTTATCCTTCATCTCATGCTTCTATTCATAATCATTAACTAATCAAGAAAATTGGTACAAAAAATACAAGCCAAAGATACGCGATTAATATATGGTAAAATGTACCACAATGATCTATTGCAAAACTAACTCACAGAATAGAGAGGGTATGAGTGCTAAAAATTATAATGGACGACTTTAACTGTAAAAGATAAGAAATATAATGATGTCTGTTAATATGTTTACGCACTGAATGCATTCATGTGGAAAAGTGTCTCTACATCTACGATAGCATAACAGCCCAATGTTGGACCTTAGTCTCTCCTTTGATAGGAGTTTCTACAACAAGTTAATTTAGTTATTGATCCCTATTAGGTTCGTCTTCCGGGCATATAGGCCGTGGTCCAGTCGTTCTTCTACTCGACGTTTCGTCTACTGCTGCGGTAACGTCGAGTAGAAGAACGACTGGACCACGGCCTATATGCCCGGAAGACGAACCTAATAGGGATCAAGACGCCGGCCGTGAAAGCCTACAGTTATACATTAGTTATTGATATTTAAGACCTTCCTGTATAATCCCAGAGGAACAAGAGATGTTGGCAGACCACACAGAAGATGGACTCCAATTTTAACTTCACTGGAACAGGCTGCATAGCCTAAACCTTGTAGTAGAAGAAGAAGGAGATTAATATTTAATTTTAGGAAGTGATATTTTGAGGTTATTTTAATTATATTATTTTTAGTCTGATCATCTTACCTCAAAATTAATGTTGATTTGTTCTTGGACGTGTTTCAAAACAATTCTGTTTTATCGTCAGCTTGTCCAGACAGTTATGTTTAAGATAAATTAAAATATTTTATACCCCTCCTCAAAACAAATCTTCTAAGTAGATCACAATTTTTAATTTATCTTAAATTAAACCTCATAATGATTTATTCCTCTAAAAGTTCAATATTAGATGTGCTTATTTCCCAAAGATGTCATGAATGGTATGCAATCAACCCAATGAGACATCTAGTAGGTGACTAAGTATTAATAGTGAGTGGAGAACATATTTTAATCGACTCACCTCATACATTTTCAAACTTCTTTGATACCGACGGTTTCAGACAATATCATGTCCTTCTTCAGTCATGGCAAAATATGTTCTCCATGGAAGCCATGACTGAAGAAGGACATGATATTGTCTGAAACCGTCGGTATCAAAGAAGTTTGAAAATGTATGAGGTGAGTCAATTAAAATATGTTCTCCACTCACTATTAATGATATAACCTCATAACGTTTACTTCCCAACATTAATTTAAATATAACTAAGGTATTACTCGGATAAAAAAGGTAGGTAATTTTGCTTAGAGGCAACTGTTCTATTGATGGCCGAAGAATTTCGTCAGTCAGAGTTATGGCTGAGGATGAACACGACTGTGTTTGAAAATGCAGTATCATGGAAGCATGAATCCTATGAGGTGAGTTGTTTAAATAAAATGTTCTCCGATGAATTTTAATGATTATACCTCATAATGTTTACTTCCCAACATTAATTTAATATAGATAAGGTGCTTGATTGCTTTTCCTTGTAAACTGAATGACATGTGTATAAGTTATTTCAATTTTAAAATGTGTATCTTATAAAACCTAAGTGTAAAGTGAATCACGTGTCTATGAGTGTAAACTGTATGATGGCTAATAATTTTTCTACTGAACAACGTGTATTTATTTATGAACAATATTTGTTAACTCAGTCTGCCAGCCAAGTATGAAGACGTTTTGAAACACGATTCCCGGGTGTAAAAATTCCATCATGATCAACAGTCCATAATATGTACAACAAATTTTATAAAGAGGTGTCAAAAATGTATGCACAACGAAGGTGAACAGTTCCAATACCTGCTTCGATAAAGTTGGTAAGTACGACAATTTGTAAAATAGTTACGAAAATGTGTGTGGCTTTATGACTGCGATCCTATGCTGTCCGTTCCCCGCTGCGAAAGCGTCAGCAGTGTATAGTGAAATCCCCGCGTCTGCTGTCCAGCTGATCGCATTATACAATGCAATACCATAAAATTATTGGGTTTAGTTTTCAAACACTTTGGAAATATTTTATAGTGTCTAATATAGGAACCTATTTCATTCTTTATGATCAAAGGGGTTAAAGCAAGTAGAATTAAATATTTTATTAAAATCTTTAAGTAGATAGATTTTTTTAATGAAACACTCAAACCCTACCTATTTTGTATAAAAGGCTAAATTCAAAACAAGAGAGAAAAATATAAGCTATTTAAAAATATTTTTAACCTTTTTATATTTTTATTGCTAGACAAAAAATGATGGATTAAAGAAAAAATCTCCATCAAAAACAGTGTGTGAAAAGTAATTAAAAATAGAAACACTATTCATCAAAATAGAAAAAGTTTGGGTTTAAAACATTTTATACTGCACTCGGTTGTCACTGCTACTTGATGATATTCAATTATATAGGTCAGTTATTATTTTTCTCAAAAACGAGCTAAGTAAGAGAAACATGTGATGACAATAATTTATCTTAATTAAATATCTTGCCAGGTTACAATACCTCAGTTGCAACAGACATAGTAACTGCTCAGAATAATTGGTGTTAGTTTTAAAGGTAATTTGAGGGGCATGGAAAGATTAAGCTTTCAGTGGAGAAACTACAATTGACACAACTAAAAACTCTTAACATTAAATATAAGACATAAGAGGGGCAGTGGGTGAAAATTGACAATTTTTGGTTAAAAATCACAATTTTTGTTTTTTTTGTAGGAAAAAATGTACCTTTCTTTACATATTACCAAAATTCCATGAACCTATGACACTTAGAACATAGTATAATGATGTCATATTTAAATTCCCATTATATGGGGCTTTAGCTGCAATGGTAATATTGTAGTTTATGGGCATTGCCTTTCTGGTCTGTCAAGTTTAGAATTTTCTCTCATTCTAAATTCTCCTGGTACCTGATCACACTTTTTGTAGTCTATTTTCAAATTACTATCCTTAATATGCATGAAAACTTTGAAATTAATTTTTTTTTCCATATTTCTATATAAAGTTCATTTTGTTATGTTCAAAATCTATCTTCTCCTATTATTTTTACAACCTATTCTATAATAATTCTGCCAGAGGGCAAGTCATTCACTGCAATCATAGCATTTTCATGCTATGCTTTGCAGCTTTACTACAAAATTATACAGTCAGATTCAACCCAGGAAGTTACTATGTGTTTGGAATAGGGAACTGGGTTGCCATTTTAACAGTATTTTCTTGAGAGAAATCCTTAAAAAAACTGAAATATGTAACACAGCAGGTACAGAGTTGTAAGTTGTAGCCGTCCAAGCTACCCACTCTCAAAGAAAAAAACAGTTACCACTTGTCACTGAGCTCGTGCGGACCTGTACTATCCTGTGTGAAAGTGTCAACTCTCATATTTACTATAAAACTAGTTTGCATGTCATAAAAGAAAAGCTATGTTTTTTTTAAATGTATAGTACATTGATTTGGTAAAAGTACTGCTAACCTCCCCCCTCCTCCCTTCCCTAAACAAATAAGTACCGTTATTATGAGTTTGGCAACATCTACTCCCTGCACGTAGGGGAACACTGGCGTAGCCGGTAAGGTCTGTAGTAACTTCCTGGGTTGAATTAGAGTGTAGGTGTGGTAGCTTCCCATTGCTTTCCACACCAGTGAAGGATGATGATAATGATAAGGATGATGATGGCTGGATGATTTTCGGGGACCATTGGACCCTAAGCTTCCTGACATTTGTCTTACAGGTGAGGAAAAACCCCAAAATTACCTCACCCAGGAGCCTGTTCTGAATGGGAATCGAACCTGGGCCAGCTGTGTGACAAGGCAGAATGCTACCTTGAGACCACAGCAGTAGACATTTTTACAATATGGGTCTGAAATTTTTACAGGATGTTCTGGACACTCTAATTAATAAAATGAGGTAGTCATCATTTTTATATATTAAGAATTTATAGTAAAAAAAGATACTCTATTCCAATAATATAAAAAAATGAATGTCGAGTACATTAATTTTTTTTCATCTCCTCTTGGAAAATAATGAAAATTTTGAATTGAGTATGTTATTATACACATCTTATTGAATCTAAATATATATTTTTTAAACATTTTACCTCAGACATGACAATGGAGATACATTTTAAAAAAGCATCTTTTGTTAAAACTAAAATCTGAATAATTTAAAAACTATTGATGTTACCGGAAATAAAAAGTAAGTAAAAGTAAAGTGATCCCACAACAGGCCCGGAGGCCCTTGGGGTAGTGGGAGGTTAAGGCTCCCACTTTTTCTAGACAATCGGCACTTTATGGCAGCCGGGTTGTCAACCCCAGAACAAGCGTCTGGTACTCATTTCCGTTAGAGGCTGAGTCGACCCCAGGGCCATAGTGCCGCCAGAGGGTTTGGGTCAGTTTAAAAATCCTGACCCCAACGGGACTTGAACCCTCGACCCTCCGGCTTGTAGCTCAGTGCCTTAACCACTACGCTACGGCGTGCCCCCCTATCTATACCAATAATATAAACAAATGACTGTCAAGAACATTAATTTTTTTCATCTCTTCTAGGAAAATAGTGAAAAATTTTGAATTGAATATGTTGTTATATACATCTTATTGAATATAAATATATATTTTTTAAACATTTTACCTCAGACATGACGATGGAGATAGATTTTAAAAAAGCATCTTTTGTTAAAACTAGAATCTGAATAATTTAAAAACTATTGATGTTACCAGAAATAAAACTAAAACATTTCATTATTTATACCAACATGGATATACACACCAAAAATGAAGTTTCTATCTATAAAACTGTGGAAAACAGGAATTTTACCATTGCCCACCTTAAGATGAGTAATTGACTATATTCATTGAATACATTATAAGAGTATTCAATGATAACACATTGCATAGGAACTGCAGATTAGAGGTTAAGTTTGTACTCATATACAGTTAGAGACAGACTAAGCAAAAATACGTTAGAGCATGTGAGAAAATAAATAACAGATAATTTTTATCATTATCATTCTAAACCATAGTAATTCTTGAACTGATGCAATCAACAAAAACAAACTCAGTGGACTTCTGTTTGATCTTTTTCTATTTGGCACGTAATTTGATATAGTCCTAGGGATTGTAACTCTGGATATTTGGTTGACGTGCTGTATCCAATTAGTTTGGTAGTTGTGAACATAATCCAATGTTGCTAACATTTTGAGCTCCTGTCATCAGGAACACTGCATCTCACTCCATCTGTTGGTGGATCGATGAACCTCTGAATCAAATCAACTTCTCGGGAATTTCAAAATTCATTAATTTTTCTTTCTTGTTTTTTTAATGTTGATTTTTCTCAAACCATGAGCTGTTTTGGTTTTCTATTTATTTTATTAAATTAATCTTTCTTTCTATTAGATGTTTTTCATAAGTAATGCCACGAGTGATTTCCAAATTATCGATAAATTCACGACTCACGAAGTGAGGAGTGAATTTATCTAGAGAATTTGGAAATCAAGAGTGGCATTTGTTAGGACTATTTAACGAATAAAATTAAGCTGTTTACTCACAAATCATTATTTAACTATAGTTATTTTAAAATATTTATATATTTAATGTAAACGGCGATGTTTGAAAACAAATGAGAAACGATAGGTACGCTTCTACTGCTTCTTTTGTTTATCACTGCAACCAGATCATACTATTTATTGCCAAAGGAACGCAATATTGTAAGGAGGAGCTTTCTTTAATATCGTAATTATAACACTGATAAATATTTGGTGAAACACGACTCTGATTGGTTGTAAAACAGAAATCATTGAAACGTGATTGGTCATTGACTCCCATTTGGGGCATGAGTTAAATAGTCTGACTAAATATGAGATTTTTTTTACTCTACAATTTTTGACGTTCCTAAGGTATTCCTTCACCCTAGTTTTCAAATTTTTTTTTTTAGATAGCAACAATAATGTATGGAAGTGAGGTATGGACAATCAATAAGTACTACAAGAATAGACTAATAGCTCTAGGAATGGATTATTTATGCAGAAGTGCCAGAAAGTCTAGATTAGAACATGTCACAAATAAGGAAATTAGAAACATAATGGAAGCAGAAGAAAGCATAATTGAAAGAATTGAGGAGAAGGAATTAAAGTGGTTAGGACATGATTTAAGAATGGAAGATGAGCGATGGCCAAAGCAACTATATCAATGGCAACCGACCAGAAAGAAGAAAAGAGGGAGACCAAAGTTAACATGGAAGGAAAACATGAAGATAGTAATGCAAGCAAGATGCCCAAAATTGTAGGCTTTGGAGGTTTGGCATGGGAAGACAGCAGCAGCTGTAAAAACCTGACAACAGATAGATAGATAGATAGATAGATAACAAAAAAAAAAAAAAACCAGGATGAAGGTATATCATAGGAACATAAAAAAATTGTGAAGTAAAAAAATATCATGCTTGATCAGAAAATTGAAATGAAGACTAGTTTAATCAAACAAATAGGAAAACTGAAAGAGTTCACAATTTGGAAAAAAATTCATATTAAAAAAACAAGAAAGAAAAATTAATGAATTTTGAAATTCCCGGGAAGTTGATTCTATTTGGAAGTTCGTCAGTTGACCAACAGATGGAGTAAGAAACAGTGCTCCTGGACAACAGAACAACGGACATGAAATTACTGATGATGAAACTGACTAGGTTTTGAAACCGGTCTAATTAGAAGACAGGATATGAGGTGAGGTGAAGAGAATTTATTTTAAATTATAAATCTATTTATGTCCGTAAATGCAATTCATATCAAGGGTAGAGGAAAATATTAATAAAACAATGAAACAAGGTTAGGATTGGGACTCACCGGAAGTGGGTAACTGGAGAGAACTTGTAGATCATCATCCTGGGAGAGCAATAACATTTTTGCAGTTACAATTCTGTTGCAACTTGTTTCTTATGTCTGGATACCCTGAGAAGCACATATAGTAAGACTTAAATGTCATAGCACCATCATCTGTATCAACTGATTAAAATGTGTGTTTTTAACTATTGAATTACAATTCTTGAGAAAATTCTGCATCATTTTGACATCAGTATAAAGGCAACAAGTCTTGAATCTATGCACAAATTATAATGTACAATAAAAGCACCATGAAAAACTCAACTTCTACTTGTAGTCCCTATTTCACATTATGGTGTGTTGTTTATATCAGTGAGGGGTGACAGGTCTCTCAGATTCAACTCTGTAAATTTCTTCTTCACCTGCAGATGGAATTTGCTGAAGTGGGGATGATGAATCTGGCAAGAGCCGTGACTTTGACCTTAAACATATAATTAATATATAGTATAATAATAATAATAATAATAATAATAATAATAGTAACATAATAATTTGAAAAAGCATTTGGCGATAGGGAATTACAACGTATATAAGAGAAAATTTGCATCTAGATCGTAACTCGCCTCGGTAGCTCAGTTGGTGAGCACTTGGCCCGGAAGCCAAGGGTCCCGGGTTCGAGTCCCGGTCTAGGCGAAATTTTTCTCTTCAAATTTAATTTATCTTTCATTGAGAAATGTTAAATTAATGATAAAATCATACTTATTACAATTTTAAAATATAGACTAAAAAAGCACAATACAGATGTGGCCTAATATTAGCTAACACTAACAAAACATGAAAGATTACAAAATAACAAGGAAAGTTTCCTAGATGAATATTTATAGGTACATACAAAATAAGAATCAAAGAATGAAGCAATACTCGTAATTCTTATCCAGATCAGTGGCCAAACTGAAATTAAGTATGAAATCAAGATTTAAAATATTAGTAAAAATAAAAATATTTAAGTTCTGTAGGTAGGAAATAACACTATGAGGTTTATTTTTTAATTTTGTTGAGTTGTTTCTTGACTCACGTCATACTTCTTAACTCCCTCGCAGATCTAGATTTCGTCACTGTATTTGTGACATTCTCAATGCTGTTCACGTTCACAACTGACGTCCAATGGTCTCCTCTCCTGCAGACTGACCTCCGCGCCATCTGATGGCTGACCGACGAACTTCCAAATCAATCCCCTCTCCTTATCACCGGGTATTTCAAAATTCATAGTTGTGTTTTTATTCTTGCATATGTAATTTTTTTCCCAAATTGTCAGTTCCTTTGGTTTTTCCAATTGTTTGAGTAATTTTGTTTTGGTTTCTATTCCATGTTTTTCTGACCAGGCATGTGCAATAGCAATTGGAAAAACCGAAGGAACTGAAAATTTACATATGCAAGAATAAAAACACAACTATGAATTTTGAAATGCCCAGTGATAAGGAGAGGGGATTGATTTGGAAGTTCATTGGTCAGCCATCAGATGGCGCGGAGATCAGTCTTGCAGGAGACAAGACCATTGGACATCAGTTGTGAACGTGAAAAGCATTGAGAATGTCACAAAAACAGTGACGAAATCTAGATCTGTGAGGGAGTTAAGAAGTATGAGGTGAGTCAAGAAACAACAAAAAAAAAATGTTAATAAAAATATTTACCTGTTATATTTTACACGTGCTGGAAAAGTCTCCCCTCCTCTCGTGTCATTGCCAAAATGATTGCTGAAGGCACCACCAACATTTATATTAGGAATTCTTGATGACACTGGCAATTGTGATTTGGGAATGATAGGACCAATATTTGATTCGCTTGCCCTTCTTACAGGACATGAAAAACTCGGAGCATGAACTGACGATGCACCAAGATAAGCATTGTTAAAGTATCTTGGCATCCTAAGCATTTCCATACTTCCTCCCAGGCAGTGAGTATTCTTACCAATTTCATTTCCGTATGATCCAATATTCTGATTAAATTCTCCAAAATCCCTCTCAGCCAAATTTACTTTCTCCATGCAATCATTTGCATCATTATTATCAGTTGAATTATAATCGCCTTGATAGCTGAGCTGAGATCTAACTGAATGAGGTGATTTTCTAATCGACTTGCTGTCATAATCATCATGAGCGTACAAAGACTGGCTTCTAGATGGCTTTTCATGATAACTTGAGCTTAAAATGTAATCTGGATGATACTCCTTTTTTCTGTGGTGACTTTGGTGATGATACAAAGAATTAGGGTCTCGATACGAAGAAGGATAAGATGAAATTGATGATAAAGAAGTTTTCCTGTGTTTCTTTTTAATGTCATTAAAGCGAGAATAGAAACTTTTCCTTCTTATTCTATCAACTACGCTTTCTTCCTCTCCTAAAGGAGGAACAGGAGATGTAGGAAATTCTCTTGGATCAAAATCTGAACACACAGACCAGGAATCGATGCTTTCTGATTCTGCAGGAGATACCAGTGAAGATTCATCGCCTGGACAAGAATAACAATCAAGTGGTTTCACATTCGCAAATTTTATTTCATCATCATTTAAAATGTCATCTAAAGGTAAATCATTCATTTCATTTGATAAAGATGGCAACATATTTTCATCGTGAGTATTCTGCGAATCTGTCATTTTAAGAAACACATCTCTTCCTCTGGTCATATCAGAACATTCACTTGCAATATTATTATTGTTCGTAAGTTCATAGGAATTGCAAGTTTGGGATGGTTCTTGCTGAACTGTACTTGGGATAGCATTCAAATTCATATTTGATTCCCTTTTCTTAGTATGATCATCTGATGAATGTAAAGCATTATTTTGGATTTTTTCTTGTGTTTCTAATAAAGCACCATTGGATACTACTACAGAAGATCCATCCAATTGTGATGATGAAGGTTTAAATGTTTCTTTAGGAAATTTAACATCACTTTCACTTGGTGCAGATACAGTTATATTTGGTTCAGGCGAACTGACACCAATTCCCTGATTATTTATAGGTAATTGTTTAGAGTTTGTTCCAAATTCCTTACCGGGTTCTTGTTTAATTTTTAATCTACTTTTAACTTTTTCTTTAATTACTGATTTTGAAGAATTTTCTTTTCCAGAAGAAGCACTTCCACCTTTAATAAATTCAGCTGAATTTTCTGCACATTTACCACTTGCAGTAGAAACACTGTTGGCTTGTAGCTTCGAACCCTGTGTTGAAATTATTTCTGCCTGCACATTCTTCTGCCCACAACTGGTTCCTTTACTTGGTTTGTTAGGAACAGGAGATGAGTTACAAGTTTGTGTTTCCACATTTGCAGGAGATGTAAGTTTGCTTTCATTTAAAACACATAAATTTTCTTTTGGATCTGAGAGAATGCTATCACTCTGAGAACCTGCATAAACAGATTGTGTTCTTCTTAAACGAGATAATCCTGATGTTGTGGGAGGCGGTCCTTGAGAATTCTTGCTTGGATTGTCTTCTAATTTTCGAAGAAAACCAAGAACAGAAGTTACTTTACCTCCTGTTTTTGGATTGGAATTTTCTTTTGGAGGAGATTCAATTGTACAACAGTCGCCAACAGAAACAGCACGTTTCAAAAGATGAGATTCTGATATGACCATCTCATTACGACTTAAACTTTGTTCACGTAATGAACGAATTGCTTTGTCAACACGACTTTTACCAGAATTATTAACAGAAGGAACATCATCTCCTGATGATCTGAATTTTTCAAGTTTTTTCTCTAAAGAAACTAAGAATCCACTTTTGTTACTAGAACCCGTTGCTTGTTTTTCAAAGGTAGGATTGTCAGTAGATAAATTATTATTCTTTGAATGAGAGCTTTGCTTTATATCTTCTGTTGATTTAATCTGCTTTCCATTCTGTTTTTTATTCATCTTTACATCTTTCTTGAGTTCTGTAGAAGCATTATTGGCATTGCCTACAGAGCTTGCTTCAGTTCTATTATTATTTGTATTAGGTGTAGATTCATCTAAAGAATTAGTAGGCTGAAATTCAGAAATATTTGTTTGAGATACTGAAGGATTAGTATTAGCTTTCTTGCCAATAAACCTAGATTTTATCTTTTTTTCTTCTTCAGCTGCTTTCTTTGCATCTTTTTTCTTGGCATAAGCACTCTCTTCACGCGGTGTATCAAAGAAATCTGGACGAAGGAATCGAGAAATGCGTCTTTTCTTTTTAGAAGCATCTTTATCATCTCCAGGAGATTCAGTTCCTTTATTTGATTCTCTCTCTTCTGAACCCTGTCTGAAAAATTTGCTTAATATTGAACGATCAGGCGTTGATGATGAAGAAATTGAATTAGATCTTCTTACTGCTCCACCAGTGCTTTCTTCTTTACTCATCGCTCCACCAATCTTTCCTTTTTCTACTTCTCGAGATGCTGAAGAAGATCGGAAGTGCAAAAGAGATGGAATTCTTGATTTTTCTCTTGAAGGTGATTTATTTACACGTTTATGTTCATTTTCAGCCACACATTTACTCGCAGAACTAATATTTCCTTCACTAGGCTGTGAATTAATTTCTTTTTGGGTTTGAATTACTGAACTTTCTAGTTCATAGTTGGGGAGTTACTAATTTTGTTTCTTTGTTGGCTTTATCTGGTGGTTTGCTGCTGGTAATGACAGATTTCTTTGACTTTATTTTAGACATAGTAGGAAGAGAAGATGAATGATGCGGATGACTTTGTAATGTTTCGTTATGCCCTTTAGGGTAATGAACATAAGAACTACCGGTGGCAGGATTTAAAGTATTATTTACATCCAAAGAATGTAGTCTAGCATATGCTGAGCTCTTGGAAGAATCTCTTCTTCGTTCTCGAGATCCAGCACTGTAAGGCAAAGGAGGCAAAACTCTGTCCAAATCAGAAGTTCTATTCCCAGTGTTATATAATCCTGAATCTGAAGTAGAGTTACTTCTATAAGAAGGCATACCTGCAAGACTCCTATTATCCAATGAACATATGGATCTTCGGGATGGAGGATGATGATCTATTCTTGAAGGATGAGCTCGATTATAATCTACAGAATGTGATCCTTGAATATCCTTATTCCTTCTGTCGTCGTTCCTAGAAAGGGAAAGTGTTCTAACTAATCTTCGAGAAGAAAGGTGTTGAGGGATACTACTTTGAGAAGTTAAAGAACCCAGCGATGATTTTCTACTGGGTGCATGGTAATTCATTGACCAATCATTATCTGACAATGTAGTTTCTCTATTTACAGCTGATGGATTTCCGAGATTCTGACTAGATGAATGCCAATTGCGTTGCATTCGTCTGGTGAGACTTGGTGTATAGAAAGAACTTGGTGATTCAATTCCAGCATCATCACTTAGGCTACCACAGTCAAACCTTGAGGAACCTGTCCAAGCAAAACATATAAATTCACAAATAATTACAGCACTTTTAAAATATTACATTGAAAAGAGAAAGAAAGCTATTAAATTTTTTTAGAGCCCCAGGTTTGTCCTTTTGGACATTTATGGTGTTCTCTCCTGGCATTGGCATAATTGTAATCCACTTCTGAGATTGGGCGCCTGGAAGGTGAGGTTACCCCAAAGATATGATGGGTGATTATGATAGTGGTGCGCCAGGAGAGTCCTTAATCGTAAGCTTAATCTAAGATGAATATGATTGATGATGATTGCGACGGCCATATGATGTTCGGGGACCGTTTGGGCCTTGAAGTTTCCTGACATATGTCTTAAATGTGAGGAAAAACACCGATAAAAACCTCACCCAGGAAACTGTCTGACCAGGGATTGAACCCAGGCCTGCTGCGTGACAAGGCAGCACGCTACCTTGAGACCACAGTGGTGGCCTATTAAAATATTATGAATAGTTTTAAGAAGTCAGAAACGAATTATTAAAATTTGAAATTAATGAATAACATTTGACTGTTTAGGAAGTATTATTTATTTAAGCAGAATTTTAAAACTTCATCTCATTATTCTTCTTAGACTAAATGGGTTTTATGTATTACATTCTTGTAAGTTTACATTTTTTCTTTATTACAAAAAGAAATTCCAAGAAAACATCTTGAATGAAGATGGTGAAGATAAAGTTGTGTTTAATTGCATTTATTTGTGGAAATGGAAAGTTAGTTTATTTGAAAATACAACAGTCTCTAACTACTGAAGATGAGGCTAACATGTCTTGAAACATATGTCGAACAGAAACAACGATATGAGGTAAGAATAAAACAAACAAAACTTATTATTAAGTTAATTGTTGGGTTACTATATGAAGAAAGTAAGCCCAGAAATATATTTGCAGTTTAATCAAGTGATGAATTCTAAATGTAAAAAAGGCAAATATGAAAATATACAATCACATATAATTGTGTGATTTCAATTTTGAAATTTAATTTAATGTTTATATGAAAACATAAAGTTTCTTTGTGTAATAAAGACACATGATAAAATATTCTCATCTAATTAAAAAGAAATTAAGATAATAATTGTCTTTATTGAGGTTATTTCAGTCCAATTTATCTTCATATTTAAATGACTATTTATCTCATAGACAGATAAAATTGCCTCATCCTGTTGATAAAATTGCCTCTTCCTGTTTGTAATGAGAGATATCTCTGCAAATTAACTTCTTTGACAAGGATATTGATTCAACAATGTATAATCAATATGGTACAGAAAGAAATGCCAAAAGAAAACAACTTCAAAAATTACCAAAAAAAAAGTTCTGTTGCTCTAAAAAATGTATTAAATGTTGTATAATGAATCTGCATTATTGTTAATAGTTATTTCTCATACAATCATCATCTGTTACTGATTTTTCCCAAGCCCAAAGAGATTTAACAGTAAAGATATGCTATTTATAACTATACAGCCTGCTTAGAAATCATCTGGAAATAATATATAACCTTACATTTGGTAAATACTAAACATTATAATTATTTTTAACTTCTGATGTATTATTCGCTAAATATTAACTCCAAATCCAACGCGAGGTTGAGTTTTTTATTAAACAAAATCACAACCTCTTGTTAGATTACTATTTATAATTACTTCTGCAATTCAAGAATTTAAAATGACTAGATTTAAATAAAAAAATCATTCATTTATGAATATTTCTTGCATATCTACAGACAAGAGGATTAATTTGAACATTTTCTTTCTCAGAGCATCAAAATCTGAAGATTTGTGAGTTTGTATCTTATATGATACCAATATTTTGATCCCCAGTGGTCCTGATTTTTAGATATTTTCATCTTTTTCGAGAATGAACAATGCCTTAAAAGTAATGCATCCTACCATCCACAATCTCATGGGCATTCAAAACCTGTTAAAGGGGCATTTCTATGTTTTACCTCTGATCTTTTCTCGGTAACATGATATAATTAGTGTATTGAAGAGTGTTGTATCATAATATTGTTTGAGATTAAATTATGTAGGTAAGAAATAACACTATGAAGTTTATTTTAATTTTGTTGAGTTGTTTCTTGACACACCTCATACTTCTGAACTCCCTCGCAGATCTGGATTTCATCACTGTATTGTGACATTCTCAATGCTGTGAACGTGAACAGCACTGAGAATGTCACAAATACAGTGATGAAATCTGGATCTGCGAGGGAGTTAAGAAGTATGAGGTGAGTCAAGAAACAACTCAACAAAATTATTTTAACTAATTTGAGTTGTATTTTGATTCACCTCATATTTCTTGATTTTTTATGCAACTCAGTTGTGATTGTAGTGTTGCATCGAAGATGTCACAAAGGCAGTGACGAAACTTAAGGGTCGAATGTTTGAACGCATTAGACAGTAAAAGGCGTTCTCTGCTGATAAAGTTTTATTCAAACACATTTTTCTTACTCAGAAATCGATTCACACAGTAATAATTGTAAAGCTACCTGACAAGGTACCTTAAGATCGTAGCTCAAGATATAAACTTATGTGAAAATCCCGAAGGGAACCGATGTACTTTGAAACTTATCCAAGATGTCGGACCTTGAAGACTTTGATCATGTTTTCGGTATACGCGGAGAAGAGAAATTTGATAGAGTCTACCAAAGAATTCAACTGGAAGAATAGGAGAATCGGCGTAATATTGCGCGTCGCAGACGTGTTTGTATACGGTATTATTTGCGGGATGCAAGCATAAATGCATTCCTCTATAGCAGACGAAAATAACGGAAGTGGTTTTATCGCTGAGAATTCTGGGTAATTCGTTGCCAATATTACGAAAACGTCAACATTCATGCATGACCGGTTAAGGCGGCCGTTAATTCGATCTCAGCTCACCAGTGATTGGAAGTAATTTGAGTAGAGAGTAATGTATTTGCATACGACCCTAAGTCTGCATAAAAATCAAGAAATATGAGGTGAGTCAAAATACAACAAAAAATTAATTATTTGAGATATCTGAGAGTAGTATGTTGAATTGCATTTTTCAGGTATGCAGTAACAATGCACATTTACGTCTTTTTTTTTGGACATATACTAAAAGTATAGAAAAATTCTGATGTCTGGAGAAATATGGTCTAATGCAGGACTTCATTCAAAACAATTAAACAACTATTTCTTCACATTTGAAGAGAAAAATTTAAGCCCAAGCTTGGATTTGAGCCCAAGGCCTCTGTTTTTATACCAATTCTCTGCCACTGAAATAATTAGGCATCTCAATTTAAATATTTAAATTAATGTTGGGAAGTAAACCTTATGAGGTTATATCATTAATAGTGAGTGGAGAACATATTTTTAATGACTCACCTCATATAATTTCAAATTTCTTTGATACTGGTGGTTTCAGACAATATCTTGTCCCTCTTCAGTCATGACTTCCACTGTTGCACTCAATTTAAATTGAAATGTTTTTATAAGAGAACCTTTAGTGCTCAGGGATTATGGCAGAGTTCTGGTGTATAAAATCAGAGAACTAGGGTTCAAATCCCAGTTTAGGCATTTTTTTAAACATAACATCAAAACAATATATTTTTCTCTTCAAATATAATTTGTTCTTCAGTAAGAAATGATAAATTTAAAATAAAAACATCAGAAACTATTATAAGAAATATCACTATGAGGTTTAATTTAAAGTTTAAAATGAAATTATTTTTACCTCACCTCATATCCTATCTTCTAATTAGATTGGTTTCAAAACCTAGGTGGTTTCATCATCAGTAATTTCATATTAAGTTATGTAGGTAGGAAATAACACTATGAGGTTTATTTTAATTTTTTTTAGTTGTTTCTTGACTCACCTTATACTTCTTAACTCCTTCGCAGATCTAGATTTCGTCACTGACCATTGGACGTTAGTTGTGAACGTGAACAGCATTGAGAATGTCACAAATACAGTGACGAAATCTAGATCTGCGAGGGAGTTAAGAAGTATGAGGTGAGTCAAGAAACAACTCAACAAAATTAAAAGTAATTTCATAACTTATGTTCTGTTGTTCTATTGATGATGGAACTGCCTAGGTTTTGAAACTGGTCTAACTAGAAGATGGGATATGAGGTGAGGTAAAAAGAATTTTATTTCAAACTTTAAATTTTAAACATCAAAAACTATTTCTTCTTATTGTGGTCATATGGCTGTCCTAGTCAGATATCACACCAAGTTCAGCTTTTATTTTTGCGTACATAATGATGAATTTGCATATATTCTATAGTAATATATTTTAATAGATACAATAGTATGTTAGAATAGAAACATTTATTCACTGCAAATTTGTATGTTAGAATACTTACAACATAAAACTGCTAAAATTACAGAAATAAAAATAACACAACTATCACAGGCAAAAATAAAGTCAAAGGTAAGAATACTACTTATAGAAGATGATCTAGAAGAACTTTTTAGTTGTACATACACTATTAGAGGTATTTATATTTTCATTCCTTGGAGTCAGCAGTGGCTAGAAAGTGTAATAATAGTAGTAGCAATAGTAGTGATGGTGTTGGAAGAATCTACTAATAGGTGGCTGTAGTGGTAGCTTTCTGTTGGGGTTGGAGCAGGGTGGTAGTGGTGGAGGTTCCAGCACCCCCTACCCATCCTCTGCCTCGCCCCAATCCTCCCCTGGGGACATGCACGGTCACACGCACTCTGGCTGCAAACAAGCCACAAACACAAACACAATGCAAAGGTGAACGAAAACAATTTTATCACGGAGTTAGTAAGTACACCAGAGGGAACACTGACATCTTTCACTTCTAATCCATTTTAAGAGAAAGAATTATTAATTTCATGTCAATAATTGTTATGACATTGTTGTTTTGTAATTTCACACTTTCTGATTAAGAAACTCTGAGTCTGATCAGAAATTGGATGGGTAGAGATAAATTAATAATGTGGAGAAATATAAGTGTTTCTATTGTAATTGTAGAATGCAGGCTTTAACGACCGGTAGTCATGGTATTAGAAGGCCATGGTCCATAATTGGTGTTTCTCCCTCAGCTACAGAGGGCATCTTCAGTGGCGAGTTCTTGTAGTTGTGTTCCCTGGTGAAAAGCTCGGCTATGTGTAAGTGGCAGACTGCTGGAACCCGGTATTTATACTTGTGCTGATCCCCAAATGGCTGGATTAAGACGAAGCTGTTTGGATAGTCGTAGATTCCAGATTCTAGATTGACAACTATCCAATCAGCTTCCACTTCATCCAGCCATTTGCGGACCAGCATAAGTATAAATACTGGGTTCCAGCAGTATGTCATTCATACACAGCTGAGCTTCTGACCAGGAACACAACCAAAAGAACTTGCCATGAAGATGCCCTCTGTAGCCGAGGGAGAAAGGTCTGTGAGAAACAGCAGTTATGGACCATGGCCTCATAACCCACAATCTTCTAATATCATGTTTCTATTATAGTTTGGATTCCACATAAAATTATGAAGTTGTTAACAACAGCTGAAAATTTGCTGAAGTAGTATCTCCTCTTCTCTAAAGAATTAGCTAATAACCTCCCCCCCCCACACAACTACCAAGAAACAGCTCATAAAGCAATGTTAAGATGTTTAAGATTAGATGCTGGGCCTAATAAAGGAGGGAAAAAAAAACTACATTCTTGATTATTTTTATTATTATTTTTCTCCTCTTTTTGTACCAAGGATTAATTCTTATTACTTTAAAAGTAGTCCTAAAATTGTCTATTCTCTTTATCTCATTTGACACTTTGCTGTTCAGAGTTGCCTTCAAGCAAGTTATGTTGCCATTGCATCCTGACTAAGGTCGTAATTTAAACCCCATGCATTCAAGCCGGGAAGGGACAAAAGTAATTTCTAACACTTTCCATTTAGATACATGAAACAATAATGTGAATGCAGTAGCTTTTCTGCCTGCAATGTGAGTTAATATTATTTTATTTAACAATCATCTTTTAAAACTCGGGTTATTAGCTTTATAATTCAAATATGGGCGTCAAAGAGCCAAGAAATTTAGCTCAGAGAATTTTTTATGTTATATTTAACTTTCTTTTTTTATTAATTAAATAAGAATAAAACTTAGTTTTATTTGATTTTCATATTTATTAAGATATAATTCAGTAACAGCTGTTTCGGTACACTGTACCTTCTTCAGACATGTTAACAAATTATGAATTGTGTTATTATAGTACATATCAACTGATCTAAGCAACAATACAACAATAATTTATTTAATTTTTTTAATTTAACAAAGGCGATTCATTCAAATCAAGTTGAGAATTTAACAGTTTGTTACTACTTTTCAATTTATTTATTTCTACAGCCTTCAAAAGATCCAACTTCTTACCCTTATCACAAACATGTAAAATTTCAAAATTTGGATCGAAACAATGATTAAATTGGAATAGGTGGTTAGCATATTTTGAATATTATAAATTTCTGTTGTATGCTCTCATGTGTTCCTTTATCCGAGAGATAAAAGGTCTACCAGTTTGTCCTATATAGACATTGTCACATGTGCCACACTTCAATTTATATACACCTGATAATTTTTCTTTTTTTATTTTGGTTTTATTGTTTTTTATTATATTTTGTAAAGTTTTATTAGTTTTAAATGCCACATTAATGTTCAACTTTTTAAAGTGTTTTCATTTTTTTTACTTTTTTATAAATTATAAAATATAAATTCAATTAGAAACAGGCTTTTCAGAGGAAAGTCCTAGAATAAGATAATTTAAGAGGTCATATTCACGTCTAGATGTTCCATTCTCACAGCTAGAAATGACAAAAAATTCTAGCTAAGGAAAGAAGGTTGCTTTGTATTTTATATGTAAGTTTATATGAAGGAGATACATCTAATTACATGTGATCTGATTTACAAAAAATCTCTTATGAGTCTGTGGGCTTGACATACACTGCTGGCTAATATTAATATCTTATACATTTTAGTAACTAAAGCATAACAACTACTACAGTTAATAGTTATTCTTACTATAAAATACTATATTAATAGGAAAAAATGTTAAATACAGGGCAAAAATTAAAAAATCACAAATCAATAAAAACTTAAAAATGCAGAATAGTATGTGTTTTTTCACAGTCAAACAGTTAAATAAGATGCAGTTATATCTACTTGTAATTATTTTTCTCAGAATCGTATAAACACAATTTTTAACATATCAATCAAATTTATTTATGTCTCGTATTTAAATTAATATTGGGAAGTAAACATTATGAGGTATGTTTTTATTATTAATTTAACATTTCTCAATGAAAGATAAATTAAATTTGAAGAGAAAAATTTTCGCCTAGACCGGGACTCGAACCCGGGACCCTTGGCTTTCCGGGCCAAGTGCTCTACCAACTAAGCTACCGAGGCGAGTTACGATCTAGACGCAAATTTTTCTCTTATATACGTTGTAATTCCCTATCGCCAAATGCTTTTGAAACCATTGTTTCTATCTTTGCCAAGGGTCCCGGGTTCGAGTCCCGGTCTAGGCGAAAATTTTTCTCTTCAAATTTAATTTATCTTTCATTGAGAAATGTTAAATTAATAATAAAAACATCATTAGAGGCCTTACTGGCTTTTAAAGTAATGTTAAATTTCCAATAAATGTCTTCTTAACTAAGAAGCCGCCATTTGCAAAGATAGAAACAATGGTTTCAAAAGCATTTGGCGATAGGGAATTACAACGTATATAAGAGAAAAATTTGCGTCTAGATCGTAACTCGCCTCGGTAGCTCAGTTGGTAGAGCACTTGGCCCGGAAAGCCAAGGGTCCCGGGTTCGAGTCCCGTCTAGGCGAAAATTTTTCTCTTCAAATTTAATTTATCTTTCATTGAGAAATGTTAAATTAATAATAAAAACATCATTAGAGGCCTTACTGGCTTTTAAAGTAATGTTAAATTTCCAATAAATGTCTTCTTAACTAAGAAGCCGCCATTTGCAAAGATAGAAACAATGGTTTCAAAAGCATTTGGCGATAGGGAATTACAACGTATATAAGAGAAAAATTTGCGTCTAGATCGTAACTCGCCTCGGTAGCTCAGTTGGTAGAGCACTTGGCCCGGAAAGCCAAGGGTCCCGGGTTCGAGTCCCGATCTAGGCGAAAAAATTTTTCTCTTCAAATTTAATTTATCTTTCATTGAGAAATGTTAAATTAATAATAAAAACATCATTAGAGGCCTTACTGGCTTTTAAAGTAATGTTAAATTTCCAATAAATGTCTTCTTAACTAAGAAGCCGCCATTTGCAAAGATAGAAACAATGGTTTCAAAAGCATTTGGCGATAGGGAATTACAACGTATATAAGAGAAAAATTTGCGTCTAGATCGTAACTCGCCTCGGTAGCTCAGTTGGTAGAGCACTTGGCCCGGAAAGCCAAGGGTCCCGGGTTCGAGTCCCGGTCTAGGCGAAAATTTTTCTCTTCAAATTTAATTTATCTTTCATTGAGAAATGTTAAATTAATAATAAAAACATCATTATGAGGTATATCATTAATAGTGAGTGGACAACATATTTTTATCGACTCACCTCATATAATTTCAAATTTGTTTGATACAGGCGGTTTCAGACAATATCTTGTCCCTCTTCAGTCATGAGTGGAAGCCATGACTGAAGAGGGACAAGATATTGTCTGAAACCGCCAGTATCAAAGAAATTTGAAATTATATGAGGTGAGTCGTTAAAAACATGTTCTCCACTCACTATTAATTTATTTATGTCTGCCCATTCACTCATATTCCCAGAACCTGCTATATATGTATTGGAGAATGAAATTGCACAATACAAACAGGCCCTAATTGAATATTAAAATAAAATCTACAGCTTGGACGTCCAGTAATATAAGTCATAACTAAAACAAAAATAAAAATTGTGAGAGTTTGGAAGAAAAACAAAATTTAAATTTTTTACTGCCCCTTCTTTATATACAAAAACAAGTATGAGTATGTCTGTCCTTTATGGACTAAAAAAACTGCTTGACTGATTTGAATGGGGATTTCATCATCATTTAGATCATTTTTATGGGACAATTAACATATACAACTTATTACCATATGTACTATAGGGCCGGAGCTAAAAAGGAGATGCATTAATGCACAAGAAAAGTCATTTTTTGGACACTTTAAATGGCTTACGCTGCCTAAACCATAACTAATATACCAAATTAATATACACAGAATTGAATATCTCTAAAAATTCTATAAAAAGTCCTGTACAGCATATGTCTATCTTTTACGGATAACTCACAATAACCATTTTTATCTTTCAGCTCATTGATGTCAAGAAGATCAGGATAAGTAGATTCCTGGGCAATGCCAGGTAATCAGCATGGGGTATCTAAAAATAATTACAATATAAATGTCAATTAATTTTCCTTTTACTTATTCAAATAAACATAAAAACATGTTTCATTTATTTAGGCGTAGCAACAGACGCTGGGTATCTTATAAAAACATGAAGATGGCTATTTCACACTATATAACCTTCAGGAACAGAAATTGCATATCATTTGCAAGAATTTCATTGGATGCATTTTAATTTTTGTTAACTAACTAACTAAATAATTTTTATCTACCAGAAATGTAACATTGCACTAGGTAATGAAATACAATTACTCTGTTTCAAAGAGATGAATTGAGGTTATATTATCAAAAAAGTAAAAAAAAATCTTATTTTCCCCAAATATGAGTGACTATTCATAAGGGATAACCAAATTTAAATATAGATCACTTATTCTTCATAAATTATATATTTTATCCGACTAAAAGAATTCTGGATGTTACAATGAGACCAGAACAGGCCCCTAGGCATAAAAATCTTGATTGTTTGATAATGGTATGTAAACATATGCTAATATAAAAGAAATGAAAGTAAAGAAATAAACATATTATCCATTTTCTTAATTGAGGAATTGAATGGAATATGGGTACAAAAATATGTTTTGAGATATTAGCAATTGATATATAACTAAATGCATAACACTGTTGTTTATTTTAATTGATACAATCAGCTGCTGAACCTGCTGTAAGCGAGATATCAAACAAAATTTTTCAGGCTGACCAACTACAAAATGGCAAGTCCAAAAATGTATTGAATGGAAAAAGGGCAAAACACGAGTTATGCCCACATTCCATTCAACTCCTCAATTATTTTATTTTTTGTCTAATGCCACCAGGTTGTCTTTTATGACATTTCTGGCATTCTCCGCTGGCATTGGCGGAATTGTAATCCATTTCTTAGGCTGGGACACCTGGAAGGCGGAGTTATGTTACCCCGATGATATGATGGGTGATAAATGATAATGAAGCGCCAGGAGAGTTCTTAACCTAAACTTAACCTAAATTCCAGATCATGGACAACCACAGGAATAATTTCCTTTTAAGAAAAAATTCCAATGGTCCGATTGGGAATCAAACCCAAGACCTCATGAACAGTGGTCAGTAATGCTGACCTCTAGCCCATGAAGCTGGTCACTCCTCAATTATAGAAGTTACATTTTTGCCTCACCTTTAAGTAACATTAGAATTTTAATATTCCAATGTGTTTTGTAGTTAGCCATAAAATTTAGCAAAAAATATTTCAGTCTCAAAATTTATCATATCCCTTTGTTTTGGTACATTTTTTACATATCTTCATATATGCTGCATAGACGGGAGAAAAATCCTTTACACAATTTTATTATTTTCAAACTGATGACTTAGTGCAGTAGTTTTTTGTGCAACAATAATTTTTTCACAGTGCTGACATCAGAGTATGAGCTTACTTTTACATGAGTGAGATTAGAAGAATTATTACAGGAAACATAACTATGAGGTTTAATTAAAAATTTAAAATAAAATTCTTTACACCTCACCTCATAGCCTGTCTTCTTTTTAGACCAGTTTCATAACCTAAACAGTTACATCTTCAGTAGTTATATGACCATATGGAGTAAGAAGCAGTGCTCCTGGACAACAGAACATCGGTAGTGAAACTACTGAAGATGTAACTGTTTAGGTTACGAAACCAGTCTAAAAAGAAGACAGGATATGAGGTAAGACATCCATCCATCCATCCATAGTAATTCTGCCCGAAGGCAGCTTCTTCACTACAATCTTCTTCTTCTTCCTTCCAAGTATTAGGCCAAGGCCTGTTACGATCCTATATAAAATTTCCCTCTTTTTCCGGGAAATTCTCGTATAAGACTTGAAAGCATAATAATAGTCCCTTCGATTGGTTGCTGGCCAAAGGAAGACAAGACCAGTGATGGAGCTGCCATCTTATAGCCTCTGGTCAGGCTTTCTTCACTACAATCATAGAATTTAATGCTATGCTTGCAGCTTTACTAGGGAATTGTAGGTGTGGTAGCTTCCCGTTGCTTTCCACACCGGTGAAGGATGATGATGATAATGATAAGGATGATGATGATGGCCATATGATTTCGAGGACCGTTTGGGCCTTAAAGTTTTCCTGACATTTGTCTTACAGGTGAGGAAAAACCCCGATAAAAACCTCACCCAGAAAAACTGCCCCGACCGGGGCCTGTTGCGTGACAAGGCAACATGCTACCTCGAGACCACAGCGGTGGGCAGGTAAGACATAATGGATCTTATTTTAAATAAGTTACATGGTATTTCAATGAAAATAAAGGAACATTTCATGGCATTTAATTTAGGAGCATCTGCATTGGTCATAAATGCTGGAGATAAGATGATTTCTTTTCTAAACTTTGTGACTCATTGTTGCAGTAGCTTTTGAATTTTGCGGGGGGGGGGCAAGTTGGGATCTTGCCTTGTATGGTAGAAAAGGATTTGTGAGCTGTCTACTCACAAATTGGAGGACTTGCACAGAGTGTTCCAAAAGTTATATGTCCATTTCTGGAGGGTTAGGTTCCCAAAATTTCCAATCTGCTAGAGTCTCAGCTGGGTGCCCCCTCATTTGTGGGCAATTGTTGAAGAAGGACCAGTCGGGTCCAGCAGAACAGTAAATCAATATCAAGAGTGAACACTGGAAACTGTTTTAAAATCATTAGGAAGTTACATTATGAGGTTTAATTTAATATTCGAGTTTGTATTCTTTAACATAATAAACATATGAGGTAAGAATGTTAAAGAATACAAACTCGAATACCGGAAACTGTATTAAGTGGAACCGTCAGCGAGTATAAAGGACTATGTGATAAATAATTGTGAAGTAAGAGACATTATCAGCAGGAAATTATTTTATAGCCAGTATAATGCAGCTTCATATGAAAATGTGTGTATAACTAACTCACTGGCACTATCGAACCCGTAGGTTCATGGCTGCATAAATATAAGCTCTCCATACATCCCTATCCTGAGCTAATGTTTTCCAATCATTCTCTGTATAATCTACCTCCCTCAAATTATAGTTAATGTTATTCTCCCACCTCTTCTTGATCTACCAACTGGGCATTTTATCTCTGGTTTTCCTACAAGAAACTTCCATGCACATCTTTCATTCCCCAATCGTGCAACATGTCCTGACCAATGCAGTCTATGAGACTTAACTGTTTTTATTACATCTGGCTTCCTATAAAGACCATGAAGTTAAGTGTGTATATTTATATTAACTTAATTTTTATTTATATAAATTTAATTTTCCATACTCCATAATTTAAAATAATTCTGAATTCTGAATGGATCTGAGGGTTTATCAGTCCACCATCAGAGGGAAGAAGAAGTAGTTCTTCTGATCAACATAACATCAGTCAACGAGAAATTACTAAAGATGAAGCTGCCAAGGCTTTGAAACCGCAATATAGTTAGAAGACTGGATATGAGGTGAGGTATGAACCATTTTAATTTAATCTTAAACCCCTTAGTGATTTTTTCCTATATAAAGTTCAAAATTAAGAAATAATTTTAATAATCAAAAAACACAACTTAAGATTTGCAGATATAGAAGTCATTATATTATTTTTGGTCTGGACATCTTACCTCAATATTAATGTTGATTTGTTCTTGGACATGTTTCAAAACAATTCTGTTTTATCGTCAGACTTTCAGTCTGGGAAAGCTGACGATAAAACAGAATTGTTTTGAAACATGTCCAAGAACAAATCAACATTAATATTGAGGTAAGATGTCCAGACCAAAAATAATATAATTAAAATAACCTCAAAATATAACTTCCTAAAATTAAATATAGAAGTCATTCTCACACTTGTGTACTTTAACAAACAAACAAATTAGTCCTCACCTGTTGTAGATATCGTGCTCATAGGTCTGAGAAAAAAAATCACACTTCACAAGTTATTGATAAAATCAATATGGTACATAACAAATATGCATATACAATTAAGCACAAAACTGTTAACGTAATAAAAAATTTAACTATAAAGGCTTCTTATATATTTAGGTAGAATTTTTTATCACTCACCTCATATTGTTTTCTTATTTGACTATAAACTAGTTTCGGAACATAGTTTCTGTTCCATCCTTAGTATCGTCACGACCATTGTTCTGTCGTCTTGAAGAGCCGTCCTTCGCTCCTTCCATTGGCAGACTGAAAAAACCTCGAAACCAGGTCATTCAAAGTTGAACTTTGAAATTCCTGGGGAGAATGACCTGGTTTTGAGATTTTTTCAGTTTGCCAATGGAAGGAGCGAAGGACGTCTCTTCAAGACAGAACGATGGTCGTGACGATACTGAAGATGGAACAGAAACTGTGTTCCGAAACTAGTTTATGGTCAAATAAGAAGAACAATATGAGGTGAGTGCTAAAAAATTCTACCTAAATGAATATACCTCATAGAGCAAATTCCTAAAATAAGTGCTTCTTATATAACCTAAATTCATGTTACAACAAACAAAAATTCTACTTGGAAATAAATAACAAAAAGCAAAGCATGTTAGATGGCATCGCACAAATTTGTATAAGTACGATATTACAGAATATAGCAAGTTAATTCTTTACCTACAGTATTTTTAAAATTCTGTAACTTATGTCTTTCAATTTTACATATTAAATTTATCACTTCACACCGAAAGATAAATTTTATTTTAAGAAAAAATATTAATTTTTAATGTTGGAAAGTAAACATTATGAGGTTATATCATTAATAGTGAGTGGAGAACATATTTTTAACGACTCACCTCATACATTTTCAAATTTCTTTGATACCGACGGTTTCAGACAATATCTTGTCCCACTTCAGTCATGACTTCCATTGATGAAATTCTCTGGTTGTTGATTTCTCTATGGACATAACCTCTTGTGCTACCATCTTTGGTAGGGATTAAATTGATCTATGAACTTTGATATTCCGGTGGATAAAAATTTAATTTCAAAATTTATAATCCCAACCAAAGATGGCAGCACAAGAGGTGATGTCCATAGAGATATCAACAACCAGAGAATTTCATCAGTGGAAATCATGACTGAAGAGGGACAAGATATTGTCTGAAACCGTCGGTATCAAAGAAATTTGAAAATACATGATGTGAGTCGTTAAAAATATGTTCTCCACTCACTATTAGAAAAATATATGCCTGAATTGAGATTTGAACCCATCAGGTGTATTTTTTTTTTCTTTAAATAAAATTTGTCTTTCGGTGAGAAGTAATAATTTAATATGTAAGATCGAAAATAAGCTTCTCTGATTATAAATGTGGTGTTATACCCAATAGTCTTCTTGTTAAAGCTGCTGATGGGGTGTAGAACAAAAAGTTCATAGCTTCGGCACGGGGAATTCATATAAAGGAGAGAATTAATATGCATTTGAATCAGAACCCTGGTAGCTCAGTGGTCAGAGCACTGGCGTACAGAACCAGATATATCAGCTTCAAATCCCAATTCAAGTATATATTTTTTTCTCTTCAAATAAAAAAAACTGATTGTTTTGTTTTTAGATTGCATAAAAATATCTTTGAAACAGAGTTGTTCTGGATTTTTTCCCCAAAGGCACAATAATCTTAGAAAGATCTTGACCTACCAACAGGCTACTGGCCTTACATCCACATGTGTTAATCACAGAAGCAGACTATCATCCTGGCAGTAAAGGGATGTCATGTCTGGTCTGGTCTATCAGTCATTATAGCTGGTTAATAAAAGCTACCCAAATTCCTCAAAATACTGGGTGACTACCAATCTCTTACTAGCTAAAATTCCATGAGGAAACTACTTCTCCTATGTGGACTTGAACGAAGGGCTCTGCATCAAGGCCAGATACCTTACAAGGGAATTGCCAACCAGTGCATGCCAAAACCCAAAACCGACCTTAAAATTTCTGCCAGAGAAGCGTTCTGATGTACCAAGGCTGTGTCCAAAATATTATCTGCCATTTTTAACTAAAAAACACATAAATCAAAGCCAGAATCCAGCAATGGCAAACTGTACATAGCAGATGGAATCCCTGCATCACTTAAGGGTCATATCTATAAACACATTAGACCGTAAAAGTCGTTCTCTGCTGAGAAAGTTGCATCCAAAGATGTTTTTGCGTACTCAAAAGTCTGTTCATGCGATAATAATTGTCGAAATTCCTAAGCTACCTGGCAGGTGACTATGCAGAGAATGAATCGTGAGCAACCCGATGGGAACCGATATACTTTGAAACCTTGCTGATTACCTTGCTGCTTTATGCAAGATGTCGGACCTTGAAGACTTCGATCATGTTTTTGGTATATGCGGAGAAGAGGAATTTTTGATATGTCTACCAAAGAATTCAACTCGGAGAACAGTAGAATCAGGCCAATTAAAGTAGCGCGATCCATCCATTTCCAGACGTCGTCCTATACGGTATTCTTTGCAGGACGCAAGCATAAATGCATTCCTCTAGCAGACTAAAATAACGTAAGTGGTTTTATCGCTGAGAATTCCTGGTAATTTCTTGCCAATATTACGAATATTCAGAAAAAACTACGTCATGCCATGCAGCTAGTCAGGGCGACTCACTAATTTGAACCTTTGCACGTGCTCCACAGGGAAAACTCAGCTCTCACAGATACACATCGTATTTGCATGCGGCCCCTTACAGTGATAGACGGAAGTGAGACAGGTGGGGATTATCGCAATACAATCCCACTCGCAGCAGAAATGTATTAGCTTTCTCTGTAGTTTAAATGAGAGATTTGGCGCTTGGATTTTAGTGACTTGCAGTTAAAATGGCAGATTTTTTTTTTGGACACGGTCTTGGTACATCACAACCCTTCTCTGGAAGAAATTTCAAAATAGGTTTCAGCTTGCAATGATTGACAGTTCGCTTGTTAGATCACTTGGCCACTTCTGGATTAAAGTGGGTGATGGTGTGGAAAATTTACCACATTTGCGATCAAAATATGTTAAGCTTTTTTTTGTTTTTGTTTGTACGAACAACTAAGCCTGAATTCTAAATGATGTTATTTGTTGGCACATTTCTTCAGAGGCCTATGATGCTTCTAAGTGCCCTAAAGTGCTGATTAGAGCCTTTATGCTTACATATTGTATTTGAAACTGAATGCAAAACCATTCTTCTTCTTCTTCTTCCCAAGTATTAGGCCAAGGCCTGTTACGATCCTATAGAAAATTTTCCCTCCAGAGTTTCATAGGACGGCCAACAGTGATTCTATCGGTCCTCTTGTATAGAAACAAAATAATTATAACTCTTTGGGGTCCGATTTGACATCATTCTTTCAAATATCATTTCAAACTTTACACCTTTAAACTTGTTTTTTTCCAACACTTTTTATTTTCCCTGGCATTGTTTAGATAATTCAAAATTGAATGGAATTCACAAATTTTGTACTACAAGGTACGTTCAAGTGAATTTTTAACTCCATGTCCTAGAAAACAATGAGTAACAAAGTAGAATGCATGGGGTTCATTATATGAAGTAGTATTTAGGTGAAACTACAAATGCATGCAATTATTAATATTTTTTTTGGTATTCCACACCATGAGGTACATTTTTTTTTCTTCCTTTGTATTCACATTATAAGAATTCTAATGAATGGTATTTCTCTAAATATTTTAGGGTTCTTGTAAAAAAAATCAGACTTTTACTAAAAAAATTGTGGAACCCATTTAATTATAATATATGCAAATTTTTTTGAATATAATATTTAATAACTCATAAAATAAATGTCTCACAAGAATGAAACTTAAAAACATCATTATGTATCATGCAGTGAATGTTTGTACAAAAACTCAAGTCTCTAAGCTCAAAAAATGTAGAAAATAGAAATTTCACCCATCGCCCCCATCAAGTTACCCAAAATATTAACTGAAGTGGCGTCGTTACTTAAATACATCCTGAAAAATCAACTAGCTCTTCTGATTTCCATCAAGTATTCCTCTTAAACCTAAGTATTACAGATTTAAATATGTTATAAAGTACCGTACACTAGAACTTCAATCAAAGTGAATTGTGTTGATACATTTAGGGGCTAACATTGTGAGGTTTTATATAATAATAATTAAATTAATGAGATTTTACATCTCACCTCATATTTCTGTTATTTCTCAGGACCAGTTTAGAAAGGGATAGTCCTTTCAGAATCAGTCCTAACAAGGGAACTGTCAACAATTGCATGCCAAAACCTACCTTCAAATTTCTTCCAGTGAAGCGTTGTGATGTACCAAGATTATGTCCAAAAAATGATCTGCCTTTTTAACTGCAAGGCACAGAAATTGAAGCCAGAATCCAGCAATGGCAACACACTGTGCGAAGCTGATGGACTCCCTGCATGAGTAAAACTTGTGTGCAGTGAGTTAGGACATGGCACAGCCGGGGCAGGTTGTGAGGATTATCCAATCCACCAATAAAGGAGTAATAATACTTCCCCGAGTTTAAATTAGAGATTTGGTAAAGGATTTTAGAGTCTTGCAGTTAAAAGTAGCAGATATTTTTTTTTGGATACGCCCTTGGTACATCATAACTTTTCTATGGGATAAATTCCAAGATAGTTTTCGATATTCAATGGTTGACAATTTGCTTGTAAATCTAACTAAGTAAGTAACTAACTTTTTTTTTAAATACAATATGAAGTAGCATTAAGAAGTTTGTTTAATTACACTGGTCAACATGATTTTTGTCTCATGAGTACCAATAGTTGTACTTAATGCAGTTTTTTTATTGTGTTTTCAAATATGTATTCGGAATTTCTCCATCACCCACAGTTTTTTTATTTAAATTTCAATTAATGGATTTAAATAATTCTTTTTTTTAATAAACGTTTTTTCGTTCATTTGTTCATTGTAAAATAAAACCAAATGAGCTAACTCAAATGGTTCCAGCAATGGAAAAGCGATATCAAGGCAAATGGAATCTTAATATGCTGGCCGATTATTGTTGGACCATCAAGAGGGATGCTCCACAGGCGAAATATAGCATAAAATCATAATTTCTTATTCCGAATGTTCAAATATTGTGTAGTTACGAATGTAGAGAATATTAAAATGTTTGAAATTATAAATTCCTGTCTCTCGGAAACCTTGCATGATGGAGAAAAACCGATATCATATTTGAATTCAGGAGAAAAAATACTAGCAGAATAACACATTTTTCTTTCTGAGACAAAAAAAAAGTTACTTTTTTTGTTGCTCAGAGTAATTAAGACTTTTGTCTGTACATTCTTACCTCTTATGGTTGTTTTTGTCGAACATATGTTTCAAGGCTTCTGAGCCCCATCGTTAGCGGTTACATAAGAGGCAAGAATGTACAGACAAAACGTCTTATTTAAGTAAGTACCTAACTAGCTAAAGGCCACTTGGCCATAAAGTCTCCTTTGTTTTATGATGGCAGTTTACAAGTGGCTCGTCAATGTCACTTCCATGCAGCTGAGGATGTGCTGAGATGTAATAGCACTTTCCATTCTTTATACTAATAATTTTTTTAGTAAAAATGCAATAAATCTGAATCTATTTTTCCACTTGAATGAAAGGTAAATACTTTAATGAAATGAATAACAAAATGTGTGTACAATGCTCCCTCTTTTGTAAACAAACTCCGTATGTCTTAGCTTAAAGGTAAAGGAGAGCAGAGAATTGTTTATGAAAATTTAAAATAAAACTGTTTGCTGCTTATGCTGACTCTGCTCGTTCAGCCATTCCTTGCAGAGAGGGATGCCAGATTAACAAAAAGTGCCAGATTTTTTAGAGTGTCAGAAAACTTTTTCTCATAACCTTCCATTTTCCCAATTCAGAGTCCATTTGACTTACGTACTGTCGAATAACATTTTCTTTCTTTTTGATGTCGTAAATAGTTGTTCGTTCAACATTATACTCGGTAGGAATCACTTTCTGTGAAGAACCTCTGTTCAACTTATCTAAAATTTCCAGTTTTTGTTTAAGATCTAGGGTAACATGTTTTCTTTTTGAGGCCATGATACTGATCTGTAACGGAAGTAACAATATTGATTCACAGGTATAAATTTAAAATAAAATAGTTTGCATATTGTTGACTAAATTTAAAATAATAAAAATTGTTTGCCGCTTATGCCGTTTGTGGGCTGGATTACTGAGATGCCGATCTACTGAAGGCCAAATTCGTGAGTGTAGTGTATTTTAAATAACAATTAACAATAAAGTTTTCCTATTATAGAAGCATGCGGGATATATTCTGAACTTACTTTGCTATAATAGGCAATGACAATAGTTACAATGGTTTAAGACACTTTTTCCTTTCGTAAATTAATGAGTAATTTTTTACATCTTACCTCATATTTCATGTTTCTTTAAACATGGGAACTAGTTTTCAAGAGAAACATTTCTCTCATTTTCAACCGACATTATGACTAATATATGAGTCATATTTGCTCAGGTAGCTCAGGTGGTAGAGCACTTGGTCTAGAGAAACCAAGGGTCCCGGGTTTCAAGTCCTGGTCTGAGCGTATAATTTTTCTCTTCAAATATGATTTATCCATCATTGAGATGTATGAAATCAATAATAAAAAGATCGAAAAAAGCCGTACTGGCATTTATAATGTAATGTATAATTCCCAAATATGTCTTCTTAATAAAGGAGCCGCCATTTGCAAAGATAGAAGCAAAGGCTTCATAGCATTTGGTGGGTGGGAATTACAACGTGTATAGAGAAAAATTTGTGTTTAGATCGATACTTGCTCAGGTAGCTCAGGTGGTAGAGCACTTGGTCTAGAGAAACCAAGGGTCCCGGGTTCAAGTCCAAGTCTGAGCATATAATTTTTTCTCTTCAAATATGAATAATAATCTTGTTTAAATTTAGAAAAAAATTAATTAAACATTAAAAATAACACCATACTTCATATTTTATCTTCTTTTTTAGACTGGTTTCGATATTCCATCACCAGTATTTAAAAAATATATGTTTATAAAACTCACCTCTTGGCAGGGTTCCCCCATCTCCCTCACTGTAGACACTGTCTACTTCTGAAGTGTCTCTACTGACACTTCTTCGCCATGGAGTCTGTCCTTCTCCATAAGATCGTCCATATTGTGAAGTCTCAGATACTCGCCTAAAGAGAATACAAGAAAAGTTGTTTTAATGTCATTTTTGTCATTAGTTTTGTCGCTTTCTGCAAAAACTCATTCCACATGCACAATCTAAAATAGAATAGTAAAGATGTTGGATAGGTGTACATTCAACAAGCTTTATGTCTAAATTAGACTTTTGAATTAATTAAAACTTGAATATTGTGGCTATCGTTAAGAGAAATACTATTGATATTCTACGGGGTGAATCATAAATATGGCTATACGTTTGATCACGTTGTGTGATGAAAATATTACCATTACAGGAAATATGAAATTACCGTTGGAAAGCAATTATTCAAATTACAATAATGGAATAAAACAAAACAGTGTAGAACTTACGTCATTAGTCAAAATGGCGTTGAATATGCAACAGCAAATTACAATTGCTGCATGGGCAATAATGTATGCTAATGATCGTGAGGCTGCAAGATGGGCAATACGTGACTTTAATGTAGCATTGCAGCTGTCGACTGTGGGGAAGTGGAGAAAACGACTGCTGGAAATGTGAAGGATACAGAAAATCAAACCTCCTGGAAGGCCTCGCAGAAACGAAGAGAATTGTGGAGGCATTCAACGCTAGCCCACAAAAATCAACCCGCCAAGCTGCACATGAGCAGTGATTTGTTTTGTTCTGTTCTATTGTTGTAATTTGAAGGATTCCCTTTCCAATCATAACATCATATTTCCTTTAATAATAATATTTTCATCACAAAATGCGATCAAACGTATAGCCACATTTCTGAATCACTCTGTACATTATTAAATGGGCATTCTTTTCAACTGGTGTCTTCCATCATACAAGGGAACTGTCAACTATTGAATGCCATACCTACCTTGAAATTTCTCCCAGATAAGATTGTGATGTATCAAGGCCATGTCCAAAAAATTATCTGCCTTTTAAAATGCTAAGTACAAAAATCGTAGCTAGAATCCAGCAATATCAGCCCTCTGTACAGAGCAGATGTACAGCCCTGCAGGAATTAAGCACAGAGTGGAGTGAGGCAGGACGTGGCATGGACGGTGGGTAGTGAGAGTTTTCCAGTCTGCCAATACAGGAGTTGTGTGTTACTTCCCTATAGTTTAAATGAGATATCTGGTGCTAAATTTTAGTGTCTTGCAGTTAAAAAAGGCAAATAATGTTTTGGACGTGACTTTTGTACATCACGCTTTTCTGGAAGAAATTTCAAGGTAGGTCTCAGAAAGCAATAGTTGACAGTTCTCTTGTTAGAACATTCTGCCATCAGTAGATCTGATATTAAAAGGCTACACAGTCTCACATTAATTTCATAAACAAGAGGGAGATGACTTCTTTGGAATGTCATGTGTCGCAATACTTTCCTGCTCTTACTTATCAGAAACTTCTACTCATTTCGGTTCTGTCACAATGCAGTTCAATCAAAATACATAAAATATTATGCACTTCTTGACAAATACATTTTATATTGATCTTGTAGAAGATTTCCGGGCTCTTGGCCGTGGTCTTGAGGCTTGTAGTTCTCCGACATTTCGCCAGAGACTGCGTTCTCAAGGGTTGTCTTGAGAACCTGCCCTATTTATACATTTATCTGTGACGTGTTCCCTGCATGGTCCGTTACTTTGTAAATTGTATCTATCTTCTGTTTGGTTAGCATTAGCGTCTTCCATTGCACCAATGCTAACCAACCAGAAAGCAGATACAATTTACGAAGTAACGGACCGCGCAGAGAACACGTCGTGGATAAATGTATAAATAGGGCAGGCAGTCGACAAAATTGCCAGTCTCAAGACAACCCTTGAGGATGCCGGACGCAGTCTCTGGTGAAACGTCGGGGAACTACAAGCCTCAAGACCACGGCCGACAACCCAAATCTTCTACAAGATCATCATAATAACTCCGGCTGTAAAAGCCTAAGTCAATATGTTAGATTTTGTATTGTTTGGAATGGAGAGCTTGAGACTTCATGCAGTTGAATGTTGCCAACCTTTATGGCATAAAGAAATATGCTGTTATGTATTGGTAGGACTGTAATTCTATTGCAATTATCATTCTACTGTTAATATTCCCTTTTTAATTGTTCATAATATTCTTTAAATTGTAATGTATAATAAAAAAATTATTGTATCATGCATCATACAAAAGAAACTGGTAAGAATATGTAACATTGGCTTTTAACTAAGGAGGTTGCAAAGTGCAGAATAATGAATAGTATCTTATGAGTAGAGTCTGGATTTTTATGTAATAAAATATATGATTGTAATACAGATAGTACATATTATTCAACTGTTTGTGTGTGGAACCAAAACAAAAGAGAGTCATAAGTCTAACTTCTCATTATACTATTCAACTGTTTGTGTGTGGAACCAAAACAAAAGACAGTCATAAGTCTAACATTTCATTATACTGTGTTGCAATCTTACCTTTTAGTACATAAAAATCTGAACTCTACTTATGAGTGTGGGGAAAGCATTTTATATGAGGTTAAGGTGATAGAATAATAACTTCATAAATTAAATATACTCACATGTATCTTGTTTCTCTCCTGTGGGAAACTACATGTAAACTAACAACAAATATTCATCAGTAATGGCAATACTTTAATTTTTATGTCTTAATTTTACTTGAAATTCTAGACTGTTATCTATAAATTAAAGATTCTTGAGATAATTCTTAAGATATGTGGCGAAGTTCTCCACAGTAAGTCCAAATGATAAAGTTTATAAGATAGTAATATAATGTACGGTTAAAAACTATAAAATAGTTACCTTGTAGGTCTGTCCCCTTAACTCAAGTTGTTTTAAAACTCTGTAGGCCTTTTGGGACTAGTTCCATCATCAGCAGAATGCATTAGGTCCGTACTTTTTTACCCTTGTTGAAGCAAAAATTGTACAAAATTCTCACAACCAAGTCAGTGCTTCAACAAGGATCAATAAGTACGGACCTAATGCATTCTGCTGATGATGGGACTAGTCCCGAAAGGCCTACAGAGTTTTTAAAACAACTTAAGTTGAGGAGATGGACCTACAAGGTAACTATTTTATAGTTTTTAACCGTACATTATATTACTGTGAACTAACACCTCAACGGAAACTTACCATGAATTTTACTAGTATCGTTTATAAGATAGAACATGTATTTTCCAATTCAAATGTATTATCTAGAGAAGGGGTGTCCAAACTACGGCCTGCAGGCCACCACTTTCTATCTGGCCCCTGTAGCATTCTAATAAATTATGCTAAGGATAGGCCTATAATATTAATCTATCAGTAATGGAACTTGTGAAATATGTTATAATGAGTTAACAACAAAAGTAGCAAATCAACACATGGTTATAATAATAATAACCAATAAAATTATGTGGTCTTTAAAAAATAATGACAGAAGGTAGATTCCCAAGAAGAATACTAGAATGGATGCCACTTGGTAAAAGAAAAAGAAGACAGCAAAAATAATGTGCTTTGATGGTGTTTCAAGCAGTATGAGAGAAAAGGGATTGGATGATGGAGATTGGAATGACATACACGGAGAAGAATGACAGTATATTGATTGGGCGGGAGAAGATGATGTGAAACCTGATAAATAAATAAATAATAATAATTATATTATTTTTAGTCTGATCATCTTACCTCAATATTAATGTTGATTTGTTCTTGGACATGTTTCAAAACAATTCTGTTTTATCATCAGCTTTTCCATATTGGTTTGATTTATGTTGCATTATGTCGTGCAACCTGGATGTCGATGTCAGCTCCATCCTGTGGTTGGCCAAAAAACCTCCAAACAAGGTCACGCTCCATCGGTATTTCAAAATTCATAACTCTGTTTTTGTTCTTCTGAATATAAATTTTTCCCAAATAGCTCTCTTGTATTTTCTAACTGTTTTAATAATTTAGTGTCTGAATTTATATTATGTTTTTCAGACCAAACATGAGCAGCAACTGCAGATTTTTCTATTTCCCCATTTTTAATATTTCTTATGTGTTCTTTGGTTCTAATTTTTAGGTTTCTTTTTGTTTTTCCTATATATATCTTTTCACAATCCGTACATTCAATTTGATATATTCATGATTTTTTATTTTTATCAGTTTTTTTCATTTTTGTTGGTTTTTATTAGTTTATTTAAACTGTAGTTATTTTTCGGTGCTAATTTAATATTAAACTTCTCAAATATCTTTTGGAATTTATTGTGTACCCAAGGGTGATATGTCAATTTCCTATATTTTTTCATAGGTGGTTTTTCTTTTTTCAAGAGTACTTCTGTTTATCATTTTTTGTTTCTTATACCATTTTTTCATCAAACCCGTTTTGTCTTGCTACTTTAATTATGTGTTTTTTCTCCTGTTTGAAATCTTCTTCGTTTAAGGGGTAAGTTTACCAATCTATGAGTTAAACTATTAAAGGCTGCTAATTTATGTCCAATTGGATAGAACCCTGTCAATTTAATAAAATTTTCCATATGAGTTTTATGTTCAAGAACAAATCAACATTAATATTGAGGTAAGATGAAAAGACTAAAAATAATTTAATTAAAATAACCTCAAAATATCACTTCCTAAAGTAATACATTTTTAAAAAATTGTTTTCATACTTACTGTCATGTGGTACAGAAAGTAATGACTGGCCAATCCTTTAATATTTATTTTAATTTGAATAAACTACATTCAACAGCTGCACATATATTTGTATGTATTCTAGACTGTCTGCATGTTGTTAAAATTAATTTTATTTCTAAAATATAGAATCTTTAAGAATTTCCAGTCATTCCCGATTTGAAGATGATAAAGACTTTGGGAATCAACAATTTAAAATGTACATCAACTGCATGTAGAAATTTGATTTATGTAAAAAAAAAAGTTCACTGATTTGAAATTCATTATTATATGAACTGTAAATATCAAATTTAGAAATCAAATTTTGCATCTTCAAAATATCCTACTACAATCTGATTTACATAATTATAAGGATGACATCTGAACTACAATTCCAGAATAGGTATTTGTTGGATGAAAAATTTGTAAGTTTGAGGTTAGGATAAATATAAATTACTCAGATAAAAGAATAGGGTAAGAAGATATGGAACTGGACAGAAATCAAACTTCAAATGATTCAAAAGTATAAATATGAGCCTGATTTATTTGTATTCTTGAAGTATTAATGTGTTAATTTAACAATGGTAATGTATTATGTTTAAACAAAATCCTTACACAACAAAACAAATCAGGATAACATAAAAATATTAAATATTTTATTAATTAAATAAAAATAAAACTTACTTTTATTTGATTTTCATATTTATTAAGATATATTCAGTGACAGCTGTTTCAGTACACTGTACCTTCTTCAGACATGTTAACAAATTATGAATTGTGTTATTATAGTACATATCAACTGATCTAAGCAACAATACAACAATAATTTATTTAAATTTAACAAAGGCGATTTCATTTAAATCAAGTTGAGAATTTACTTTTCAATTTATTTATTTCTACAGCTTCCAAAAGGTCCAACTTCTTACCATTATCACAAAATTTCAAAATTTAGATCGAAACAATGATTAAATTGGAATATATTTTGAATATTCTAAATTTCTGTTATATGCTCTTATGTGTTCCTTTACCCGAGAGATAAAAGGACCTTTTGGAGGTTGTAGAAATAAAAAAAATTATAATAAGTAGAATTGCGCACAAATGTGCATTAAAATACTTTCTTGCTGTAAGCGTTTAAGCTTTTTGTCCTTTTTGTACACAGTTCTAAATGGTATATATACATCCGCACAGAGAACACACACAATATTCGTCCGCTTGGTGAAAACCTGGTTTTTTGCATATCTTGTGATGAAAGCCATGTATAGAGAATCGAGTAAGTACATGCCGCTGTGGTTGGTCAGGGTTCGCCCACGTTCGGTTTATCATTGCTTCTGTGGCGTAGAAGTCCGAATCAATCTCGCTTCTTTTCCTCACTCTTTCTGCTAGAAGCTCGTCATAATGAATTGTTGCCGGTAGCTGTAGTGATATCCTCAGCTCTTCTATTAGAAATGGTTCCCATGCCAGTTCATATACAAGTCGAGATGGAGTCTTTTTTGATACACCGAGAACTCTTTTTAAGAATGTGGCTTTTACTTTTTCAAGTTGCTGTAGATCGTTTTTCTTTAGGTATTTCCATATTATTTGCAGACCATAGACGAGTATTGGAATAATCTTTGCGGTGAATAGCTGTTTTGCTGTATCTAGTGACAATCCCTTATCACAAAATTTTGAAATTTTACATATTTGTGATAAGGGTAAGAACTTAGATCTTTTGGAGGCTGTAGAAATTAATAAATTTAAAAGTAGTAAAAAACTGTTAAATTCTCAACTTGATTTGAATGAATCCCCTTTGTTAAATTTAAAAATTTAAATAAATATTGTTGTATTGTTGCTTAGATCAGTTGGAACACAATTTATAATTTGTTAACATGTCTGAAGAAGGTACAGTGTACCGAAACAGCTGTCACTGAATTATATAATAAATATGAAAATCAAATAAAACTACGTTTTATTTTTATTTAATTAATGAATATGGATTTTCATCAAGTAAACACCAACTCAATTGATTATACATAAATAATATTATTTAACTACATGATAAATTAGTTACAATATTCAAAGCTTAATAAATAATTAAAGCACAAAAACAGAAGAAATTCTTTGCATGCTGAAATACTGGAACTGCTATTAGCTAAATACTGGAACTGCTATTAGCTAAATACTGGAACTGCTATTAGCTAAACTCTTGCCTTGTTAACAAATTACAAATGCAAATCTTTCTCTAAAATTTGCAAACAAGTTTATGACATGCAGTATATGTATGACGAAGGAAGACCACACCACATAAATCTTGTCTCTATCCTATGAAAATAATTATATAATGTCAATAAACAATAATATAAAATAATTTATTTAACTTTCCACAGGAAAAAAAAAAACACTATGAGGTTTAATTTAAGAATTAAATTAATGTTTTTATTACCTCACCTCATATCCTTTTTCTTCTAGACTGCAGTTTCGGAGCTTATCTCCATCATCAGTAGCCTCTTGTCGACCGGTGTTATGACATTTCTTGGCAGTTTTCTTCTTTCTTCTATCGGTGGACCGATGAATCTCTGGATCAAGTCAAAATTTGCGGGAGTTTCGAAATTCACGAGTTTATCTTTCTTGCTTTTTTTATGTGGATTTTTTCCCAGACAATGAGTTTATCCAGTCCACTGCTGTGGTCTTGAGGTAGCGTGCTGCCTTGCCACGCAGCGGGCCTGGGTTCGATCCCCGCTCGGGACAAGTTTCGTGGGTGAGGTTTTTTTTTCGGGGTTTTTCCACACCTGTAAGACAAATGTCAGGATACTTTAAGGCCCAAACGGTCCCTGAACATCAACTGGCCATCATTATCATCAATACCATATTCACGTCATTAGATTTAAGTTTAGGTTTGAGGCCTCTCCTGGTGCGTCATTACCCATCGTCATCACCCATCATATCATTGGGGCAGCATAACCCCGCCTTTCAGGCGCCCCAACCTCAGAAGTGGGTTACAATATGCCAATGCCAGGAGAGAATACCTGAAATGTCGAATGGCAAACAGGTGGCACTGAACAAAAAAAAAATGAATTTATCCACATCCAAAAAAACAAGAAAGATAAACTCATGAATTTCGAAACTCCCGCAAATTTTGGCTTGATCCAGAGGTTCATAGGTCCACCGATAGAAGAAAACCGCAAGAAACGACATAACACTGGTCGACGAGAGGCCACTGATGATGGAGACAAACTCTGAAACTGCGGTCTAGAAGAAAAAGGGTATGAGGTGAGGTAATAAAAACATTAATTTAATTATTAATTAAATAAAAATAAAACATAGTTTTATTTGATTTTCATATTTATTATATAATTCAGTTAACACGTCTGAAGAAGGTACAGTATACTGAAACAGCTGTCACTGAATTATATAATAAATATGAAAATCAAATAAAACTACATTTTATTTTTATTTAATTAATAAATATGGATTTTCATCAAGTAAACACCAACTCAATTGATTAATTAATTTAATTCTTAATATTAAATAATTTTCAAATTATCATATATTATATGATGGAAGATACTGGACAAAATGAGCACTCACTTAAAGGAGAGGGATTGCTGGTGATAATCTGAGATAAGGATTCTGAAAAACAATTTCTTTATGGAGGATATCATGTTTTGAGATGACAACTTCATGGAAATGTTTGATGATGGACTGACATAAACAATTTACTTTATAAAAGGAGGAGCATGAGAAATGAATATATTATTATTAATAAGAAATGAAGTTTGCCAATTTTCATAAAATATTTAATACACACCAAAAGTTAATAAAAATTGATTTATTTACTTATCAAACGGCAAGAACTGGCAATAATACCATTTCCTCTGGCCTCCCAGTACAAGCTGACAAAATCCTGTCTTCCTTGGGTTTGTCGATTCAGCTGTGGGCAGTGAAAAAGATGATGATGGTTCATTTCAGCACAAATTGGACAGATGGTGGGTGGATGCATTACATCCCCAATCGGTGGTGGTGGAGACAGACATGTTGCGTCATTAGCCTGAACCTGGCAACAGTTTCCTTACATCCTTTTCAGTTTAACTTCATTTGTGACTTGTATACTTTTTCCCATTGTTTTTCTTTGTCTTCTTCTTGGGATATTTTCATGTTCTTGGCATCCCATACCTCCTTGATGTCGTCTGTCTTCTGTTTCAGGTGTGGCTCGGGAATCACTGAAATATTTATTTCAGTTCCTTTCTTGGCGAGAGTGTCTGCTATTTCATTATCATTCATAGTTACCAAAAATATTAAATTTCACTCAATACTGAAGCATGTATAAAAGTTGCAAACATTTTCTTTTTCTTTAGATAATTATGCTAGGCTTACAGTCTGTTCAATCCAGAAATCAAGAATCTTTTCTTTTGATGTTATATTTTTTTAAATTAACACTTTCCAGAATTGAACATAGTTCTATTTTAGAAAGAAAAATTAATGCTCAAACCAGGATTCTTGATCCTGCGCATCAGTATGATAACTGTTACAGTCTGAGCTCCGATACAAGCATCAATAATACTTTCCATTTATACAATACTCTTTCATCCAAAGGACCATAGCCATTGCTACCAACAATGCCATCTGACAACTGCTAATAGAAGTATTTTTATTGAGAAATTAAATATTTCTTTTAAGTTTATTAAATTAATATTAAGAACCTAAAGCTATTACTATGATTGAAATAAGTATATTATAGTACACAACTAAATTATTGTAATCAAATGGTAAAGAGAAAAATTTATGCCTGAATTAGCTCAATGGTTAAGAGCATCAGCATGGAAAGCTGAAGGTTCAGGGTTTGATTCCCATTTCAGGCATACATTTTTCTCTTTACTATTTGATTGCAATCACTTTTAAGCTTCATATTTTGATGTTAATTAAAATAAATAAATAAATATATTTACAAGCCAAACTCAATAAACAAAACAGATTAGAAAAGTGGAAATAATGTAGCTAATGACAGGATATGAGGTGAGGAGGAAATAATTTTATTTTAAATGTTTAATTTTATTTATTTTTCTGTTTGATTAAAGGAAATATTTTAAATGATATAATTGAAGATTTGCTATAGAATGAAATGGCTTATTAGTGGTCACATTGTATTTTAAGCAAAAGTCTGAAAAGTGTGCTAAGACTAAAAGATTCTAGCAAATGTAGAAAAGCAATACATAACACAGAGTCCTTAATAGATATTTGGTCCATTTCATAACAAACATATATAAGTTATATTATTTTTGGTCTGGACATCTTACCTCAATATTAATGTTGATTTGTTCTTGGACATGTTTCAAAACAATTTCCCAGTCTGGGAAAGCTGACGATAAAACAGAATTGTTTTGAAACATGTCCAACAACAAATCAACATTAATATTCTGGGAAAGCTGACGATAAAACAGAATTGTTTTGAAACATGTCCAAGAACAAATCAACATTAATATTGAGGTAAGATGTCCAGACCAAAAATAATATAATTAAAATAACCTCAAAATATAACTTCCTAAAATTAAATATTAAACATATATAAGGTTTATATGAGGAGAGGTAGGAAACATTTGATTTTATCATAAATATAAGATTTCTTGGAAACTACCACAAAAGTAAACTAAAACTTTTACTTTCATATAATAAAGTTGGGAATTTTTCATTATGAGGTTTTCTTAATAAAAATCAAATGAATCATGAATTCTTCTTACCTCATAATTGATTTTTTAAAACTTTTACACTTAAAGGAGATGTTGGAATTGTTTTCTTTCTCAAATATGCAGTATATCCACCTCAGTAGCTCAGTAATAGCACGTATGCAGGTGTCGATTCAGTAGGATTGTAAATTTTAACACATTCAGAACCAGGCACTGAGCAGGGCATTTAAACCCACAGACCAGCCATTTAAATACCCCAGCTACCCTTTTCGCAGCACTTCAGAAAATGGACCATTATTCGCAAACTATTAGTCCTAGAAAATTCAAATTTTGTACATACCTAAAGGAGATATCCTATTAGTATTAGATGGTGAAATAACTTGGGTGATTGACATCACATGGTATCGGCGTATCAATTTCAGGAAGTGGAAGTTCATCTTCACTTTCACTTTGTGAATCCTTTAATTCACGAATCAGTTCATCACCTGAATAATTATTATACAAAATATTCACTAATTCTTCTTCAGTGAGATATTTTCCTATCGCCATGGTTTCACTCACGCACAAACAACAGCGCGATAACAGGAAACATATACGACTGCATTGGAGCCTGCAGGCAAGTTTGGGTGAACGAATTCCATGTGTTGTTTGTTTTAAAAATAAAAGGGGATTCACCAAGGTTAAACGTGTCAAACGGGAATAGAAAATGTACATTTACATGCCATCTATGATCTCCAAGACATACTAAGCCAACACAATATTTAGGCGCCGAATATATAAACGCGGTTTGTTCACGCCCGATGTAAAGCGAGTTAACTGACCGACGACCACATACATGATAGTCTCTTTAAACACCTTAACTGGTTTACGGTACTGAATGTGTTAACATTGAATATTCAATCTCAGGACTAGGATGTAAAGGAAGTTAAGGTTTCCACCTCTTTAGAGAATCAATACAAAATGACAGCCAGGTTACCTTTACCCTCTGAACAAATGTCCGCTACTCATTTCCATAAGAGGTTGGATCAACCTCAGGGCCTTGGTGCTGCTAGAAGGTTTGAATCAGTTTAAAAAACCTGATCTCATCAGGACTCAAACACCCGACATTTCGGCTTGTATCACATTGTCTTCTAATAAGGGAACTGTCAACCATGTCAGATGGGAATGTTAAGTCTGGTGATTCCCTTGGTGCTTTTATCAAGAGTGGGCTTCATGCCGGCACCAGTTTTCACCTTCTCCCTTCTTTTCATCAACATCCTCCAAACAGCATATTTTACACCATGAAAACACATAAAAATACACTCATCCTATACTCCTCTCAGCATATAAGAATACATAAAATTTTATTTGAAGAGAAAAATTTTTATGATATTTTTATTATTGATTTAACATTTCTCACTGAAAGATAAATTATATTTGAAGAGAAAAATTTTCTCCTAGACCGGGACTCGAACCTGGGACCTTTGGCTTGCCGGGCCAAATGCTCTACCAACTGAGCTACCGAGGCGAGTTACTATCTAGATGCAAATTTTTCTCTTATATACATTGTAATTCCCTTTTGCCAAATGCTTTTGAAACCATTGCTTCTATCTTTGCAAATGGCGGCTTCTTAGTTAAGAAGACATTTATTGGGAATTAAACATTTATTTATAAAGCTAGTAAGGCTTCTAATGATGTTTTTATTATTGATTTAACATTTCTCACTGAAAGATAAATTATATTTGAAGAGAAAAATTGTTGCCTAGACTGGGACTCAAACCCGGGACCATTGGCTTGCCGGGCCAAATGCTCTACCAACTGAGCTACCGAGGCGAGTTACGATCTAGAAAAATTTTTGCCCAGACCGACACTCGAACCGGGACCTTTGGCTTTCTAGGCCAATGCTCTACCATTTTCTCTTCAAATAAAAATGTATCCTTCAGTGAGAAATGTTAAAATGATAATAAAAACACAAATTGAAGCCCTACTGGCTTTATAAAGTAGTGTTTAAAATTTCCGATAAATGTCTTCTTAACTAAGAAGCCACCATTTGCAAAGATAGAAGCAAAGACTTCATAGCATTTGGTGCTGGGAATTACAACGTATATAAGAAAAAAAATTGCATCTAGATTAGAACTCGCCCCGGTAGCTCAGATGGTAGAGCATTGGCCTACAAAACCAAAGGTCCCAGGTTCGAGTTTCGATCTGGGCAAAAATTGTTCTCTTCAAATAAAAATGTATCCTTCAGTGAGGTGTTAAATTAATAATAAAAATATAAAGTAGTCTGTCAAAGTGGTATGTAAACTTAAAATAAATCACATTAATGCCATCTACCCACACCGTGTGGAATCGAAAGCATGTGAAATGCAGTGGGTGGCATTAGGAACATACACACGCGTTTTTGCAGGCGAGATGGTACCAAATATCTATTAAAGACTGTTCTTTTAAAGGTATCATAAAAATATGATATGAACAGCAACTACACAAAATAAATAGCCTTAAGCAGATAATTAACAATACCTATAATTAAAAAATATCATAAAATACATTTCATAGCAAATATCTTAAAATATGCTCGTAAAAGATTAAAAATATACATTATAAATTACATATAAATTCATTTAAATTATTTAAATATGCATAAATATGTATATTCAATATAAAATATAGATTGACTTTTTAGGAATTAACACTATGAGGTAATATTTGAGTAAAATTTTATCACCTCATTTTCTTCTTCTTAGACCGGTTTCAGAACCTTCTTCAGTTCCATCCTCAGTATTTTCATGACCATTCTTATATTGTCTTAAAAAGCAGCCTCCTGCTCCCTTGTTGGTAGACTGTACAACTTCTAAATCAAATAATCTTATGAATTAAATGAATCGTGAATTCTTCTTACCTCATATTTCTATGTTTTTTAAACACAGCACTGCAGTATCAGCGACCGTCGTCACCATCCTCAGCTGTTTTCACGACTGTCAATTTTTTCTTTTGCCAGCAATTATCCAAACTGCCATCTGGTGTTCTTCTTTAGAAGATGGCAGTTTAGAAAATTAATTCCTTCAAAAGAACACTAGATAGCAGTTTGGATAATTACCGGCAAAAGAAAAAATTGACAGTCGTGAAAACAGTTGAGGATGGTGACAATGGTCGCTGGTACTGCAGTGCTGTGTTTAAAAAAACACAGAAGTATGAGGTAAGAAGAATTCACGATTCATTTAATTCTTATTAATAAAACCTCATAATGTTAAAAATTCCCAAATTTATTATATAAAATCAAATAATCTTGTGCAGAAATTTCAAAGTTCATTAATTTCTCCTTTCTGTTCTTTCAAAATTCTGGAGAAAATGATTTGATTTTGAGGTTCATCAGTCTACCAACAGCGGGAGCAGAAGGCAGCTCTTCAAGACAACATAATAACAGTCGTGAAAATACTGAGGATGGAACTGAAGAAAGTCCCAAAACTGGTATAAGAAGAAGAAGAATATGAGGCGAGGAGATAAAATTTTACTTAAATAAAATACATATCTTAATATATAATTTATAGACTAAAATTCTACATTACATTACATTGTACTGAAAAAATTCATTTAAAAAATAATAATAGTTTGAGCTGGTCTTCCTTATTTAACACTTTGAGTCCGGTGGTGGTACTGGCACCACGGCATTTAAATGACACTGAAGCCGGAGAAAATAAAATCCCTCAGTATGCCTGTGCCAGTAGATTTACAGGGGTGTTTTTCTGATTAGAAAAACATCCTGGTAAATCTGCCAGTACAGGCATACCGAGGGAATTAATTTTCTCCGGCTTCAGTGTCATTTAAATGCCGTAGTACTAGTACCACCACTGGACTCAAAGTGTTAAGGGTTGTTTTAAGGAATCAAAATTAATAAGGGAAACATGCACACACACATAATGCAGGTTAAATTGTTCTTATTGTAATGCATAAATTATATGCAAAAAACTCGCAATTATAATTGAATTATAACAAATATAGTTAAATATAACAGAATTTATAACCATGTAAAAAAAAACCACTGGTTCTACGGATACTTCACCTAGATAGAGGATCTCCAGGGAAACCATAAACACTACTCCAGAAACCACTTGATGGTGAATTGTGGCCAGAAGCAGCTAGATGGCTCATCAACCGACTAGATGGGAATCCAGTGCGACCTCCGTCTTCAACATTTAATCTCTGAGTTAAGCTACGAACCTGTACATACAAAAAAAATAATGATAATAAAAATCCTTAGTGTTTAACATTACAATAAAGTAACATCAATTACATAAGTTATTAAGTTATGTAGATAGGAAATAACACTATGAGGTTTTTTAATATTATTTATTTTTTATTTCACTCACCTCATACTTCATAACTTCTAGCATACCCAGGGTTTCATCACATCCTCTGTGACATTCTCAATGCTGTGTCACATTCACAAAAGAATAATACTTAAAAAAAAAACTTTGATATAAACATGTGGCACAAATTGGGAATAAAAGAGAGTGGCAAGGAAGCTTCTTGTAGGAAAACCAGAGGGAAAACACTTAAATTATTGTAAATCAATGGTAAAGAGAAAAATGTTTACCTGAACCGGGGAATCGAACCCCGAACCTTTAGCTTTCCATGCTAATTCTCTGTCCACTGAGCTAATTCAGGCTTCATTCCCATCCAAGCACAAATCGTATGAATAATGCTGTAGTTGTGTGGATTCCCTTCATGTCTTCTTAATGTAGAAGCCATTCATTGTGTATTTGTGAATGATGATTCATTGCAATTGAATGTAGGACCAGTAGAGTAAGGTAAAGGAAGGATTTCTGCTTGGATGGGAACGAAGTCTGAATTAGCTCAGTGGACAGAGCATTAGCACGGATAGCTAAAGGTTCAGTGTTCGATTCCCGGTTCAGGCAAAATTTTTCTCTTTACCATTGATTTACAATAATTTAATTGTGTTTATTAATGTACTTATTTCTATCATAGTAAAAGCTTTAGCTTCTCAATATTAATTTAATAAGGAAAATACTTAGTTGGTAGGTCAAGAATGAGGTGGGAGAATAACATTAACCATTCTACCAGTTATACTATATGGGTGCAAAACATGGACTCTTACTTTAAGGGAGGAAAGAAGATTACAAGTATTTGAGAATAAAGTACTTAGGAAAGTTTTTGGATCAAAGAGAGATGAACAGACAGGTGAATGGAGAAGACTACATAACAATAAACTACATGGTCTTTATAGGAAGCCAGATATAATAAGAACAGTTAACTCTCATAGACTGCGATGGGCAGGACATATTGCACGTATGGGGAATGAAAGACTTGCATGGAAGCTTCTTGTAGGAAAGCCAGAGGGAAAATGCCCAGTTGGTAGACCAAGAATGAGGTGGGAGAATAACATTAACCATTCTACCAGTTATACTATATGGGTGCAAAACATGGACTCTTACTTTAAGGGAGGAAAGAAGATTACAAGTATTTGAGAATAAAGTACTTAGGAACATTTTTGGACCAAAGAGAGATGAACAGACAGGTGAATGGAGAAGACTACATAACAATAAACTACATGGTCTTTATAGGAAGCCAGATATAATAAGAACAGTTAACTCTCATAGACTGCGATGGGCAGGACATATTGCACGTATGGGGAATGAAAGACTTGCATGGAAGCTTCTTGTAGGAAAGCCAGAGGGAAAATGCCCAGTTGGTAGACCAAGAATGAGGTGGGAGAATAACATTAACCATTCTACCAGTTTATATATATGGGTGCAAAACATGGACTCTTACTTTAAGGGAGGAAAGAAGATTACAAGTATTTGAGAATAAAGTACTTAGGAACATTTTTGGACCAAAGAGAGATGAACAGACAGGTGAATGGAGAAGACTACATAACAATAAACTACATGGTCTTTATAGGAAGCCAGATATAATAAGAACAGTTAACTCTCATAGACTGCGATGGGCAGGACATATTGCACGTATGGGGAATGAAAGACTTGCATGGAAGCTTCTTGTAGGAAAGCCAGAGGGAAAATGCCCAGTTGGTAGACCAAGAATGAGGTGGGAGAATAACATTAACCATTCTACCAGTTATACTATATGGGTGCAAAACATGGACTCTTACTTTAAGGGAGGAAAGAAGATTACAAGTATTTGAGAATAAAGTACTTAGGAACATTTTTGGACCAAAGAGAGATGAACAGACAGGTGAATGGAGAAGACTACATAACAATAAACTACATGGTCTTTATAGGAAGCCAAATATAATAAGAACAGTTAACTCTCATAGACTGCGATGGGCAGGACATATTGCACGTATGGGGAATGAAAGACTTGCATGGAAGCTTCTTGTAGGAAAGCCAGAGGAAAATGCCCAGTTGGTAGACCAAGAATGAGGTGGGAGAATAACATTAACCATTCTACCAGTTATATATATGGGTGCGAAACATGGACTCTTACTTTAAGGGAGGAAAGAAGATTACAAAGTATTTGAGAATAAAGTACTTAGGAACATTTTTGGACCAAGAGAGATGAACAGACAGGTGAATGGAGAAGACTACATAACAATAAACTACATGGTCTTTATAGGAAGCCAAATATAATAAGAACAGTTAACTCTCATAGACTGCGATGGGCAGGACATATTGCACGTATGGGGAATGAAAGACTTGCATGGAAGCTTCTTGTAGGAAAGCCAGAGGGAAAATGCCCAGTTGGTAGACCAAGAATGAGGTGGGAGAATAACATTAACCATTCTACCAGTTATACTATATGGGTGCAAAACATGGACTCTTACTTTAAGGGAGGAAAGAAGATTACAAGTATTTGAGAATAAAGTACTTAGGAACATTTTTGGACCAAAGAGAGATGAACAGACAGGTGAATGGAGAAGACTACATAACAATAAACTACATGGTCTTTATAGGAAGCCAGATATAATAAGAACAGTTAACTCTCATAGACTGCGATGGGCAGGACATATTGCACGTATGGGGAATGAAAGACTTGCATGGAAGCTTCTTGTAGGAAAGCCAGAGGGAAAATGCCCAGTTGGTAGACCAAGAATGAGGTGGGAGAATAACATTAACCATTCTACCAGTTATATTATATGGGTGCGAAACATGGACTCTTACTTTAAGGGAGGAAAGAAGATTACAAGTATTTGAGAATAAAGTACTTAGGAACATTTTTGGACCAAAGAGAGATGAACAGACAGGTGAATGGAGAAGACTACATAACAATAAACTACATGGTCTTTATAGGAAGCCAGATATAATAAGAACAGTTAACTCTCATAGACTGCGATGGGCAGGACATATTGCACGTATGGGGAATGAAAGACTTGCATGGAAGCTTCTTGTAGGAAAGCCAGAGGGAAAATGCCCAGTTGGTAGACCAAGAATGAGGTGGGAGAATAACATTAACCATTCTACCAGTTATATTATATGGGTGCGAAACATGGACTCTTACTTTAAGGGAGGAAAGAAGATTACAAGTATTTGAGAATAAGTACTTAGGAACATTTTTGGACCAAAGAGAGATGAACAGACAGGTGAATGGAGAAGACTACATAACAATAAACTACATGGTCTTTATAGGAAGCCAGATATAATAAGAACAGTTAACTCTCATAGACTGCGATGGGCAGGACATATTGCACGTATGGGGAATGAAAGACTTGCATGGAAGCTTCTTGTAGGAAAGCCAGAGGGAAAACACCCAGTTGGTAGTCCAAGAATGAGGTGGGAGAATAACATTAACCATTCTACCAGTTATACTATATGGGTGCAAAACATGGACTCTTACTTTAAGGGAGGAAAGAAGATTACAAGTATTTGAGAATAAAGTACTTAGGAACATTTTTGGACCAAAGAGAGATGAACAGACAGGTGAATGGAGAAGACTACATAACAATAAACTACATGGTCTTTATAGGAAGCCAGATATAATAAGAACAGTTAACTCTCATAGACTGCGATGGGCAGGACATATTGCACGTATGGGGAATGAAAGACTTGCATGGAAGCTTCTTGTAGGAAAGCCAGAGGGAAAATGCCCAGTTGGTAGACCAAGAATGAGGTGGGAGAATAACATTAACCATTCTACCAGTTATACTATATGGGTGCAAAACATGGACTCTTACTTTAAGGGAGGAAAGAAGATTACAAGTATTTGAGAATAAAGTACTTAGGAACATTTTTGGACCAAAGAGAGATGAACAGACAGGTGAATGGAGAAGACTACATAACAATAAACTACATGGTCTTTATAGGAAGCCAGATATAATAAGAACAGTTAAGTCTCGTAGACTGCGATGGGCAGGACATATTGCACGTATGGGGAATGAATGAAAGACTTGCATGGAAGCTTCTTGTAGGAAAGCCAGAGGGAACATGCCCAGTTGGTAGACCAAGAATGAGGTGGGAGAATAACATTAACCATTCTACCATTATATTATATGGGTGCGAAACATGGACTCTTACTTTAAGGGAGGAAAGAAGATTACAAGTATTTGAGAATAAAGTACTTAGGAACATTTTTGGACCAAAGAGAGATGAACAGACAGGTGAATGGAGAAGACTACATAACAATAAACTACATGGTCTTTATAGGAAGCCAGATATAATAAGAACAGTTAACTCTCATAGACTGCGATGGGCAGGACATATTGCACGTATGGGGAATGAAAGACTTGCATGGAAGCTTCTTGTAGGAAAGCCAGAGGGAAAATGCCCAGTTGGTAGACCAAGAATGAGGTGGGAGAATAACATTAACCATTCTACCAGTTATATTATATGGGTGCGAAACATGGACTCTTACTTTAAGGGAGGAAAGAAGATTACAAGTATTTGAGAATAAAGTACTTAGGAACATTTTTGGACCAAAGAGAGATGAACAGACAGGTGAATGGAGAAGACTACATAACAATAAACTACATGGTCTTTATAGGAAGCCAGATATAATAAGAACAGTTAACTCTCATAGACTGCGATGGGCAGGACATATTGCACGTATGGGGAATGAAAGACTTGCATGGAAGCTTCTTGTAGGAAAGCCAGAGGGAAAATGCCCAGTTGGTAGACCAAGAATGAGGTGGGAGAATAACATTAACCATTCTACCAGTTATATATATGGGTGCGAAACATGGACTCTTACTTTAAGGGAGGAAAGAAGATTACAAGTATTTGAGAATAAAGTACTTAGGAACATTTTTGGACCAAAGAGAGATGAACAGACAGGTGAATGGAGAAGACTACATAACAATAAACTACATGGTCTTTATAGGAAGCCAGATATAATAAGAACAGTTAACTCTCATAGACTGCGATGGGCAGGACATATTGCACGTATGGGGAATGAAAGACTTGCATGGAAGCTTCTTGTAGGAAAGCCAGAGGGAAAATGCCCAGTTGGTAGACCAAGAATGAGGTGGGAGAATAACATTAACCATTCTACCAGTTATATATATGGGTGCGAAACATGGACTCTTACTTTAAGGGAGGAAAGAAGATTACAAGTATTTGAGAATAAAGTACTTAGGAACATTTTTGGACCAAAGAGAGATGAACAGACAGGTGAATGGAGAAGACTACATAACAATAAACTACATGGTCTTTATAGGAAGCCAGATATAATAAGAACAGTTAACTCTCATAGACTGCGATGGGCAGGACATATTGCACGTATGGGGAATGAAAGACTTGCATGGAAGCTTCTTGTAGGAAAGCCAGAGGGAAAATGCCCAGTTGGTAGACCAAGAATGAGGTGGGAGAATAACATTAACCATTCTACCAGTTATATTATATGGGTGCGAAACATGGACTCTTACTTTAAGGGAGGAAAGAAGATTACAAGTATTTGAGAATAAAGTACTAGGAACATTTTTGGACCAAAGAGAGATGAAACAGACAGGTGAATGGAGAAGACTACATAACAATAAACTACATGGTCTTTATAGGAAGCCAGATATAATAAGAACAGTTAACTCTCATAGACTGCGATGGGCAGGACATATTGCACGTATGGGGAATGAAAGACTTGCATGGAAGCTTCTTGTAGGAAAGCCAGAGGGAAAATGCCCAGTTGGTAGACCAAGAATGAGGGGGAGAATAACATTAACCATTCATACCAGTTATATTATATGGGTGCAAAACATGGACTCTTACTTTAAGGGAGGAAAGAAGATTACAAGTATTTGAGAATAAGTACTTAGGAACATTTTTGGACCAAAGAGAGATGAACAGACAGGTGAATGGAGAAGACTACATAACAATAAACTACATGGTCTTTATAGGAAGCCAGATATAATAAGAACAGTTAAGTCTCGTAGACTGCGATGGGCAGGACATGTTGCGCGTATGGGGAATGAAAGACTTGCATGGAAGCTTCTTGTAGGAAAGCCAGAGGGAAATGCCCAGTTGGTAGACCAAGAATGAGGTGGGAGAATAACATTAACCATTCTACCAGTTATACTATATGGGTGCAAACATGGACTCTTACTTTAAGAGGAGGAAAGAAGATTACAAGTATTTGAGAATAAAGTACTTAGGAACATTTTTTGGACCAAAGAGAGATGAACAGACAGGTGAATGGAGAAGACTACATAACAATAAACTACATGGTCTTTATAGGAAGCCAAATATAATAAGAACAGTTAACTCTCATAGACTGCGATGGGCAGGACATATTGCACGTATGGGGAATGAAAGACTTGCATGGAAGCTTCTTGTAGGAAAGCCAGAGGGAAAATGCCCAGTTGGTAGACCAAGAATGAGGTGGGAGAATAACATTAACCATTCTACCAGTTATATTATATGGGTGCGAAACATGGACTCTTACTTTAAGGGAGGAAAGAAGATTACAAGTATTTGAGAAAAGTACTTAGGAACATTTTTGGACCAAGAGAGATGAACAGACAGGTGAATGGAGAAGACTACATAACAATAAACTACATGGTCTTTATAGGAAGCCAGATATAATAAGAACATTTAACTCTCGTAGACTGCGATGGGCAGGACATATTGCACGTATGGGGAATGAAAGACTTGCATGGAAGCTTCTTGTAGGAAAGCCAGAGGGAAAATGCCCAGTTGGTAGACCAAGAATGAGGTGGGAGAATAACATTAACCATTCTACCAGTTATATTATATGGGTGCGAAACATGGACTCTTACTTTAAGGGAGGAAAGAAGATTACAAGTATTTGAGAATAAAGTACTTAGGAACATTTTTGGACCAAAGAGAGATGAACAGACAGGTGAATGGAGAAGACTACATAACAATAAACTACATGGTCTTTATAGGAAGCCAAATATAATAAGAACAGTTAACTCTCATAGACTGCGATGGGCAGGACATATTGCACGTATGGGGAATGAAAGACTTGCATGGAAGCTTCTTGTAGGAAAGCCAGAGGGAAAATGCCCAGTTGGTAGACCAAGAATGAGGTGGGAGAATAACATTAACCATTCTACCAGTTATATTATATGGGTGCGAACATGGACTCTTACTTTAAGGGAGGAAAGAAGATTACAAGTATTTGAGAATAAAGTACTTAGGAAAATTTTTGGACCAAAGAGAGATGAACAGACAGGTGAATGGAGAAGACTACATAACAATAAACTACATGGTCTTTATAGGAAGCCAAATATAATAAGAACAGTTAACTCTCATAGACTGCGATGGGCAGGACAATATTGCACGTATGGGGAATGAAAGACTTGCATGGAAGCTTCTTGTAGGAAAGCCAGAGGGAAATGCCCAGTTGGTAGACCAAGAATGAGGTGGGAGAATAACATTAACCATTCTACCAGTTATATTATATGGGTGCGAAACATGGACTCTTACTTTAAGGGAGGAAAGAAGATTACAAGTATTTGAGAATAAAGTACTTAGGAACATTTTTGGACCAAAGAGAGATGAACAGACAGGTGAATGGAGAAGACTACATAACAATAAACTACATGGTCTTTATAGGAAGCCAGATATAATAAGAACAGTTAACTCTCATAGACTGCGATGGGCAGGACATATTGCACGTATGGGGAATGAAAGACTTGCATGGAAGCTTCTTGTAGGAAAGCCAGAGGAAAATGCCCAGTTGGTAGACCAAGAATGAGGTGGGAGAATAACATTAACCATTCTACCAGTTATATTATATGGGTGCGAAACATGGACTCTTACTTTAAGGGAGGAAAGAAGATTACAAGTATTTGAGAATAAAGTACTTAGGAACATTTTTGGACCAAAGAGAGATGAACAGACAGGTGAATGGAGAAGACTACATAACAATAACTACATGGTCTTTATAGGAAGCCAAATATAATAAGAACAGTTAACTCTCATAGACTGCGATGGGCAGGACATATTGCACGTATGGGGAATGAAAGACTTGCATGGAAGCTTCTTGTAGGAAAGCCAGAGGGAAAATGCCCAGTTGGTAGACCAAGAATGAGGTGGGAGAATAACATTAACCATTCTACCAGTTATATTATATGGGTGCGAAACATGGACTCTTACTTTAAGGGAGGAAGAAGATTACAAGTATTTGAGAATAAAGTACTTAGGAACATTTTTGGACCAAAGAGAGATGAACAGACAGGTGAATGGAGAAGACTACATAACAATAAACTACATGGTCTTTATAGGAAGCCAGATATAATAAGAACAGTTAACTCTCATAGACTGCGATGGGCAGGACATATTGCACGTATGGGGAATGAAAGACTTGCATGGAAGCTTCTTGTAGGAAAGCCAGAGGGAAAATGCCCAGTTGGTAGACCAAGAATGAGGTGGAGAATAACATTAACCATTCTACCAGTTATATTATATGGGTGCGAAACATGGACTCTTACTTTAAGGGAGGAAAGAAGATTACAAGTATTTGAGAATAAGTACTTAGGAACATTTTTGGACCAAAGAGAGATGAACAGACAGGTGAATGGAGAAGACTACATAACAATAAACTACATGGTCTTTATAGGAAGCCAGATATAATAAGAACAGTTAACTCTCATAGACTGCGATGGGCAGGACATATTGCACGTATGGGGAATGAAAGACTTGCATGGAAGCTTCTTGTAGGAAAGCCAGAGGGAAAATGCCCAGTTGGTAGACCAAGAATGAGGTGGGAGAATAACATTAACCATTCTACCAGTTATATTATATGGGTGCGAAACATGGACTCTTACTTTAAGGGAGGAAAGAAGATTACAAGTATTTGAGAATAAAGTACTTAGGAACATTTTTGGACCAAAGAGAGATGAACAGACAGGTGAATGGAGAAGACTACATAACAATAAACTACATGGTCTTTATAGGAAGCCAGATATAATAAGAACAGTTAACTCTCATAGACTGCGATGGGCAGGACATATTGCACGTATGGGGAATGAAAGACTTGCATGGAAGCTTCTTGTAGGAAAGCCAGAGGGAAAATGCCCAGTTGGTAGACCAAGAATGAGGTGGGAGAATAACATTAACCATTCTACCAGTTATATTATATAGGTGCGAAACATGGACTCTTACTTTAAGGGAGGAAAGAAGATTACAAGTATTTGAGAATAAAGTACTTAGGAACATTTTTGGACCAAAGAGAGATGAACAGACAGGTGAATGGAGAAGACTACATAACAATGAACTACATGGTCTTTATAGGAAGCCAGATATAATAAGAACAGTTAACTCTCATAGACTGCGATGGGCAGGACATATTGCACGTATGGGGAATGAAAGACTTGCATGGAAGCTTCTTGTAGGAAAGCCAGAGGGAAAATGCCCAGTTGGTAGACCAAGAATGAGGTGGGAGAATAACATTAACCATTCTACCAGTTATATTATATAGGTGCGAAACATGGACTCTTACTTTAAGGGAGGAAAGAAGATTACAAGTATTTGAGAATAAAGTACTTAGGAACATTTTTGGACCAAAGAGAGATGAACAGACAGGTGAATGGAGAAGACTACATAACAATGAACTACATGGTCTTTATAGGAAGCCAGATATAATAAGAACAGTTAACTCTCATAGACTGCGATGGGCAGGACATATTGCACGTATGGGGAATGAAAGACTTGCATGGAAGCTTCTTGTAGGAAAGCCAGAGGGAAAATGCCCAGTTGGTAGACCAAGAATGAGGTGGGAGAATAACATTAACTATGATTTGAGGGAAGTAGATTATACAGGGAATGATTGGAAAACATTAGCTTAGGATAGGGATGTATGGAAGACTTGTTTGCATGGCTATGAACCTATGGGTTTAATAGTGACAGTGAGTCAGTTAGTTGTATAAACAATGCTTACTCTGGAGAGAAGGGTAGAGAATAGTGATTCAGCTGTCAGAATTTCAAAACCATCGTCATCGTCATCATCTTCTTCTTCTGCTGAACTCAGGCTATCATTATGTTCTAGTGTTGCACGTCTTGGCTTTGAACTCCTGAAAGTTGAAGGAATAAAATTTATAGCATTAAAAGATTCCGGGCTACGTGGCCGTGGTCTATAACTGGCGTTTCTTCCAGACGTTTCTCCCACAACTGCGGAGGGCATCTTCAGTGGCGAGCACTTCCAACTGTTGTTCCCTGTCGTAGACTCGACTGCGAATGAACGGCAGAAAGCTGGACACTCTTATTTATACTAGTGCTGCCTCGCGTGAGTCGCAGCTGATTGGCTGGACGTTGAGCCAATCAGCTGCGACTCACGTGAGGCAGCACTAGTATAAATAAGAGCGTCCAGTTTTCTGCCATTCATTCGCAGTCGAGTCTACGACAGGGAACAACAGTTGGAAGCGCTCGCCACTGAAGATGTCCTCCGCAGTTGAGGGAGAAACGTCTGGAAGAAACGCCACTTATAGACCACGGCCACATAGCCCAGAATATTTTAATACTATGATTACCGGCCGTGAAAGCCTGCATTCCACAAATAAAATTTATGTTATGATGAAAAGTGAAACAACACATTCTGAGATACATTATTCCCAAATTTAATGAAGTTTTAAGCGTAATTGTTGACTCAAAATTTGTTTAATACCAATATTGCTGGAAAAAACCATTACCTCAACTTGTGCATTCGATGGAAAGGACTATCATCATCAATATTATCTCCTTCCCTGTTAACAGAGCTGTGTCTCTGCAGAGTGACGTAAGGGCTGTTGAAACCTTCATCTTCACTGTCGCTGAGAAGACTGCTGTGAAAGGAAATTTACATAATTTTCAATTCTCACAAAGTTTATATTAAATTAATGTTGGGAAGTAAACATTATGAAGTATATTGTTTATTTTTTATTATTTCACTCACCTCATACTTCATAAATTTAACCAACAGTTTAGGCCAAATAGTTTGGGATAACCTAGAAAAAAACTTCTACAACCAATTGAACCTCAAAATGAAGAAAAAAATTGATATACAAAAGAAAAAGATAATTAATTTAAAACCTGAGTTAAAAAAATTGAAGAAAAATAAAAGTACAAAAAGTATAACCACTAAATTAGGGGGGGATAAAGAAAATGAGAAGAATGTAATTAACCTATCATCTGAAAACTTTACAAAAGAAGAAATATCTATTTTGGGCAAGGGATTGAAAACATGCATTAGTTACTCTAACAATTTAGAAGATAATTTAAAAAAAAAAATTATAACTATTATGAAGTATGAGGTGAGTGAAATAATAAAAAATAAAAAAAAACCTCATAGTGTTATTTCCTATCTACATAACTTAATTATGAGGTATAATCATTCAAATTCATTGGAGAACATTTTGTTTAAACAACTCACTTCATAGGATTCAGCTTCCATGATACCGTGGTTTCAAACACAGTCGTGTTCATCCTCGGTCATAACTCTGACTGACAAAATTCTTCGGCCATGCTAGCACTGAACATGGTGACAATAGAACAGTTGATGGCCAAAGAATTTCGTCAGTTGGAGTTATGGCCGAGGATGAACACAACTGTGTTTGCATGGAAGCATGAATCCTATGAGGCGAGTTGTTTCAATAAAATGTTCTCCGATGAATTTTAACTCAAAAAGTTTACTGTTAAGTCTACTTAAACACATTATTCTGCACAACTGATTTTTATTTCGGTTGGAATATGCTCACCATAGCCGAGTGGTTAAGGCACAGAGCTATGGGACTTGCATTCATTCGAGTCTCCATGGGGAAAGAAAGTTTCTCATGAAATTTGAGCCAGTACGGAACCGGTGCCCACCCAGCATCGTGATGCATTTGTGTAGCTACAATAAGTAGCGGCCCCAAGTTTAGAAAACCAGCTATAATGGCTGGGGGACCTGACATGCTGACCACATGTCACCCCTACACTAGCTGCATGATCATCTACCTCTGTGATTAACACATGTGGATGTGATGCCAGCAGCCTGCTGGTAGGCCAAGGGTCTTATAGGACTGTCACACCATGGAGTTAGTTATGTTGTAATTAAAAAAAAAGTAAAATAAAAACACTAAAAACAATTAATTAAATTAATATTTTTATTACCTCACCTCATATCCTTTTTCTTCTAGACTGCTGTTTCGGAGCTATATTTCCATTATCAGTAGCCTCTCGTCAACCAGTGTTATGTCATTTCTTTCCATAGAAGGAAGAAGAAAACTGCCAAGAAACGACATTACACCGGTCGACAAGAGACTACTGATGTGGAGATAAGCTCCAAAACTGCAGTCTAGAAGAAAAAGGATATGAGGTGAGGTAATAAAAATATTAAATTTGAAGAGAAAAATTTTCGCCTAGACCGAGACTCGAACCCCGGACCTTTGTCTTGCCGGGCCAAATGCTCTACCAACTGAGCTACCGAGGCGAGTTACAATATAGATGCAAATTTTTCTCTTATATACGTTGTAAAATTTTTCTCTTTAAATATAATTTATCTTTCATTGAGAAATGTTAAATCAATAATAAAAACATCAATAAAAATATTAATTTAATTCTTAAATTAAACATCATAGTGTTTTTTCCCTGTGAAAGTTAAATAACTAAAAAAAATAATTACTTTATGAAACAAGAAAATATCTTAATGAAACCATCTCTACAATTAAATACTGGGAATAGAATCCTGCTAAAAAGGGAATACCACATAATTCAAAGTTCAAAATTATTAAACAAGACAAAGTTCAAGGTATTTGAAAAGATAAATTCCCTATAAAATGGATATCTGTCTAGAATAGTTTTGTAGCCTAAGTGGTTACATCTTCAATAGTTACATAACAGATATTCTGTCATCCATGAGCACTGCTCCTTACTCCATATGTTGGTATACCGATGAACTCCCAACAAAATCAACTTCCAGGGAATTTCAAGATTAATTAATTTTTCTTTCTTAGTTTTTTGAATGTAAATTTTCTTCCGAACAATGACCTCCTTAGGTTTTCTATCTGTTTTATTAAACTAGCCTTTCTTTTAATTTGAAATTTTTCTAATCGTACATGAGCAGCTACTCCTGATTTTTCCAATTCCCCATAATTTTGTTCTCCAACTCTAAGTGCGACAGGCCTAATAGGCCCTTGGCTGAGCAGCCGGATTCTGTCCTCGCATCCACATGTGTTAACCACAGAGGAAGACGATCATTCAGCCAGTGTAGAGATGACATGTGGTCAGCATCTCGAGTCCCCCAGCCGTTATAGCTTGTTTTCTCAACCTGGAGCCGCTACTTATCATAGCTACCCAAATTCCTCATGGTGCTGGGTTGGCACCGGTCCCATACTGGGCAAAATTCCATGAGAAAATTTCTTCTCCCATGGGGACTCGAACCAGCTCAAGTCCCATAGCTCTGTGCCAAGGCTTCTAGCCTTAACCACTCGCTACGGCAGAGGACAATTTTGTTCAGAGGCCTCTTATTTTAGGCTTAATGTTATTTTGTGTGTTGTAAATCTACAACACAGGCTCTATGGCTTCACTTCTACTGCAAAGCAAGACATTCTCAGACTTTCTTACAACATAAATCTACTAACGATCTTATTATTAATTTAACATTTCTCACTGAAGGATAAATTATATTTGAAGAGAAAAATTTTCACCTAGACCGAGACATGAACCCGGGACCCTTGGCTTTCCGGGCCAAGTGCTCTACCAACTGAGCTACCGAGGCGAGTTGCAATCTAGATGCAAATTTTTCTCTTATATACATTGTAATTCCCTCGTGCCAAATGCTTCTATCTTTGCAATTTTTTTTTCCTCTTCAAATATAATTTATCCTTCAGTGAGAAGTGTTGAATTAATAATAAAAACATCAATAGAAGTCCTACTGGCTTTATAAAGTAGTGTTAAATTCCCAATAAATGTCTTCTTAACTAAGAAGCTGCCATTTGTAAAGATAGAAGCTACGGTTTCAAGCATTTGGCACGAGGGAATTACAACGTATATAAGACAAAAATTTGCATCTAGATCCCAACTCGCCTCGGTAACTCAGTTGGTAGAGCACTTGGCCCGGAAAGCCAAGGGTCCCGGGTTCGAGTCTCGGTCTAGGCGAAAATTTTTCTCTTCAATTACAATAAATCTACTAACCCCAGCAGGGTTTGAACTTGGAAATCTTAGAATGAGAGCCAAGCATGGAAACTACTAGTCCACCAGACCAACTGAATTTTTTTATTACGAGATATTCAAATAAATATCAAATTATTGTTTTTATCTTAAAAATAACTTACCCCATTTTCTTCATCTTACTGCCTCGACCAGACGATCGATGATGCAATGTTTCAGTTGAAGCTTCAGATACAGAAGGTTCTAAACTTCCTGCCCTTGGGGTAACATAACCACCACCTTCCACAGCTATTGGAATGATATATTCTCGAGGAGACTTGCGAATTGGCTCTGGTCCTGATACAGAAATGGTGCTATCTGTATCAGAATCTTGTGTGCTTTGTCGTGACAGGCTGCTAGATCTGAAATAACAATCTTATATTTAAAACCTATAAAGAGAGAAAAATGTAAAGGTCTACGTTCAGAAAGAAATTAAATTACATTATAAAAGATACCAAGACCTTATTAAAGAAAGTGACTCCAGAGTCATCTGACCTTATAACTTGTGTTCTGTTCATATTATTCATTTCTAAACATCTTAATGATGGACAAATTATATTTGAAAAGAAAAATATATGCCTAGACTGGGGTTTGAACTCAGGACCTTTGACTCTCTATGTCAATGCTCTATCCAAGTGAGCTACCTAGGCCTCCAATCTAAACGCGTATTTTTCTCTTATACATAGTTAATTCCCTACCCCCCATTTGCTACGAGCCGTTGCTACGATTTTTGCAAATGGTGACTCCTTTGTTAAGAAAACTTTTTATTGAGAATTTAAACATTAAGGTCTAGGTAGCTCATTTGGATAGAGTACTGACATAGAGAGTCAAAGGTCCTGGGTTCAAACCCCAGTCTAGGTGTATATTTTTCTTTTCAAATATAATTTATCCATCATTAAGATGTTTAAAAACGAATAATATGAACATTAAAAGAAGCACTACTGGCTTTATAAGTAATGTTTAAATTCCCAATAAAAAGTCTTCTTAACAAAGGAGCTGCCATTTGCAAAAATTGTAGCAACGGCTCGTAGCATTTGGGGTTAGGGAATTAACTATGTAGAAGAGAAAAATATGCGTTTAGATTGGAGGCCTAGGTAGCTCACTTGGATAGAGCATTGACATAGAGAGTCAAAGGTCCTGGGTTCAAACTCCAGTCTAGGCGTATATTTCTCTTTTCAAATATAAATTGTTGTGTTCTATTTGAACTAGTTTTGGTATATCATCTTCACCTTTTCCAGACTTTTCCAGAAGATGGTATACATGATGTACCGAAACTAGTTCAAATAGAACATAAGTTATGAGGTAAAATGACTCTGGATTCACCTTATTTATTAAGAAGAACCTCATAATGTTACTTCCTGTTGTAATTTATCACCAAAACTTTCCTACAGCACTACCAAGTTAAATAAGGATGACATGAAAAAAGTAAAATTAAGTATCTTGAAGATTGTGGAAATTATCCATTTCACCCTAGACACTGAAGGTATCATATCATTTTAAATAAAACAATGTTCAATAACTCTCCCCTCTTCTGCCCTGGTACAAAAAACCAGATATCTTGTATTCAAACCCCAGTTTAGGCGAAAAATTATCTCTTAAACATTAATTTGTCCTTCAATGTAAGTGACAAATTTAAAATAAAAATAAGAATTAAATTAATCGTGAATTCTTCTTACCTCATACTTCTATGTTTTTTAAACACAGCACTGTAGTATCAGCGACCATTGTCACCATCCTCAGCTGTTTTCACGACTGTCAATTTTTTTTCTTTTGCCAGTAATTATCCAAACTGCCACCTGGTCTTCTTTTGAAGGAACATTTTGTAAACTGCCATCTGTTGTATTTTTTAAAAACTTTGTAATCAAGCTTGGTTCGTCTAGAATCTCGAAGTTCATGGTTCTAGTATGGTTTTTTTGAATATATATCTTTTCCCAAATTGTTTCAAAAGTTTTGCTTCTTTTTCAATTCTATGATTCTCTAATAAACTATGTGCTGCTATAGCTGATTTTTCAATTTCTCCATTCTTTATGTTTCTGAAGTGTTCTTTTTTACGAGTTTCCAACACTTCAGAAACATAAAGAATGGAGAAATTGAAAAATCAGCTATAGCAGAACATAGTTTATTAGAGAATCATAGAATTGAAAAAGAAGCAAAACTTTTGAAACATCTACCCAAACCGTTGGATTTAACAATTTCATATATATATTCAAAAAAACCATACTAGAACCATGAACTTCGAGATTCCAGACGAACCGAGCTTGATTACAAAGTTCTTCAAAAATACAACAGATGGCAGTTCAGAAAATGATTCATTCAAAAGAACACCAGATGGCAGTTTGGATAATTACCAGCAAAAGAAAAAATTGACAGTCATGAAAACAGCTGAGGATGGTGACAATATGGGTCATTGATACTGCAGTGCTGTGTTTAAAAAAACATAGAAGTATGAGGTAAGAAGGAATCACGATTCATTTAATTCTTAAGTATATTATTTTTGGTCTGGACCAAAAATAATATAATTAAAATAACCTCAAAAATATAACTTCCTAAAATTAAATATTAATTCTTAAGTACTGTATTTACCTTTGAGATATGGATCTCTGCTGCTGTACTGGAGGTACAGGTGGTTTGGCAGCTGGAGGCCTGAAAGTTTCATCTCTTTCTTGTTCAACTTGTATTGGAATTATGTGCTCACGAGGTTTGCTCTTTATCTTTGGAGTTCCTTCTGGCTCCAATGATGATGATCTGCGAAAGAATCTACATATTAACTTTTTTATTTAACATACAAAAAAAAAAAGGAAAGGAGAAATTAATGAACTTTGAAATTCCCGGGGAAAATCATTTGATTTTGAGGTTCTTCAGTCTACCAACAGAGGGAGCAGGAGGCTGCTCTTCAGGATGATATAACAGTCGCGAAAATATTGATGATGGAACTGAAGAAGGATCTGAAACTAGTCTAAGAAGAAGAAGGATATGAGGTGAGATGATAAAATTGTACTTAAATAATGAATCTACATATGTAGAAAGTGATGTATATATGTATTATTTCAAGCATTACTCTGGAACGCCTCAGGAAATTTCAACAAATTTATGTTGAGTTGTTTTTGACTCACCTCGTACTTCTTAACTCCCTCACAGACTTGGGTTTCTTCACTGTATTTGTGACATTCTCAATGCTGTATCATGTTCACAACTGATGTCCAACGGCCTCCTCTCCTGCAGACTGACCTCCGCACCATCTGATGGCTGACCGACGAACTTCCAAATCAATCCCCTCTCCTTATCACCGGGTATTTCAAAATTCATAGTTATGTTTTTATTCTTGCTTATGTGAATGTTTTCCCAAATTGTAAGTTCCTTCGGTTCTTCCAGTTGTTTCGATAATTTTGTTTTTTCTGACCAAGCACGTGCAGCTATTGCAGATTTTTCTGCTTCTCCATTTTTAACATTTCTGAGTGTTCTTTTAATCTTGTATTTAAATTCCTTTTTGTTTTTCCTATGTATATCCTTTCACAATCTTTACAATTAATTTGATAACATTGAGAATGTCACAAATGCAGTGAAGAAACTCGAGTCTGCGAGGGAGTTAAGAAGTATGAGGTGAGTCAAAAACAACTTAACATAATTTAAAATAAACCTCATAGTGTTATTTCCTACCAACATAACTTAATTTCAACCAAACTTGTTACACATGTGATTTACATTCTGGAAAAAAATATTGTGAGAGATAAGCCACCCTTGTACCTCTAACGATGAGAAGAACAGTGTTACATGTAAAAATAATTGAAAAAAGATTAAAAGAGCACCTCAGAAATGTTAAAAATGGAGAAACTGAAAAATCTGCAATAGCTGCACATGCCTGGTCAGAAAAACATAGAATAGAAAGCAAAACAAAATTACTTAAACAATTGGAAAAACCGAAGGAACTCACAATTTGGGAAAAAATTTACATATGCAAGAAGGAAAATACAACTATGAATTTTGAAATACCCGGTTATAAGGAGAGAGGACTGATTTGGAAATTCTTCGGTCGGCCACCAGATGGCGCAGAGGTCAGTCTGCAGGATAGAAGGCCGTTGGACGTCAGTTGTGAACGTGGCACAGCATTGAGAATGTCACAAAAGATGTGAAGAAACCCTGGGTCTGCTATGAATTATGAAGTATGAGGTGAGTGAAAAAATAAAAAATATAATTGAAAACAACCCATATTATACAGAGTGCCATGGTTGAAGGTACATGAAGGTGGGCTATGTTCAATCTTGAACTATTATAGGAAATATAACCATGAGGTATAATTTAAAACAAATTCTGTTCACCTCACCTCATATCCCATCTTCTAATTGAACCAGCTTCGAAACCTAGGCAGTTTCATCCTCAGTAATTTCATGACCAATGTTTTATCATCCAGAAGCACTGCTTCTTACTCCATCTGTTGGTGGACCAATGAACCTATGAATCAAATCAACTTCCCAGGGAATTTTAAAATTCATTAATTTTTCTTTTTTGAATGTGGATTTTTTTCACAAATTGCGTGCTCTTTTGGGTTTTCTATTTGTTTTATTAAACTAGCTTTTCTTTCAAGAAAGAAAAAATAATGAATTTTGAAATTCCCAGAAAAGTTGATTTGATTCGGAGGTTCATCAGTCCACCAACAGATGGAGTAAGAAACAGTGATCCTGGACGACAGAACATCAGTCATGTAAATACTGAAGATATAACCACCAAAGTTACAAAACGGGTCTAATTTAAAAGACAGGATATGAGATGAGGTAAAAAGAATTTTATTTTAAATTTTAATTAGAAATGCTGCATACTTATAATTGGAATTTAACATTAAACATATGAGATGAGGTGAAATAATGGGCTTCCAATATAAAACCGGACTGGCCTCACGGAGTTTCACCTGGCACGCAGTGCTGTCTCTTCCTCCTGCAATTCACCCTGCCTGCCACCCGTCCTTGATCTGTTTCATACCTTATAGATACTGAAATCCCAACTTGTTGTGCTAATTTCGGTAATGATTTTTGTGGTGAACGTTCCAAATTTTCGCCAATTTCGTCTAATTTTTCTTCGGTGAGAACCGTACGCCTTCGCGTGTGTTTCTTATTTTGTACTGAACCAGTGGTCTCAAATTTAGTCACAAGATCGTGAATTGTCGATCTGGAAGGAGGTAATTGTCCAGGGAAGTTCCGAATAAATTCCTCGCAAACGCAATGAGCTGATTCGTATTTATAATAACATTTACACACATAAATGCGCTGCTCTAATGTCAGCTGACGTCTCATCTTGTCGAACGATAGTAAACTGACTAGTTCAAGGACGAGCGGCTGGCAGAGTGAAATGCGGATGAGGAGAGAGCGCTGCCTGACGGGTGAAACTCCGTGAGGCCAGTCCAGGTTTATATTGGAAGCCCGGTATATTTAAGTTATGTAGGTAGGAAATAACACTATGAGGTTTATTTTAATTTTGTTGAGTTGTTTCTTGACTCACATCATACTTCTTAACTCCCAAGCAGACTCGAGTTTCTTCACAGCATTTGTGACATTCTCAATGCAGTGAAGAAACTCGAGTCTGCAAGGGAGTTAAGTATGAGGTGAGTCAAGAAACAACTCAACAAAATTGAAATATATTTAATTACAAATTGAACCTTACCTAATGGACATAGGTTGCACATTTTTAGCTGCAGCCACAGGAAATGCAACTTCTGAACGTTGTGTTTGCAATCTTGAAGGTACAGCATTACCAACCATATGTTCCACTTCTGTCCTATATTCTCCAGCCGAACCAGTGTCAGCTGGTTTTGATGGTGGAAAACCTAATAATATAACACAAACATAAAAACACAATTGCATATCTCAGTGAATTAATTTACAAAGTAAAATAAAATAAAATTGTTTACAGACCTAATTGAATTTCAGCTTTAGATGTTCTTCTTCTGGGAAGAGTTGCAGATTTTAGAGTAATTTCAACTTTAGAAGACTTTTTCTTTGCAGGTACATTTTTGTCTGATTCTGAGTCAACTGATTTTACTGCTGCAGAATCAGTTTCCTGAAATGAAAAATTAATAATATTATATTTGAAGAGAAAAATTTTCACCTGGACCGAGACTCGAATCCGGGACCCTTGGCTTTCTGGGCCAAGTGCTCTACCAACTGAGAATTTCTCGTTTTTTTTAATATATCTTGTACATATTATATTTAATTTGTTAAATCTAGAGTAAATAAAAATCTTATATATAAAAATCAATGTTTGTTTGTTTAAATTGAGAAATGTTAAATTAATAATAAAAACATCGTTTGTTTGTTTGTTCGTATTCTATGCGCGGCCATACCGCTGATCCGATTTTGATGGGGTTTTTTTGCAAAATGTTCAGGAGATTCCCGGGATCAACATAAGCTATAAGGGAGTTGTAATACTCAACCCCTTCACCCCTAAAAATCACCCGTTGTAGTGAAAAATGTGAAATAAAGTCCTTATTTGACGCTTAAATGTCTTAAGCTGCCTAAACCATAACAAATACACCAAATTATTGCATACGGAATTGAATATCTAAAAAAAAAAACTACAAAAAAGTCTGTGATAGCATATGTTTATCTTTTACGGATAACTCACAATAACCATTTTTACATCGGGATAAGTCGATTCCAGGCAAGTATAGCAGCTCAAGGCTGGTGGTAAAAACACTTAACATTTATTTAGGAGTAGCAGCGCATGCCAGGTATTAGCTAGTTAAATATAAATAATAATTGTATTGTGTTTATAACATGTAATTGTTTATGTTTATTGTAATTTAGATGTAATACTAATTTTTTTGTACTTTTTAAAACCTGGTTGAGTGGTAGACAAGGCCTTAAGGCCCTAACTCTGCCAGGTAAAATAAAGCTATTATTATTGTTATTATTATTAATATATTCTGTCTTCTAAATACACTGGTTTCATAACCTTAGCGATTACATATTCAGTGTGTACATGACAAAATTTTAACATAATAGTGTCTTCCGATTGACATAACATCAGTTGCCAAAATAGTACTGAAGATGATACCAATCTACTTAGAAGATTTATATGAGGAGAGATAGGAAACATTTGATTTTACCATAAATTAAACCTCATAGTGATTAATTCCTGTAAAAGTTAGGTTTATTTGAATTTTTCCCAAACCTCAGTGATTTTTCCTGTAAAAGTTCAATTGAAATGATGAATTTATAGCAGAGTTAGATAAAATATTTTTTCATCTCACCTCATGAATTTCCATATTTTCATGATATACTGGTTTCAGTGGTCATTTGCCTTCATCTTCAGTCAAATTCCAACTTATATTGAACTTTTATAGGAAAACATCATTATGACGTTTAATTTAAATCACAAATTCCAACTATGGTTGAATTTATGAACTTTGAAATCAAAGTAATTTCGTTACTTATTTAAATTTATACTATGTCAAAATTATTTTAGAAAATCAAAGTATATAATTTATAGAACAGGTGTCTAGTTTCAAATATTTGGGCTGTGATGTTGGCTACAATGTGGAAAGAGATATTGACTCCAAAATAAATAAATTTCAGACGGTGTGTGGAACAATACAGAGAACATTCAAAAATAAAATTAGAAAAGAAACCAAGATAAAAATGTATAATGTTATGGTGGTTCCCACAATATTGTATGGATGTGAAACTTGGGCTCCAGTGAAAAGACAGAAGGATAGAATACAGACGGCAGAGATGTGGTTCCTAAGACAAGTAAAAGGATGTACAAGACTTGATAGAATAAGAAATGAGGATATAAGAGAAGAATTGAAAGTACAGCCTTTATTGGATAAAGTCACGAATTACAGAGAAATGGATTGATCATATGGATGGAATGAGTAAGGAGAGATATCCATTGTTACCAAGAAATTATCAAGCAAGAGGAAGGCGTGATGTTGGAAGACCTAGAAGACGTTGGGCTGATGCATTATGAAGTCAGAACGGGCAATTGCCTAATCCCTGGAGTGATGATGATGATGGTGATGTGTCATTAATAATTTTTTTCTCAGTCGGAGTTATGGCTGAGGATGAACACGACTGTGTTTGAAACTGCGGTATCATGGAAGCATGAATCCTATGAGATGAGTTGTTTAAACAAACTGTTCTCTGATGAATTTTAAGCAGTTCCAATGTTAGACAACCATAAAAAGATATGAAAATTTTCTACTCATTCACTTTTTTCTTATTATAATTCAAGTGTCACTTCCTATAGATTTTGCATGGACTAACTTACCTTTGGAATTGAATCTCTAGCATTTTGTTCTTCTAGAACACAATTCTCCATATTTTCAGGAACATCAGATTTCACATCAGCTACAAGTTGAGTAGGAACTGTCTTTTTCTCACTAGGTGTAGAGGGAGGAGATTTAGTGGAAGAACTTTTTATTTTTGATTTTTCTGTTAAACCAGGAACAGGTGGTTTTGTGGAAGATATTTTTCTAACTGGAATTGTATCACCTGCTTCTCTCTTGGTTTCTTCTGCTATTGCATTACTTATTATATCAACGGCATCTTTTAATTTCTTTATCCTTGCTTTTTCTTGCTGCGACATTTTATCTGTTACTTGTAAAGCTGGTACTAATTTCAAATCATTTTCATCATCTTTCATCTTAGGTGACTCTCCTTTTTCATTTACAGTTTCAGCGACTGTTGGTTTTGAAATGGCTGTGTCTGTTTCTGCAGAAATAACTGATGTTTCATCTTTGTTTATCACTTTTGGAAGACAATACCTCATCCTTGTTCTTTCCTGAAACTTCACTTTTGTCTGAAGATTTTGGCACAGCTTCTGAAGTTTCTGGACTTTTCACTTCGCCTAAAATATTGGAGTTTGTGTCACTTGTTGGGGACAAAGGTGCTGTATTTATTGAAGAATGTTCAATAGTCTTCTTGGAAGCCGAATTTTTCACTGGTAATGCCGACGCTGATGCAGAAAGAGACGATCTTCGCTCAAATGCTTGTTTATAATCACTGACTTTCACTCCAGGTATAAATACCTTTTTAGGCTTTTCTGGAACAGCAGATTTGGATTCTGATCCTCTAAGAAATATATTAAATTGTTCAGAGTTCTCAAATATTTTTGAACGTCTCCTTTCTACTGTTTTTGTAGGCGATGTCACTTCATCAGAACCTGATGATTTCTCAGAACTTGATCCCATTTTACTTAAATTTAAATCACCAGGAGGTTTTTTAGTTCTCACTGTTCCAGTCTTTGGTGTTTCGGAGGTTTTATTCAATATGACTTCTTTGGCTGCAGGCACTACGTTGTTTGATGTATCAGAGGCTTCTTTTAGTTCAGTCTCAGATGCTTGTTCTTTTTTCAATTCTTTCGTCGAATCCTGACTAGTTTTATCCTCTGCTTTTGATTCTAATTCATTTAATTCTAGACTAGGTTGACAAGCTCCTTCTTTCTTTTGAGAATTCTCAATTATCAATTCATCTGTTTTTGAACTTGTAATTTTCTTTTTCTTTTTCACTTTTTGTTTCACTGTCTCAGTCGCTGTTATATCTGTCCCCTCTTTTTCTTTATTTGTTTCACTCGGCACTTCTGCTATTGACTCTGTCGTTTCTTTTGCACCATTTTCAACTACTTTTGCTACCTCTTCATCTTCTTTAACTTTATTTTTGGATTCCAGATCCTTACTGGGAGAAACTTTGTTTGATTCAGCAGCGCTGTCAGTCGGTGTAGTAGACGCAGGAGATGCTGGTTTGGATTTCTTAGCTATACCCTTCACCGACTTTCTCGTTGTTTTATCTCTTCCTATTGTAGATTTCTTTGATTCTTTCTCCACAGGCTTTTGTGAAACAGCTTCAGGCGTACCAGCATCGATGACAGCTGATGCACCTATAAAAAGAAACTATGTAAGACAAAAAAACCTGAATTAACACACTCCACTCATCTCATGAAAACAACTATTTGTTAACCAATTAATAACAGAAGCTAGAAGTGGTCATCGTTAGAAAACTATTAATCTTCTTGTATCTTGTAAGCCCATGTTTCTCTTAACAGAGATTTAGGCTCCCTCCCCCTACAGGGAAGAATTTGAACCATACTAATTTAGTTACACTTGTTTTCGTATAGATGTCATTTGAGTGGTCCATGGACAGCGTTCCACCTCATACTGACATCTAGGAAACCAAGGTAGTACTAGGACGGGAAAATTCAGTAAATTTTGCTTAGAGGCCTTTTCATTCAAGCTTAAGGATCTTTTACGGGCCTGAAAATCTGCAGACTCGGGACCCACGGCTTAGAGTCCCTCCCGGAGGACTTGCTCCTTCGATTTTTTTCATCCTAAAAAAATCCATTGACCCCGGCCGGGTTTGAACCCACGACCCTCGGGACCAGAGGCAAAGAGCATAACCACTAGTCCACCACGGCCGATAATAGTAATTAAATTAACATTAAGAAGCTAAAGTCCTGCGGCGTAGCTGAGTGATTTCACAGAGGAAACTTGTCCTGGTCGAGTCCCTGGGTGAAGAAATTTTCTCATGGAATTTCAGCCAATATGGACCTAATGCCCACCCAGCAATGTGAGGAAATTGGGTAACTATAATAAGTAGCAGTTCCAGGTTGAGAAAAATAGCTATGATGGCTGGGGAACCCAACATGTTGACAATATATCAACCTGTACTGGCTGGATTATATCGTCCACCTCAGGGATTAACACAAGTGGATGTGAGGCCAGAGCCGGCTCGTAGATCAAGAGCCTTCTAGATCTTTCACGCTATGGAGACTATTAAGAAACAAGAGCTATTACAATGAATGAAATAAGTAAATTAATGAAGTGTGGAAGTCATGACTGAAGAGGGACAAGATATTGTCTGAAACCGCTGGTATCAAAGAAATTTGTAATTTGATGAGGTGAGTCGTTAAAAATATGTTCTCCACTCACTATTAAATTAATGATTATTATGAGTTAGGATTTTAGACTCACCTCATATTTTTTTTTATATTTATATATAATTTATATAACTAAGTAACTAACTCAGTGGCACTGTAGGTTCATGACCGCAAGGACATAAGCTCTCCATACATCCCTATCCTGAGCTAATGTTTTCCAATCATTCCCTGTATAATCTACTTCCCTCAAATCATGGTTAATGTCATTCTCCCACCTCATTCTTGGTCTAACAACTGGGTGTTTTCCCTCTAGTTTTCCTACAATAAGCTTCCACCTCTTTTACCCCCCCATACGTGCCACATATCCTGTCCATCGCAATCTATGAGACTTAACTGTTCTTATTATATCTGGCTTCCTATACATACATATTTCTTGGGTGCAATGTGGATATAAGGCATAAATTTTTCTCTTCACCATTTGATTACAATAATTTAGTAGTGTACTTTAATATACTTATTTCAATCATATATAACAGCTTTAGCTTCTTAATATTAATTTAATAAATAATGCTATAGCTGTGTGGAGTCCCTTCATGTCTTCTTCAGGTAGAAGCCATTCATTGTGTATTTGTGAATGATGGTTCATAGCATTTGAATGTGGGACCAAAACAGTAAGGTAAAGGAAGGATTTATGCTTGGATGGGAAGGAAGCCTGGATTAGCTCAATGGTTAAGAGCATCAGCACGAAAAGCTGAAAGTTCGGGGTTCAATTTCCGGTTCAGGCATAAATTTTTCTCCTTACCATTTGATTACAATAATTTAGTAGTGAACTTTAATATATTTATTTCAATCATAGTAACAGCTTTAGCTTCTTAATATTAATTTAATAAGGTAAGATTTTTATACATGCTTTACGCGCGGAGTTTATGTAGGAGCAAAGCCGGTTGTGGCACATCCAACCGCTCACAGGCAAAATGCCATGTGCCCATTAGGTTATAAATGAAGAACCCTGAATATACATAATTTTAAGACATAGAGATTTCTATGATAGTACACGATGGAAAGCAGAATACCAATAACACAACCTCACAACAGTCAATTTGATCGTATAAAAATGACAATTAGCATTCTGTAAAATTGTAGATTTTCATGGCAGGTGTTTTGATTCATGTATTTTATGTCTTTCGGGTTAAATGACCATGGTATGGTATTATTAACACTCAAACGTTTCATATACTACTGTGGTAGATATCCTTAGGAGATTCAAATGTCTTCAAATGTCGGCTGAAGACTGGCTGTGCAGCCGACATTTGAAGAGTTAGGAGTTTCCTCAGGAGATTCTACATGCTCTTTGACCTCCTAACTCTTCAAATAAGGAGTTTCCTCAGGAGATTCTGCATGTTCTTGTTTCCTCAGGACATTCTGCGTGCTCTTTGACTTCCTAACTCTTCAAATATCGGCTGTAGACTGGCTGTGCAACCTACATTTGAAGAGTTAGGAGTTTCCTCAGGAGATTCTGCGTGCTCTTTGACCTCCTAACTCTTCAAATGTCGGCTGAAGACTGGCTGTGCAGCCGACATTTGAAGAGTTAGGAGTTTCCTCAGGAGATTCTACATGCTCTTTGACCTCCTAACTCTTCAAATAAGGAGTTTCCTCAGGAGATTCTGCATGCTCTTGTTTCCTCAGGAGATTCTGCATGCCCTTTGACCTCCTAACTCTTCAAATATCGATTGTAGACTGGCTGTGCAGCCAACATTTAAAGAGTTAGGAGTTTCCTCAGGAGATTCTGCATGTTCTTTGACCTCCTAACTCTTCAAATAAGGAGTTTCCTCAGGAGATTCTGCATGCTCTTGTTTCCTCACGAGATTCTGCATGCTCTTTGACCACTTAACTCTTCAAATATCAGCTGTAGACTGGCTGTGCAGCCGACATTTGAAGAGTTAGGAGTTTCCTCAGGAGATTCTGCATGCTCTTTGACCTCTTAACAGTTCAAATGTCGGCTGTAGACTGACTGTGCAGCCGACATTTGAAGAGTTAGGAGTTTCCTCAGGAGATTCTACGTGCTCTTTGACCTCCCAACTCTTCTAATAAGGAGTTTCCTCAGGAGATTCTGCATGCTCTTGTTTCCTCAGGAGATTCTGCATGCTCTTTGACCTCCTAACTCTTCAAGTAAGGAGTTTCCTCAGGAGATTCTGCATGCTCTTGTTTCTTCAGGAGATTCTGCATGCTCTTTGACCTCCTAACTCTTCAAATGTCAGCTATAGATGGGCTGTGCAGCCGACATTTGAAGAGTTAGGAGTTTCCTCAGAAGATTCTGCATGCTCTTGTTTCTTCAGGAGATTCTGCGTGCTCTTTGACCTCCTAACTCTTCAAATGTCAGCTATAGACTGGCTGTGCAGCCGATATTTGAAGAGTTAGGAGTTTCCTCAGGAGATTCTGCATGCTCTTTGACCTCTTAACAGTTCAAATGTCGGCTGTAGACTGACTGTGCAGCCGACATTTGAAGAGTTAGGAGTTTCCTCAGGAGATTCTACGTGCTCTTTGACCTCCCAACTCTTCTAATAAGGAGTTTCCTCAGGAGATTCTGCATGCTCTTGTTTCCTCAGGAGATTCTGCATGCTCTTTGACCTTCTAACTCTTCAAACATCAGCTGTAGACTGGCTGTGCAGCCGACATTTGAAGAGTTAGGAGTTTCCTCAGGAGATTCTGCATGCTCTTTGACCTCCTAACTCTTCAAATGTCAGCAGTAGACTGGCTGTGCAGCCAACATTTGAAGAGTTAGGAGTTTCCTCAGGAGATTCTGTGTGCTCTTTGACCTCCTAACTCTTCAAATAAGGAGTTTCCTCAGAAGATTCTGCATGCTCTTGTTTCCTCAGGAGATTCTGCGTGCTCTTTGACCTGACTCTTCAAATATCGGCTGTAGACTGGCTGTGCAGCCGACATTTGAAGAGTTAGAAGTTTCGCCAGGAGATTCTGCATGCTCTTTGACCTTCTAACTCTTCAAATAAGGAGTTCCCTCAGGAGATTCTGCATGCTCTTGTTTCTTCAGGAGATTCTGCGTGCTCTTTGATCTCCTAACTCTTCAAATATCGGCTGTACAGCCGACATTTGAAGAGTTAGGAGTTTCCCCAGGAGATTCTGCATGCTCTTTGAGCTCCTAACTCTTCAAATGTCAGCTGTAGACTGGATGTGCAGGCGACATTTGAAGAGTTAGGAGTTTCCTCAGGAGATTCTGCGTGCTCTTTGACCTAACTCTTCAAATATCTGCTGTAGACTGGCTGTGCAGCCGACATTTGAAGAGTTAGGAGTTTCCTCAGGAGATTCTGCATGCTCTTTGACCTCCTAACTCTTCAAATATCGGCTGTAGACTGGCTGTGCAGCCGACATTTGAAGAGTTAGGAGTTTCCTCAGGAGATTCTGTGTGCTCTTTGACCTCCTAACTCTTCAAATATCGGCTGTAGACTGGCTGTGCAGCCGACATTTGAAGAGTTGGGAGTTTCCTCAGGAGATTCTGCATGCTCTTTGACCTCCTAACTCTTCAAATAAGGAGTTTCCTCAGGAGATTCTGCGTGCTCTTTAATCTCTTAACTCTTTAAATGTTGTCTGTAGACTGGCTGTGCAGCCGACATTTGAAGAGTTAGAAGGTCCAAGAGCACGTAGAATTTCCTGAGGATGTGTACCACAGTAGTAGACGAAACGTTGAGTGTTAATAAAACCAGACCATGGCCATTTAACCCAAAAGACATAAAATATATTAATCAATTAGCATTCTGTTCAGGGGTTAGTCCAAACTTGAATAATTTATATTACCTTCTATTTTTTCCACTACATTCTTTGCAGTTTCAACGTCATCTGCAGCTGCACCATTAATCTTAGTGGATTTCTCTGATTCAGTAACATCTAAATCTACATCCATTTTCTCTTCTGTAGAAATGCTTGGACTGCTCTTGCTGGTTGTTTTAGATGGAGATAGCTTACTAGTGCTTGGTTCATTATCTTCTCTTCGACACGATTCCTTCTTTTTAACTCCACCGTGAACAACATCTTCTCCAGATGCACCTGTTAGCAACAATAGAAACTCTAATTTAAACACTATATCTAGGTCTCATGGATACTATTCTCAACCAATCAGCACAAAAAGCAAGCTGCTGGTTAACAAGGATCATTATCAACGAGATGATGTTGATAATAAATAATAATAATAATAATAATAATAATAATACAGTAATCAAGCCAGAAGCACTGTATGCAGAAGAAACAATCATGAATTTCAAAGGTGAAATGGAGAAACTTGAGCCTGAGGGAAAGGAAAATTTTAAGGAAAATGATAGGACCAAAATTTCAAGATAATAAAATAATATACATCCAGAATGAAACACTCTACAAAAAAAATTAGACACTTTCAGAAATGGATTATTTACGCAGAAGTGCCAGAAAGTCAAAATTAGAACATGTCACAAATAAGGAAATTTGAAACATAATGCAAGCAGAAGAAAGCATAATTGAAAGAATTGAGGAAAATGAATTAAAGTGGTTTGGACATTTTTAAGAATGGAAGATGAGCGATGGCCGAAGCAACTATATCAATGGCATCCGACCAGAAAGAAGAAAAGAGGGAGACTAAAGTTAACATGGAAGGAAAACATGAAGACAGTAATGCAAGCAAGAGGGCTAAGCATTGAAGATGCCCAAGATCCAAGATCGTAGGCTTTGGAGATATGGCACGGGAAGGCAGCAGCAGCTGTAAAAACCCAAAGATAGATAGGATATATAGATAGAGAAACTTTCAGATACTGTGCGAAAAAGGAGAATAAATACTCATATTTTTATGATCATCTTCTCAGAATGAAATCCAACAGATTAACGAAACAATTTTTTTTTATTTTATCCGTAACTGCAAAACAAAACCCAACTGGTTTAAAGAAACTGAAAAAGACCTAATAAAATTAAATATCACAGAAAATTCACTAATTGATCAAACAACTAAATTAATTATTCAAGATGAAAACATAAGCTTCCAAGATAAATCTAAACAAATCTATTACCTCGGAAGAAGAGAGGAAAAGAAGATCAGAAAGAATTTAAAAAATATATGAAAATCACATAAAACTTCAAGTTTTATTTTTATTTAATTAAATGGAATGAAAAAATACTGGGCACTAAGAAAGAAACAACACACAAAGAAATGATTGATTCAACATACCTCAAAGAGGCCAAAAATAAATAAATAAATAAATCAATAAATACAGTGGATTGTAATTAATGTTTTATTTTATGAAGTAATATTTTGGGGCAAGATGCTGAAGATGATTGACATCCAATCAAAACATGTTCAAGAACAAATCAACATTAATATTGAGGTAAGATAAACAGACTCAAAATAATATAAATACAGTGGACCTTCATTATAGTGCCACCATCTGTTACATGAAATTATTTGGAATAAAGAAGGTAGCACTAAATTAAATTTTAATGCCGTACATACATGAAAACTTACATTTTTAGTGTAAGTTACAACAAACTGATGATTAATCATAATAAATAAGGAGAATGTGGTACATCTTACCTCATAAATATGTGTGTCTCATTATGACAGTTCCAGTACTATTATATGAGAGTGAAACATGTACACTGCGAAAGAGAGATTGGAATAAAATACAGTCAGCAGAAATGAAATTTTTAAGATCCATTAAGGGATGTTGTAAATTAAATAAAATATGAAACAAAGATATGTGTAATGACCTCAACATCTTTCTCCTGCATGAAAAAATTTTGGATTATAGAAGTAAATGGAATTCCCATGTACTGAGGATGCCAATGTATCATATTCGAAGGCAAGCCTATGTCTTCAAAGCAAAGAGGAAGATGGAATCTGAGAGGAGCAAGGAAGCATTGGAAAGAGTCTATTTAATTGTAATAGGGTAAACTCGGCTAATTTTGTGACACGAATAATGTTTTTATAGACGATTTTATTATTAATTTAACACTTACAACGTACATAAGAGAAAAATTTGCGTCTAGATCGTAACTCGCCTCGGTAGCTCAGTTGGTAGAGCACTTGGCCCGGAAAGCCAAGGGTCCCGGGTTCGAGTCTCAGTCTAGGCGAAAATTTTTCTCTTCAAATATAATTTGTCATGAATTTACTCTAATACTATCACGAAATTACCCGAGTTCTCCAAACCTACAGTAAAAATAGATATATAATTTATGTCATATTGGTAATAAAATAAAATATATATTCGACAACTCAGCTTACATATTTCATTTATATATTCTTAACTTTAATATTCCCAAGACTCTAACCAAAAATTTTCATAATATTATGGTATAATAGTCTAAAACCTTAGTATCACAAAATTAGCCGAGTTTGCTATATAGGCCAGAATAGGAGATTCTCCTAAACCTTGAAGTGGTGGTGATGATATTGTAGCAAGTTTGTTTTATTCCAGTAAAGCTGACATGACTCTTGGTCAGTTACGAGTGGAACATAATGAGAGTATGTGTAAGTTGACTCAATTATCCCACAGGAAATTATTTTGTTAAAACTTACCTTCCTCTAGTTTTCTTTTAGGTGCATCTTTTGTAACTGGAGTGCCTTCACCTATACTTCCTCTTTGTTTCTGTCTTTCAAATTCTTTAATTCTTCTCTCAGCTGCAGGTTGATCCAATTCCATTATACTTCCTACAGAATGGCAACGTGCTGGACCAAGTGCATCTGAAGAAACTCTCTGAGAGTCGCCACTACCCTGTCAAATTATAATAAAAGTAATATTTCATAAGGAACTCTCGTCAACATAACATTTCTAAAAAAAAATGTTAAATCAAATATGCAGTGTGATCAGTATAGTATTGGACAGCAGATGCAGGGTTTTTGCTGTGCAACGATGAAGGCTTACACATGCAGGCACAGGACTTGAAATGTGCACTGACTCAGCAGTATATGAGTACATCTCACACATTCACGGTCACAGTCAGATAGTGTACCTCGAGTAGATAAGATGCTCGGTTGCTTTACATTGTGAACTGAATGACGTGTGTATAAGTTATTTCAGTTTTAAAATTTGTATCTTATAAAACAGGCGTGTATACGTGTACACTGAATGACGTGTATATAAGTAAAAAGTAAAGTGATCCCACAACAGCCCCGGAGGCCCTTGGGGTAGTAGGAGGTTAAGGCTCCCACTTTTTCTAGACAATCGGCACTTTATGTCAGCCGGATTGTCAGCCCTGTGTTACGGCCACCTTTACCCCCAGAACAAGTGTCTGGTACTCATTTATGTTAGAGGCTGAGTCGACCACAGGGCCATAGCGCCACCAGAGGGTTTGGGTCAGTTTAAAAATCCTGACCCCAACGGGACTTGAACCCTCGACCCTCCAGCTTGTAGCTCAGTGTCTTAACCACTACGCTACGGCATGCCCCACGTGTATATAAGTATAAAGTGTAAAAGTGAGTAAAAAGTAAAGTGATCCCACAACAGGCCCGGAGGCCCTTGGGGTAGTAGGAGGTTAAGGCTCCCACTTTTTCTAGACAATCGGCACTTCATGTCAGCCGGGTTGTCAGCCCTGCGTGACGGCCGCCTTTACCCCCAGAACAAGCGTCTGGTACTCATTTCAGTTAGAGGCTGAGTCGACCCCAGGGCCATAGTGCCGCCAGAGGGTTTGGGTCAGTTTAAAAATCCTGACCCCAATGGGACTTGAACCCTCGACCCTCCGACTTGTAGCTCAGTGCCTTAACCACTACGCTACGGCGTGCCCCATAAGTATAAAGTGTAAACTATATAATGGCTTTCATAGTTAAATATGGGAAATAACATTATGAGGTTCTTAATTCGTAAATTAATGAGTCATTTTTTCACATCTTACCTCATATTATGTTTCTTTAAACACGGGAACTAGTTTTCAAGAGAAGGATCTCTCTCATTTTCAACCAATATTATGACTCAATGTCGGTTGAAAATGAGAGAGATCCTTCTCTTGAAAACTAGTTCCTGTGTTTAAAGAAACATAAAATATGAGGTAAGATGTAAAAAACTTACTCATTAATTTATGTATAATGCCCAATAATTTTTCTACTGAACAACGTGTATTTATTTATGGTTAATATTTGTTAACTCAGTCTGCCAGCCAAGTACGATTCCCGGGTGTAAAAATTCAGTCATGTTCAACAGTCCATAATATGTACAACAAATTTTATAAAGAGGTGTATAAATGTATGGACAACAAAGGTGAACAGTTCCAGCACCTGCTTCAATAAAGTTGGTAAGTACGACAATTTGTAAAATAGTTATGAAAATGTGTGTGGTTGTATCACCGCGATCCTATGCTGTCCGTTCCCCGCCGCGAGTGCGTCAGCAGTGTATAGTGAAATCCCTGCGTCTGCTGTCCAGTGCTATACTGATCACACTGTATATAAAACAGTGGAAATACTTTACAACACATGAAAGAACATTTTTTTCTGAGTTCCAACCATACACCATGTGCATGCACCAACAGATGCAAAATGTAATACACTATGGAATCACGGGAAGCAGCCAACATACACACGATATTTGAACTTCCGTTGTGAACAAACTTAAAAGCTAAGCTAATGCAAAATTTAAGTATTCTAGCCTGTGAAGAAATGCACACTGATTTTATTTAGTGTAAGATAATTAGTACAGACTCTATGTTGGCTGCACTGGAACACAGAATATTTGTTAAAATCAATACGGCTGCCATGTCTTAATGTAGTTCAATATTGTGAAAAATAAAACCCTAAGAATAAAATTTGACAGGAGTTTATTAAGTAATTTAAAAAGTCATGTCACACATTGTAAAGTTTAGCCAAAACAGTTATTCTTCCAGATACATAGATCCAAAAAATGTATTTTACTTTATCTTCTTGTATCTTGTAAGGCCTTTTTCCCTCAACAAGATTTAGGTGGGTGTATAATTTATTAATGGGGATTGGTTGTAAAATAAATTTTGTTTGAATTTCTGTCAGAGTGGTAAGAAAAATAAAATAAAAAAAACAAAAATGTTTAAATATCTTAATGAAACCATTTCCTGCTCTTCCCTGTGCTGGTTCGCTCAGGGTAGAATATGATCACTCAGGGATGTTTATATTATACACTTATTATTTCAGTTTATTGGACAATTTTGTGTGTACAATTGTAGACTTCCAATGTTTGATACTTAACTAACTCGGAGTGGAGTTGATGAATTACTTCCGCCCACATGTTTTAATATCACCTTTGCGAACGGTTACTGAAGAACTTGACTATTGTAGAACGTAGGAGCATGAGAGAGTTTTCACGCGCGTCCTCGCCTTATAAGGGTGATGGCTACTCCCATAAGTCGCCATCCCCACTCCAAGTATACATGTTATTCATTATAGCTTAGATGGGTAGGTACCATTCGTTTGGGTTCCTATGTTGGTAATAGACTCGTGTGCACATTTGTGCACCTTCCAGTTATTACTATTAATGGTACGTTTTAGTACTTACGAGTCTATTACTTCTTGCCACACCCCCTACAGGGAAGAAATTGAACCATACTAATTTACTTACACTTGTTTTTGTAGTGTTACATCCCACTATAATTTTGATTGAAAAATAAATTTACCTATGTTTTTATTATTAATTTCATACATCTCAATGATGGATAAATCATATTTAAAGAGAAAAATTATAATAATTTTTCTCTTTAAATATAATAAATTTACCTGTTCATCTGTAAGCAACATGTCACTACCAACAGCAGGAGGTGGTGGTGCTAGAGACAGAAGTAGATCCAGACGAACTGGAGTCTGATTTGCTAATTCCTCTGCTATGTCCAAGCATGACTCTGTGTGGCCTTCGTTTACCCACCAGTGAGCACATATCTTTTCAATATTAGCCCGACGTGCTGGAGTAACAGTTAGCATTTCTCTGATCAGCGGTGAGGCAGCTAGAAATCATACAAATTTTATGAATCCACTATATTAAAAAAAGCACTCAAGAAATACGGTATTTATATACACACAGAAATTATTAAAATAGCAAACTAAAATTTCATTAAATTTAGTTCTGTTCACCTGTAAAATAATGCACTTTTAATTTTTACAGTCCTTTTTTATAGCATCACTTCCAAAATTATTCCCCATGGATTCTCTACAGCAAATCATAAGACTTTACTAATAAAATGATATATAAATCCAAGAAAAATCAAATCAATAATAATTTGAAGCATTAATAACAATAACAATAATAATAATAATAATAACAACAAAACAGATAATGGAATTCTACGAAAACAGAAGTAAAGCTCCAGTGGATACTATGAAGTGGATTGATGAAGTCAAAAAGGACTTAAAATTGGCAGGAATTACTAAAGAAGACATTCCAAACAGAGATATATTTAGAATTAAGGTGAATAAGTGGCAAGTTGACCAAGAAGACAAACCGAAGAAAAAAACTGGAACAACTTGGACAGATGAGAGAAAACAAGCTCATAGCAAAAGAATGAAAGAAATTTGGGCTCAAACGAAACGCCTCTAAGTACTTTGCATAGTCCTACAAGGGCTCATCCGCAATTAAAAAAAATAATAACAATAATAATAATCTTGTATCTTGTAAGCCCATGTTTCCCTTAACAGAGATTTAGGCGCTCTCCCCCTACAGGCAAGAATTTGAACCATACTAATTTAGTTACACTTGTTTTCGTATAGATGCCATTTTGAGTGGTCCGTGGTCAGCGTTCCGCCTCATACTGACATCTAGGAAACCAAGGTAGTACTAGGACGGGAAAATTCAGTAAATTTTGCTTAAGAGGCCTTTCATTCAGGCTTAAGGATTTTTTACAAGCCTGAAAATCTTCAGACTCGGGACCCCAACTTAAAATCCCTCCTGGAGGACTTGCTCCTTGGATTTTTCCATCCTTCTTCTTCTTCTTCCTTCCAAGTATTAGGCCAAGGCCTGTTACGATCCTATAGAAAATTTTCCCTCCAACGTTCGAGGGAAATTCTCGTATAAGACTTGAAAGCATAATAATAGTCCCTTCGATTGGTTGCTGGTCAAAGGAAGGCAAGACCAGTGATGGGGCTGCCATCTTTTAGCCTCTGGTCAAACTTTTCTGCAGAAGAAAAGAAAATAAAGGAAAGAAGAAATGGAAGAAAGGAAAGGCTCCCTAGCCCTCGGATGCCCTAATAGCGTCGGGGGTAAAAAAAAACAAGAGTTAACCAAGAGAGGTTAGATAGTAAAGATAAAAGAGTGCAAAACACAAGTAAGTGGAAGAAATGTTTTGCACAGCTTGGGCACCTTGTGGTCGCCATCCACATATCCCCTAGATGAGGACCCCTGAGGGTTTCCCAAAAAATGTTAATAATAATAATAATAATAATAATAATCTACTTTGAAAACAAATATAAGAATTCTATGAAAATAGAAGTAAACACAAGTGGATACTATAAAAGGGATTAGTGAAGTAAAAAAGGACTTAAAATTGGCAGGAACTACTTAAGAAGGTATTATAAACAGATATATGTTTAGAATTAAGGTGCACAAGTGGCAGGTTGACCAAGAGGACAATAAGAACATCATGGACAGAAGAGAGAAAGAAAGCCCATAGCCAAAATATGAGGGACATGTGGAGTGAAAGAAACTGCATCTAAGTACTTTGCACAGTCCTATACGGGCACATTTACAATAAAAAAACAACAATATTAATGTATATACCATCTTAATCATCTCACTTCAATTGTCTGTAACACATTTCTTTAACTTTCATATTTTTCCTAATTTCAAAGTTTCTAATTTTTTTCTAATATGGGCTTACATGGTATCATGGATAATAATGATAATAATAATATTTGAAGAGAAAAATGTTTGCCTAGACCGAGACTCGAACTCGGGACCTTTGGCTTTCCATGCCAAATGCTCTACCAACTGAGCAATCGAGGCGAGTTGCGATCTAGACGCAAATTTTTCTCTTATATACATAGTAATTCCCTGGTGCCAAATGCTTTGAAACCTTTGTTTCTATCTTTGCAAATGGAGGCTTCTTAGTTAAGAAGACATTTATTGGGAATTTAACATTACTTTATAGCCAGTAGGGCTTCTACTGACGTTTTTATTATTAATATAACACTTCTCACTGAAGGAGAAGTGTTAAATTAATAGTAAAAACATCAATAATAATAATAACCAAAGAAAGAAATCCTGAAGAATTCTCTGATTATTTTACAAGTGAAAAATGTTTTGCAATATAAACTACAATATCCACTTTATTGTTTATGAACTTACGTGATGGTTTTTTTGGTTCAAAATAGTCTCCTTGTGAAATCTGCTTCACAAGTCTCTTGAAATTAGAACCATCAAAAGGCATAGCTCCATATACTAACGTATACAGTAGTACACCCAGAGACCTGTAGATAGTAAGATAATTCAAGTAAGCATGATGAAATATTATAATAAACAACATTAAAAGAATTAAAATAAAAATAATCAATAAACGACACTAGAGATTGAAAACTGCAACAAAATTTTGAAAGAGAGAGGGTTATTTCTTCCTGATATGTTAAGAAATGTGTGATAAAGTATTACCAAAGAAGACATCAGATATGTTGAGACTGAAAATTGTAACTTAAATTTGGAAGTTAACTTGGTTTTGAGATGTTATAGAATATGAGATGTAAGGTGACCAAAAAATAGAAATTAATGGAAGAACTAGTTGAGATGAAAAGATGTTAAAAATAGAGAAAAATCGTAAGCTGGAATAACAAAGATTGAGAAATGATTGAAAAAACTTTGAGGCTCATATCTAATATCCATAATATGTTAAGTTATATAGGTAGGAAATAACACTATGAGGTTTATTTTAATTTTGTTGAGTTGTTTCTTGACTCACCTCATACTTCTTAACTCCCACACAGACTCGAGTTTCTTCACTGCATTTGTGACTTTCTCAAAGCTGTATCACGTTCACAACTGATGTCCAACAGCCTCCTCTCCTGCAGACTGCTGTTGGATATCAGTTGTGAACGTAATACAGCATTGAGAATGTCACAAATGCAGTGAAGAAACTCGAGTCTGCGTGGGAGTTTATGAAGTATGAGGTGAGTCAAGAAACAACTAAACAAAATCCAAGATATGTAATTGAAAATACAACAATTAATTAATTAAGGTTAATTTAAGTTAAAAGTAAGATAAGACTTTCTTTCATTTCAGATATATCTTCAAATTAATCAAAATTACAGTGGGAAGTAACAGTATGAGGTAATTTTCAATCTATAAATGAGTTGGATAAAATGTTTTTACATTTCACCTCATAAAGTTCTGTGTTTTCACAATACCGGTTTCAAAGGCCATTTGCCTCCATCTTCAGTTAAACTCCAAATGTTGAAAATTTGCCATTACTAACATCTAAACTGCCATCTGGTGGCGATTTTATGAACTTACAGAGATTAATTTTTGCTCGCCATTCTTCTGAATGTATATATTTTCCCAAACTGTTAATTCCAAAGGCTCTAAATGTTTTAAAAGTTTAGATTCTCTTCCAATTTTGTGATTCTATAGCAAACTATCAGCTGCAATTGCTCATTTTTCAATTTCACCATTTTTAACATTTCTAAAGTGTTCTTTTGTATGAGTTTCTAAATTTCTTGTAGTTTTCCCTATATACACTTTCTTACAGTCACTGCAACTAATTTGATAAATTCCAGATTTCTTACTATCTGGGACATGTTGTTTTCAAATGCTGAGCCTTCGCAGTGAAACCATTAGCGTTCTTGCTCTCCAATATTTCTCTACGATGGATTGAACAGGTAATACTTCACAGGTTTGTAGATGTTCTTCGTTCATTTCTTCGTCTTTGTTGCATAGAGGACAATTTGGATTTGTGTAGATTCCTATTTTATATAAATGTTTGGCCAAATAGTCATGTTCTGTAAGCTGTCTAAATTTTGCTACTGTAGTTTTACGTGGAATTTCTGGAATAATATCTGGCTTCTTTACTAAAATATTCCATTTTTTGTCTTTGGCTTTATTACATAGGTCTTGGTTTTGTTTGATTTTAAATTTGTTTTTAATTATTCTTTTTATGGATGCGAAAGGTAAGCTTTTAGCAGTATTCTGAATTAGATTGGAGCCTTTTTTTGGGACATTAACCTTTTTATTCTTTATTAGTAGATTACCCACCTTAAATTTGTTAATTGGTGCTAACATAATACAGAATCTGTTAAATAGGCCCTACTTTTTTTTAAATGTTCAGTGTGTTCCAGGATGGTAAGTAATTTTCATTAATTGTTTCCCTTCTTAGGAATCAGAATGTGGGAGATGTAAAAACATTTTATCCAACTCATTTATAAATTTAAAATCATCTTTAAAGTCTGCAAGTACTTGAAATTCTTTTTTTGTTTGTCCAATGAAACCAGATTATGACATTTCTGGTATTCACTCTTGAGATTGATGGAATTCTAACCCATTTCTGAGGTTGAGGCACCTGGAATGTGATATGATATAATGGATGATACTGATAAATGATAACTAGAGCCCAGATGTTAGGCACTTAAAAAATTAAAAAAAGGCAGGCAAAAAGGCACTGAAAATCATTAATATAGGCATTAAAAAATTCAAAATAGGCTCTTACAAAAATGGGCTACAACATAATTTTTTACAGTCTTACATTAAGAATAAAAACATATGCTATTAACAGCATGCCAAAATATCAGAGATGCTTTTGGAATTTGTTTTGCCTTTTTACAAAGAGCAGAACCCTCTTTGTCACTCAGCTATGTTTGTATTGAAAAGAACCAAAGAACTTTTCTCCAAGCCTTAGAGCCGGAGCATAATACAATGGGACATAGCTTAGAGCTATTTCGCTTAACGGGAATGCATGAGGTGGAAACATACAATATTTACCTAATGGGGTGCATTGAGGGGGAAACCATCTACCTGCTAGGTTATTGGGTTATTGCCACCCTTACCCTAAAATATTCTAAGGGAATTTATAAAAAGAACACTTGAAAACTTCTATGAAATGATTTCTGCCATGAAATTTGTCCATTTCAATTGATTTCATTGAAATACTGAGTTAATTTTGAGAAAAAATTGCTAATAGGCATTATAAGCTGAAATAGGCATTTATAGACAAAATTAACTTCATGGAAAACAACTCTAGGGTTGTTGGTATGAACTTATATGAAGTCAAAATATAAAATTATGGAATATTCACCTGAAAGGTCCGTCTCCTCAACTTAATTAATTATTTAACTGTAGCGCTTTCGGGACTTGTCCCATCACTACAGTTTACAGTTAAATAACTAATTAAGTTGAGGAGACGGACCTTTCAGGTGAATATTCCATAATTTTATATTTTAAATTTTGAATAATACCTCAATGAATCTTATAAAAGTTGATTATATGAAGTCACTTTTACAATATCTATAATAGATAACTATAGGCATTTTCCCTAACATCGGTCTCTACTGATAACAAAGCAACCAAGATAGTTCTCAAACCTAAATTTAACCTAAATTACAGACAATGGCCAAACATACGAATAATTCCCCTTAAGGAAAAATTCCTGTGGTTTGAGTGAGATTGAACCCAGTACCTCAAGAGCTATAGTCAGGTGCTCTGACCACAGGACTATGATACAGATCTATCTCTCTAGTGATTATTAGAAAAGAATAAATATTCAGAAAAAAACCAGATAATATAAATAAAAAACAAGTCAAATTATGAATTGTTTACGTTCACTGCAAATCCCAATATACAATCTTGGCAGTCAACTCTCTTAAACTTCCAACACAAACATTGCTTCAATAGAACTTAGGAGTTACAGATGTAACACTTTGAGAAAACAGTAAAATATTCTTATAACTGCAACTTTTTTATTTAATTTTAATTTGTTGACTTTTAGCACCATCATGAAGAAACTTTTGGTTGTATTCAGTGCAATTTATTTGTATTGTTTTGTTTATCCTTTTATTTTTAGATGTGCAAGTTCATTGATTCACTTCTAATAATAACATGTATAGAGTGGATTGGGGCACGCCGTAGCGTAGTGGTTAAGGCACTGCACTACAAGCCGGAAGGTCGAGGGTTCAAGTCCCGGTGGGGGTCAGGATTTTTAAACTGACCCAACCTTCTGGCGGCACTATGGCCCTGGTGTTGACTCAGCCCCTAATGGAAATGAGTACCAGATGCTTGTTCTGGGGGTAAAGGCGGCCGTCACGCAGGGCTGACAACCCGGCTGACATGAAGTGCTGATTGTCTAGAAAAAGTGGGAGCCTTAACCTCCCACTACCCCAAGGGCCTCCCAAGGCCTGTAGTGGGAATACTTTACTTTACAGAGTGGATTGAAATAATTCAACTCTTTTTTTAACCACCTACATCCCGAAGAAAAGTTTAACAAGATATCCATCCATAGTAATTCTGCTGAAGGCAGGTCCTTCACTGCAATCATAGCATTTTCATGCTATGCTTGCAGCTTTACTAGGGAATTGTAGGTGTGGTAGCTTCCCGTTGCTTTCCACACCGGTGAAGGATTATGATGATAAGGATGATGATGATGGCCATATGATTTTTTTAGTTTTTACACTTTTTTTTTAATTTCAAACATGCAAAAATTTAACTTTCACAGGAAAAAATCAGTATGAGGTTTAATTTAAGAATCAAATTAATATTTTTATTACCTCACCTCATATCCTTTATCCTTCTAGACTGCAGGTTTCGGAGCTTATCTCCATCATCAGTAGCCTCTGGTTGACCGGTGTTATGTCGTTTCTTGGCAGTTTTCTTCTTACTTCTATCGGTGAACCAATGGACCTCTGGATCAGGTCAAAATTTACGGGAATTTCAAAATTCATGCGTTTTTCTTTTTTTTTTGGATGTAGAAACAGATAGAACTCACAGTTTGGGAAAAAATCCACATCCAAAAAAACAAGAAAGAAAATCTCATGAATTTCGAAATTCCCGCAAATTTTGATTGATCCAGAGGTTCATCGGTCTACCAATAGAAGGAAGAAGAAAACCACCAAGAAACGACATAACACCGGTCGATGAGAGGCTACTGATGATGGAAATAGAGCTCCAAAACCGCAGTCTAGAAGAATAAAGGATATGAGGTGAGGTATTAAAAATATTTATTTAATTTTTATACACAAATTTAATCTTATGAAAATACATTAGGAAGTAATATTATGAGGTTCTACTATAAATAAATTTAGTCTGTCTTCATCTTACCTCATATTTCATTGTTTTCTCGTAAAAAAAAGAAAACAATGAAATATGAGGTATGATGAAGGCAGACTAAACTTGTTTATTAAAAATTAATTTGTTAACATGTCTGAAGAAGGTACAGTGTACCGAAACAGCTGTCACTGAATTATATAATAAATATGAAAATCAAATAAAACTATGTTTTATTTTTATTTAATTAATAAAAATTTATTCTGTTAGGTCAATGTTATTTCACTGAAACATTTAAATTTTAAAATATATTAGAGACTCTTGTCGAGAAAATACTCAAGATTGAGTAATTGGTCTGAAACCGGTAAAAAAAAAGACAAACTATGAGGTGAGGTGAATTAATACCTCATAGTGAAACTTTCTACTAAGTTTAAACTAAAATGCTACAATTCTTACCAACAATCAACTTCTGGTCCGTGGTATGGAGTCCCTTTCACTATTTCAGGCGATGCATATAAAGGACTTCCACAGAATGTATTAAGTAGCCTTTGCTCATTGAAAACATTTGACAACCCAAAATCTGCAATCTATTAAAATATAGTATCAATAAATTGTTCTATTTAATGTCACAAATGGTGAATTTAATAATAAAATATCTCACAACTGTATATTTTACTTACTTTTGCACTACCATGCTCATCTAGTAATATATTTTCAAGTTTGAGATCCCGATGGCAAATTTTATGCTGAAACAATTAAAACATGTTTTAACATTTGAACATATACATGATAGCAAGAGAAACCGGGTTTGATGAAAAAATGGTACATAAAAGGATAGAAAAGTATAAAAAACAAAAAATGATAAACAGAAGTACTCTTTTCACAGCTGACGATGGTGATAATGGGTCACCGATTCTGCAGTGCTCTGTTTAAAAATGTATAGAAGTATGAGGTAAGAAGAAATCACGATTCATTTAATTCTTATTAATTGAACCTCATAGTGTTAAAAATTCCCAAATTTAATATATAAAAAGAAGTACTCTTGAAAATGAAGAACCACCTATGAAAAAATATAGGAAACTCATATATCACCCTTGGGTACACAATAAATTCCAAAAGATATTTGAGAAGTTTAATATTAAATTAGCACCGAAAAATAACTACAGTTTAAATAAACTAATAGAAACCAACAAGAATGAAAAAACTGATAAAAATAAAAGTCAGGAATATATCAAATTGAATGCATGGGTTGTGAAAAGATATATATATATAGGAAAAACAAAAAGAAACCTAAAAATTAGAACCAAAGAACACATAAGAAATATTAAAAATGGGGAAATATAAAAATCTGCAGTTGCTGCTCATGTTTGGTCTGAAAAACATAATATAAATTCAGACGCTAAATTATTAAAACAGTTAGAAAATACAAAAGAGTTGACTATTTGGGAAAATATCTATATTCAGAAGAACAAAAACAGAGTTATGAATTTTGAAATACCGACGGAGTGTGAACTTGTTTGGAGGTTCTTTGGCCAACCACAGGATGGAACTGACATCGACATCCAGGTTGTGCAACATAAATCAAACCAGTCTGGACAAGCTGACGATAAAACAGAATTGTTTTGAAACATGTCCAAGAACAAATCAACATTAATATTGAGGTAAGATGATGAGACTAAAAATAATGTAATATACATGATATCCTAAACAATTACAAAGTAAATTAATATATGTTTTACTCACTTTGTGACAATAATATACTGCAGTGGCTATTTGTCGGAATATTCTTCTAGCTTCTTCTTCTGCTAACACTTTTTTCTCGCTTAGGAAATCATACAATTCGCCTCCTGCTGCATATTCCATCACCAGTACCATTTTCTCCCTATTTTCAAATACTAGAAAAATGGACACAAATCAAGAGGCTGAGAAACACAGATGAATATAGTAATTTTAAAAGAAGGATATTTTATATATTATTTCAAACACTTAGTAGCAGAAAATTTCTCATTATGGGGCAGCTTCCAGCTTCAAGTACATCAATTGAGGAACAAATATTTAAATTAAATACATGTATGAAATAACACTATGAATTTAATTGTGAGTGGAGAACATATTTTTAATGACTCACTTCATATATTTTCAAATTTCTTTGATACCAGCAGTTTCAGACAATATCTTGTCCCTCTTCAGTCATGGCTGAAACCGCCGGTATCAAAGAAATTTGAAAATATATGAGGTGAGTCGTTAAAAATATGTTCTCCACTCACTATTAATGATATAACCTCATAATGTTTACTTCCCAATATTAATTTAAATACAACACTATGAAGTTTATTTTAATTATATTTGAGTTGTGAATTTTGACTCATCTCATATTTTTTTTTTAATTTTTATGCAGACATAGGTTTCGTCGCTAACTTTGGGACATTCTCGATGCCACACAACTGCCGTCTTGCGGTTGTCCCTCCTGCAAATTGACTTCTGCACCCTCTGTTGGCTGACTGATGAACTTCCAATTCAAGTTTTTTTTTTTTTCTTTCACCGGGAATTTTGAAATTCATGGTTTTCTTTTTTTATTCTATGCATATGTAAATTTTACAATTTGGGAGAAAATTTACGTCCCAAGGCAGTGTCCAAAATATTATCTGCGTTTTTTAACTCCAAGACACACAAACTGAAGCCAGGATCCAGTATGGCAACCCACAGTGCATAGCAAATGGACTCCCTGCTTGACTTAGAGCAGAGTGGAGTGAGGCAGGTGCAGTGCAGATAGCAGGTAGTGAGGGTTATCCAATCCATCAAGTGAGGAGATGTATTACTTCCATATGGTTTTAATGAGAGATATGGCACTGAATTTTAGTGCCTTGCAGTTAAAAATGGCAAAAAAAATTTTGAACACAGCCTTAGTACATCACAACGCTTCTCTGGGAGAAATTTCAAGGTAGGTTTGGGTGTGCAATGGTTGACAGCTTCCTTATCAGTAGACATTGAAATGATCAAGATAAATATTTACTTGAAAAAAAAAATGTTTAAAAAATTTTGTCTTGTGTATAACCTCAATAGCTACAATATTCATTCAAAATATTCTAAAAACCAAAAAATTTTGTTTTGAATAATTACAAATGACACAAAACTATTTGCACCCTGTATATTTTAATTTTATTTTCACAACTATTTACACGGAAAATGAAATTTGCTTAATTATTAATGAGTTGGTTATTTTGACTCACCTCATATTTCTTGATTTGTTGGAGGCATCGACAATGTTGCACAAAAGTGATGAAACCTAGGTCTGCATAAAAATCAAGAAATATGAGGTGAGTCAAAATAACCAACTCATTAATAATTAATTAAAAGAAATATATTGACTTAGGCTTTCATGGCCGGAGTTATCACGATGATCTTGTAGGAGATTTCCGGGCTGTTGGCCGTGGTCTTGAGGCTTGTGGTTCCCCGACGTTTCGCCAGAGACTGCGTCCTGCATCCTCAAGAGTTGTCTTGAGACTGGCAATTTTGTCGACTACCTGCCCTATTTATACATTCATACAGAGAACATGTCACGGATAAATGTATAAAGAGGGCAGGTAGTCAACAAAATTGCCAGTCTCAAGACAACCGGACGCAGTCTCTGGCAAAACGTCGGGGAACTACAAGCCTCAAGACCACGGCCAACAGCCCGGAAATCTTCTACAAGATCATCATAATTAAAAGAAACCTCATAGCATTATTTCCTACATATATTTAATTAGCTTAATGAATTTTATTTAACAAAAAATTAATAGCAAATTATGAATGACATAATACCTTCATATATGTGAATGATATTTGGGTGCTGGACTGATGACATGATCTGAATTTCTCGTCGTATCCGGACTAGATCCGCTTCAGTCTCTATTTTTGCTTTTTTGATTGTTTTAATAGCTACCTGTTGACAACAAGCAACAATTAGTGAACCATTTCAATTACAATTTCTCAAAAGATGTATCATTAAGAAAAACGCAAATTAAATTTTAAAATTCATTACTTACCTCCTGCCCTGTTTCTTTGTTTATTCCTAATTGGACTTTACCGTAAGTCCCTTGTCCAAGCTTCTTTATGATATCAAACCTGTCAACAAATATTCAACATGTTTTTATTATTAATTTCATACATCTCAATGATGGATAAATCATATTTGAAGAGAAAAATATACACTCAGACTAGGACCTTTCGCTTTCTATGCAAATGCTCTACCAACTGAGCTATCTGAGAAACTCCTATCTAAACACAATTTTTTCTCTTATATACACTGTTAATTTCTGAGCTCAAACAGATATAAATAACAAACTAAATAAGTTTAATTATATAACAGAAACACTAAAAAGAACTTTGAAAAATAAAGCCAGGAAAGACTCTATAATGAAATTATACAAGACAATGACAGTGCCTATTATTACTTATGGGTCCGAAACATGGACAGCGACAACACAGCAATCTGCCAGAATACAAGCTGCTGAAATGAAATTCCTCAGACCAATAGCAGGATATCAAAGAACAGACAAAAAACATAACACAGAAATAAGACAACAACTAAAAGTAGAGGAATTAAACACAACAATAGTGAAATAAAGAATAAACTGAAAAGAACACTTGGCAAGGATGACTGAGAAAAGAATACCAAAAGCAGCATACAGCTATTCACCACGAGGAAGAAGAAGTTTGATAAGACCAAAGAAAAGATGGAAAGAGCAGCAATTTGGAGCCGGAACAGGCTAGTAAATAAGCCTAAACCGTGATGAAGAAGAAGAAGAATTCCTGAGCGCCAAATGCTATGAAACCGTTGCTTTAATCAAAGTTTAAATTGGAGTTTCTCAGATAGCTCAGTTGGTAGAGCATTCACATAGAAAGCAAAAGGTCCTGGGTTCAAACCCCAGTCTGAGCATATATTTTTCTCTTCAAATATAAACATTCAAGATGTTATACAAATAAATATTAAATATAAGAAGGATGTAATGAAAATAGTCTGTTGAAAAAAAAAAGAATTAGTTTCTTTTAACTCTAACATCTAACATATAAATGGATCAACCCTGGGTTTGAACCTCCGACCCAGAATCAGAGGTAAGGAATATAACCACTAGTCCACTGTGGCCAACCAAAGTGAATTTAAAAGACGGCAATGTTATATATATTTGGAAGTGGAGGCAAAAGTAAGAAGTCACCAGGTGAAATATTTTTGCCTGAGCAAAAGTTATGAAATTTTAAATTGAAGAGGTCAGCATAACACTGGTTTAAACCATTTGTTTTAAAAGTGTAAAAAAAAAAAAGATGCAAGTTGAAGTTTTTGATTATGGTTTTTCTTGGAATTTGAAAAATCTTATTTTTATTGTGACGCATAGTTGATCTATTGCTCAAATAACTGTCTTTGAATTTTGCGGGTGGTGGTAAGACTCCAAAACTAACCTTCAAGGCAAGGGCTTAGCTTCAAGGGCTTTTAACCCTCTGCATGCCACTGGTAAAATCTCTTGTGTCAGAGATTTAAATTGCATCGGCCGATGTGATCGGCTCTGCAAGTAGTTTAAGTATGTTGTCTGGCAGGTAATGGTCAGCAGCATCAGAGCCGATCTAATCAGCTCACGGCACCTAAAGGGTTAAGCAACAAAAGCAGCTCTAAGTCTTGGAGAAGCTGAGCTTTTAGTTCGGTTTGAAGAACTTTACTATTTTAATGAAAAGATGTCTCCTCATTTATAAATTAAGGATTTGTTGATTATGAGTCAGGTGCATAACTTTTAATTCACTGCTATAAATAAAATCATTGTTTAAGTTGCTAAACACAATGAAAAAAATTATATTAATTAAATAAAAATAAAACGTAGTTTTATTTAATTAATAGATATGGATTTTCATCAAGTAAACACCAACTCAATTGATTAAAAAAAAATATAGTTTACATATAAAAACGGATAAAATAGTCTTTATGAAAACCTATTTAAAATGATACTTACCTCTGTTTGAGTTTCCGTCGATGATTGTGAAGCCGCACCCCCGCTGTGCTCTCCATCCCCCCCATAATATTATGTATACTTGCATCACTCACAACCATCTTTGGTTATCTGAAAATTAAAAACATTGTACATAATTATCTTTGAAAAGAAAAATTCTACGGTACTGCTCTATGGTTCAGAAGCCTGGATATATAAAAAACAAGATCTAAGTAGGATAACGGCGGCAGAAATGAAATTTTTGAGATCTGTTAAAGGGTGCACTAAGGAAGACAGAATCAAGAACACAGAAATAAGACAGGAACTTGAAATATTTGCAATAACTGATAAAATAGATACATATAGACAAAAATGGAAGCAACACATAGACAGAATGAATGAAGATAGATATCCAAAACAAATAACAAAATACAAACCTAAAGGCACCCGAGATGTGGGCAGACCTAGAAGGAGATGGGCTGAAGTCGGAACGGGCCAACAGACCTAATCCATGAATGCAGATGATGATGATGATGAAAAATTCTACATAAGTTTGAACTTTCTATCTACAATGGCGTAACAGCTTAATGTAAGGTCTTAGCTCTCCTTTGCTAGGAGTTAATAGACCAAATTAATTTACTTATGCTTACTTCCCTACAGATGCCATGAGTAGTATGCGGTCACAACGTACCAACCCAATAAAAATTGTACCTCTTGTATATTTATTAATCCAATTTAGTTCTTCTTTTGGGGATTGATTAAATACTTTTCTTTTAATTATTTCTGGGTTAACAATGTTTATAGCTGGGACCAGTCTCATAGGCTAGTGGTCAGCGTTCATGACTACTGTTCATGAGGTCCCGGGTTCGATTCCCGATCAAACCATAGGAATTTTTCCTTAAAGGGAATTATTCCTGTGGTTGCCCATGGTCTGGAATTTAGGTTAAGAACTCTCCTGGCGCTTCATTATCATTTATCACCCATCATATCATCGGGGTAACGTAACTCCGGCTTCCAGGTGCCACAACCTACAAAATGGATTACAATTCTGCCAATGCCAGGGAAGGAAGCCAGAAATGTCATAAAAAAAAAGAAAAAATGTTTATAGTTGGTCCTGGTACTAATTTTGAATATGATTTATAGAAATTATTGCTATTTCTATCTTAAGACAGTGTAATAATAAGTATTCTATGGCAGTATGCTTACTTACTTACTCACTGGCACTATCGAACCCGTAGGTTCATGGCCGCACAGACATAAGCTCTCCATACATCCCTATCCTGAGCTAATGCTTTCCAATCATTCCCTGTATAATCTACTTCCCTCAAATCATACTTACTCACTGGCACTATCGAACCCGTAGGTTCATGGCCGCGCGGACATAAGCTCACCATACATCCCTATCCTGAGCTAATGCCTTCCAATCATTCCCTGTATAATCTACTTCCCTCAAATCATAGTTAGTTATTCTCCCACCTCATTCTTGGTCTACCAACTGGGCGTTTTCCCTCTGGTTTTCCTACAAGAAGCTTCCATGCAAGTCTTTCATTCCCCATACGTGCAACATGTCCTGCCCATCGCAGTCTACGAGACTTAACTCGTAGACTGCAGTATTCCTCAAAAAATAAAATATTGTTTAAAATACCAACCATGCCTTTCGGAACTAGTTCCATTTTCAAAGCTGTTCTAGTAAGTACTGATTATGTTTTTTTAGTACTGATACCGACCCAATGAGACATCTAGCAGGCAACTAAGGTATTACTAGGATGACTAAGGTCGGTAAATTTTGCTTAGAGGCCTCTTTATTCAGGCCTAAGGTTGCATTACTAGCTTAAGGAGAGAGGATGGCATTTTTTAAAACTTTTTTTTCTTATGTGATGTAAATTATTTATTTTTTGTATGTTAACAGCTCATGGCTATAGCAACTTAACCAAAAATAAAAATTTTGAAAAAAAATGGAGGGGCCCAAATTTTAAAAAAAATATATATCCAGTGCAGGAGTTTACTAAAACCGATATATCTACGCCAATTTTAAAGATAACTTCACAGAATTTGTTATATTTTATTGCTAAAAGCAGCTCTACAAACTCTCTGTAACATAATTTTGATATTTGTCCGTAAAGTTGTAAAATGAACAATTAAAATTTAACAACACTTTTTTATTTCCTTTACTAAAAACAAAGAGACATACGTTTTAAATAAAATCAAATACCTATTTCTGCTACAGAGAAAAGTTTTTTATTGTCTCAAGAGTGTGTGTTCAAAATGCCATGCATGTATCTATAATAGTTCAGAAGATATATCAATTTTTGTCTAGCAATATAGCAAAAATAATTAAGTTACAGGAAACAACAATCAAAACGGAGCGTGTGATTTAAAATCCAGAGCGCAGGCACTTTAAAAATGGCTCCTCAACGTCTGATAAGGGTACAAATATGGATAAAATGTTATGCAATGTATTCCACACATATCACAGAGTATTTTAGAGCAAACATTTTTTTTTGAAAAATTGCCCATTTTTTACCAAAAAATAGCATCTTCTCCCCTTAAAAGTCTTCAGACTCTGAACCCACGGCTTCAAGTCCCTACCGGAGGACTTGCTCCTTGGATTTTTTAATTCTAAAAAAAACCATCGGCCTGTGACCAGGTTCAAACCTGCGACCCTCAGGACCACAAGCAATAAACATAACCACTAGTCCACCGGGGCTGACAAGTTTAAACTTTATATAACATTTATATACCAGAATAACTAAATAATTCAACAACTTCTAAAACCAAAGGACAAATGAAATGGTTGCCAACACTGACTCTACTATGAGTGAGCAGGAAATTTATTTGCCTTGATAATACGCGCTGGAATGTGTTAGCAGGGTGGAGAGAAAACACTCAACCACTTCCAAGAATGTTGACAAAAAAGAATCACTAGCCATAAATGTTATTGCAAATATTGTTAGGAAAGGACGGCACTCAAGGTTACAAGAGGGTAGTATAAATCATGACAACTAAATCCTCACGGACTATAAATAGAGAAACTTAAATGTTACAAAACCACCCAAAGGATCAAGGTCACACTATATGTGACCGTGATCCGTAGTATGCTATTGTACGGCTGCGAATCTCTGAGTATCCTTGCGAAATGCCACAAAAAGAAACTTCAGATATTACAGAACAAATGTCTCAAAATTATACTTTCGGCACCGCGTTACACAAGGATAACGGAGATGCACGAGGCCACGAAGGTACCATATATTGATACTATCATAACTGAAAGGGTTACAACCATGCTCCGAAATATAAATGATCATAGGAACCCTATAGTACGCAACATAGGACACCTTCCACAATGGCTCACTATACATAAAAACATTCGACACATTAAACCACCCATAGTATTCAGCATGAAATAACCAAGATCAGAGAGGTCAGCGCAGATTGGCGTGGCTCATTCCGGTCCTAAAAGTTATCAGCGACACGGTTTCCGATGCCCCAATCAAGCGAGATCTATCTGCCTTGGAATCAAACATCCACATTATATCAATAGCAATAGCACATGCTAAAATAGAATTAATCCCCATAAAACCGCCGTATAGGCTAGGGCAAAACAGGGAAACCCAATACTGCACACACCTACGCGAATTCGCCGTCAAGGGACAAACAACAGACCCAGAAAAGGGCACACTGGACAGCACCAATAGCTGTCAAACAACTGACTGAGTGACTTACAAAACCATAATTTTTCCAACATTGTTGTATGTAGCAGAAACCTGGACTCTCATAAAAATCAGAACGATTTCATTACTTTTAAAAATAAAAATTTTCCGAAACTTTTTTGGTGCTGTTAAGGAAAATGAGGGATGGAAAATAAGAAATAACAGAGAATTAAGAGTGTTGTATCAAGAACCGGATGTAGTAGCAATAATAAAGAGTAGAAGACATTAGCTTTCACATACAAATCTCAAGATAATGAAAATTTATATTCAACTACCCTCCAGGTAAAATACCATTAGGTAGACTATTTAACCCATGCCACAAATGGGAGTCAATGGTCAATCACATTTCAATGATTTTTTTTTACATACAACCAATCACAGTCGTGTTTCGCCTTGAATTTATCAACGAAAGTTTATCATATTAAAGAAAGCACCTCCTTTTTAACATTCTGAATAGGTCATAGCATTATTTTGCAGTGACTGACTCTCTAAGAAATACGGCCACCAATTCATATATGAAGTTTCTCTATGGTATACATAGCACATGAATGTCAGCATATAGCGCATACGGGAGATGATGTAACAACATTTGTAGCAATTGATTATACCTAAAAAAAAAAAGAAACCACTGTTTGCACTTTCTTATACGAATTATTTTCCAGGAAATGACGTTGCAGAAAAATATAATTGACATATTTACATCATAGGACATGAGAAATTAATTAATACCTATAATGTTGGTTAAAATTTATCCACTAGGGTACATTCTTACAATATTGCAATCCTTTGGCACTAAATAATATGATCTGGTTGCAGTGATGAACGAAAGAAGCGTACCAATCGTTTCTCATTTGTTTTCAAACATCGCCGTTTACATTAAATATATAAATATTTTAAAATAACTATAGTTAAACAATAATTTGTGAGTAAACAGCTTAATTTTATTCGTTAAATAGTCCTAACAAATGACTTATGACTATTTAACTCATGCCACAAATGTTAGTCAATGACCAATCACGTTTCAATGAATGTTGTTTTACAACCAATGACAGTCGTGTTTCACCTCGCTCTTTATCGATTTCTCTTTATCAGCTCCTGCTTTTGTGATATAGAAAGCTCCTCCTTTTTAATGTTCTGAACAGGTCAATGCATTATTTTTCTCCAACAAATACATTGAATATAGCAAATAATGAAAAGATTCCTTGATTTTACTGAGTTGTTTACTAAAAAAATAAATGAATAACCCGTAATGTTGATTATGATATATAGTTTGATGTGTTTCATTATTTCTTCACTTGGGTGCACTCTTACAATATTGCAATCTTATTTGGCAATAAATAATATGATCAAGGAGCAGTGAAAGAACGTAACCTCACATTTCTGATTTGTTTTCAAACATCGCCGTTTACATTAAATATATAAATATTTTAAAATAACTATATTTAAATAATGATTTGTGAGTAAACAGCTTAATTTTATTCGTTAAATAGTCCTAACAAATGCCACTCTTGATTTCCAAATTCTCTAGATAAATTCACGACTCACTTCGTGATAATTTGGAAATCACTCGTGGCATTACTTATGATAAACACTACGTTGTAAATATCATAGATATCTTATTACATAGAATAAGTTACACGAACAAAATTGTCGTCTCCAGATGAGTAATCATACTGAACAAAGATAACGCTTCCCTATTGTCAGCTGCGGTGTCCGAGTGGTTAAGGAGTTGGACTTGAAATCCAATGGGTTCTACCCGCACAGGTTCGAATCCTGTCCGCAGCGATATTTTTAAATTATATATTTATTTAATATAGCGTACAAAAAGCTATAAATTTGTAAAAATATATACATAAAACAGAGTTATATATGATTTTTATAAATATTTATTTTATCTAACAATCAATTGAGTTGGTGTTTACTTGATGAAAATCCATATTTATTAATTAATTCTACCCGCACAGGTTCGAATCCTGTCCGCAGCGATATTTTTAAATTATATATTTATTCAATATAGCGTACAAAAAGCTATAAATTTGTAAAAATATATACATAAAACAGAGTTATATATGATTTTTATAAATATTTATTAATTAATTCTACCCGCACAGGTTCGAATCCTGTCCGCAGCGATATTTTTAAATTATATATTTATTTAATATAGCGTACAAAAAGCTATAAATTTGTAAAAATATATACATAAAACTATCAGAGTTATATATGATTTTTATAAATATTTATTTTATTTAACAATCAATTGAGTTGGTGTTTACTTGATGAAAATCCATATTTATTAATTAAATAAAAAAAACGTAGTTTTATTTGATTTTCATATTTATTATATAATTCAGTGACAGCTGTTTCGGTACACTGTACCTTCTTCAGACATGTTAACAAATTTTATAATTTTATTTAACATTTGTAACAGCTGTTTCAATACGTACAACATCTCTCCATCAGACAAACAAATATTTATTTCCTATTTATTACTATAATAAACTATTGTAAACAAATGTAACCAAGTAATACAATATAAACAAAAGATTAACACATTATATATCAATGTATAAAATACAATTTTTATAAATTTAACAGAAGTGAATCATTTACGTCTAATTTAAATTTAAAAAAAGTATTCCTTCCATCCATAGTAATTCTGCCCGAAGGCAGGTCCTTCACTGCAATCATAACATTTTCATGCTATGCTTTGCAGCTTTGCTAGGGAATTGTAGGTGTGGTAGCTTCCCGTTGCTTTGCACACCGGTGATGATGATGATGACGATAATGATGATGGCCATACGATTTCGGGACCGTTTGTCTTACAGGTGAGGAAAAACCCCGATAAAAACCTCACCCAGAAAAACTGACCCGACCGGGGATCGAACCCGGGCCTGCTGCGTGACAAGGCAGCACGCTACCTCGAGACCACAGCGGTGGACAAAAAAGTAATAAGTTATTAAATTCCCAATTAGATCTAAATTATTCACCTCTGATAAATTATGTATTATATACATTGCTATATAGGGGTACGCCGTACGTAGTGGGCAAGGTGCTACGCTACTAGCCGGAAGGTCGAGGATTCGAGTCCCGGTGGGATCAGGATTTTTAAACTGACCCAAAACTTCTGGCGGCACTATGGCCCTGAGGTCGACAGCCTCTAACGTAAATGTGTGCCAGACGCATGTTTTGGGTGTAAAGGCAGTAGTCACGCAGGGCTGACACTAGGTGCCGACTGTCTAGAAAAAGTGGGAGCCTTCACCTAATACTACACCAAGGGACTCCTGAGGCCTGTAGTGGGATCACTTTATCTTATACATTGCTATATAATTAGTGCAATATTTGTTTATATTGTATTTTTTTAAATTTTTTCTTTGTATTTTTCTTTGGTTTACACTGTTCTTTCCTTTTTGTTTAACTTTGTTAACCTTTTTATCTTATTCACACATACAAACACAAGACAGGACACACACCCAGACCCAAGGTGGAGATTTAAAATCCCCTACCCCGCCGGGAATCGAACCCGGGTCGCCGGAGTGGAAGGTAGCGACTCTACCGACTACGCCACGGTGACGGACAAATATTGATTGGTTATATTTGTTTACATAGTTGAATACACTCTTTTTTTTAACTTTTACTTTGCTCCTTTTTCTTATTACTTTTACCTTTACTTACATTTGTATTTTTTTTAAATGTGTTAACCTTTTTACCACATACAAACACAAAGACCCAAGGTGGAGATGTACAATCCCATATCTCCCCGGGAATCGAACCCGGAACGCCGGAGGAAAAATTGATTTCTATTAATGAGACTCGTCTGATGAAGATACAATAGGCCTTCATCCATAGTAATTCTGCCCGAAGACAGGTCCTTCACTGCAATCACAGCATTTTAATGCTATGCTTGCAGCCTTACTAAGGAATTTTAGGTGGGGTAGCTTCCCGTTGCTTTCCACGCCGGTGAAGGATGATGATGATGAAAATGATGATGATAGCCATGTGATTTCGGAGACCGTTTGGGCCTTAAAGTTTTCCTGACATTTGTCTTACAGGTGAGGAAAAACCCCGATAAAAACCTCACCCACAAAAACTGCCTCGACCGGGGTTCGAACCCGGGCCCGCTGCGTGACAAGGCAGCACGCTACCTCGAGACCACAGCGGTGGACACAGTAGACCTAATGAATGTACAATAAAATGTATTTGGAAATCATATAAAACTGTGATGGGTTTTATTTATTAAATATGTCATGGATTTTCATCAAGTAAATACCGAATCGATTAAGATAAGATAATAGTTTCATTTGGCCTTAATACCTTGAGATTAAGTCTTCCGATACAGTATTTATTTTCTGCTAATTGAAAGGCCTTCAATAAGACAACTGCCTTGACGACAATAGATTTACTTATTGCCAGCGCGTGGGTATGTTTAGCTACCTCTTGCTTTCAAGGTGCGGTATTTTAGCACGCGTGTGGGCTTAAGTTTCTTTTTAAAATTTTAAATCGATATATGACAACTGTATGATTTATGGCACCCGTGAGATCAATTCTGCATTCGGCAAGGCCTCCACGTGCCCCTATCATCAGTCAATTGAATCCAGCTCAAACCTCCAATATTCAGTTCCCTAAGATCCATCCGAATATTATCCTCCCACTTTTTGCTTAAACCTTTTCAATGCTCTTTCCCACTAAGATGACCCAAGCGTATGACTATGGCTAGGATTTTTATGGCCTAAAAACTACTGATTATGCAAAAAAATGCAGTTATGACCTAAAATTAAAAAAATGCACTGTAACATATAAAAAACCTATTAATTTTATAATTACTTGTGTAATAATTTCAGTAGTAAATCAGTTTATGACAACTATTTATTTAAGAATAAAATGCAAATGAGAAGCAAACTAAAGTACAAAAAATGATATTGTAGCCAAGATTTTTATTTTATTAAATTTATCGGTAGCTAACTTCTTGTCGCGACACAATACATAATACATATTTGCTCAGGTATACACATATGGGAGAAGTCTATACTGTGAATTGAGACTAAATAGGAGAGGAAGTTAGATTTTAAAAGAAACAAAATTCTGAGAAATTTAACAACTCAAATTAACACATAAGAAATTAATTATACGATAAATGTTATTTACTTCTTAAAATAATAAAAATGTGACGAATATGACCAATAAATTGCTATAATATGTTCTATCACGGGTGAGGTAGGTTATATGCCGGTCACAATTCTACACTTACATTCTTATGCCACTGATGCACTAAACACTTGTAAAGACTTTTGTACTGTTTTAAACATTTTGCAATGATCCTCAAGCTTTCTTTACAGTATTTTTATATTGAAGCAATATTTAGATCCCCAGCCGTAATAATTTGAATTTTATAAATTTAAACTATAATTGTTATGATATAAATTCTTATGAATGTACATCAATGTATGATATTTAAGGGAATCTAATATTAAATAGTAACTTCTTTCTATTTTTCAATCGACAGTCAGACATGGGCAGATGTTTTGCAAAGCTATTAAACATGTCGCCACTTTACTATGTTTATGGCAGCAAATCCCATATGCCGCAAGTAACTTTTATAAAGGGCCTTAAGATATATATATTTTTCTCATATTTTCATAGTTCTCCTAAGAAGACTGTCCGTCAACTTGATATATTTATGAGCGAGCAGGTCTGCTCGTTTCTGTACTTTTATGAAGGACAAGCCACTGTATAACAATACAGATCCCTTTGGACAATATAGTATGACTTCCTTTGGGTAACTTGTTTTTGTAGTACAGTCTACTGCTTAGCGAAAACCCCCCAAGACGGGAAGACCCTTATAAAAGTGAAGTAAGGAAAAAACAAGTGTTATTTTCTCTTCCCAAATATCCCGAATCTGGCCAACTTATCGACGGTACAGCAATGCAGTTATTCAAAACGACAGTGGCACCAGTTATTACATATGGAATAGAGATAATTTGGGAAAAACTTAAGATCGGAGATCTGATAAGAATCGAAAAAGTGAAAGCAATGTTCATGAAACGGATCCTGAGAATAGGAAAAACAGCGCCATCTCGTTTTGCTTATGAACTCATGAGAGAGACCTACTTCATAGAGGACATAAGAACCCAATTCTATCTACAATCCACAGAACCATACCAGAAATTCATAAGCATCAGAAATAGGAAGAAGAAGGAAATAGACATAGATTTCTACACCACAACTGCCATGCTGGACGACAGATGGACCAGAGAGTGCAACCCCCAGAGACACGTCACAACACGACTCGCAGTACACGGATTTCACAACAAGATATGTACAAACAAGAAATTCCACGAGCCGACCGAAGAATGCAAGTGTGTGTTGTGTGGACAGAGATGCGGCAAATACCACATCATAACATGTGCGAAAAGGACAAAACCCATTACAGACTACAGCAAAGACTAAACCACCACTAATGCTCAACCTGAGTGCACATTTATTATTATTATTTTCTCTTCCCAATAAATCAATTAGGACTGGGACATCTTTTTATTGCCGATATCCGGCCGTTTGAAACTTTCTTAATGTTAAGGAAAATATATTTTACCCAAAATCAAGTTGCGTGGGAAGCCCAGAAGAGAAAGGAAGGAGGAAGTAGGCCATCTATTGTTGCCCAGAAAAGACCTCCAGCCAATGGGCAAATAGAGTCAAAAAATCCCTTTAGGTATGAGCCAGTCAAATTTGGCAAACGCCTCTGCAATTAAAATCCTATTTATCGATAAGTTGTTACAGTAATGATGATACGCCCTACCAGGGTAATGCCCAATCAGAGAGCGTATTAAAATAAATTGTAAGCCGGGACAGAGAACTTTGCTGTATATAGGCCAACAAATTTTGAGAAAAGATTATTGTGTGAGAATCCGCAGGGGAGTCAAGGAGGCATGTGGTCTCCGAGTGCTGTTAAGTGTTGGACTCCGTAAAAAAAATAGTATTACCGGACAACCGCGGTACATATTTCGGTAGAGACATAAATCTACTGCATATAAATTGGCTCTACTCAGCAAATATCTCCGCCGGCAGATTAACTAGTGTAAAAAAGGAGAAAATTCAAGTCTAGAAGAATAAAGAAGTGTGATTCTTTTTGTGAAAACTGAGCATTAATGAAGAGCTGTTGGTATTTTCCTGGCCTCCATCTCTCACCGACAATCCTCCGTTACACCTGAGATAAGATCCTTGTGCTCTCCGATAATAAGAACCCCTGAGAACCTTAGTCCGGTGCACCATTAATCCAAACTGTCCAGCAGTAAGGATCCCTCATCCTTAAGTTGTAGGAGTGGACCCTGTAGCAAGTAGCCGAGCAGACTATCACGCTTCATAGTGGCCCTCCAAAGTGGTGTTTCATAGTGGCGCTACAATATTTATATATTTACGTAAAACATGATCGTGGATACATTACTTACTTGCTACTTTCCCATGTTGTTCCAACGTTGCCACCATTTGAAAATAATTTTAAACCATATTTAGTGTTAGTGTACGTACAATTAGTTTATAGTTTATTAAATAGTATGCATGTAAATTGTTTTGTTAGGTTAGGAAATGGGAAGTTGGTTTACGTCCATTTTTTTTAGCATTTGGGAATAAATAATATGCATGTAAATTGTTTTCTTTGGTTAGGAAATGACAAGTTAGTTAACGTCCATTTTTTTTTTCATTTGGGAATTTATTCCCAAAGTTGGTAACGCCGACTGCAGAGCCATCTACCGGAGGCTATATTAACAATTACAGCAACTCCCACAACTCGCGCATGCGCACTGCGATTCTGTGGAACTTGGAAGAATTCGTGTCCGGCATTTAACCGACTTTTTCCAAAATAACTTTATTTAATTTAATTAATTGAACTAGCACTTAGAATCCACTAGATACGTGGCGTTGACTTTCGATGCCTAACTGCATGAGGACTATCACTTTTAGTTAAAAGATTATTATTCTTGCAGTAATTGAATAAGTCCCATGATTTGAGATCCTTTCCCGAGTATCGAACCGGTCTCTATGAAATCTTTGATGTAAGTAGGTTAATTTGTCCTCGTGATTTTCGCATCGAAGTCAGGACTCTTTATTCCCATATATGGTCGTACGCCCTAACTCTGATTTTGATTGGTTAGAATATTCAATAACATGTCTTCTAAGGACGTAAATATTTTATTTAAACTCCCACCTATTTCTTACTTTCTTCTCACGGCTAGGCAGCGTGTTTACCAGTTTGGACTTTCCGCGATTGAAATTTTGGAGTTTGACGTTTTCTCCCAAACGTGATTTTTCAAGCTAGACCCAGCTTAAGAATTTCAGGTCTAATTTGAGGGGGCTACATATTTATGACCTCTTTTATTTAGGTTTTCCTACCGCTCCTTTGTGGGAACTTTTACTAATAAGATATTATATATTCAGTTCATTCCTTGTTTATTTATTAATCTTCTTCTTCTTCTTCTTCTGAATGCAGTATTGGGTGATGATGCCCGTTCTGCGACTACAAAAACTGATCTTTCCATCGGTTGAAGGGTCTTCCGAGGTCTCTTTTGCCTTTAGGGTTGAGGTGGTAAATCATTTTTGGTAAACGGGAATTTGACATTCTCTAATCGTATTTATTAATCACTATACTAGATTAGGGCCGTCTTTTATTAGCTACAATGGCCAAATATGTATAACCAAGGCTTAAAGTATTTAAATTCAAATAGCATTTATGTGTATTTAAGAAACATACATTGTGTCCACCGCTATTTTCTTTTTCTATCTCGTTTTTCTTTCGTTTGCACTGTCATTCCTTTTTGTTTTGCCTTTGTTAACCTTTTTTAACTTATTCACACATACAAACACAAGACAGAACACACACCCAGGCCCAAGGTGGAGATTTAAAATCCCCTACCCCGCCGGGAATCGAACCCGGGTCGCCGGAGTGGAAGGTAGGGACTCTACCGACTACGCCACGGCGACTGACATGGTCTCGAGGCTCCTGGATGAGGGTTTTTCCTCACTTGTAAGACAAATGTCAGGAACCTTAGGGCCCAACGGTCCCCGAAAATCATCCGGCCATCATCATCATCCTTCACCGGTGTGGAAAACAACAGGAAGCTACCACATCTATAACTCCCTAGTATAGCTGCAAAGCAAAACATGAAAATATGATTGCAGTGAAAGACCTGCCCTTGGGCAGAATTAATTTGGATGGAAGAAATATATCAGTCTTATCGTGTAACCAATGTCTAATACATATAATATAATACTGCAAATGTGCCACAATTTATTGTGAAAAAAAAATATATATATATATATGCTACTTCTAGATGCTTAAAATATATTTATTAATTAAATAAAAATAAAACGTAGTTTTATTTGATTTTCATATTTATTTATTATAAATATTATTTTATTATAAATATGAAAATCAAATAAAACTACGTTTTATTTTTATTTAATTAATGGATATGAATTTTCATCAAGTAAACACCAACTCAATTGATTAAAATATATTTCTTTATTGAGGCTGCAAGAAACATTTAAGGTCAAATTATACACATTATAGCTAGAGACTATAACAGAGTATTTTAAGATAAGGAACCATGATCGGTAATTAAAATTTCTTAAAAACCATGACAGGCATTTTTCGTGAACAGTAGGTCTACACTCTATAATAAAATTTGGGCACTGTAGCACAGATGTTACAAGGGAACTGTTAACCGCTGAATGTCGAAACCTACCTTATAATTTGATTAGATGCAATAAAATAGTTTAAAAGAATTTGAAAACTACTAGTAAAACAAAAGAGAAGGCATCAAAGAATGTATTACCAAAATAAAATGATTTTAATTTCTCAGAATACGACGCGAAGAGGTAGATTTCTCCATTCCGCGAAGAAATGATCCTTCTAGAAATATCACATATATTTGAGATAGACTCAATGACAAACTAAACATTCGGAAATAATGATATTTAGAAGTCTATGAAACACCTTGAAATACATCAAAGCTTTTTTTTCGCCATCTCCCAGGCCACTGACTTTATCTGTTATTCTTAGCCAATTGATTCAGCAGTACCGAATACTTTAATATAGACCTGACTGAGATAGCTTTAAGAATCCAATTCAACCATTAACTAAATTATCGTAAGTAATGCCACGAGTGATTTCTAATTTATCTAGAGAATTTGGATGTCAAGAGTGGCATTTGTTAGGACTATTTAACGAATAAAATAAAGCTGTATACTCACAAATCATTATTTAAATGTAGTTATTTTAAAATATTTATATATTTAATGTAAACGGCGATGTATGTGAAAACAAATGAGAAACGATTGGTACGCTACATTTGCTTCTTTTTTTCGTCACTGCGACCAGATCATATTATTTATTGCCAAAGGAACGCAATATTGTAAGAATGCACTCTAGTGGAGAAAAAATGAAACACATCAAACTGTATATTAATTCATTTTTAATGTCCTGTGACAATTATATTTTTCTGGAATGTTATTACCTGGGAAAAACTACATTTAAGAAAGTGCAAACAGTGTTTTTTTTTTTTTTTTGTGGTATAATCAATTGCTGTCCACCGCTGTGGTCTCGAGGTAGCGTGCTGCCTTGTCACGCAGCGGGCCCGGATTCGATCCCCGGTCGGGGCAGTTTTTGTGGGTGAGGTTTTTATCGGGGTTTTTCCTCACCTGTAAGACAAATGCAGGAAAACTTTAAGGCCCAAACGGTCCCCGAAATCATATGGTCATCATCCTTATCATTATCATCCTTACCATTATCATTATCACCATCATCCTTCACCGGTGTGGAAAGCAACGGGAAGCTACCACACCTACACAATTCCCTAGTAAAGCTGCAAGCATAGCATGAAAATACAATGATTGCAGTGAAGGACCTGCCTTCGGGCAGAATTACTCTGGAATCAATTGCTATAAATGTTTTTATATTAACTCCCGCATGCGCTACGTGTTGACATTCATGCACTATATATACAATCTGGTAGCCGTATGTCTTGGAGAGTCAGTCACTGCAAAATAATGCTATGACCTATTCAGAATGTTAAAAAGGAAGTGCTTTGTTCATTATGATAAACTTTAGTTGGTAAATTCTAGGCGAAACTCGACTGTGATTGGTTATAAATCAAAATTCATTGAAATGTGATTGGTCATTGACTCCCATTTGGGGCATGAGTTAAATAGTCTAACAAATATACTTAAAGCTATAAAACTCGAGAACAAAACGTGGCAAGAGAACAAACACAACACACATAAACATATCCCGATATACTTTCACTAGAAAGAATTATATATTAATTAAATAAAAATAAAACGTAGTTTTATTCGATTTTCATATTTATTATATAATTCAGTGACAGCTGTTTCGGTACACTGTACCTTCTTCAGACATGTTAACAAATTAAGAAGGTACAGTGTACCGAAACAGCTGTCACTGAATTATATAATAAATATAAAAATCAAATAAAACTATGTTTTATTTTTATTTAATTAATAAATATGAATTTTCATCAAGTAAACACCAACTCAATTGATTAAGAATTATATACTTTATTTTTGTGGACAGGAGAAAAAAGAGACCCATAACCACTTTTCTAACGCCTCTTTGGTATAACCATCGGTTAGATGTCTAACTAGCATCCCTGGTCTCGAGTTCGATTGACGGAGATAACTGACTGGAACTAACTGACTCGTCACTTCTAATTAGTGCCCCTTTCTTCATCACCGTCCGTTAACACAGTCAATACATTACCTTATCAAACTTAATATTCGTATTTTCCCGTCCTAGTACTACCTTGGTTTTCTATATGCCAGTATGAGGCGGAACGCTAACCACGTACCACTCAAAATGACATCTATAAGAAAACAAGTGTAACTAAAATTAGTATGGTTCAAATTCTTCCCCGTAGGGGGAGAGCGCCTAAATCTCTGTAAAGGGAAAACATAGGCTTACAATACAAATATTCGTATCCTTTCCAACTTTATCAGCTGGAAAATCTAGAATGGATAGAATATGAAATAAAGAAATAAGGGAAATTATGGGTATACAAGAGGAGCCGGACATTATAGAAAAGATTCCAGTGGTATCGCCATGTCAAAAGAATGCCAGAGCAAAGATTGCCTAAAATTGTTATGGAATGGATCCCAATGGAAATGAGGAAGACCGAAGAAAACTTGGATAGAAGGGGCACAAACAGCTATGAATATCAGAGGATTGGAGGAAGATCAATGGATGGACAGAGAGGAATGGCGTTTGGTTTCCGGAAGACGGCGGCAGCTGCCATGATACCACATGATGATGATGATAATCCAACTTTATATTTTGATGTTGTTTGTATGGTTTCACATATTTGCTAAAATGTATACAATTTATTCTGTACATATTTCTCATAATAGTAGAATTCCTTACAGCCTAAGCATTTAAGTGGTTTGCGTAAATTGAAAATAAACCATCCATCCGCCTAGCGCAAACACTAAGCACGGAAAGTATAGTGGGTAGCGTGTAAATTGTATTTTTGAACAATAGTGCGTTCTGTCGTACTTACAGCAATGGCGGCCATGATTGAAAGTTCAATTATCTAAATTTCGGGGTTGCCAACCTATAAATAACTACATAACTATACTGTTATTTTTTCTTGTAAACCCATGTTTCCCTTAACAGAGATTTAGGCGCTCTCCCCCTACAGGGAAGAATTTGAACCATACTAATTCAGTTACACTTGTTTTCGTATAGATGTCATTTGAGTGGTCCGTGGACAGCGTTCCGCCTCATACTGGCACCTAGGAAACCAAGGTAGTACTAGGACGGGAAAATTCGGTAAAGTTTGCTTAGATGCCTTTTCATTCAGGCTTAAGGATCATTTACGAGCCTGAAAATCTTCAAACTTGGGACCCATGGGTTAAAGTCCCTCCCGGAGGACTTGCTCCTTGGATTTTTCCGTCCTAAAAAAATCCAACGACCCCGGCCGGGTTTGAAACCGCGACGCTCGGGACCAGTGGCAAGGAGCATAACCACTAGTCCACCGCGGCCGATTAAACTACACTGTAATATTACAAATTACCTACCTAGTGCGGGAAGTAAAACTAACAGTCCTTTATGTATACTAAGTACAATGTATATGCAAAAATATAAACGAAAGGTAGTGTTAATGTAACTTATATTATACGAAACAAATCACTGCATCTTAAATGAACTGAACTTCATTTGAAACAATATAAAACAATAAATTCGTACTTGCCGCCATTATATCCCTGGTTGCTGTCACGGCCTGCTGCTAGTCTCAATTAAATTATGTTTGGTATTTACCGTATAAACATTGGCCAGACTGTTAACGTCAGTCAGTTGTTTATAATGAACGCAAATATTTCCAACGAAGATATTATTTTACTATTACATATTATTTTGAAAACACCATCGTGCAAAAAATAATTTACAACGCACGTTTGTGAAAGTGTTTTTCAGAAACTCGGTTTTTAATAATTTCCTCGCTTCTGTAAAAACCACCTCCCAACCTCGCATTGCATTGTGATGTTTTAGTTTAGCTGTAAGATTTAATCCCATCACATTCAGTGAAGCCATGTGGGAATACACATGATGAAACTGATAAGAGATACAAATGAAATCAGCGACCTACATCCAGAACACAGATAACATGTCAAGCATATCTGTACTAGTATAATGCATAAGCATATAATTGAATCAGTCATTTCGAAAAGGGATCATCTACAGCTGATCAAATTTTACAGGAGAGGGAAAAAATTGATTCAGTTTGTCCAGGATAAAGCTATGAATCTGAAATTTCTACTGAATAATTGTCATGCCCATTCACGTTCACTTACCGATTTACATGACTTTCTTGATTAAGGTTTTCCCAAAAAACTAATTACAATTTTCCGGAGATGATCCCTTTTCGAAATGAACGAAGAAACGTTTACAAAATTAAACACATTTATTTGGAAAAAAATTATTATTGCGAAATAACTACATACATGGAATAATACTGTATACATTTTATTACATTTCATCATTTGGAAGTGACTATAAAAAAAAGTACATCCGAAAAATTTCATCACTGAACATCTTCGGCGTTCTCAACTACTTCAGCTGTATAGGCCATTTGAATAAATCATCATAAAAATTTCGATGGATATCAGGAATGTACTGATGAAGTTTCTTTACATCATCCATTTTTTTGTGATTGATTGGTACTTTGCTGATGTAGGCAGGGTGTGTTTTCACATTTGGTATTTGCAGTATTTCTGGGGGCTATGGTTTGAGCAAGTTGAACTCTTGTTCCCCGAAAATGGTGTCAATGAATTTCCGGCCGATTACAGTTCTAGGCTCGTCACTATTACACTCAAATTCGTAAAATGTATTTATTGCAAAATAATGTTTTTGTTCTTTTGGAACACCTTTACCCATACTCTGTATACGGAGTGCCTTGCATTAAATAAATAATACATAAATAACGATTGTAGCATGGTTTTAATATTGTTTACTCTGATAAAACACAAACACTGCAAGAGGATAGATATGCAGCTGAAGTCAAGATCACATTCTCAGCGAGTTGATCCTTTTTCGAAATGAAAGGTAAAGTCAGAAAGTGGTAAAAGAATTGTGTATTTGATCATTTTTCACGCGGAATCGATGTAAGCACGTATGTAAACATGGAATAACGAAAAAAGTGAATTTCACAAAAAATCGTAGATGATCCCTTTTAGAAATGACTGATTCAATTAGACATCTATGAGAGAGGGGGAACAATGAAACAAAATTTTAAGAGTAGACCTAATGTTTTCTGTCTTGTCTACCACTTTTTGTTTATATCTTGATGCACAGCAATACAACATAACTATGTTTTAATTAAATTAGGTATTGCAGCAGACTGACGTACAAAAAACATGTTTTAAATCCTTGAACCAAGTAAACAAAAATTTACACAAATTACAATAGTCCGTTATTGTGATACTCTTTTTTACATATTTAAATACTGTTTTCACTAAAAGATTCCAGCGTATTCATAATTCGTGTGCATGATTTATTTGTGGTATTCGCAAATTTGACCATAATATTATGATATTGTGAAAAGAAAAATTAATGTCTGAACCAGGAATCGAACCGTGGACCTCTAGTTTGTCTAGAGGTCCACGGTTCGATTCCTGGTTCAGTCATTAATTTTTCTTTTCACAATATCATTATAATATGATCCATTATTGGAACTGTGTTAAAATAACAGTATTGGAAAATGTTAAATAATTTGACCATGTTACACCGTCCTTGGAACAATCATTGTGGCTTCATCTAAGAGATCCGTGTTAGGCCTATGCCTTTCTCTATAAAATACTGCACACATCGTTGACTAATTACTATGGAGTAAAAACATCATTAACAGAACAAAACAACTAATTTATAAATCCATACTAGAAAGTATAATGTTATATGGATCGGAAATTTGGGCAATGACACAACAACATGTCAACAGAATAACTTCAGTTGAAATGGATTTTTAGAGAAGAGCTGCCAGAAAATCTAGACTGGACAAAATTAGAAAATGGATGAATGCAGAAAGAAATATAATGGATGAGAATGAACACAGAAGACTAAAATGGTAGACACGTAAGAAGAAAGGATGGAAGACTACGAAATACCGTCTATGCATGGAAAATTGAAAGAAGAAACAGAAAAGGAAGACCAAGAACAACCTGGAAGAACAATGAAAATTCAATGAGGAAATTTGGTGTAACAGATGAAGACACAGAGGACAGAGAACGATGGAGAACTTCAATTAAGGAAAATTCGTGAATGTTTATTGCAAACTGATAGTCTATAAGTCCATATTCATTTATATTTACTTATTTATTTTTAATTCATCATCTTCTTCTTCTTTTCCTTCCAAGTAATAGGCCAAAGCCTGTAACGATCCTATAGAAAATTTTCCCTCCTGTGTTTCATAGGACGGCCCAGAGATCTTCGTCCTCTTGGTATATAATTATAAACAGCTTTGGGGATCCGATTTGAACTCATTCTTTCAAGATGGTGTTTCCAATTTAGTTGGTACTGTTTAATATATTCCAAAATTGTTAATTTATGTTAATTACTATGATTGGTTGGAGAAAAACCCTCAATGATGAGGAAAATTCTCAAAATGAATGAATTAACATTATTATGTTAACCTTATTGACCAAATTTCCATCTAGTATTTAATATTAGAGTTAATTGTGATTGATATATTCGAATGTAACATATGTTTGTACTGGTGATTGGAAGAGAATGACACATGGCCTTAACTCCACCAGGCTAAATAAATAAAATAAAAATGATGTTCATTGCAACTAAACACTCCTATAGACATTGTTTTCCGTAAGTGCATAAAAAAATAATTTTACGAATGGACAGTTTTAAAAACTAGCAACATTCTTGGATTCAGGTTGATAAGGCCTAGCGCCTTCAATGCATAACTCAAATATTAGGTAATGAAATAATTTTTAATGAATAAATACCTTAAATAAGCTGCCACATAGATATCACAATGAAATTTTAACACAATAAATGCAGGAAAAAAAAAACTCAGTAAAAAATAAAAAGTACTTATTACATAATGGTGAATATTTCTATGAATTCATAGCTTTCTGCTATATTTACTTATTATTAAAAGGTAAAAAAATCCCACTTAGGTTTTAATATAATATACAATAATATAATATGCTTTTTTTATTATATACAACTTTCCTCATTAGAGGATTGCCTCAAGGACAAAGTGATACAGACAATTTTTTTGAATTTATGAAATACATTTTGTAAATACATTAAAAGAATTCAAATTGTAGGCCTAATTGAAGTATACATACTACAAAGTTTTACCTGGCAGAGTTAAGTAAGGCCTTAAGGCCTTGTCTGCCAATCAACCAGGTTTAAAAAAAATATAAATGCAGGAAAAAACTCAGTAAGAAATAAAAACGTACTTATTACACAATGGTGAATACTTCTATGAATTCATAGCTTTCTGATAGATTTACTTATTACACTGAGCAACAAAAAAGAAACTTTTTTGTTTTGTCTCAGAAAGAAAAATATGAGATTCTGATAGTATTTTTTCTCCTGAATTCAAAAATAATATTGGTTTATCTCCATCACGCAAGGTTTCCGAGAGACAGGAATTTATAATTTCAAACACTTTAATATTTTCTACATTCGTAACTACACAATATTCGAACATTCGGACTCACCTAGAAAGTAAGAAATGACGATTTTCCGCTATATTTCGCCTGTGGAGCATCCCTCTTGATGGTCCAAGAATAATCGGCCAGCATATTAGGATTCCATTTGTCTCGATATATCTTTTCCATAGCTGAAATCTCCTGAGTTAGCTCATTTGGTTTTATTTTACTATGGACAAATGGACGAAAAAACGTTTATTAAAAAATAATTATTTAAATCCATTGTTAGCAAGAAATTATCAAGCAAGAGGAAGACGTGATGTTGGAAGACCTACAAGACTTTAGGCTGATGCATTATGAAGTCGGAACAGGCAATTGCCTAATCCCTGGAGTGATGTTGATGATTATTATTATTATTTAAATCCATTAATTGAAATTGAAATAAAAAAACTGTGGGTGATGGAGAAATTCCGAATAAATATTTGAAGACACGATAAAAAACTGCATTAAGTACAACTATTGGTACTCATGAGACAAAAATCATGTTGACCAGTGTTATTAAAAAGTAAAAAAAAAAATCCCACATAGGCTTTAGGAGATCCTTGGGGATAGGAGTTACGGCTCCCGCCTTTCTAGACAATTGGCACGAGGTGTCAGCCAGGTTGTCAGCCTATTATGACGGTCGTCTTTACCCGCAAAACATACGTCTGGTACTAATTTCCGTTCAAAGATAACAAGAAGATGGCACGCTCCGTACGTCAGCAAACCAAGTTAAATAAGATTTTGTATGATTAAAGAACAAGGCCTATTGTTTAATGCATTGAATTAGGGGGCTAATGGCACTTCGTTTTGTAAATATTTGCAATTATTTGTAACTTACTTCCTTTAGGTTCCAATTAAAGGAACTACGTACTGTGTAACGACATAGCTCCTGTGGATAGACGTCACGAAGGCTTTCCAGGTTCGAATCCTGGTTAGTTTTTTTTAAAATAATGATTCATATTTTATTCACAATTTTTATATATCCCATCCATAGTAATTCTGCCCGAAGGCAGGTCCTTCACTGCAATCATAGCATTTTTATGCTATGCTTGCAGCTTTACTAGGGAATTGTAGGTGTGGTAGCTTCCCGTTGCTTTCCACACCGGTGAAGGATGATGATGATGATGATGATGATAATGGTGGTAAGGATGATGAAGATGATGATGGCCATATGATTTCGGGGACCGTTAGGGTCTTAAAGTTTTCTTGACATTTGTCTTACAGGTGAGGAAAAACCCCGAAAAACTGCCCCGACCGGGGATCGAACCCGGGCCCGCTGCGTGACAAGGCAGCACGCTACCTCGAGACCACAGCGGTGGACATTGATATATATATATATATATATCAATGTGTTGAACACTTCATATTTTAAACAAATCAATGTGTGGTTACGTGCACTATTTAACTCATGTTCCAAATGGGAGTCAATGACCAATCACGTTTCAATGAATTTTCTTTTACAACCAATGACAGTCGTGTTTCACCTCGTTTTTGATCGATTTATCTTTTTCAGCTCCTGATTTTGTGGTAAAGAAAGCTCCTCCTTTTTTAATATTCTGAACAGCTCAGAGCATTTTTTTGTCTCCAACAAAATACATTGAATATAGCAAATAATGAACAGATTCCTTGATTTTTCCGAGTTGTTTACTAAAAAAATAAATTAATTGCCTATAATGTTGATTAGAATAAGAAGTTTGAAGTGTTTCATTATATCTCCACCAGGGTACATTCTTACAATATTGCGATCATATTTGGCAATAAATATGATCAAATTGCAGTGAATATACATAACCTCACATTTCTGATTTGTTTTCAAACATCCCCGTGTACCTTAGATATATAAATATTTTAAAATATCGATAACTATGTTTAAATAATGACGTTTCAGTAAACAGCTTAATTTTATTCGTTAAATAATACTAACAAATTTATTTCCAAATCCTCTAGATAAATTGGAAATTACACGTTGCATTATGATAAAAATCGTAAACACACTTTTGCAAGTTAACATTTGTGTGTGCATATAGACCAATGCGTCCAGTAAAAGGATGTTTAAACCAAGTATTAATTTATCATGTACAAACAGAAATATAAATATTGCAACAACAACGATAATGATAACAATCTTCTTCCATTCCAAGATTAGGTCAATGCGACATGTTCCGGTCTCAACACCATAGTTTCCTTGGCTGTCTCAAATATCTTTTTTCCTTGCGGTTTGTAGGTGTTGATCGTTTTGGGTAATATTGTATTGTCCATTCTGTCTAAATGTTCTTTCCATCGGTATTTGTGCTCTTCTAGTTTATCAAGTATTGAAAATATCTCCAGTTCAATTCTTATTGACTCATGTAATGTATCCATGCGTGTACATCCTTTTATGGATCTTAAAAATTTCATTTTAGTGGCTTGAATGTGCGAGGTCTTTTTTTTTTTGTAAATGCCCAAGATTCAGATCCAAGATATTACTCAGAAGTCTCAAGTGCGAATATAATAATAATAATAATAATAATAATAATAATAATAATAATAATAATAATAATAATAGAAAAGAAAAGATTGCAGTGGTATGGTCATGTCAAACGAATGCCAGAGCAAAGATTTCCAAAAATTGTTATGGAATGGATTCCAACGGAAAGGAGGAAGACCGAAGAAAACTTGGATAGAAGGGGTACAAGCAGCTATGAATATCAGAGGAATGGAGGAAGATCAATGGATCGATAGAGAGGAATAGCGTTTGGTTTCCGGAAGACGGCGGCAGCTGCCATGATACCGGCTGATGAATAATAATAATAATAATAATAATAATAATAATAATAATAATAATAATAATAATAATAGGCCTAATACCAAGCATAATTTAAAAAAAATGTATTTAATTTGGTGATATACACTGCGTGTCTTCCCCTTGTAAGTAGAGCTTGGGGTCACGATGTCAGTTCAATAATCTTGACCCCATCGAGATTTGAACCTGCGACCTTCCGGCTTGACTTAACGAACTGCGCTACGGTGTGTCCCATTTACTAACAAGTTAGTCTACATTCAAACGTATAAAGAAGAGATCCAATATAAAACAAATCAAATAAATATTCAATAGTGGAAGCGAGTGGGTTCTCCTTTGGGTTTCCACGCTCAGCTCTGGTTCCGAGATTCAAATTTGACCGGGATCAATAGATTTTCAAGGACGTAAAAGTCGTCAGTGTGGCTTGCTTCGGAAAGGAAGTAAAGCCGTAGGCCCATGTCAAAAATATACGACACGTAGAAGAATCTCAAAGTCTCTACAGAAGAGAGCTCTGTCGTCCCTCATTCCCAGATATGAGTTGCGACGCTATAATCTGAGTAACTAAAGGGCGTTGTTAAATAATACCTTCACGATAAGAGATACCGTTGTTACACATTGCAATAATACGCCCGAATCGGTAATTTGACAGATCACTCCACCCTTACCCTTCTCTTCATAAAAAAATTAAAATGGTATGACCATGTAAAAATAATGGCAGAAGACAGATTCCCAAGAAGAATACTAGAATGGATGCCACTTGGTAGAAGAAGAGTACGACCAAAAATAACGTTGACTGATGATATTTTGAACAGCATGAGGGAAAATGATTGGACGATGGAGATTAGAATGACAGCACAGATTACAGTTTATTAACTTGGTACGTATGTTGTGAAGCATGACTGAAAGTTCAACTTCCTACATTTCGGAATTGCCAATGTAATATTACATTTACACCCACGTGCGGGAAGTAAAACCACTGTGTATATTACGTACAATGTATATACAAAAAAATATCCGAAAGGTAGTGTTAATATACGTTATACGAAACAAATCACTTTATTTTAAATGAACTGAACTTTATTTGAAACAATATAAAACAATAAATGCGGTACTTGCGGCCATTTTATCAATAATTGTTCTCAAGGCCTCCTGTACTTTCAACTAATAAACCTGAAATAAAACGCATTTTCAATCGCAATGCTAATGATCTGAAATGCTAAATTGTAGTTATATAAAATAAAACAAGGCTACATTTAATTATCTTTACTTATAAAAATACATATATATGAATATATTACCACATATTAGGACATTAAAGATTTTCTAAATATTAGTCCACTAAATTACTTTGTGTAAAAAAATGGACAGCTAATGACAAATGAGGGAAATTTTGAGGAAGTGGCTGAATTCAAATACCTAGGAACAATAATCACAAATAGGAACGAGATGCACAAAGAAATTAAACATAGGCTCAATTCTGGAAATGCGTGCTATTATGCATTACAGAGACTCCTGATGTCCCAACTCCTTTCAAAAAACGTTAAACTGAAAATATATAAAACTATTATTCTACCAGTTATATTATATGGGTGCGAAACATGGACTCTTACTTTAAGGGAGGAAAGGAGATTACAAGTATTTGAGAATAAAGTACTTAGGAAAATTTTTGGACCAAAGAGAGATGAACAGACAGGTGAAATGGAGAAGACTACATAACAATGCACTACACAGGTCCTTTTATACGAAGCCAAGATATACTAAGAACAGTTAAGTCTCTTCAAACTGCGATGGGCAGGACATGTTGCACGTATGGGGAATGAAAGACGTGCATGGACGCTTCTTGTCGAACAACCAGAGGGAAAACGCCTAGTTTGTAGACCAAGCATGAGGTGGGGGAATAACATTAACTATGATTTGAGGGAAGTAGATTATACAGGGAATGATTGGAAAACATTAGCTCAGGATAGGGATGTATGGAGATCTTATGTCCGCGCGGCCATGGACCTACGGGTTCGATAGTGCCAGTGAGTAAGTAAGTAAGTAAGTAAGTAAGTGTTGCTATAGAAAGCTGTGTGACTTTATCCATCATATTTTTAAGAGACTTTGAGTTAGTTTTTTCTTGGGGTTGTTAATTTATTTATTTGTTCATATTACGTTCAGTAACGCTAGAAATTAACCACACTCTAAATTACTGTAAATAATTAATGTATTGTAACTAAAACCCTAACATACCGGGATGGTGAAATAGGGTTCATATCATTGGAGATTCAATAAAAATAAAAAATATTAGTCCACTAAATACTTCGTGTAAAAATCCAGAGTTGATTAAAGATCCCTTCAACGTTTAAGAAATTTTAAAATGAGAAGTTCTTTGATCATAAAGTTCTTCCCTCACACAATTCTTGAGATTAGCTCTGATTCACTGTCTATGGGAACGACGCGTCATGGATTTCACTCTGCATCAATTTTAAAAATAGGATCTGATCGCTACACCTTCCAATGAAAAACGAGCTCATCGAAGCAAAATAAAATAACAATAAATAAATAATTTATTCACAAAATCCTAATATTTACCTAACTGACCCGATATTTTCTAGTATTTGATTGGTGCATGATGATAAGCTCCGAGACTATAGGAATACGAGGAATTAATAACTCCTTAACAATTTTTTAAAAAATCTAGAATTTCGGGTTTTAATGTGAACTATACGAAAGGTTAAAAACATTTGGTAATATTAAACATTGAAGCAGTTTGAGAGTATGGCAAGTATGATATGCAAACCAAACCGTACGACGAGCACAAGATATTTGTGACGTCCGACCTAAAATAACTTTCCAACCGCTCGTTGCCAGTCTTAGTAGATGGTACAGTCTGAGCGCAAAGCTAACTAACACTCTGTAATGAATGGAAATCTTTTATTATGCATTATGTCAAATTCACTGTGAGTAACTGTTAACTGCAACTGTATGGCGACTTTTCCACAGAATTTCCAGGTAGCTCCATTTGGAAAAAGAATATACAGTGGAGAAAAATAGAAGATTCGCCATCAAATTAATGCACTATTAAAATTAATTCTGAAAATATTAAACTGTTTATGGATTAACTATACTTACTTACTTACTGACTGGCACTATCGAACCCGTAGGTTCATGGCCGCACGGACATAAGCTCTCCATACATCCCTATCCTGAGCTAAAGCTTTCCAATTATTCCCTGTATAATCTACTTCCCTCAAATCATAAAAACTCCTGGCGCGACAGGCCTACAAGGCCCTTAGCCTACCAGCCGGCTCCCTTAGCCTACCAGCCGGCTGCTAGCTTCACATCTACATGTGTCAATCACAGAGGTAGATGATAATCAGCCAGTGTAGGGGGTGACATGTGGTCAGCATGTGGAGTCCCCCAGCCGTTATAGCTGGTTTTCTCAACCTGGAGCCGCTACTTATTGTAGCTACCCAAATGCATCACGATGCTGGGTGGGCACCGGTCCCATACTGGCCGAAATACAATGAGAAAATGTCTTCCCCCATGGAGACTCGAACCAGCGCATGTCCCGTAGCTCTGAGCCAAGGCTTGCTGCCTTAACCACTCTGCTACGGCGCGGGACTCCCTCAAATCATAGTTAATGTTATTCTCCCACCTCATTCTTGGTATACCAACTGGGCGTTTTCCTACAAGAAGCTTCCATGCAAGTATCCCATTCCCCATACGTGCAACATGTCCTGCCCATCGCAGTCTACGAGACTTAACTGTTCTTATTATATCTGACTTCCTATAAAGACCATGTAGTTCATTGTTATGTAGTCTTCTCCATTCACCTGTCTGTTCATCTCTCTTTGGTCCAAAAATTTTTCCTAATTATGGATTAACTATAGCAGCGAAAAGTGGATACAAAATTGTATAATCAAATTATTGCAAGCGGCACAGATGAGATGTTTTCGTCCACTCCTAGGTTTGACAAAAATGGACGAGCAAAGGGACACAGTTATATGCGATAGTTCGAAATATCGTTGAAGAAATTCAGAATTATCAAAGCAATTGTTATAACGAGACAAAAAATAATTATTTGAGTCACATAATAGAACAGAAAATAATAAACAGAATATATATGCTGAAGGACTTTAAATTATAAGGAACGCGAGACAAGAGATATTTTAAAACAAACCCTTGAAAGGAGGGTTGTGGTTAAGATCCGATCAGCACTGTTAAACATACCTAAGTTAATGGAATAGCTGTTTATGAGACAAGGGATTTTTTAAAGAAACCAACAAAAAATAGAGAGATATAAACTGGGGGAAAAAAGAGGAAAGGCGGTCAGTCTGAGGTCGGGGAGTCTGGTCGGAGCCATCGGACAGCGAGGTCGCTGAGCAGGGCTAGCGCCCTGCTGGGCCCAATTTCGTAATTATGTAAGTAGAGTTTGTAATAGAGTATTTTCAATTCTCTCGAGAAGTTCCAAAATTAAATTTTAATCACTCTTAATCAAATATTAACCTGTTAATAAATGGTGCTTCCAAGTTCTATCTTAAGTATTCTCATATGTAGTCTGATATATGTTCTCATAGATATATTAAAGTGTTTGGTAAACCGTATCAATGGCTTCTTTCTATGTCGAAGAATAATGTGTAAATTCCTGTTAGAAGTCCTGTTCTCACTTCATGCTTTCCTATAATTTCTTCGGCAGGCTACCCCCTATCGTAATAATAATAAATAGATAAATAGAGAATAAAGAAATAAATCGAATCAGTACAGCAATTGATTAAAACATGTCCAAAGAATGGACCGATCTCGCTTTCCTAAATTAGCATTGCAGTATCAACCTAAAGGACTTGGAGATAGAGGAAGATCCACATTTTCAGATCTCATAGGGACTTAAGCCTAAATAAGTTCATAATGACGGATTAACTTCGATCTATTACTTTAAGAAATAAAAAACTAAGTATATTTGAGAATGAAATGCTATTGGACCGAGAGAGACCAACAAACATGTTAAAAGTAATAGACTCGTAAGTACTAAAACATACGATTAATAGTAATAACTGGAAGGCGCACAAACGTGCACATGAGTCTATTAGCAATATAGGAACCCCTCTAAGCTATAATGAATAACATGTACATCTGGAGTGGGGATGGTGATTTTATGGGAGGAGTCATCGCCCTTATAGGGCGAGGACGCGTGTGAAAACTCTCTTATACTCATACGTTCTACAAGAAACAAGTCGTACAGCAACCGTTCGCGACCTTTAGTAAATTTTAAAATCTTAAGTATTTTAAAATCCAAGATAATTAGTAACTCAGAATTTTAAGTGATATTAAATACACGTGGATTTAAGTAAAATCATCAACTCCACCCCGAATATTAGTGAGGTATAAAAGATTGTAATTCTATATGCAAAATTATTCAATAAACTGGAATAATAAGTTTATAATAAGTTTCAGAAATAAATTGAAAATAAAATCACTAACAGAAACAACTCACTAATACTACTTTTTAAGAATTAATAATGCGTTTTTGCATTATTTAATAAAAATAGACTTAGGATTTGTTAATATATTTACCTAATGCCTTGTATAAAAAGCGTAGATTAATTCATTGTAGTTTATTACTTTCTTTGTATTTTTTTTCTCTTCTTTTTATGCGTAGTAGATTCGAGCTGTTATTCCTTTTTTTATTCATTGTATCATTAATTTAATTTTAATTGTATTTAGTTTCATTCTATTATTAGACATTAATTTCATTATTATTCAATATGACAGATAATTAATTGTTCAATGACTATTATTGTAACTTTTTTTTGTATTCATATGTAACATGTTTGTCCTGTTTAATATGACTATTATTGTAATTTTTTTTGTATTCATGTGTAACATATGTTTGTCCTGTTTTATATGGTTATTGTATTTTTTTTGTATTCATATGTAACATATGCTTGTTCTGGTGAGTGGAAGAGAAGGCCACATGGCCTTAACTCCACCAGGCTAAATAAATCTATTCTAAATAAATCTATTCTATAATATAAACATCCCTGAGTTATCATATTCTACCCTGAGCGAACCGGCACAAAGGAGATACAGTAAGAACAGTTAAGTTTTACATAATGTGGTACAAGTAAGGAAAGAAAAAGGTACATGAAAATGACTGGTATCTAATCCAGAAGGAAGGCAAAGAATGAAGTGAAATAACATTAACCGTGAATTATACAGCGTATGACCGAAAAACATTAGCTAAGAATAGGCATGTTTCTCACCCACAATAATCTCAGGGTTTGATAATATCAGAGCGTTATACTGCAAAGGGAAGAACTTGCGGCACAAATGGGGAACGAAAGAGGGCTACAGAAATTTACTGTAGGAAAATCAGAGAGATCTGAGAAAGATGAATTACACAGAAAATGACCAGAAAATATCAATCCATCCATCCATAATAATCCTGCCCGAATGCAGGTCTTTCACTGCAATCATAGCATTTTTATACTATGCTTGCAGCTTTACTAGGGAATTTTAGGTGTGGTAGCTTCCCGTTGCTTTCCACACCGATTAAGGATGGTGATGATTGCGATGGCCATATGATTTTGGGGACCGTTTGGGCCTTAAAGTTTTCCTGACATGTCTTACATCATCATCATCATCTTGAAGGTATGGGCCTGTTGGCCCGTTCCGCTCCCCGGCGCACTACATGCCGCAGGTAGTCCTTCCAACGACGTTCTGGTCTTCCTACATTTCTTCGGCCTAGAGGCCTATAATGAAGCAGCTGTTTTGATAAACGATTATTTGGCATTATTTGTATATGTTCAAACCAATTACGTTTATTTGTGTGTATTTTCTCGTTTATATTATAGATTTGTAGTTCATCTCTGATATCTTGACTTCTCTTTTGATCTCTTAGAGATATACCTGCAACTGATCTGAGAAATCTCATTTCTATTGTCTCAATTTTATTTTTATCAGAGATCGTTAAAGGCCAAGTCTCAGACCCGTATGTTAATGTTGGACATTTGTCTTCCAGATGAGGACAAACCCCGATAAAACCCTCACCCAGAAAAACTGTCCCGAGCGGGGATCGAACCCGGGCCCGCTGCGTGACAAGGCAGTACGTTACCTCGAGACCACAGCGGTGGACTCTATTAAGATAGATAGTCCTATTTATAGAAAGCATTACCGCGGTCATGAACCTCCGGGTTCGATGGGGGCAATGAGTTATAGTTCATAGGCTTTAGATTAAATTTAAATGGTTACAATATCACCAGCGATCCAGTCCAGTGGTTCACTTAGGCCTATAAGGTTATTTCATTAAGATAATATATTGGGATTACTGGAAGTAAACATCAATAAAATTAAATATATATCCACACATAGGAATACATTATATAATGCAAATGGACAGTTAATGACAAATGAGAAAACTTTGAAGAAGCGGCTGAATTCAAATACCTAGGAACAATAATCACAAATAGGAATGAGATGCACAAAGAAATTAAACATAGGCTCAATTCTGGAAATGCATGTTATGTATTATACATTATAGGGCCTCCTGTCGTCCCAAATCCTATCAAAAAACGTTGAACTGATTTTTTTTTCACTAAAAAAACTGAAAATATATAAAACAGTTATTCTCCCAGTTTTATTATACGGATGCGAAACATGGACTCTTACTTTACGGAAGGAAAGGAGATTAAGAGTATTTGAGAATAAAGCTCTTAAGAAAACATTTGGACCAAAGAGAGATGAACAGAGAAGACTATAGAACAACGAACCACATGGTCTTTATAGGAAGCCAGACATAATAAGAACAATTAAGTCTCGTAGACTGCGATGAGCAGGACATGTGGTAAGAATGGGGAATGAAAGAGGTGCATGGAAGCTTCTTGTAGGAAAACTCCCAGTTGGTAGACCAAGAATGAGGTGGGAGAATAACATTAACCATGATTTTAGGGAAGTATATTATACAGGGAATAATTGGAAAACATTAGCTCAGGATACGAATGCATGGAGAGATTATGTCCGCGCGGCCATGAACCTACGAATTCGATAGGCCTGTGAGTTAGTTAGTTATATATTGATCATAAGCAAGTAACGGAGATGCTGGTTTATTTATAACAATAGATTTTGGATTTTTCACTCCAATCGTGTAATTTTTATCAAAAGAAAAGCTCTTTTTCAGCATCCCTAGATGTGTCAAACTGTATACCCTGGATTTTGGAATTGCGTCATTAATGACAGATTTAGACACTTTCAGTTAACGTGATGAGCAGCAGTCAAGGCCTGTGAACGTGGGGTTATACTTTAATTAAGTGGTGCGCTTTTTGGCATCGCTAACCAGGAAACTGCGGTGAATATTTACCTTTACTGTTTTGATATGAAAAAAAAAAGTTAGATAAATCCCTATTTTATAAAATACCCCTTACTTTGAATGTCTATTTTAGAAATAACACTTGATATATTGTTTAATTCCAAGAAAAGGGAAAATATAAGCAATAATACATTGCAAAGAGTGCAGGAAAGAGCATTATAAAAAATCAAACTAAAAAACATCACGCAGCTGATAATATTCTTTTCTTCTTCTTTTTCTTCTTCTTCACGGTTTAGGCTTATTTACTAGCCTGTTCCGGCTCCAAATTGCTGCTCTTTCCATCTTTTCTTTGGTCTTCCCAAACTTCTTCTTCCTCGTGGTGAATAGCTGTATGCTGCTTTTGGTATTCTATTCTCAGTCATCCTTGCCAAGTGTTATTTCCAGTTTGTTCAGTATTCTCTACTTTTAGTTGTTGTCTTATTTCTGTGTTATGTTTTTCGTCTGTTCTTTGATATCCTATTATTGGTCTGAGGAATCTCATTTCAGCAGCTTGTATTGTGGCAGATTGTTGTGTTGTCACTGCCCATGTTTCGGACAATGGCACTGCCATTGTCTTGTATAATTTCATTATAGAGTCTTTTCTGGCTTTATTTTTCAAAGTTATGTTAGTGTTCCTGTTATATAATTAAACTTATTTAGTTTGTTATTTATAGGCCTATCTGTTTCCGTTGTGTATGATATTTCGCAACATAGGAAGTTATATCTTAGCACTTGTTCTATTGGTTTATTTTCTGATATTATCTTTGTCCGAACTGGATGAGCGCCCTTGAAGGCCATTGTTTTTTATTTTCCTGATGATATTTCCATGTTGTATTTTTTTTTATATTTCGTTTAGTTTATATAGCATTCTTTGTAGTTCGTCCTCTGTTTTTGCTATTAAAATCTGGTCATCTGCAAAGGCTACTGTTTTTATTACTATATTTCCTAAGTTAATTCCTCCAGTCGTCATTTGCTTCCATGATCTTACCATGTCGTCGAAATAAATGTTAAAAAGAATGGTTGATAGTGGACAACCTTGTCTAACTCCTCCTGTTATATGTATTGGTTCCCTTAGATTTATTTTTATTTTTGTTTTCTCATACATGTTCTTAATTACTATCAAGTGTAGTGGAATTCCTTTTTTCACTTAATATGTTCCATAATTTTGGTCTAGACACTTTATCAAAGGCCTAGCTGACAATATCTTAACTTAATTAATGTGCTGCATGAGTCAGCCGCGGTGGATCAGTGGTTATGTTCCTTGCCTCTGGTCCCGAGGGTCGCGAGTTCAAATCCGGCCGAGGTCGATGAATTTTTTTAGGATGGAAAAATCCAAGGAGCAAGTCTTCCGGGAGGGGCTCTAAGCCTTGGGTTAAGAGTCTGAATATTTTTCAGGCTCGTGAAAGATCCTTAAGCCTGAATAAAGAGGCATCTAAGCAAAATTTATCGACCTTATTCATCCTAGTAATGCCCTAGTTGCCAATGGATATGTTGACCGCATACCATTCATGACATCTTCAGGTGAATGAGCATAACTAAATTAACTTGGTCTGGTAACACCTAACAAAGGAGAGCTAAGGCCCAACATTGGAGTGGTTAAGGTAGGAAACCTTGGTGCAGAGCTACGAGACTTGCGCTGGTTCCAGTCTCCATGGGGGAAAACATTTTCTCACTGTATTTCGGCCAGTATGGGACCGGTGCCCACCCAGCATCGTGAGGCATTTTTTCTCCACTAGGGTACATTCTTACAATATTGCGTTCCTTTGGTAATAAATAATATGATCTGGTTGCAGTGATGAACAAAAGAAGCAAATGAAGCGTACCAATCGTTTCTCATTTGTTTTCAAACATCGCCGTTTACATTAAATATATAAATATTTTAAAATAACTATAGTTAAATAATGATTTGTGAGTAAACAGCTTAATTTTATTCGTTAAATAGTCCTAACAAATGCCACTCTTGATTTCCAAATTCTCTAGATAAATTGGAAATCACTCGTGGCATTACTTATGATAATTCCGAATTTATTCAACTATACTCGTATTTTGAACGTTTAATTTGTTGCGTATATTTGCGTTTTTTTTATTGTTCATCTTTTGTCAAACCTAGAAATAGACGTAAAATCTCATCGCAAAAAAAAAATAAAAAGACCATACATAACAATGATTCTAATAATTTAAATAAAATATTGGTCTTGTAAACCAAAAATTAGGCAATCTTTTAGAACTTTGCAACTTTGATTTGTATTTAAAATGTCTAAATATTCATGACTGATTGATCTCGTAGACATATTTCTCATATATGCATGTAACTACCCATGATTTCAACTTTTTTTTTTCGTTTTTATAACATCCATTCCAAATTATACTAAAAAATACCATTAATAAAAAAATGTGTAAAGTCATCATTCAGAATGGACGAGTACCTGCCTCAAGGGATAAGTTTTGTCTCCATTTTAAAGTTAATTGAAGCAAAATACAAACTGAGTTAAGATGCGTCGGAGTATCCAACACTTAAATGTTTCCATGTGGTTCTAAATATAACGTTCAAATGACACTCATTATGATGTTGTGATGTAGAAACTTCTCAAGAATTATGATGAACATTTGGATGGACAACAAACACATCATAATGCCACCTTATCATAAGTAATGCCACGAGTGATTTCCAAATTATCGATAAATTCACGACTCACGAAGTGAGGAGTGGATTTATCTAGAGAATTTGGAAATCAAGAGTGGCATTTGTTAGGATTATTTAACGAATAAAATTAAGCTCTTTACTAAAAAATAATTATTTGAATATAGTTACCGGTGTTTTAAAATATTTAATGTAAACGGCGATGTTTCAAAACAAATTACAAATGTGAGGTTATGTATATTCACTGCAACTCGATCATATTATTTATTGCCAAATAGGATCGCAATATTGTAAGAATGCACTCTAGTGGAGAAATAATGAAATACGTAAAACTATTATAATCAACATTATAGGTTAATCATTTATATTTTGAATAAACAACTCAGTAAAATCGCTGAATCTATTCATTATTTGCTATATTCAATGTATTTGTTGGAGAAAAATTATGGTAAACCTATTCAGAATATTAAAAAAGGAGGAGCTTTCTTTATCACAAAAGCAGGAGCTGATAAAGAGAAATCGATAAAGAGCGAGGCGAAACACGACTGTCATTGGTGTAAAACAGAATTCATTGAAACGTGATTGGTCATTGACTACCATTTGCGACATGAGTTAAATAGTATTTAATGATCAAGTCAACACTTAAAAAGCAATGTCTATAAAGAACATATGTCGAAGGTATAAAATTTGTGATTTTTACACGCCTTATATTAGCTTTACCTGTATCTATGTAACGGAATCTTTCAACGCTATTTTCACCCACTTAAATCATTGGATCGACTTGAAACTTTGTATACTTGTAAAGGACCAATGACAATACAATGATTTCATAAATGTTTCTAAAATCCTGGCCAGAATCAGCAGAAGATCAAAATAATAAAAACCGGTATAATAGATTGCGTACTTATCAACTTCTTATTCAATCGTTATAAGAGCTCAGTTGGTAGAGCGGTGGACTGTAGTGGTATATAATTTCAGTAATCCATAGGTCGCTGGTTCAAATCCAGCCCGGAGGATTTTTTTTAGTAGAGTATTACTTTTAGCTCATACTACAATAGTATCGAATTTAAAGATATTTACATGTTTTATCTTATTCTGTAAAATATTAAAAGTAAAAAATAAATAATAGTTTTAAAAAAAACTAAAGCAACACGCTTTATTAGAAAACCGAACTAAAAAAGGAAAAATAATTTTAATTTCCAACACGCTTGAGATAAAATTAAAGTGGTCAACAAAAAAATCATCTCCAACACATCTAGAATAAAACTAGAGTTATCTACAAAAAATAATTTTACCATCAAAAACATGGGGTACTTTTTATAGTTTTTACATTTTCTTCTTAGAGACTTTATTTTTACCAATATCTCTTTATTATCAAATATATTAATTGATATAGAGCACTCCACGCTTTTGATGGTAAAATTATTTTTGTAGATAACTCTAGTTTAATTCTAGATGTGTTGGAGATGATGTTTTTGTTGACCACTTTAATTTTATCCCAAGCGTGTTGAAATTAAAATTATTTTTCATTTTTTAGTTGGATTTTCTAATAAAGTGTGTTGTTTTAGTTTTTTTAAACTATTATTTATTTTTCATTTTTTTAGTTCGGTTTTCTAATAAAGCGCGTTGTTTCTAGTTTTTTAAACTATTATTTATTTTTTAGTTTTAATATTTTACAGAATAAGATAAAAATGTAATATCTTTAAATTCGATACTATTGTAATATGAGCTAAAAGTAATACTCTTCTAAAAAAATCCTCCGGGCCGGACTTGAACCAGCAACTCGGTTTTTATTATTTTGATTTTCTGCTGATTCTGGCCAGGATTTTAGAAACAATTATGAAACTATTGTATTTTTATTGGTCCTTTACAAGTATACACAGTTTCAAGTCAATCCAATGATTTTAAGTGGGTGAAAATCGTGTTGAAAGAATCCGTTACATAATTACACAGACACTTTTTTTTTCTGATTTTTCTGGCCAGGATTTTAGAAAAAAATATGAAATTATTGTATTGTCATTGGTCCTTTACAAGTGTACAAAGTTTCAAGTCGATCCAATGATTTTAAGTGGGTGAAAATCGTGTTGGAAGATTCCGTTACATAATTACACAGACACTTTTTTTATTTTCTGATTTTTCTGGCCAGGATTTTAGAAAAACATATGAAATTATTGTATTGTCATTGGTCCTTTACAAGTGTACAAAGTTTCAAGTCGATCCAATGATTTTAAGTGGGTGAAAATCGTGTTGGAAGATTCCGTTACATAATTACACAGACACTTTTTTTATTTTCTGATTTTTCTGGCCAGGATTTTAGAAAAAAATATGAAATTATTGTATTGTCATTGGTCCTTTACAAGTGTACAAAGTTTCAAGTCGATCCAATGATTTTAAGTGGGTGAAAATCGTGTTGGAAGATTCCGTTACATAATTACACAGACACTTTTTTATTTCTGATTTTCTGGCCAGGATTTTAGAAAAAAATATGAAATTATTGTATTGTCATTGGTCCTTTACAAGTATACAAAGTTTCAAGTCGATCCAATGATTTTAAGTGGGTGAAAATCGTGTTGGAAGATTCCGTTACATAATTACACAGACACTTTTTTTATTTTCTGATTTTTCTGGCCAGGATTTTAGAAAAAAATATGAAATTATTGTATTGTCATTGGTCCTTTACAAGTGTACAAAGTTTCAAGTCGATCCAATGATTTTAAGTGGGTGAAAATCGTGTTGGAAGATTCCGTTACATAATTACACAGACACTTTTTTTATTTTCTGATTTTTCTGGCCAGGATTTTAGAAAAACATATGAAATTATTGTATTGTCATTGGTCCTTTACAAGTGTACAAAGTTTCAAGTCGATCCAATGATTTTAAGTGGGTGAAAATCGTGTTGGAAGATTCCGTTACATAATTACACAGACACTTTTTTTATTTTCTGATTTTTCTGGCCAGGATTTTAGAAAAAAAAATATGAAATTATTGTATTGTCACTGGTCCTTTACAAGTGTACAAAGTTTCAAGTCGATCCAATGATTTTAAGTGGGTGAAAATCGTGTTGGAAGATTCCGTTACATAATTACACAGACACTTTTTTTATTTTCTGATTTTTCTGGCCAGGATTTTAGAAAAACATATGAAATTATTGTATTGTCATTGGTCCTTTACAACTATACAAAGTTTCAAGTCAAGACAATTGTCAGGAAGCTTTGGGCCCAACGGTCCCCGAAAATCATCCGGCCATCATCATCATCCTTATCATTCTCATCATCAACCTTCATCGGTGTGGAAAGCAACGGGAAGTACCACACCTATAATTCCCTAATAAAGCGGCAAAGCATAGCATGAAAATGCTATGATTGCAGTGAAAGACCTGCCCTCGGGCAGAATTACTATGGATGGACATATCATTTATTTAGGCGTAGCAGCCTATATAAATGTTACCTGTATAGAGCAGAGTTACAGTAGGGATCTTTTGTTAGAATGAAATGAATTGAAGTATCATGAAACTATCCAGCCCGTGGTGATACAAGTTTTTAAGATCTCCAAGATTAAATGACTCCTTATGTAATAAGTTGTTACATAATTCTTAATTAACTCTGGTGATCACATGATTCTCATTATGATCCTGATGTTAACCTTCTGACGTAAAACAGTAGAACTTGTTCAAAGCGGAATCGCACGGGACCAATATTTTTTCCACATTATAAAAAAAAACAAAATATTAACCAATCTTAGTCGGAATTCCTAAAAAGTTAATTAGACTTATACGAATATGTCTAAATGGCACAAAGAGTAGGGTGCGTGCAGGCAAACAGTTTTCGGACACCTTTGAAATCCAGAATGGGTTGAAGCAAGGAGATGCACTATCTCCTCTACTATTTAATTTTGTACTAGAGTATGCCATTAAATCTTTAGAGAATGAGGAAGGCTTACAACTGAATGGTATTAATAAGCTGTTAGTTTATGCTGATGATGTAGTACTATTGGCCGATAGCGAGGAGATATTAAAGGACAACACGCACACACGTTTGAGTAACACTAAGGAATTAGGACTGGAAGTAAATATCAATAAAACTAAGTATATGGTCACACATAGAAATGCATTATATAATGGAAATGGACAGCTAATGACAAATGAGGGAAATTTTGAGGAAGTGGCTAGGAACAATAATCACAAATAGGAATGAGATGCACAAAGAAATTAAACATAGGCTCAATTCTGGAAATGCATGCTATTATGTATTGCAGAGACTTTTGATGTCCCAACTCCTTTCAAAAAACGTTAAACTGAAAATATATAAAACTATTATTCTACCAGTTATATTATATGGGTGCGAAACATGGACTCTTACTTTAAGGGAGGAAATGAGATTACGAGTTTTTGAGAATAAAGATCTTAGGAAAATGTTTGGACCAAAGAGAGATGAACAGACAGGTGAATGGAGAAAACTACATAACAATGAATTACATGGTCTTTATAGGAAGCCAGATATAATAAGAACAGTTAAGTCTCATAGACTGCGTTGGGCAGGACATGTTGCGCGTATGGGGAATGAAAGACGTGCATGGAAGCTTCTTGTAGGAAAGCCAGAGGGAAAACGCCCAGTTGGTAGACCAAGAATGAAGTGAGAGTACAACATTAACTATGATTTGAGGGAAGCAGATTATACAGGGAATGATTGGAAAGCATTAGCTCTGGATAGGGATGTATGGAGAGCTTATGTCCGTGCGGCCATGAACCCACGGGTTCGACAGTGCCAGTGAGTAAGTAAGTAGCCAATCTTAGATTATAGAGCATCGTGTATGTATTTTTATGTGCACTTAGCGACAAAAAGAATGAGCCGCTTCAAAAAGCAGTTCTTGTTATGGCCTACTGCGCATGCTCGAAAAGCCATAGCTGAGGTTCACGAGGTAACGCACTGTTAAATGTTTTAAATACGCTGTATTTGGTTTTAATGATCTTAAATAGTTAAAGAACAGAGAAGGAGACATGTTTCTAGATATTTAAGAGTGTTGGACAAATGCGATATTACTCAAATTGCGACATTTTAAATAAAGTTCAACTCTCGTTCATAGTGTAAAAGTAAACACGGCAACTAGTATCAGGCGTTCGAGTAGCGTAGATGGTTAAACTACTTACAACAAGATGAAATGTATGTGAAAACCAGGGTTCAAATCCCCCCGACAATTTTTTTTTATTAATTTGTATTTTAGCAAAATACATCCTACAACATTTTATTCCTGCCACATAATCTACGTTCACTTTACACATCTTAAGTAATATTCCTGCCTCTGTAACACTGTTTAGCTACCGGTAATTGTGCGTGCAGTACCACGTTTTAATAATAATGCTATAAATGTATGTAATAAAATATAATATAGCTTCATATATTTATGTGTTTATTTATTTATTTATTACGTATTAGTGAGGAAAAAGTTTCAACCTTCAATTAAAATATTTAGTTTATATATGTCAAGTCCATCATAATAATAGCTCATAGATGATGGACAATAATAAAAATTATTATTATTATTATTATTATTATTATTATTATTATTATTATTATTATTATCCGTCATCTATAATAATAATAATAATAATAATAATACACTGGAGGGAAAATTTTCTATAGGATCGTAACAGGTCTTGCCCTAATACTTGGAAGGAAGAAGAAGAAGATAATAATAATAATAATAATAATAATAATAATAATAATAATAATAATAATGGGATGAATCATTTGATGTGAAGAATGTAATTACCTGGGGATCAAAATTAACTCAAAATGTTCCCAAGAAAATTACATAAAATATAGAATTCAAAAAAGGCAGATCGGTAATAACATTGTTAAACGGAGTTTTGTGGGATAAGAACATAAGAATAGAAACCAAATTAGAAATTTATAAATCCATAATTCTAAGCACACTAACATTCGGTGCAGAAACTTGGCATCTGAATACAAATTTTAGTTTAAAGCTTATGTCTACCCAAATGGATTCTTACAGACGCTCAACCAGACATTCTAAATTGGAAAAAAATGATAAATACATCCATCACACAACAAATGAAAGTCCAAAATTCAATATTAGATTTTGTGAGATACAGACAACTAGAATGGTATTCTCTTATACGTAGGATGCCAGAGAAAACATTACCCAGACAAGCTTTGGAATGGATTCCACCTGAAAAAGAAAGAGAAGTGGGCCAGATTTAAATGGATGGATGATGTAAGAAGAGATATAAGGGAGCTAGGTCTGGAAGAATTGGAATGAGAAGATAGAGAAGAATGGAGAAAGAAGATAAAAATTAAAAAAGCTTTCGGCATAGGAAGACGTTTTATTACACTGTAAACATGTTTATAAATAAGTAAATAATAATATTAATAAAAATATTAATACTTCCAAATAGTTAGTACGTTTTTTTCTTTAAGAATGAATATACAGAATAAAATAGAAAGCACTTTAACAATTTAAAAAATTAACCTCACCGGGAATCGAACCTGCGACCTCTTGTATACGAATCGAGCCACTAAGCACTGAGCTACGCTATCGCTGCGTTGTTGTGTTTAGAAAGAATACTCTTCAAGGGAAGAAGGAAAACGAATTGTAGCTCTACTGTGCAATTAGTTTACTCGTGTGAATCGCGCGTTAGAACTTGAAATATTCGAAATCAAGAGTCGGCCCATTCTTTTTGCCGCTAAGTGTACCTTGGATTATTTCATTTAGTTCCGCTGCCGTTGGAAAGTGAAGTATAGTATGTACGAGCGACTTCGACGGTAACGCATGAAAAAACAGTCCCGTTCCGTCAGCATTAAAAATGTCTCTTAGGCGCGTATCCTGAAATTAAAGTATGCAGTTTCGGTTTCCGCTCACTAACTATACTTTCATCTACATCCATTGATTCCCCGCAAGTTTCATTCCACGCTACATTGTGTCGTCTTTTAAAACTATCCACAACCAAGCTGAAGATGCCTTGAAATCGTTATTCCCTAGGGATATAGCAACAGCTAGATCTTGGCTTTGGTGATTTTTTGATCACGGACTTATAAAACACACCTCGTTGATTTCTTCATTTTTTTTTCTTCATTTGACCATTACCTTGCATCCATTTATTCATTATTTTTTCTTTGTGTTTTAAAATCTTACAAACTTGGATTTTTCCACATTTAAATTTAGTCATTATTTCGCGTACAGTTTGTTTTTCTTTATCTTTAATCACTTTCACTTTTTCGTTTAATGACAATGATACATACGATTTAGCCATCTTTATTCCGTAAATTCAGACGCTACCTTTGAAAGATACGTACACAATCAGTCTCAGATCTTAAACTAATTTAAGATTTTACAGTGCACTAGTTATTTGTAAGACAGATGTCACACGCCAAATATGTGTTAAACGAACCTGTATTTCGCAAAACGGGTGTACAGTTAGACCGAAAGAAATTTCCGATAAAAGTAGGAACTCTACTTTACCCGGCGTGCGCGGCAGAAATCATCACTTATTGTTAATTCGTCTAACGGGAATTGAATGAAGTGGAAACTAATTAATTTATATATATATATATATATATATATATGTATATATCTTTTTCCGCCTTATAAACATTTTTTTCATGAATTGTGAAGAAATATCCTTCCGCTTCCGCGTTGGACAGATTCCATTTTATACAAAATAAATACACGTAAAATTACTATTATTTTGCCGGGACCAATAAATTTGTTCACATTGGACAGATATCCGCATTATTCACGTTCCGGATTAAACAAGTTTCACTGTATTATGAAGCTTTAAATCTAATGAACGGATTATCACTAACAATGGAACTGCCGAAATCTACCTTGAAATTTCTTCCAGCGAGTCGAGTTCAAAAAAGTATGTCGTTTTAATCTGCAAGGCACTAAAATCCAGCGCCAAATCTCTCTCCCGCCTCGCTCCACTCCGCTTTCACTCAAGCAAGGCGTCCATATGCTCCGTACAGTGGGTTGCCATTGCTGGATTCATGCTTCGATTTCTCTGCCTTGCAGTTAAAAATGGCAGATTTTTTAGATACGGCCTTGGTACATCACAATGCTTCTCTGGGAAAAATTTCAAGGAAATTTCAACTTGCAATGGTTGACAGCTAACTCTGCTAATGGGAGGGACCTGAGGACCCCCTTTGAGTACCTCAGGCCTTTGCATAGCCGGTCCCAAGCCCGGATAAAATTAGGGGATGAACAACTAACGTGTGTAAAGGGGATGCTACAATGAACAATTTGAAGTAGGGAACCTAAACTGCAGCCACTGATTCTACGGCCTTGACGTTTTCACGACGGTGTTGCCGATATGAATATTCAGTGGAAGTGGCCGCTTTATGTATGCGGTTAGCAGACATACAACTGACAACATCTCAGCAATTTCAAACCTTACTAGCGCGCTATAGCTGCGTCAAGAGCAGTGATTGGTGTGGCAGACATCTCGCAAGACAACCATTTCCTTATTGGCAATAGAGGGCGAATTCTCCCTTTACCTCTCGTATAACCTAAACTTCAGAGCCGGAGATATGGCGGTTCGCGTATAGGGTCTGAGAAGCCATCCTATGGAAATTTATAAGTAAACTTGTCTATCACATTGTCTAGCATCATTATTTTCCAGCTGGTTTACAACCAATGTATGTACTATTGTACTATTGTATAACTTGGCAGAGAGAGAGATGGAGAGACAAGGGTAGATCTTTGACCACTTTAGTCCAGATACAAAAGAAAGAACCCACCTGGGTGTCAGTTTTCCTCTCCCCCTTTCCCCTATTAACATCTGGTGAAGAAACCGACAATACTGGTGTGAGTGAGAGAGGCAAGTACAGTTGTCTCATTCTACAAATTTCTTGTAAAGTTAAACCAGAGAGACTATAGTTTACATGTATTGTGCTGTTTGTTTACATGTACTAACTACATCCTTTAGTTCCTGCAAGGAAGAGCCTGATGACTACAAAGTTATAATGCAGGATTTGACCTCACTCCCCTTGACTTTTTCATAAGGGGTATCTAAAGTCACTGTGTTTGAGACTCCAGTGGAAACGGTCATGGAAAACACTAGGGATATTCACCAGGATGCGGGAAAATCTTGTATGCTGATGTCATGTTGCGCTGAGGTTGGTGGTCATCACTTTGAACAACTGTTGTAAGATATATATTTTTTATTTTTTTATTTCAGGATTGTTTCTGTTATTTACACAGGTATCCTCATCCAAAATATACACTTTTTTTTCTTTCACACTTCCCGGTCTTGCGTGTCTGCTTCTGTCATATTTCTCTTCTTCATGTTGTCTTGAATTCTTTTTATCCACGTTGGCTTTGGTCTACCACGTTTCCCCTTTCCAGGAGGTATCCATTTCAACACTTCTTTGTTTATATTGACTTAGGCTTTCACGACCGGAGTTACTATGATGATCTTGTAGACGATTTCCGGGCTGTTGGCCATGGTCTTGAGGCTTGTAGTTCCCCAACGTTTTGCCAGAGACTGTGTCCGGCATCCTCAAGGGTTGGGGAACTACAAGCCTCAAGACCACGGCCAACAGCCCGGAAATCTTCTACAAGATCATCATACTTCTTTGTTTGTTTCTGTGTCCCTTCTTCTTAATATATGTCCACACCATCTTAGTTGGATTTCTGCAATCTCTTGTACAATATATTTTTTTCTATTAACTAATAATATGTAATAACTAATAATAACTAATAATATGTCTTGCTTGTATACATTTTATTATTAGTTTTAGTCTTAGTTGAACCAACATTAACTAGTGGCATTATAGATCGTAATATAATAGACCACCCTTTTTATCAAAAAATGTTTATTTTGTATTTAATATTAGAGTTCATTGTCATTGTTATAGTCTGATGGAATATATGTTTGTCCTGGTGAGTGGAAGAGAAGGCCACATGGCCTTAACTCCACCAGGCTAAATAAATAAAATAAATTAATTAAATAAATAAATAATATACATAAAAAGACTAGAAAATAATGTGTGAAAGACAGGTTAACTAACATAACTCCTTTAAGATTGCATCTCAGAGTCCATAGGTTCCTATTTCAAATTGTTCAGTGGAGCATCCCCTATGTCCTGTTTAATTGTTGCATGCTCTTATAGAATCATCCTGTATAGCAAAATATTTGGTATAAAACTATTATTCAACCAGTTATATTATATGGATGCAAAACATGGACTCTTACTTTAAGGGAGGAAAGGAGATTACTAGTATTTGAGAATAAAGTTCTTAGGAAAATTTTTGAACCAAAGAGAGATGAACAGATGGGTGAAAGGAGAAGACTACATAATCTTTATAGGAAGCCAGATATAAAAGAACAGTTAAGTCTCATAGACTGCAATGGGCAGGACATGTGGCACGAATGGGGAATGAAAGGCATGCATGGAAGCTTCTTGTAGGAAAACCAGAGGGGAAAATGCCCAGTTGGTAGACCTAGAATGAGGTGGGAGAATAATATTAACTATGATTTGAGGGAAGTAGATTATACAGGGGATGATTGGAAAACATTGGCCCAGGATCGGGAGAGCTTATGTCCGCGTGGCCATGAACGTATGGGTTCGATAGTACCAGTGAGTTAGTTAGTTTACCAGACAATTATAATTGATGAAAAGGCAATTTCATGCCCATATTTTAATGAATTTGATGAAAGTAATTTCAGTGCATGTTTTTATGAATAGACCAATTTGTTGCGCTTATTTTGATGAAAAGATAATTTGATGCACATATTTTGATGAAAAGATAATTTCACGTACATATTTATCATGCATTTGACGTGGGAAAGTTAAATTTCATACAACTCAACTTGGTTTCTTTTAAATATCGGAATGTGGCACCATTTATTTTATTTTGATTACACTTGTTTTGTGCTGAAGAGGCTAACAAATATTTTCCATCGTTAATATGACAAATTATAAGTTGAAATTACCTCTAATTCTCAATCCATTTTAACACATTTCTTGCATTTTTTGGAAACAAATCAACATATATTTTCTTCATTTTATTTATTCACATACTGCAATAATAATAATACGTGCAATTTTCAGAATTTTTATTTCTATTTATGTAGGTGGACTCCTGCCATAAAATGATTTTTTCATTAAGATTTTGAAAAAAAACTTTAGAATAGCCTACTTCATCCAATGAATTTTTTTTAAGTTCTACAGTATCTTAGTGCATATACGTGAATGCTTAAAGAAACTTCCACCAGATGACAGACATATCTGTCAAATTGTTTTGACCAACATTTGCAATAAATTCCCAAACATGTTCATAAGAAATGGATGTACACCAACTTTCCCCTTCATAACCTAATTAATAAATTACATGCATATTATTTAATACACTATTAACTAATATGGTGCACACTAACTTGTCCCATCAGTACCTAACAAATGAAGTAAGTGAACATCCCTTTCTTAAAATATTTTGGAATTCATTGTGAATGTTCGTTAATCTGATTTCACCAATGTCTGTCATCTGACAGAAGTGTCTTTAAGCATTTGCATATGTGCACTATAATTCTGTACAACTTTGAAAAAATCATTAAGAGATAAATGTGACAATTTGCATGTATCTAGATGAATATTAATTAATAATTGCAGAATATTTTAAAATTGTATGAAATGTCAGTAAAGATAGAAAAAAAGCATGTAGAGGAACAGAAGGCCTATATTATTAGAATGTAGCATGGAAAATCATAGAATGCAACTATTCTAATATTGAGCCAAAATTTTGAATCCCGCCGGGTATCGAAGCTCGGCCAGCTAGTCAACAAGCAGGTATGCTATTTTAAAATACAAATTAGCCAAAATTGTACTATAAGCCACTAATAATGTTAGGTCTTGTGTTTATTTATTACTTTTACTATGACAAAGTAAGGTTTTATATAATGTTATGATGACTGGTAAATTATTTACAAAATATGAGATGTTTTCACGGAATAAACAATGCCATGCGATACTGTATTTTTTTCTTTCAATCATCTGTCAATCTTTTAGTTCAAGTTTGTGAACAAGTTTTTTTTAATAAAGTAGTGCCCCGACATAAAACTAAATGCATTAAATGAGTAATTAATTAATATAGTATTAAGTTGATAGTAAGTATGTATTATACATTAAATTGCGCCATAGCCTACTTTACTTTTTATAGCTTAGTAGGTTGCGGTACGAGGAAAAGATATCTCCAAGAACTTTAAATGCACATCAGTCCAAATGACGACATAAATATATTATAGGATATAGTATTATGGCCTAAATTTTATGTAAGTTATACACTTACTGCGAGAAAATCCTCTTCTAGAAATGCAAAATGCTGATTCTACACACGTCTATTTAGTATATATAGTAATACTATAACTGTGTCACTTCCCACACAAATCTTCATTCTATATTCGTAAACATTTTAATATCATAAGTGTTCTTCGCACAAATTCTCATTACACGTTCTATTAAACTGTTATATCTTCCAACCATGTTCACTGCATACGCGTAAATATGATATATGCAATATCATTAAACACCTTCGAAACTCCACACTACAACTAAGCAGACAGAATGGAACGGATGACGATACAGGAGGGCTAAACTCGGTAAAGAAAATCCGCTACAATTAAATTGAAAATAAAATAACTCGAGATATGTTCTGTTATTCTCAGTTATAAAAGTAGTTAGTCCTAAAGGTTTGAATACTTATTTTTATAAATAAATTACATTAGATTTAAAAAATAGTAGTAATTTTTGTCACACTGTAATATTCCGAGGTTGGCAAATTAGAGAAGCAGAAGCAAGTTCAGCGCCATCAACAGTTCCGATTGTGAACTTTCAAAAAAAAAGATAATAAAGGGGGCGTTGAGTATTAAGGAATCTGAGAGAACAAGAAGTTGAAGTTTAGAATATCTCGGTTCTCTATGATCTCGACCCACTAAACCCTGATCTCGTCATATGATTTTCCATACTTCATTCTTGTAATACTGTTGCTGTACGTACTTTTTCCGTCTTTACTAACATTCCATTTTCAACGTTTTGCAATGATTTTTTTTTGCAATTATTAAAATATGTATCTAACTCACTGGCACTATCGAACCCGTAGGTTCATGGCCGCGTGGGCATAAGCTCTCCATACATCCCTATCCTGTGCTAATGTTTTCCAGTCATTCCCTGTATAATCTATTTCCCTCAAATCATAACTAATGTTATTCTCCGACTTCATTCTTGGTCAACCAACTGGGCGTTTTCTCTGGTTTTCCTATAAGAAGTTTCCATGCACATCTTTCATTCCCCATTCGTTACACATGTCCTGCCCTCGCAATCTACAAGACTTAACTGTTCTTATTATATCTCACTTCTTATAAAGACCATATAGTTCACTGTTAAGTAAGGTAAAGGTATTCCACTACAGGCCTCAGGAGGCCCTTGGGGTAGTAGGACGTTAGGGCTTCCACTTTTCTGGACAATTGGCACAGATGGGTTGTCAGCCCTGCGTGACGGCCATCTTTACCCCTAGAACAAGTGTCTCGTACTCATTTTTGTTAGAGGCTGTCGACCCCAGGGCCATGGTGTTGCCAGAATGTTTTGAGCCAGTTTAAAAATACTGGCCCCACTGGGACTCGAACCCTCAACCTTTCGGCTTGTAGCACAGTGCCTTAACCACTATGCTACATATACCGAAAACATGATCGAAGTCTTCAAGGTCCGACATCTTGGATAAAGCAGCAAGGCTTCAAAGTACGTCGGTTCCCATCGGGTTGCTCATGATTCGTTCTCTGCAAAGTCACCTCGCCAGGTAGCTTAGGAATTTCGACAATTATTATCGCATGAACAGATTTTTGAGTACGCAAAAACGTCTTTGGATGCAACTTTCTCAGCAGAGAACGACTTTTATGGTCTAATGCGTTCATAGATACGACCCTACATCTACATGTATAATGGCTTAACAGCCCCAATGTTGGAGCTTAACCTCTCCTTTGTTAGGAGTTACTAGACCAAGTTAATTTAGTTACGCTCATTTCCCTACAGATGTGAAAATGGTATGCAGTCAATAAGACATCTAGCAGGCAACTAAGGTATTACTAGGATGAAGAAGGTCAGTAAATTTTGCACAGAGGTCTTCTTATTCAGGCTTGTGGTTCTTTTACGAGCCTAAAAATTTTCAGACTCTGGACCCATGGCTTAAAGTCCCTACCAGAAGACTTCCTCCTTGGATTTTTCCATCCTAAAAAAATTCAAGGAGACCCAACTTCTACTTCAATCTCCTTTCACTCTATCAAAAGAATCATATTAAATAAATATATCAATAAACTTTGAGAAAAATAAACCATCAAAATACCTGGAAAAAAAAAAAATGGAAAAATTTACAAATTTACAACATTAAATATAAAAAAGTAATTGATAACACTGAGCAACAAAAAATAAACTTTTTTTTTGTCTCAGAAAGAAAAATATGTGATTCTGATAGTATTTTTTCTCCTCAATTCAAATATATCGGTTTTTCTCCATCACGCAAGGTTTCTGAGAGACAGGCATTTATAATAATTTGAAACACTAATATTTTCTACATTCGTAACTACACAATATTCGAACATTCGGACTCACCTAGAAAGTAAGAAATGACGATTTTCTGCTATATTTCTCCTGTGGAGCATCCCTCTTGATGGTCCAACAATAATCGGCCAGCATATTAGGATTCTATTTGCCTTGATATATCTTCTCCATAGCTGAAATCTCCTAATAAAGTGTTCCCCATTTTATTTTACAATGGACAAATGGACGAAAAAACATTTATTAAAAAAATAATTATTTAAATCCATCAATTGAAATTGAAATAAAAAAAACTGTGGGTGATGGAGAAATTCCGAATACATATTTGAAAACACGATAAAAAAACTGCATTAAGTACAACTATTGGTACTCGTGAGACAAAAATCATGTTGACCAGTGTAATTTTATTTCAATAGAACAGCTATTGTTGTACAAGTAGTCAGCGGAAGAGGCGTGGTCAGTGGGTAATGTATACTTACATCACACAGTGATGAATTACTTTATAATTTTGTTGCGGCTAGTGTACTATTGGCACAACTCTCAGGATCCTTAAAAGGGAAGTTTACTTACTTACTCACTTACTCACTGGCACTATCGAACCCGTAGGTTCAGGGCCGCGCGGACATAAGCTCTCCATACATCCCTATCCTGAGCTAATCCTTTCCAATCATTCCCTGTATAATCTACTTCTCTCAAATCATAGTCAATGTTATTCTCCCACCTCATTCTTGGTCTACCAACTGGGCGTTTTCCCTCTGGCTTTCCTACAAGAACCTTCCATGCAAGTCTTTCATTCCCCATACGTGCAACATGTCCTGCCCATCGCAGTCTACGAGACTTAACTGTTCTTATTATATCTGGCTTCCTATAAAGACCATGTAGTTCATTGTTATGTAGTCTTCTCCATTCGCCTGTCTGTTCATCTCTCTTTGGTCCAAAAATTTTCCTAAGTACTAAAGAGTCCATGTTTCGCACCCATATAAGCTTTAAGGGAGGACAGGAGATTACAGGTATTTGAGAATAAAGTACTTAGGAAAATTTTTGGACCAAAGAGAGATGAACAGACAGGTGAATGGAGAAGACTACATAACAATGAACTACATGGTCTTTATAGGAAGCCAGATATAATAAGAACAGTTAAGTCTCGTAAACTGCGATGGGCAGGACATGTTGCACGTATGGGGAATGAAAGACTTGCATGGAAGGTTCTTGTAGGAAAGCCAGAGGGAAAACACCCCAGTTGGTAGACCAAGAATGAGGTGGGAGAATAACATTAACTATGATTTGAGGTAGATTATACAGGGAATGATTGGAAAGTATTAGCTCAGGATAGGGATGTATGGAGAGCGTATGTCCGCGCGGCCATGAACCTACGGGTTCGATAGTGCCAGTGAGTAAATAAGAGTATATCTTCAATTTGTCCCTTTGAAGTAAAAGAAAAAAAAACCTTACAATCCTTAAAAGGGAAGTTTACTATAAATAATTTTAAAAGTCAGTTTTTTAATGTATCAGTTTATTTTTATGTTTCAAGTTTTTAATCTTTGAGATTAGCATAAAAATACAACAATAATTCCTATAATCTTATTCATTACAGTCACTGTAAAATACATACTTTTAGTATAGATATCAATATAGACAAGACATATTTCATATTTAACAAAAATTTATATAGAGCCATTTAAATAAGCAACACTAACTAAAATTCCATTTAATAGGTAATAACACACAGTGCAGTTTAAGCTCCGACAGCTCAAGTGTGGTTTATTAAAAAGTTATGTAAAATAATTTAACTTTTACAGGAATTAATCACTATGAAGTTTAATTTATGTTAAAATCAAATGTTTCCTATCTCTCCTCATATAAATCTTCTAAGTAGATCGTGATTTCGAGACCATAACGGTCTCATCTTCAGTACTATTTTGGTAACTGATGTTATGTCGATCAGAAGAAACTCTTCTTCTTCCCTTTGTTGGTGGACCGATGTACCTCTGGATCAGGTCAGAATTTGCAGGAATTTCGAAGTTCATGAGTATTCCTTTGTTTTTCTGAATGTGGATTTTTTCCCAAACTGTGAATTCCTTTTGTTTATCTATTTGTTTAATCAGACTGGTTTTTGATTCCGATTGAGGGTCTTTCCACTTTTCAGCGGTTGCCCTTTTACCAGCCGGCTGCTGGCCCTTCACATCCACATGTGTCTATCACAGAGGTAGATGATCAACAGCCAGTGTAGGGGTGACATGTGGTTAGCATGTCGAGTCCCCCAGCCGTTATAGCTGGTTCCTCAACCTGGAGCCGCTACTTATTGTAGCTACCCAATTGCCTCACGATGCTGGGTGGGCACCGGTCCCATACTGGCCAAAATACCTTGAGAAAATTTCTTCCCCCATGGAGACTCGAACCAGCGCAAGTCCCGTAGCTCTGCACCAAGGCTTCCTACCTTAACCGCTCGGCTACGGCGCGGGACGTTTTTGATTCAATTAAACAAATACAGACTACAGTGCAAGATTATCCAACTTATGAAACCAGCAACAAGCGCATTAAATAATTAAGACATTTAGGGCTGCATGCAAATACATTAGTCTCTACTCAAATTACTTCCAATCACTGGTGAGCTGACTCACCGTAAGCAAGTGCAAAGATCGAATTAGCTACCCATGAAAGTCGTCGTTTTCGTAATACTGGCAAGAAATTACCCAGAATTCTCAGCGATAAAACCACTTCCATTATTTTTGTCTTCTATAGAGGAACGCATTTACGCTTGTATCCCGCAAATAATACCGTATACAACGACGTCTGCATCGTGCAATATTACGCCGATTCTCCTGTTCTTCCAGTTGAATTCCTCTTTTCCGCGTATACCGAAAACATGATCAAAGTCTTCAAGGTCCAACATCTTGGATAAAGCAGCAAGGTACGTGGCAAGGTTTCAAACTACATCGGTTCCCTTCGGGATTCTCACGATTCGTTTCTCTCTTAAGTTACCTCGTCAGGTAGCTTACGAATTTCAACAGTTATTATCGCATGAATAGATTTCTGAGTAAGCAAAATCGTATTAGGATACAACTTTCTCAGCAGAGAATGCCTTTTACGGTCTAATTCGTTCATAGATTCGACCCTTAGTCTGTACATCCTTACCTCTTATGGTTGTTTTTGTCAAACATATGTTTCAAGGCTTCTGAGCCTCATCGTCAGCAGTATGTTTTTGTCGAACATATGTTTCAAGGCTTCTGAGCCCCATCGTCAGCGGTTACAGGCTGTTACAGAAAGTTACATATGTTCGACAAAAACAACCATAAGAGGTAAAGATGTACAGACTAAGGGTCGAATGTTTGAACGCATTAGACAGTAAAAGGCGTTCTCTGCTGAGAAAGTTTTATCCAAATACATTTTGCTTACTCAGAAATCTATTCATGCGATAATAATTGTAAGCTACCTGACGAGGTACCTTAAGATCATAGCTCAAGATAGAAACTTATCGTGAAAATCCCGAAGGGAACCGATGGTAACCGATGTAGTTTGAAACCTTTGCAGCTTTATCCAAGATGTCGGACCTTGAAGACTTCGATCATGTTTTCGGTATATGCGGAGAAGAGGAATTTGATAGAGTCTACCAAAGAATTCAACTGGAAGAACAGGAGAATCGGCGTAATATTGCGTGACACAGACGTCGTCGTATACGGTATTATTTGCGGGATGCAAGAGTAAATGAGTTCCTCTATAGCAGATGAAAATAACGGAAGTGGTTTTATCACTGAGAATTCTGGGTAATTCGTTGCCAATATTAAGAAAACGTCAACTTTCATGCATGACCGGTAAGTCGGCCGTTAATTCGATCTCAGCAATTGCTCACGGTGAGTCAGCTCACCAGTGATTGGAAGTAATTTGAGTAGAGACTAATGTATTTGCATGCGGCCCTAAATGTCTTATTATTAAATAAACCTCTTAATGTTATTGTATTTATAAAAAAAAGCACACTGAATATTTGAGAACACTTGGTTCTCTTTGTAGGGTTAAAATTATATTAATTGGAATTAAATTTATTTAGTACTGATAATTAATATTCATTTAACTTTTAATTCAGGAAAAAGCATTTTGGGAAAACAGAATTATTTAAATTTGGAAAAACATACGTAGGGAATGTGGGTTTGAAAAATATGTTTTCAGAGAAAATGTTTTTTTGGGAAAGTGGACATTGAGGAAAGAGGATTTGAGAATTTGTACAGGAATTGGCAAACAGGCTACAAAGTACTCTAACAAAATAAAATTGTTAAGTATTAAAAAAAATATATGCTCTAAACAAAGAAACCCTAACTTATGTATTCACGTAGACTTTCACGGCCGGAGTTGCTATGATGATCTTGAAGATTTTCGGGCTGTAGGCTGTGGTCGTGCGGCTTGTAGTTCCCCGACGTTTTGCCAGAGACTGCATCTGGCATCCTCAAGGGTTGTCTTGAGACTGAAAATTCTGTCCACTGTCTGTCCTATTTGTACATTCACCGCGATGTGTTCATAAGTTATATCTGCCTTCTGATTGGTCCATGTTAGGGACTTCCATTGCTCCAATGAGATTGCTGTTTGATGGTCTAGTCGACTGTACATTATATCTGCATTCTGATTGGTCAGCGGTAGGGACTTCCATTGTTCCAATGAGATTGCTGTTTGATGGTCTACTCGACTGTACATTATATCTGCCTTCTGATTGGTCAGCGGTAGGGACTTCCATTGCTCCAATGAGATTGCTGTTTGATGGTCTAGTCAACTGTACATTATATCTGCCTTCTGATTGGTCAGCGTAAGGGACTTCCATTGATCCAATGAGATTGCAGTTTGATAGTCTAGTCGACTGTACATTATATCTGCCTTCTGATTGGTCAGCAGTAGGGACTTCCATTGCTCCAAAGAGATTGCTGTTTGATGGTCTAGTCGACTGTATATTATATCTGCCTTCTGATTGGTCAGCGGTAGGGACTTCCATTGCTCCAATGAGATTGCTGTTGACTGTACTTGTAGAGGTTTACCGGTTCTAAAAAACGCAGAATGTAAACCTCTACAAGTACAGTCGACTAGACCATCAAACAGCATCTCATTGGAGCAATGGAAGTCCCTACCGCTGACCAATCAGAAGGCAGATATAATGTACAGTCAACTAGACCATCAAACAGCATCTCATTGGAACAATGGAAGTCCCTACCGCTGACCAATCAGAAGGCAGATATAATGTACAGTCAACTAGACCATCAAACAGCATCTCATTGGAACAATGGAAGTCCCTACCGCTGACCAATCAGAAGGCAGATATAATGTACAGTTGACTAGACTATCAAACAGCAATCTCATTGGAGCAATGGAAGTCCCTACCGCTGACCAATCAGAAGGCAGATATAATGTACAGTCAACTAAACCATCAAACAGCATCTCATTGGAACAATGGAAGTCCCTACCGCTGACCAATCAGAAGGCAGATATAATGTACAGTTGACTAGACTATCAAACAGCAATCTCATTGGAGCAATGGAAGTCCCAACTGCTGACCAATCAGAAGGCAGATATAATGTACAGTCAACTAGACCATCAAACAGCATCTCATTGGAACAATAAAAGTCCCTACTGCTGACCAATCAGAAGGCAGATATAATGTACAGTCAACTAGACCATCAAACAGCATCTCATTGGAACAATGGAAGTCCCTACCGCTGACCAATCAGAAGGCAGATATAATGTACAGTTGACTAGACTATCAAACAGCAATCTCATTGGAGCAATGGAAGTCCCTACCGCTGACCAATCAGAAGGCAGATATAATGTACAGTCAACTAGACCATCAAACAGCATCTCATTGGAACAACGGAAGTCCCTACCGCTGACCAATCAGAAGGCAGATATAATGTACAGTTGACTAGACTATCAAACAGCAATCTCATTGGAGCAATGGAAGTCCCTACTGCTGACCAATCAGAAGGCAGATATAATGTACAGTCGACTAGACCATCAAACAGCAATCTCATTGGAACATTGGAAGTCCCTACCACTGACCAATCAGAAGGCAGATATAATATACAGTCGACTAGACCATCAAACAGCAATCTCATTGGAACAATGGAAGTCCCTACCGCTGACCAATCAGAAGGCAGATATAATGTACAGTTGACTAGAGTATCAAACAGCAATCTCATTGGAGCAATGGAAGTCCCTACCGCTGACCAATCAGAAGGCAGATATAATGTACAGTCGACTAGACCATCAAACAGCAATCTCATTGGAACAATGGAAGTCCCAACTGCTGACCAATCAGAAGGCAGATAAAATGTACAGTCGACTAGACCATCAAACAGCAATCTTATTGGAGCATTGGAAGTCCCTAACGCACACCAATCAGAAGGCAGATATAACATAAAGTCGACTAGATCATCAAACAGCAATCTCATTGGAGCAATGGAAGTCTCTAACACAGACCAATCAGAAGGCAGATATAACTTACGAACACATCGCGGTGAACGTATAAATAGGACAGACAGTGGACAGAATTGCCAGTCTCAAGACAACCCTTGAGGATGCCAGACGCAGTCTCTGGCGAAACGTCGGGGAACTACAAGCCTCGCAACCACGGCCTACAGCCCGAAAATCTTCTTCAAGATCATCAAGCCCTAACTTAGTTCCACAGTTTCTCCATAAAATGAATATAGTACTTGAAATTAAGATAATAGCATGTATACAATTAAGAATAATAATTAAAAACAAAAGTCCACATTCCACCATCTCAGAACTAAAACTGCACTGGAATCAAATATAACAATTTAAAAAAGTGGCATGCAAGGATACTCTCCTTGATGGTGTTGCGTGGAAATTGGCTGGGGCTGGTTACCCCCTTGTGCAACCATAGACACAGGCGGGGGACCAGGATGATAAGCACCACTTGGATTTGGATGATGGAATCGTGGATCCAGCATCATGGCTGCTACTGCTGCAGCAGATGTTTGATGGTGTTGAGCTCTAGATGCTGCGACACTTGGTGGAAGAACATGGTGATGTGTTGGATTCTGATGATGGTGCATACCGTGATGTTCTGTTTTCGATGTAGGTCTGTTTAGGAGTTGATGGTGATGGTGATTATGAAAATCTATGGAAGAATGTTGAGTGTCTGGGAAGTTTGGATAGCTAGGAGCAGGGGGCTGAGGGTGGGGTGCATTGTTAGTCGTAGGAGCTGATGAAGTGTTATGATGTGGCATCATCAGTTCTAGTTCACCGCCTCCTAGAGACTGATGCTGTGGGTTCGGCACATTTCTATCTGGAATGTTGTTAGTGGAGTTGAAAGGTCCTGGATTATTATCCTACAAATAAAAGTAAAACATATCATCTAAATTAAAAAGAAAAGTATAAATTATTGTTGTTGTTGACAGTGGCTTCTGGGATCGTTAAATCAAGTAATTTTTTTCATAGCTTCCCAATAAAGAGTTTCCAAGTTTCCAGTTTTCTTTGAAAATACAATAGGAAGTAACATTATAAGGTTTTACTTAATAAGTTATGTAGGTAGTAAATAACACTATGAGGTTTATTTTAATTTTGTTTAGTTGTTTCTTGACTCACCTCATACTTCTTAACTCCCTCGCAGATCTGGATTTCGTCACTGTATTTGTGACATTCTCAATGCTGTTCACGTTCACAACTGATGTCCAATGGTCTCCTCTCCTGCAGACTGACCTCCGCGTCATCTGATGGCTGACCGACAAACTTCGAAATCAATCCCCCCTCCTTATCACCGGGTATTTCAAAATTCATAGTTGTGTTTTTATTCTTGCATACGTACATTTTTTCCCCAAAAAGAATTGATAAGGAGAGGGGATTGATTTGGAAGTTCGTCGGTTAGCCATCAGATGGTTCGGAGGTCAGTCTGCAGGAGAGGAGACCATTGGACATCAGTTGTGAACGTGAACAGCATTGAGAATATTACAAAACAGTGACAGAATCTGGATATGCAAGGGAGTTAAGAAGTATGAGGTGAGTCAAGAAACAACTAAACAAAATTTACTTAATAAGTTTGGTCTGTTTAATTCTTACCTCATATTGTTGTTTCTGTTAGACATATGTTTAAGATGAGAATCAAATGAATCGTGAATTCTTCTTACTTCATACTTCTATGTTTTTTTTAAAATCAGTACTGCAGTATCGGCGACCATTGTCACCATCATTAGCTGTTTTCACAACTGTCAATTTTTTCTTTTGCCAGTAATTATCCAAACTGCCATCTGGCGTTCTTTTGAAGGAGTCATTTTCTAAACTGCCATCTGTTGTACTTTTTAAGAACTTTGTAATCAAGCTTGGTTCATCCAGAATCTCGAAGTTCATGGTTCTAGTATGGTTTTTTTGAATATATATCTTTTCCCAAACTGTTAAATCCTTAAGACATGTTCGTCTCATCTTGAGTAGTTACAAACTGATTTTTTCCCCAAGTTGTCGGCCCTGGATCTCGACTTCTGCTCCCTCTATCTGTGGTCCAAAGAACTTGCTAATTAGGTTCCTCTCCCTGGGAATTTCAAAATTCATAATTCTCTCCTTGTTCTTCTGTACGTAGATTTTTTCCCACATGATGAGTTTGTTTGTGTTTACATCTATTTTGTGTTTTTCAGATCAAACGTGAGCAGCTATTGCAAATTTTTCTACTTCCCTTTTTTTTACATTTTTTATGTGTTCTTTGGTTCTAATAGTTAAATCTACGTTCAGAAGAACAAGGAGAGAATTATGAATTTTGAAATTCCTGGGGAGAGGGATCTAATTAGCCAGTTCTTTGTGTCACAGAAAGAGGGAGCAGGAGTCGAGATCCAGGGCTGACAACATGGGAAAAATCATTCTGTACCAACAGAAGATAGTGCAAGTATGTCTGGAAACATATGTCTAATAGAATCAACCACACGAGGTAAGAATAACACAGACCAAACTTATTTACTAAGTATAACCTCATAATGTTACTTGCTATTGTATTTTCAAATTTACACCAGCAGTCCATGTGGACCTATTCATGTTCATTTCCTCTATAATTTTTCTTAAAATAACACAAAGGCTTACCTGGCAAGATTTGTGTGAATTTCTGCTCCCACTGGAAGACGTAGATGTATTTCCTCTCATGGGACGAGCTTTATAAGGAACTTTGGCTGATGCATTCTCACCGTGGTGACGGCCATAATGCTCCTTAAGTTTATCACGTCGTGAACTTGCATATTCACACTGAGTGCATTTAAACGGCTTCTCTTCCAGATGAATACGTTCATGCCTCACCTGAAATGAGTTACAGATTTTAAAAAATTACACTTTTTTGTAATGCATAAAGATAGATAGATAGATAGATTTATTTAGCCTGGTGGAGTTAAGGCCATGTGGCCTTCTCTTGCACTCACCAGGACAAACATATGTTACATATGAATACAAAAAAAAATTACAATAATAGTCATATTAAACAATTGAATAATAATGAAAATAATGTCTAATAATACAATGAAATTAAATACAATTAAAATTAAATTAATGATAGAATGAATACAGAAAGGAATAACAGCTCAAATCTACTACACATAAAAAGAAAAGAAAGAAAAAAATACAAAGAAAGTAATAAACTACAATGAATTAATCTATGCTTTTATACAAGGCATTAGGTAATATATTAACAAATCTCAAGTCTATTTTTATTAAATAATAAAGATAGGATATTCTTGAAAATTTATGTTTTCGTGCTAGTATTTGAAATTAATGAAGCATTTGAACATTTCTTTATTCAAAATAGGGTAGCCTTTTTAGTGCATATTTATATATTTAAATAATTTTTTATGTAAAATTATTAATTATATTATTTTTAGTCTGGACATCTTACCTCAATATTAATGTTGATTTGTTCTTGGACATGTTTCAAAACAATTCTGTTTTGAAACATGTCCAAGAACAAATCAACCTTAATATTGCGGTAAGATGTCCAGACTAAAAATAATATAATTAAAATAACCTCAAAATATAACTTCCTAAAATTAAATATTATGTAAAATTATACTTAACGCATGACTATCTCTATGATTTATATAGGATCTGCAGACACAATGTCACATTTAGATGAAACTGCTAAAGTTTTGAAACTGGTCTAATTAGAAGAAAGGATATGAGATGAGGTGGAAATAATTTATTTTAAATTATTGTTAAAGTTTTAAGAATTGTAAAACAAAGATAGAAGCAAATGTTTCAAGCATTTGGCGCGAGGGAATTACAACGTATATAAGAGAAAAATTTGTGTCTAGATCGCAACTCACATCGGTAGCTTAGTTGGTAGAGCACTTGGCCCGAAAAGGCAAGGGTCCCGGGTTCAAGTCTCGGTCTAGGCAAAAATTTTTCTCTTCAAATAAAATTGTAAAACAGTACCTGATATCTCAGTCGTCCTCAATAATTTGCAGTGTTGTTTTATAGGAGGCCTTTCGATAACTTATGTATCATCTTCTCCTTTTATTTTCAAAACACATAGTAGAAGCAGGACATCAATTCAACACAATAGACAATGTATTATCGATCCTGCATAAAGAAAACGATACATTGAAAATCAACATTCTCGAAGAGATAGAAATTATCAAGGAAACCACAAATAAACACCTGTTGAATGAGAACATACCCAGCAATATAAACCCTCTGTACAAAATATTTACCAACAACAGTCAGTACCAAAATGAAAGCAGAAGATGATATTTACGTTATCGAAAGGCCTCCTATAAAACAACACTGCAAATTATTGAGGACGACCGAGATATCAGATACTGTTTACAATTATTAAAACTTTAACACAGTAACCTCAACGGAGTTTCATAATGTATTTTAAAAATCTTGAAATATTGTTGTTGTAAATTTAATTTTTATGATTTTTTCATGTGTTAAATTTTATATATTAAATTTGATAATTTTTAATATTATGAGATTCAATTCATAAGAATTAAATAATCACAATTTATTTAATCCTTTTTCATGTGTGTTTAATATACTACAGGATATAAATTATTTGTGAACAGAAAAATAGTGGGACAAAGTTATTTGTTTAGAAACATTTGACATTCTACTCATTTTTTTTTACAATGACTGTAATACTATATTAAATTCCTTGCAAATGAATTGTCAACCAACATTAACAAGAACTATTATTCAACTAATTCAGTGAATCTGTTGCATCCTCATTAAAGTTGAGTTCTTTCAGGACATGTTTCAATACACACGTGTGTACTTATCTTTAGTTTGACCAGACTGTTCAATTTTATGTTGTTGGCCCTGGATATCGAGTCCCACTCCATCTTTTGGTGGACGAAAGAACTTGCAAATCAAATCCCTCTCTGCAGGAATTTCAAAACTCATGATTCTATCCTTGTTCTTCTGGATGTATATCTTCTCCCAAATGGTGAGTTCTTTAGTATCTTCTGTTTTAATAATTTGACATTCACATCAATTTTATATTTTTTTGACCAAACGTGAGCAACTACTGCAGATTTTTCTCCTTCATTTTTACATTTCTAATGTGTTCCTAAGTTTCTTCTCTTCATTACATGTATCCAGCCGTAGCTGGAATCCATTGTATACTTATGCTGTAAGTTGGTTGGTTGGTATCTAATGTCGAGCACTTGATAATGAAATCATTCGCTCTACTTATGCTATAAGTTGCAATGGGGCTGCATTTGAACTTGCAGCTTATGTGGGCATTCAAGGTGAGTGTCTACAAGGTTAAAACAAAGAGACATAGGAAAGACAGAAATAAACCCTTCAGCCTCAAATACTCTAATACCATCAAGATCAAAGAAAACAAGAGGTCAGACAAGGGAGACTGGATAGGAAAGTAAAAAGAGAGATCTGGTACTAGAAAAGGAAGAAATACCACATCAGTTAAAGATAAAAGTAAGGAGCAAAACACAAGTAAATGGAAGCAATGTTTTGCTCAGCTTGGGCACCTTGTGGTCGCCATCCACATATCTCCTAGATGTGAGGATATTATTTCTAATGGTTAAATTTCTCATTGTTTTCCCTATTATATATCTTATCACAATCAGCACATATACCAGTTAAAGTGTACTGTAAATCAACAGTAGCTTCTCATGTTTGGTCAAAAAATATAAAATTGATGTGAATGCCAAATTATTAAAACAGAAAATACTAAACAACTCACCATTTGAGAGAAGATCTACATCCAGAAGAAAAGGATAGAATCATGAGTTTTGAAATTCCTGCAGAGAGGGATTTGATTTGCAAGTTCTTTTGTCCACCAAAAGATGGCGTGGGACTTGACATCCAGGGTCAACAACATAAAATTCAACATTCTGGGCAAGCTGAAGATGGTACACAAGTGTGTATTGAAACATGTCCTAAAACAACTCAACTTTTATGAGGTAAGATGCAACAGATTCACCTTATTTATTAAGAAGAACCTCATAATGTTACTTCCTGTTGTAATTTTATAATAATTCAGTGGACCTACCACCTAACATGTCTCACTTCATTACAGTCAATGTTACTCAAGATTTCTGTTGTAGGTTTTGTGGAATAATGTTAACTCACCAAGTGGCTCTTTTCTAAAAAGCCGCGGCCACAGATATTGCACGAGTGAGGACGAACACCAGCGTGAGTCCGAGCATGTGAGCCTAGTTGAGATTTCTTTGGAGTCGAGTATTTACACTGAGGATATGAACATCTGTACACGTCTCCTGCACATAAAATGACAACATTACTTGTCAGTCAATGTTATACAAGTAGACAATAAAGTGAAGGATAAATTATATTTGAAGAGAAAAATATATGCTCAGACTAGGGTTTGAACCCAGGACCTTTCACTTTCTATGCAAATGGCCTATTGATTGAGCTATCTTAGAACTCCAATCTAAATGCAAATTTTTCTCTTATATACAACATTAACAACATAATCTATTTTGGTTCCATCTTAGTGATAGACAGAAATTGCACTCTCTTTCACTTCTTTTCAAGCTTCTGAATTCCTACACTCCTATTTAACTTTTATAGGAATTAATCACTATGAGATTTAATTTATGGTGAAATTAGATGTTTCTTACCTCTCCTCATATAAATCTTCTAAGTAGATCGTGATTTCGAGACCACAACAGTCTCATCTTCAGTATTTTTTTGGCGACTGATGTTATGTTGATCGGATAAAACTCTTCTTCTTCCCTCTGTTGGTGGACTGATGAACCTCTGGATTAGGTCAAATTTGCAGGAATTTCGAAGTTCATAAGTTTTCCTTTGTTTTTCTGAATGTGGATCTTTTCCCAAACCATGAGTTTCTTTTGTTTGTCTACTTGTTTAATTAGACTGGCTTTTGATTCAATTAAATGTTTTTCGGACCAAGCATGAACAGCTACTGCTGACTTTTCCACTTCTCCATTTTTGATGTTTCTAAGATGTTCTTTCAAATTTATTTTCGTTTTTCCAATATAAATTTTGTCACAATCCCTGCATTTGATCTGATAAATTCCTGATTTGTTTTCATTTTCAATTCTTTCATTTTTATTGGTTTTAATTATCCTATTAAGGCTGTATTCAATCTTTGGTGCTAATTTTATATTAAACTTTTTGAAAATTTTTGAAATTTATGGTGTTTCAATGGATGTTAAGTGAATTTCTTGAATTTTATTTTTTCTGTTTCTTTTATAAGTGTGGTTTCATTAATTAATTTTTGTCTTTTAAATTTATTTATTTTCTTGTATACCATATTTTCTTCATAACCGTTATCTACTGCAACATTAATTATGTGTTCTTTTTCTTTTTTCATAGAAGAAAATATGGTACACAAGAAAATAAATAAATTTAAAAGAAAAAAGTAATTAATTAAAGCACACTTATAAAAGAAACAGAAAAAATAAAATTTAAGAAATTCACTTACCATTCACTAAAACATCATAAATTTAAAAAAAAACTTCAAAAAGTTTAACATAAGATTAGAACCAAAGAACGAATACAGCCTTAATAGGATAATTAAAACCAATAAAAATGAAAGAATTGAAGAAGAAAACAAATCAGGAATTTATCAGATCAAATGCAGGGATTGTGACAAAATTTATATTGGAAAAACGAAAAGAAATTTGAAAACAAGGGTGAAAGAACATCTTAGAAACATTAAAAATGGAGAAGTGGAAAAGTCAGCAGTAGCTGCTCATGCTTGGTCTGAAAAACATTTAATTGAATCAAAAGCCAGTCTAATTAAACAAATATACAAACAAAAGGAACTCATGGTTTGGGAAAAGATCCACATTCAGAAAAACAAAGGAAAACTTATGAACTTCGAAATTCCCGCAAATTTTGACCTAATCCAGAGGTTCATCGGTCCACCAACAGAGGGAAGAAGAAGAGTTTCTTCCGATCGACATAACATCAGTCACCAAAAAAGTACTGAAGATGAGACTGTTATGGTCTCGAAATCGCGATCTACTTAGAAGATTTATATGAGGAGAGGTAAGAAACATCTAATTTCACCATATATCCTACACTCCTATTTACCTGGCGTCCAGATATAAGAAGGTACCTTCTTACCACAATATTAATAGTAGGTCACAAGATAACAGTCTGCTAACAATCCATCCCCACAGCACTTCTTATTCTGCTTCTTTCACAGTAGCCTCTGCCAGCTCATGGAATTTCCTCCATCAAGATATCAAGGGTTATCAAACACTTAACATAATTTAAGCCATCCTTATACAATTATCTGTTGTTAAATCATTAATTTTTCTCCAGAACTAAATTTATTCTATGCCATTAATAGTTTTTCTTCTCATTTTTCTATCCTGTAAAAAAGTAAAGTAAAGTGATCCCACAACAGGCCCGGAGGCCCTTGGGGTAGTAGGAAGTTAAGGCTCCCACTTTTTCTAGACAATCAGCACTTTACATCAGCCGGGTTGTCAGCCCTGCGTGACGGCCGCCTTTACCCCCAGAACAAGCGTCTGGTACTCATTTTCGTTAGAGGCTGAGTCGACCCCAGGGCCATAGTGCCGCCAGAGGATTTGGGTCAGTTTAAAAATCCTAACCCAACGGGACTTGAACCCTCGACCCTCCGGCTTGTAGCTCAGTGCCTTAACCACTACGCTACGGCGTGCCCCTTTCTATCCTGTACATTTTATATTTCATTTGTTAAATCTAGAGTAAATCAAAATATATTGTAAACAATTATTTTAATATAGATATACTAACAAATATTTTTTATTGTACTATTTAGCCAAACATTTATATAAAATAGGAATCTACACGAATCCAAATTGTCCTCTATGCAATAAAGACGAAGAAATGAATGAAGAACACCTACAAACCTGTGAAGTATTACCTGTTGGATCCACAATAGAGAAATATTGGAGAGCAAGAACGCTAATGGCTTCGGTGCCAAGGCCCAGCATTTGAAAACAACAACAACAACAACAACATATTTTTTATTGTAATTTAGACGTAACTGTAATTTTGATTACTTATCTAACCTAGTTAAGTGGTAGACAAGGCCTTAAGGCCTCAATTCTGCCAGGTAAAATAGAGCTTTTATTATTATTACATCCACAGAGTGCAGAAACCAGAGCAAGGAAATTTCACTATGCAATTTTCAGTGTTAATTTAGATATGAGAGAGATATTATTACCTGAATGAATCCTCTTGTGTGCAATGAGATGGCTGAGGTACTTTGTAGAGAAGCCACACGTATCACACAGATATGGCCTATCATTGCTATGACTTGCTAAATGCTGTTCCAAAGTACTCTTCATTGCAAAAGCCCGTCCACATGTTTCACCTGTAATTAAAATTATTTCAATAATGAATGTAGGTAAAACTTGTAATTTCTGCTGCTGCACTAACCAGTTTGCTTGTTAAATTAACACATCCTGAAACACACAACAAATTTTTAAAAAATTCCAAAAAATTCAATATCACATTAGCACTAATAAAAAAATGGTAATAAAAGATTTCGGGCTATGTGGCCGTGGTCTATAACTGGCGTTTCTTCCAGACGTTTCTCCCTCAACTGCGGAGGGCATCTTCAGTGGCGAGCGCTTACAGTCGAGTCTACGACAGGGAAACAACAGCTGTAAGCGCTCGCCACTGAAGATGCCCTCCGCAGTTGAGGGAGAAACGTCTGGAAGAAACGCCAGTTATAGACCACGGCCACATAGCCCGGAATCTTTTATTACCATGATTACCGGCCGTGAAAGCCTGCATTCCACTACTAATAAAAAAAATTAGCAAGGTTAATCCACTAATAACTAATAAGGAAGTTAATACCCCAGATAGTAAAAAATCTGGAATTTATCAAATTAGTTGCAAAGACTGCAATAAAGTATATATAGGAAAAACAAAAAGGAATTTGGGCACACACACAAAAAAACACTTTAGAAATATTAAAAATGGTGAAATTGAGAAATCATCAATTGCAGCTCATAGTTTGCTATAGAATCATATAATTGAAAATGAAGCTAAACTTTTATTTAAAAATACATTACAGTACCCAAGAATGGTTATACCTAAAGATCATAACATCTGATAAGACCTTGTTGTTAAAAAGAAAGATATTAAAATATGTACCTGGCAGATGTCGTCATCCTCAACTAGGTCAAAAATTGTTATTAAAAACTTTTAAAAACTGTAGGCCTTTCGGAAACCGGCTTCCATCTTGAGTACAACTATCAGTTACTATCTATTGTTGTTTGGCGATGCTTCAGACATCAGTGACCTTTCAGCATCATCAGTAGATACTGACTGTTGCTTTGTAATTTCATATAGGGTCGCATGTTTGGACGCATTAGACAGTAAAATGCCTTCTCTGCTGAGCAAGTTGTATGCTAATACGATTTTGCTTACTCAGAAATCTGTTCATGCGATAATAATTGGTTAAATTTGTAAGCTACCTGCGGAGGTACCTTACATGAGCAACTCAAATTAAAATCCCGAAGGGAACCGAACGGGAACCGATGGTAATCGATGTACTTTGCTGCTTTATCCAACATTTATCCAAGATGTCGGACCTTGAAGACTTCGATCATGTTTTCGGTATACACGGAGAAGAGGAATTTGATAGAGTCTACCAAAGAATTCAACTGGAAGAACAGGAGAATCGGCGTAATATTGCGTGTCGCAGACGTGTTTGTATACGGTATTATTTGCGGGATGCAAGCATAAATGCATTCCTCTATAGCAGACGAAAATAACGGAAGTGGTTTTATCGCTGAGAATTCTGGGTAATTCGTTGCCAATATTACGAAAACGTCGACGCTCGTGCATGACCGATAAGTCGGCCGTTAATTCGTTCTCAGCAATTGCTCACGGTGAATCAGCTCACTAGTGATTGGAAGTAATTTGAGTAGAGAGTAATGTTCTAACATACGACCCTTAGAGAGTTGTATGAGTTGGGTGCCTTCTCATTTAAAATTAAATAATTGTTTACTTCCTGGAAGGTCACTGATATTAGCTGATAGTTCTGCTGAAAATGACGGTTTCCAAAAACGGCCTACAGTTTTTAAAAAGTTGAAGACGACGGCACATGCCAGGTATTTATTTTAATATTTTACTTTGTGACTGTTTACCTTAATGGAATCTTAACATTATTTTATCAGTATTGATACTAGTAAAATTCATGGTAAGTTTCCGTTGAGGTATTAGTTCACAGTAATATAATGTACGGTTAAAAACTATAAAATAGTTGACGATTTTATTATTAATTTAACACTTCTCATTGAAAAAAATAAGAAATAAATAAATAAAAAAAATTCTTCTTCTTCTTCTTCTTCCTTCCAAGTATTAGGCCAAGGCCTGTTACGATCCTATAGAAAAATTCAAATATATGAAATAGTTACCATGTTGGTCCGTCTCCTCAACTTAAGTTGTTTTAAAACTCTGTAGGCCTTTCGGGACTAGTCCCATCATCAGCAGAATGCACTAGGTCCATTCTTGTTGACCCTTGTTGAAGCACTGACTTGGTAGTGAGAATTTTGTACAGAGGATTGTGTGGATTGGGTGTGTATTCATTGAGAATCAGGTTGTTGTCCTAGGAGAAATCAACTTATTGGATTATTTCACGAATGAAATCAGGGGTCTCTTGAGTGAGCTTCCTAATTTAGAAATCAACAACCTGATTCTCAATGAATACACACCTAATCCACACAATCCTCTGTACAAAATTCTCACTACCAAGTCAGTGCTTCAACAAGGGTCAACAAGAATGGACCTAGTGCATTCTGCTGATGATGGGGACTAGTCCCGAAAGGCCTATAGAGTTTTAAAACAACTTAAGTTGAGGAGACGGACTGACAAGGTAACTATTTTATAGTTTAACCGTACATTATATTACTTAATCAATTGAGTTGGTGTTTACTTGATGAAAATCCATATTTATTAATTAAATAAAAATAAAACGTAGTTTTATTTGATTTTCATATTTATTATATAACTCAGTGACAGCTGTTTCGGTACACTGTACCTTCTTCAGACATGTTAACAAATTAATAACATATCATTTGTTAACATGTCTGAAGAAGGTACAGTGTACCGAAACAGCTGTCACTGAGTTATATAATAAATATGAAAATCAAATAAAACTACGTTTTATTTTTATTTAATTAACATTATATTACTGTTTATCAGTATTGTTGTTACAGCATCTATAAATAATACAAAATGAAAATATTGTTGTTACAGCATCTATAAATAATACAAAATGAAAAAAATAAGGTAAATAATGATTTTCTCTCATAACTTTACTGTAAAGCTAAACTAAAATTCTCTGTGAGTAATTATAAAATACTGTTTTTATTAATGTTTGATAAATAAGAGTCATTAAATGAAATGGCTAAAATGTGGAATATTTTCCTTGTTACATCCATTTAATTATTCTAAATATTATTTCAATACTGAACACACATGTATGATATACTGACACTTATAAGGCCGATCCCCAGAATGACAACGTAGATGGACAAGAAGATTTGGACGTGTCCGACAACGGTAGCCACACTGATCGCAGCGGAAAGGCCTCTCATCAGAATGCTTCATGCGATGTGTAAGTAGGTGCTGTAGTTGTTCACAACTGTAGTCACCTGTACATAACAACAGTACATTCTTTCTAACAACATTAACACAATATTCTTGAAATGACCTCTATTAGAGGGTTATTAATGTATAACATGTTAATTAATAACTGAGTTAGATAAACTTTTATCAATCACCTCATATTTTCCTTCTTTTTTAAACTAGTTTTGGAACTTTACACTTCATTTCCTTCTTTAGTATTTTCGTGGCCATTGTTCTGTCGTCTTGAACAGCTGCCTTACGCTCCCTCTGTTGGTAGACTGAAAAACCTCAAAATCAGGTCATTTTCCCTGGGAATTTCAAAGTTCATTAGTTTCTCCTTTTCGTTTTTTTTTAATGTAATGTAAAAAAAATATATTCAAGAAAACAAAGAGGAGATATTAATGAACTTTGTAATTTCCCGGGAAAATAATCTGTTTCGAGGTTCTGTTGAAGTCAGTAAATTTTGCTTAGAGGCCTTTTTATTCAGGCTTAAGGATCTATTACAAGCTTGAAAATCTTCAGACTCAGGACCCCCAGCTTAAAGTCCCTCCGTACCTAGGATTTTCCATCCTAAAAAATCCATTGACCCTGGCTGGGTTTGAACCTGCAACCCTCGGGACCAGAGGCAAGGAGCATAACCACTAGTCAACCACAGCCAACAATACTCCATATATAATGATTGGAAATTTAAATATTGCTCTTTATGATCCAAAGTTAGATTGATTCAATTTTTATCCAATTCCTTTCATCTGCAAAGTAAATAAAAAAACTCCTGGTGCCACAGGCCTAGAAGGCCCTTAGCCTACCATCCGGCTGCTGGCCTCACATCCACATGTGTCAATCACAGAGGTAGATGGTCATCAGCCAGTGTAGGGGTGACATGTGATCAGCATATCGAGTCCCCCAGCCATTATAGCTGGTTTTCTCAACCTGGAGCCACTACTTATTGTAGCTACCCAAATGCCTCATGCTGGGTGGGCACCAGTCCCATACTGGCCGAAATACCATGAGAAGATTTCTTCCCCCATGGAGACTCGAACCAGCGCAAGTCCCGTAGCTCTGTGCCAAGGCTCCCTGTCTTAACCACTTGGCTACGGCGCGGGATGCAAAGTAAATGCATCACAATTTTTTTTGGTTGGAATATTTTTTATCTTTCCATTAATTAATTCCACTGATGAAACTTACATGAATCACATTTAAAAGGAGGCCCCGGGAAATGTGTTTTCATGTGACTGTGATAATCGTTGTTCCACTGACAAATGAACCCACAAATTCCACACTTGTACGTAACATCTTTCTCATGAACCAAGGACAAGTGCTGCTCAAGTCGCGATGTTCCACGTGCAACATGGGAGCAAAGGTGGCATTTTAATCCGTCCTGTGGCAAATTTCCTGAAACATTTATAAACAATATTTTAATCTTGTAATCTGCATTTTTATTTTGTGCCAGGTGTTCTCTATAAATTGAATGGTCAATGCCACCAGGTTGTCTCTTATGACATTTCTAGTTTTCTCCCCTGGCTTTGGCCCGGAAAGCCAAGGGTCCCGGGTTCGAGTTCCGGTCTAGGCGAAAATTTTTCTCTTCAAATATAGTTTGTTGTATGTTTATTATTCACCTGAAGAGTCTTCATCATTATCAGCATCATTTCTCATTTGTAAAGTTTTACTTCTTCTGGCAACTAAAGCAGCTTTAAGTGCAGCCAACCTTGTACCTGGACGAGTTCCAAAAAATTTTTGTTTTCCTCTACGATGAGATCTCCTTAAAACTGAAATAAAAAAATCTTACAATAATTAGGATAATTCTATAGTTAACCTTGTTTTTTGGCTCACAATTTAAATTTTGTATAAAACACTTGAAAATAAAATACATACTTAATCTCCTCTTAAGTCTTGTTTTTGGAATTGAAAGACAAGTATCACATTTATCTACTTTTTCTTCATTTATACCATTTATTTGTGAATCTCTTGGAAGATCTGTGTCTGGACTCTGTAACAATAATAAAGCATCATTCAACAGTGACAGCTCACTTGTAATATATTACGATAGAAGTGAGGTAAGCACTTGTTACTGATCGAGAAAAAGTTTGAAAAAAACGAGGTGCTTGCGCAGAGTTTTTTCAATTATTGAGATCTGTTACATGCTTACCTCATGTGTATTGCATACTATTTTTTGGTCGATGTGAATAATTTTTATTAAATATAGTAATAAATGAAATAAAATATTGGTTGAATGTAAATGACTTCTATCAGAAAGAAATATTTGGTGATCGTTGCTATGTAGTTTTTCATTTGTTTTATTATAAGCAAGGATTGTTGGCTGTGGAGACATTTTTATATGTAGTACCGTGATTAGAATCTGATAATTTTATTATGGAAGGAGTCATGGTAGATGATAGAGAAATTGAAGAAGCCTGGAGAGTGGGATGTTCTGCATTAATTCCGGAAAAGTCTAAAGAAAGGTACGAGTTAGTGTACAAAACATTCAAGAAGTGTTTTATTTTACTTACCGAACATGTACTTTTTGAGTTCATATCAGCATTGCGATTTCTTTTGTTTGCATAGCAACCAGGTTAGATGTGGGAACGTTGACTTACTTCCAGTAACAACAATATTGGTAAATATAAGAAATTACTCACATCGACCAAAAAAAATGAATGAAGGGATAAACTAAATAACTTTTTATATTTGAAGAGAAGAATTTATGTCTAGAACGGAGTTTGAACCCAGGACCTTTAGCTTTATAAACTAATGCTCTGTCACTGAGCTATCCAAGACCTCTAATCTAAACACAAATTTTTCTCTTAAATATTTTAAATTCAGCAGAGCGCCAAAGACTTGCTTGACACGCAAATGGCAGCTTCTTATATAAAGCTAAAGGTTCTGGGTTCAAACCCCAGTCTAGGTAAATATTTTTCTCTTCAAATATAATTTATCCATCATTGAGATATATTAAATGCATAATAAAAAAACATCAAAAGTGGCCCAACTGGCTTTATAATGTAATGTAAAATTCTGAATAAAGGGTTTTTTAATAAAGAAGCTGCCATTTCCATGATCAAGCAATGGTTCATGGCATTTGGTGCTTGGGAATTAACAGTATATAAGAGAAAAATTTGTGTTTAGATTGAAGTGCTCAGGTAGCTCAGTTGGTAGAACATTGGCATAGAAAGTCAAAGGTCCTGAGTTCAAACCCCTATCTGAGTGCATATTTTTCTCTTCAAATATAAAGAATACCTTTCCATACTACATTCTTGTAATACTCTACATGTTTTTCTTTCCGTCTTTAATAAACATTTTGCAACATTTTAAATGTTTTTCAACAATACTTATAACTTTTTTTACAATTAAGAAATATTTATCTACATATGCAAAATGATGCATTTATCTCAAATGATATCATTGTGTATATGCATAAATGCTTAAAGAAACTTCCTCTAGATGACAGAGATATTTTTTTTAAATCTGAATAACCAACATTAAAAAAACATATTTTAAGAAATGGATGTTCAATCACTTCGTTTTGTTAAGTTCTGATGGAATAAGTTAGTATACACAAGATTAGTTTATAGTTTATTAAATAATATGCATGTAATTTATTTTGTTAGGTTAGGAAGGGGAAAATTGATATGCATCCATTTCTAATAAATGTTTGGGAATTTATTGTGAAGGTTTGTCTTACTGATTTCACACATGTCTGTCATCTAGCAGAAGTTTCTTTAAGCATCTGCACATGCGCACTAAAATTCTGAACTTAGAAAAATCCTTGGTAAAGAAAAAACTAAACTTTTTTCTGGAAATTATAACCTTAATTGCCAAGTTTCATTGAAATAATTATAAATAAAGAATACAAACCTGGGAAAATTTATTCTGTAACACTTGGTAAATACTCTGGTATTTTGGAAAAAGTAAATTATTATTAACCAGAGCCTGGAGTATAGAAAATAAGGACAATTCACTTGCTGAATACAAAGGTTCACAATCAATATGTGTAGTTATTACAGCTCCATCCAAAGTATTCCAATCTACAAATGTCAATAACGTCTTCATATGATGTTCTCTTGATCTGATATCATGATTAATCCAGCGGGTAATCAAACTAAGAATTGCATTTTGGGGAACTGTCCAAGCCTGTAACAATGTAGGCTATATCAGTTTGAGTATATTTCATCTATGCTACAATGCTCATTACAGTAACTACCATATGTTTATTTACATAATATATTAATAACAAAATACATATAAAACATAGTTACCTTGTCCGTAAGAAATGCCTCAATTTTTGGTAAAGAACAGCTAAGAATTTCATCTTGTTGTATTACTTTACTTAAATGCACTTGAACAAATAAAGTTGCTGCTTTTAACAATGATGGCATATTGTATTTTTCTGCCATTTCTTTAACAGAGAGACAATTTGAAATATCCAAATATCTGTCCAAATATTCAGCACAATAGCTTTTAAGCTTAGAAACAAGAAAATGATTTGCAAGCCTTAATAATTCAGTAACATTGTTTTTATCTATTACTACAGATCCTGTGTACATGTAATTCAATAAACATTGAAATATTTCAGAGTTCTGGCATGTTACAGTTAAATGTTCCTTTACTGTCCTATGCATTTTTAACACTGAATCAAAGTACGGTGAACAAGAAGCTAATACATTTCTATGAGCTTGAAACTGTTTTCCTTCAATGTACAAAGTTACATCACAAAATCTTCCATCTTCTCTTTGTGTTTTCAATTTCTCCAATACAACATTCCCATGCTGATTTTCTGTGAAGTTCATGGGATTATTTGCTAAAGTTGTTAAAGCCATTATGACGAAATGATCATAACATCAATAAAATTTACAATCTCTTACTTAATTAAAAACTATAAAACATATGGATTATTAATATACCGGTATGTAAATATTAACCAACAAAACTTTTACTGACCATTGCTGATAGTTCTTTAAATTTATAATACTTTAACAACGTTCAACGCATTTATGTGAATTTATTTCAAAATAATTAAATTTCTAATTCATTTACAAATGTCAAAATACGCTATTGAAACAACACGCTACATGTTACATGCAACACAGAACTATGTCCAACAGTAGCTGTCAAATGTAGTTCATTGATCAATATCAGAGTGCAGCACCGATTCAGGATAATACACAAACAATCAAGTTGTTATCTATTCTTCAAATAATACTCGATACAGGACAATAAAGTTACTTAAAAAACGTAATTGTGTTATAAAATAAAAATATATTTTATAACCAGATGTAATAGTGACTTTTTTTATTAACCTCTAGCGATTAGTTGAATCAGCGGTGAGTTGAATGGGGTAGCAGCGATAACCCATTATTGAGCCATAGAGAATGAACTCTTTGGCTGTTAGGCATAGTTCATCTAGTGGGTTTTCGACTTCGCTGCGGAACCCCATAGAGAACGGTCACCACGTGGTCTTCAGTGGCTGCTGCAAACAAAGAAGACGAAGTGCTTGTGGCAGTATATTTAAAGTGTTGTTCAGTGTGCTTACGTGATTACAAATTACGCCCCAAAAGTGTGGGCCCAAAAGGGCCAAGTGAAAAAGACACCGTTCCCGTGTATTCGGTGTTAAATTTTAGCTGGTATACGTACAAATTCAAATCAGTGATAGTGTGCTGTGAAATTACACGCTGGTAAGTCGTGTACTTGCCTATAGTATATAAGTGTCTGAACTAAGTCTTGCAATGGCAAGCAACATTCCAAGCATGAGTAATTTGCATGAGGAAAATATGGATATTGACGAGGGCCGCCAGAAAGTAGATGAAATCTGGGGAGATGTTCTGAGAGATTTTGAATGTTTAATACACAATAAAGGCTTGCATCCTAAATCAAAATACCTCAAAACAGCCACTGAAATTAGAGGTCTTCTAATACTCATTATGAACTTCCTAGACATCTATCCAGATTTTGCTATTTCGCAACTGGCTGAAGATCTTGCCTATCAATGTAGAAACCAAATTGATGAATTAAACGTTGCAACTAGAGATCTAGATTATTATCTAGAAACCGTAGAAAACATAGTGAAAGATACGTATCTAGAAATTCAAAATGAATGTATGTCAAAACGACGCAAAAATGTACCTACGAAATCAAAGAAATTCCAAAACCCACGGCAATTCAAATCAACTCAAATGTCGACAAGGAATTCCCTGAATTAACTAATAATTCCAAACCAAAAAAATCATTAAACGTAAAAATAAAGACTATCCTAAAGACCCAAAAGTGCCAAGGCAAACTTCAGCCAGTGCTGATACCTCACCGCTTGAGCTGTACAATAAATTCTCTATATTATCAAGCGATGAGGAAATTTCTGGGCCCTCCATGCACATTATACCAAGCGAGGAGAAAAAATACACAAAGAAAACAAATATTGGTGGCTCTAACAACAAAAAAGAGAAACCACCACAGGTAAGGATGTAACACAAGTATCATCAGCTACAGAAACACACGAGGAAAATGGCCTCTCACATAGAGAGAAACCATCCTCACACACCACAACAACAGATAACACACGTGAAGAGCCACCAAGATCTGAACCTTCTAGTGTAAAAATCAACAATAATATCCCAAAGAAAGAAACCAGGCCACCGCCTGTAACACTCATAGGTCACACTGACCTAGTCAAAATTTACAGGGCACTAAAAATGTTAGTGAAAAAAGACCTTAAAGTTGTTAGTACACATGAAGGTCTAAGATATTACACTAGCACACAGGAAGACCACAGTGTAGTAATAAAGTACTTTGACTCGATTGGAAGGCAATACTACACCTTCCAATTGAAAAAATACCTTCCCCTAAGGGTCATGCTCAAACGGCTGCCCTCGAATGTAGATACAGAGGATATAAAAACCGAATTAACTGAATTGGACTTTGAAGTTAAAGGCATCAAGCAAGTGACAAAAAAACTAGAGGACGGGTCCATATATAAGTACCCATTGTACATTGTTGAACTTGCCAACAATGAAAGATCCAAAGAGATCTATCATCTGGAAAAACTTTACTGCACTGTGGTCTCATTTGAACCATATAGACCACGCTCTGGCCTGAAGCAATGCTTTAAATGCCAGAGATTTAACCATACCTTTGCAGGGTGCAACCTGACTCCTAGATGCGTTATATGCGCCAAGGAACATAGTCACAAACAATGCCCAGTTCGTGAGGAAGCACGAATCGACACTAGCAAACTCAAATGTGCAAATTGCGGAGAATCAGGACACCCTGCATCCTTCAGGAAATGCCCTAAATTTGAAGAGGCTCAACAGGCCTACCTCAGAAATAGGGAACCAAAACAAAATAAGACAGTAACTGCACGCACTTTTACTAGTAAGAAAATCAACCCCCAAACCTCCTTCAGTGCTGCAGTAAACTCTGGCAAAAATCAAGCCCCGAAAACCAGCATACAAGAACGCATTGCTTCAGTTCAGGCACCAGCGGTCACTCCTAATTTACAAAGCTTGGTACAAAGCGTCACACCCATGCTAAGTACTATTAAAAATCCCATGGAACGAATGATGTTCCTCAGCCAAATGTGGTCGATATGTTTTAACGATGTATAGACACGCTCAGGGACAATTTCTTAATGTCATGGCATTTAATGCCAATGGTATTGCCTCACAGGTCCATGAATTGGAAAATTGTACTTCATACACACAACATAGACATACTTTTAATCAGCGAGACGCATCTGAAACCAAAGGATAAATTCCGACTCGCTGATTACTACACTTATCGCACAGATCGCCTAAATGCCCCCCTTGGTGGCACTGCAATCTGCATCCGAAAATCCATATCCCACAGACACATTTCTGTCCCAGGGCTTCACTTCATAGAAGCCACTGGCATTATACTTCCAATCACACAACACATGAATATATTCATAGCTTCCATATATAAATCTCCACTTAGGCCCCTCACTCGACATGACATGCGCATACTTGCATCGATCTCGCCCCGGTACCTACTGGCAGGCGATTTCAATGCAAAGCATCGCGCATGGAACTGTAGAGTACCCAATGCTTCAGGTGTGGTATTACAACACTTCTGTAATACCCACAACATCGAAATCTCAGCACCAAGGGAACACACCTTCTTAGAAACACTCAACAAGGCTTATGCTCCGACATTCTAGATATCGCACTTTTGAAAAACATTACCATCTCCCCTCACATAGATACACTGCCTGGTGAGCTAAACTCAGACCACGTCCCTATCATGTTTAAGCTCACTACTAGATTCATACTTCAGCCCCCGTTCCGATCTCACACAATGAATACAGACTGGAATCGTTATTCAAGACTCCTTTCACAGTGGATTAATCCTCGATTAAGAGTAAACTCCACTGAAGAACTTGAGACTTCTATAAATGACTTCCAGGCTTCTATTCAAACAGCCCTCGACATAACTACAACAAGAAACAACACTACACGTCCAAATCAACACTTCTTGACTACCTAGAGCATAAGCGACGAGCCCTCAAACAGTACAGACTCTATGGACACCCACAAATGAAACAGGAGTACAATTACTATGCTCGACTGGTCAAAGAAAGACTGCGAGATCACAAAATTACGCAATGGGAAAATTCCCTATCCAATTTCAATGCTCAAAAAACTCCGCCTTGGGAGATTATAAAAAGAATTAAATTAAACCGCGGACCTTCTAAACCGACTGCAATTGAGAACAATGGAACTTGGGCTTATCATCCTTATGATCAAGCACAAGTTCTCGCGGAAAATTTCGCAAATCGATTCAGACCACAAGAGTTAACGTCGCCAGTTCATGAAGCTGAAGTCAATAATAGAGTAGACACCTTCCTAGCTGCTCCCTACACAAATGAAAGACCTGACATCCACCTCGCTGACCTACGCATTCACGTCCAGGCCCTTCGCACTTCAAGTGCACCTGGACATGATCGTATAAGTAACCTAGCCTTAAAGCATCTCCCGCGCAAAGCGCTACTTCGACTCCTTACTATCCTTAAATACTGTATCCAATTTAATCACTTCCCTGCAACTTGGAAGATGGCTAAAGTTATTGTGCTACCGAAACCAGGAAAAAATCCAAGTAATCCAGACAATTTGCGTCCAATAAGCCTTCTACCAGTTCTGGGAAAAATCCTAGAAAAAACTACTTTTGGCCAAACTAAAAATTGAAGTCTCAACAAAGAACTATTACCCAACCATCAATTTGGATTTCGAAATTCACACAGCACACCGCTGCAACTGGCGAGGCTTATAGACCAAATAGTCACTGGTTTCAACGCCAAGCGTAGTACAATAGCAGTCTTCCTCGACATTGAGAAAGCTTTTGACACAACTTGGATAAACGGATTGATATATAAGCTGATACAATTCCAAATTAATCCAAATTTAGTCAAAATAATCTCCACTTATCTGAGAAATAGAACCTTCTATGTCTCTGTGAGTGGAAATAAATCTGATACGAAGCCCATACGGGCAGGAGTTCCACAAGGAGCTGTCCTTTCACCCTTATTGTACTCCCTATATGTCTCTGACCTACCTTCACCTCCATCACTCCAAATAGCTTCCTTTGCTGATGACACTTGTCTATTCATGCAATCCAAACTTAAATCCATTCCTCACAGACTTGCAAACATTCCAGCGAGCAATAACCATAATATAGAATGGTTTTGCTCCTGGAACATTAAACTAAATGCTGGGAAAACGCAAGTCGTCCTGTTTTCCAAATCGAACTTTCCATGTCCAATCCAGCTCACTATGGGTGTACAACCTCTGCCAGTAGAAACTTCTGTCAGATATTTAGGCCTAATATTGGATAAAAGGCTTACATTTAGAGCCCATGTTGATCATATAATAACCAGAGCCCATCAAGGCATAGCGATATTATATCCGTTTTTCAAGTCGCCGTCACTGTCCCGTAGGATCAAGCTCACATTATATGTGGCTGTGATCCGTAGTATGCTATTGTACGGCTGTGAATCTCTGAGTATCCTTGCGAAATGCCACAAGAAGAAACTACAGATACTGCAAAACAAGTGTCTAAAAATCATACTTTCGGCCCCGCGTTACACAAGGATAACAGAGATGCACGAGGCCACGAAGGTGCCATATATTGATACTATCATATCAGAAAGGGTCATCACCATGTTTCAAAACATAAATGATCATGAAAACCCAATAGTACGCAATATAGGACACCTTCCACAATGGCGTACTTAGCATGTAGCAACCAAGGTCAGAATGATGAGCGCAGAGTGGCGTGGCTCATTCCGGTCCTGAATCGAGCCAAGCTCTTCAGCGACACGGTTTCCGATGCCCCAATCAAGCGAGATCTATTCGCCTTGGCAACAATATCCATATAAATCTCACACTACTCAAACAATAAAATAAATCCCCATAAAATCGCCGTGTAGGCTAGGGTATACCAGCTGAACCCAATACAGAATACACACGCGAATTCGCCGACAAGGGACAAACACAAGTCCCAGGAAAGGCACACTGGACAGCGCCAATAGCTGTCACAAAGTGATGATGATGATGGTGGGTTTTCTCTGGTCTAGACTCCAAAGACCGTTCTCTATGCCAGTGACCTCAAGGATTGGCATGAATAAATTACAGCTCCCTGAATTATCGACACAAAAAATAGCGCCATCTGTTAGCCTATTAAAAACTAAACTAGATGTCGGTAGCTCAGTCGTTATTTTCCGCATTTACTATACCACAATACAGTTTCCCCCAAAGTATTCTTCTTCTTCTTCTTCCAAGTATCAGGCCTTGACCATCATTTTCAGCAGAACTATCAGCTACTATCAGTGGCCTTCCAGGAAGTAAATTTATTAAGTAAATAACTATTTAATTTTAAATGAGAACACACTTAACTCATACAACCCTCTATGTGAAATTACAAAACAAGTCAGTATCTACTGATGATGCTGAAAGGCCACTGAGGTTAGATAAGGTTTCTTGTAATTATTACGAATGTAAATATCTTAACTCATAATAATTTAGAACAGATTATGGCTATTTAGATGCCTACCCATTAATTAGAATTTGGATTTTCTCAGATGTACCAAGATGAGAATTGTTAATTTTGAATAATGAGTCTTAACCAGGGGCAGGGCTATTCAGGGGTAGTAGATGAAGTGCCACTTCACTTCCTTTTTTACCAGAATTATTTTTAAACTTTATTTTCCTTATCAAGAATTTGGTTTTAGTAGAAACATATGCTATTATATACACTTAAGGACCAATTTAAATCACACATTCTAAGTCTGGATGCAAAATTAAAAATTTATAAAACCATATAGTTGCTCTTTATGGCAGTGAATGCTGGACATTTATCAGAGAGAATGGAGAAACACAGAATCTTTGAAAGGAAAATCCTGGGATCTATAAATGATCATGGAGTATGGCAGATAAGATATAACGATGAAATCTACAATTTGTATTCAGATCCAGATATTGTAAATATTATTAAAATTGGCAGACTGAGATGGGTGGGTCATATAATGAGAATACTACTAGAAAATGAATAAATTAATGAGTCATTTTAACATCTTACCTCATATTTCATGTTTTTCAAACACGGTAACTATAGTTTTCAAATGATCTTGTCATTCATTTTCAACCGCCATTATGACTACCGGATATTCATTAATTTATTAATTAAGAACCTCATAATGTGTTTCCCAATTTTAACTTTGAATACTACTAGAAAGCTTATACTACTGAGACCAGATGGAGGAAGAAGAGGAAGGCCAAAGCTGAGATGGATGGATGGGAGGAGGACCTGTGAGAGCTCATGGTCCGGGGATGGAGAAGGAGGAAATTGGACAGGGATGCATGGAGGAGTGTCCTAACAGCAGCCAGGGTTCATAAAGGGCTATAGTGCTGGAAGTAGAAGAAGATAATTGAATAGTTACCCCAAAAACAGATCTAACACATAAACTGGACTCATGACTTGATTTTGTTCATCTTTTTTGTTAAATATAGATCGCTATTTACTTGAATGCCAACTTTTAAAAATAAATAAAACAGTTGTGGAAGAAAGCAAGGACAATTTTACATACACCGTGCCATGATATTCACTGGATATATCACTAAATCACTGAAAACTTAACTTTTGAATTTTTGTAGGTTAGATCTCTTTTCAGGGAAACTGCTCAATTATTAGCAAGCAAGAAAATTAATAGAAAATTTCTACTGTGTGACATTAGAATTATCACAACTATTTTTTTTAGTTAACATATAATATTTACAAACAAGTATTATACAAATTTTATTAAAAAATTGTTTCATATGTGAATTGTAATTCCTAAATTATTTACAAATGTAAGTCATTACAGACACCATCATCTATATAAACCACTGACTACTCCAAACCTATTTGTACAGAGAGCTGTATTTATCTTGCTCACCCAAAATAACTTCATACTGAGGCACCAAACCAAAATTGTTTCATACAAAAGTAGTAATAGTATCCAATGGCAGATTCTGGTGTTATTCCATTAGTTTCTTGGCCTTTCAATACCAGCTGGACAATGTTTTTTTTGTTGAGGTTGAGTTTAGGGCATTGTTTTATGTGGGTGTCATCCACGGTGGTGTTTTCCTGTTGACATATGGTACACTAAGAGGGAAGAAGCTTATATTATTTATTTGTGGAAAGGCTTTATCAAGTAGAAGGGTGTTGATCCTATGAAGGTGGGCAGCCAAACAGTTGAATCCATTGGCCAATCTTAATATTACAATGGATTTCCTTCTTGGTTTGTTTTTGTTTCGATCCTATAGTTCTTTAATTCTTTCCACTTTTTCTCTTTTATTGTTCAATGGGAGTGTTCCAAAAATGTTGGTTGGTTGCTGTCAAATGTGCTGCATCTAACAATGAAGTCATCAGTCTTGCTTGTTTTCTGTTTGATGGCTATACAGTTGATGAGGTGTTTTGTCATCTATTTCTTCCTCTGAGTGGTTGCAAAGAATGGATCTTGGTGTAGACAATACATTTATCTTGTGCAAGTGTTTAGCAAGGCAATCGTGACCTATACTTATTCTGAATTATGCAACTGCTGTCTTTCATGGAATTTCTGGTATGGTTACTTATTTTAAGAATTCTCACTATGAGGTATATTCATTAAGGTAGAATTTTTTATCACTCACCTCATATTGTTCTTTTTATTTGACTAGAAACTAGTTTTGGAACATAGTTTCTGTTCCATCCTCAGTATCGTCACGACCGTTGTTCTGTCGTCTTGAAGAGCTGTCCTTCGTTCCTTCCATTGGCTGACTGAAAACCTTGAAATCAGGTCATTCTCACCGGGAATTTCAAAGTTAATCAATTTCTTCTTATTGCTCTTTTGAATGTAGATCTTTTCCCAAACAAGTTTCGAGGTTTTTCAGTCAGCCAACGGAAGGAGCGAAGGACAGCTCTTCAACACGACAGAACAACGGTTGTGACGATACTGAAGATGGAACAGAAACTATGTTCCAAAACTAGTTTATAGTCAAATAAGAAGAACAATATGAGGTGAGTGATAAAAAATTCTACCTTAATTTCTGGTATGGTGTTGGTGTAAAGAAGACTGCCTCCCCGTGGTGCACCCTGGATAATAATGGTCTTCATACATGTGGAGATGAATCTTGTAAATAAGAACTCCGTAATAATAATCCCACAATTGGATCTCTGGATTGGCACATCTACACGAAACATTTCTCAGCTCTCCAATACATTGTTTTCTAAATATGCTTGTTTTGTTTTCTATTTTATCAGTCCTTTGGCAGATTCAAAGTTCAATAGTGATTCTTTTTCAGGGACCTTTTAAACTTGGTAGAAAGTAACACTAAGAAGTATCAACAATTAAATATAAAAAATGTTTCACCTCACCTTATATACTGTCTTCTTTTTAGACCGGTTTCATGACACATTCTGGATCATTGATACCTTGATACACCTACCTGCCTGTTCTCTGGGCCTTATACCTCATACTTCTTTTTTTGAAAGGCAATCAGGGCTGTTGTCTATCAAAATATTCCAACACCACCAGAGGACATCGGTAATCAATTGAAGGGTCTACTGAGAGAGGGAGCTACGCCACTTTGAGAAGAAATGGAAATAATCAGTGCTATTTACATTAAAATTTATATTTTTCCTTTTGCATAGTTTACATATCAGTAAGTTAGAGAAGAAAAAAGTTACCCCTTTATTGTAAAAATAATTTTGTAATATAATGCTTCATAAAACCCAATTTATTTCCATTTCTTCTCAAAGCGGCATAGCTACCTCTCTCACTAGACCCCTCAGTTATTGATGCTTATACATGTATCCTGGAGAAACCAATAGAATGATTTAGGATCTTTCATCCTAAAATGGAGTTATCTACGAATGCCAATGGTCATCATTTTGAACGTAAGATGTAAACATTGTTTTGCAGAAACAATTATACTTCAAATATACAACAAGATTAAAAGATTTAGTGAATCAAATGTACCTGTAGTGCTACTAAAAAAAAGAGTAGTACATTTCTTATTATTGTTTATTTTTTATCATTTCACTCACCTCATACTTCATAATTCCCAGGGTTTCTTCACGTAATTCGTGACATTGTCAATGCTGCGTCATGTTCACAACTGTTGTGAACATGACGCAGCATTGACAATGTCACGAATTACGTGAAGAAACCCTGGGAATTATGAAGTATGAGGTGAGTGAAATGATAAAAAATAAACAATATTAAAGAACCTCATAGTGTTATTTCCTATCTACATAACCTACATTTCTTATTGTTTGTGCCCACTGTGTTTTGTTGACTTGAATGGTCCGTAAAAAGTTAGAATTTTAAAATTTGTACCTGAAATATCAGTCGTCTCCAACAAATTAAAATTCATTAGAGTTTTAAAACCTTCATTAGTGCAAAAATCAACTCGTACTCGTCTTTATCAAATAATGGCTCGACCAGTCCTATGTTATGGGAGTGAAGTGTGGTCTATAAGGACGAGAGATGAAAGCAGACTAACGCTTGTGAGATGAAATTTATGCGCCGAACAGCTGGCTACACCAAATGGGATCGAAAGAAAAATGTAGAAATTCTTCAAGAACTTAACGTGTCACCAATACTGGACTACATCTCCAGATATCAGCTAAACTGGAAGGAACCTGTCTCAAGAATGGCTAGATCCAGGATCCCCAAGGCAATAATGAACTACTGTCCAAATGGGAAACGGTCACTTGGTCGACCTATGAAAAGATGGCACGAAAACCGTTTTGTCAGGCAGTAACAGTTCTTCTAGGACTAATACCTGGCAGGATGATGATTATTAAAATAGTGAAGACTTTTCAGAACTTCTTGTTCCATCTTCAGTAGCTGGGTAGGTACTAACATTCTCGCTATCGCCCAATAGTACTACATCATCACCATAAACTAACAGCTTATTAATACCAATGAGTTGTAGGCCTTCTTCATTCTCTAAAGATTTGATGGCATGCTCTAGTACAAAATTAAATAGAAGAGGAGATAGTGCACCTCCTTGCTTCAATCCATTCTGGATTTCAAAAATATCTAAACAAAATAAAAAGCTGTTGAAGTTACACAAAACAACTAATCTTGAAATCTTGGGTCATTTGCTACAGGGTTTACACTTGTGAAGTGAATTATTTGTTTACGCTGCGAAGAGTTGGTTTGTACTTGCGGAATTACAATTTGACTCTGTTTTGACTGATCACCCTTATCACCTGAAACATGTACATTTTTATAATAATCCGTTGAAACCTTTGGTATTCGCTGAATAACACGCATTCTATTATTAGTTGATTTCTGTTCTTCTGCACTTCTTGTGTTTGAACTAGTTTCATGGACATTAGCCATACGTTTTCCTGAAACAAAATTAATTTATATAATTAACAACAACAACAATAATAATAATAATAATAATAATAATATCGAAAATATAGTGAAAAAAGAATGCAAAATTATAAGAAAAGTTTTAGGTTCGCAAGTCATAGGTGAAGCATTTAGACTCAGAAGTAAAAAGGAAATAAAAATATATACAGACATAGTGATTAATATTTAATTTTAGGAAGTGATATTTTGAGGTTATTTTAATTATATTATTTTTAGTCTGGACATCTTACCTCAATATTAATGTTGATTTGTTCTTGGACATGTTTCAAAACAATTCTGTTTTATCGTCAGCTTTCCCAGACTGGTTTTATTTATGTTGCATTATGTTGCACAACCTGAATGTCGATGTCAGCTCCATCCTGTGGTTGGCCAAAGAACCTCCAAACAAGGTCACCCTCCATCGGAATATCAAAATTCATAACTCTGTTTCTATTCTTCTGAATATAATTTTTTTCCCAAATAGTCAGCTCTTTTGTATTTTCTAACTGTTTTAATAATTTAGTGTCTGAATTTATATTATGTTTTTCAGACCAAACATGAGCAGCAACTGGAGATTTTTCAATTTCTCCATTTTTAATATTTCTTATGTGTTCTTTGGTTCTAATTTTTATAAATTCAGACACTAAATTATTAAAACAGTTAGAAAATACAAAAGAGCTGACTATTTGGGAAAAAAATTATATTCAGAAGAATAGAAACAGAGTTATGAATTTTTGATATTCCGATGGAGGGTGACCTTGTTTGGAGGTTCTTTGGCCAACCACAGGATGGAGCTGACATCGACATCCAGGTTGTGCAACATAATGCAACATAAATAAAACCAGTCTGGGAAAGCTGACGATAAAACAGAATTGTTTTGAAACATGTCCAAGAACAAATCAACATTAATATTGAGGTAAGATGTCCAGACTAAAAATAATATAATTCATAGTGATATTAGAAAACGAAGGTTAAAATTTTATGGCCATATTAAACGAATGAACTCAAATAGACTTACAAAACAGATAATGGAATTCTACGAAAACAGAAGTAAAGCTCCAGTGGATACTATGAAGTGGATTGATGAAGTCAAAAAGGACTTAAAATTGGCAGGAATTACTAACGAAGATATCCCAAACAGAGATATATTTAGAATTAAGGTGAATAAGTGGCAAGTTGACCAAGAGGACAAACCGAAGAAAAAGACTGGAACAACTTGGACAGATGATAGAAAACAAGCTCATAGTAAAAGAATGAAAGAAATTTGGGCTCAAAGGGAACGCCTCTAAGTACTTTGCGTAGTCCTACATGGGCTCATCCGCAATTAAAAAAAAAATAATAATAACAAGAGTAATAATAGTAATGTTTTTATTTTAATTTAACACTTCTCATTGAATGATAAATTATATTTGGAGAGAAAAATTTTCGCCTAGACCGAGACTCGAACCTGGGACCGTTGGCTTTCTGGGCCAAATGCTCTACCAACTGAGCTACCGAGGCGAGTTGGAATCTAGACGCAAATTTCTCTCTTTATTCATTGTAATTCCCTTGTGCCAAATGCTTTGAAACCATTGCTTCTATCTTTGCATATGACGGCCTCTTAGTTAAGAAGACATTTATTGGGAATTTATCACTACTTTATAAAGCCAGTAGGGCTTCTATTGATGTTTTTATTTTAATTTAACACTTCTCACTGAAGGATAAATTATATTTGGAGAGAAAAATTTTCGCCTAGACCGAGACTCGAACCTGGGACCGTTGGCTTTCTGGGCCAAATGCTCTACCAACTGAGCTACCAAGGCAAGTTGCGATCTAGATGCAAATTTTTCTCTTTATATGTTGTAATTCCCTCGTGCCAAATGCTTTGAAACCGTTGCTTCTATCTATTTTACCCGGAAAGCCAAAGGTCCCGGGTTCGGGTCTCGATCTAGGTGAACATTTTTTTCTCCAAATATAATTTATCCTTCAGTGAGAAGTGTTAAATTAATAATAAAAACATCAATAGAAGCCCTACTGGCTTTATAAAGTAGTGTTAAATTCCCAATTAATGTCTTCTTAACTAAGAAGCCGCCATATACAAAGATAGAAGCAACGGTTTCAAAGCATTTGGCGCAAGGGAATTACAACGAATAAAGAGAGAAATTTGCATCTAGATTGTAACTCGCCTCGGTAGCTCAGTTAGTACAGCATTTGGCCCAGAAAGCCAAAGGTCCTGGGTTTGAGCCTCGGTCTAGGCGAAAATTTTTCTCTCCAAATATAATAATAGTCGTTTTTATTTATTTAGTCCACTGCTGTGGTCTTGAGGTAGCGTGCTGCCTTGCCATGCAGCGGGCCTGGGTTCGATTCCCAGTCGGGACAAGTTTCCTGGGTGAGGTTTTTTGGAGTTTTTCCTCACCTGTAAGATAAATGTCAGGAAACTTTAAGGCCCAAACGGTCCCCAAACATTATCTGACCATCATTATCATCAATATCATATTCGCGTAATTAGCTTAAGTTTATTTTAAGGTCTCTCCTGGTGCATCATTACCATCATCATCAACTCTCATATCATCCGCATTGCAGATGCCCCAACCTCAGAAGTGAGTTACAAGTACACCATGCCAGAAATGTCGAAATGACAATCTCGGTATTTGGGGGAAAAAAATGATTTATTGTATTAAAAATGTTTAGTTTTGGAACATAAAACACAATTTAATTTTGATATTTAATATCTATATATATAAATACAAAATTATTAAAACAGTTAGAAAATACCAATGAACTCACAATATGGGAAAAAATCTATATACAGAAGAACAAGGAGAAAATTATGAACTTTGAAATTCCTGGAGAAAGGAGCCTCATTACCAAGTTCTTTGGAACACAGATCCAGGGCTGACAACTTGAAGAAAAGAAAAAACCAGTTTGTGAACAAGCTGAAGATGGAGCAATAGCTTTGAAACGATTGTCCAACAGAATAAACATATGAGGTAAGAATGTTAAAGAATGCAAACTCAAATATCGGATTTTTCTACTTCGGCTTTTCAAGACGACATAACATCAGTCGTGAAAGTACTTAAGATGGAACCTAATTATGTCCCGAAACTAATCTAAAAGAAGAAGGTTATGAGATGAGGTGATATAATTTTTTCTTAAACTACTTAATGACTTTACTATCAATTTAATTAAAAGTTTTAAACAGGTATACTTTGAAAAAAATACATAAATATTCTTGGACCAACGGATCTGTGCCCCCGAAAGAAATGAGAACTAAACACTAATTCCGTTTCTGGCTCGGTAAATCATTTCCCTCCCTGCATTCTTGCCTGTCTCTATTTTCTATCTCTCTCTTTCTCCCCTCCCATTACTCACAGTTTTCAGCTTTCTTGCAGAATATTATTTGCACTCACAGTCCAGCGTTGTCAACTCAGTATCAGTATGTTATGTTATATAGTATGTAAATTGTAAATTATTATCATAACTTAATTCATAAACATAAATTAGAATTTCTGTATAGTATCAGTATGTTATATAATATGTAAATAAGATCGTAGCATGTAGTAACTTCGCCATAGCCGGTCCCTAGCCCGGATGAGAAAGAAGGAGGGTATATGACTGCATGTTCATACCTAAAATTTTATAATTTTGTTAGGACTTCAAGATTACGTTCCAAATCTAACCAAATAAAACAATGAGGTGAAGGAGAAGCATTTATGACGAAACATTTATCTTTAAAAACAACATATGTAGATTCCTTTCACGTAATCTCCATTTAACCAACAAATATCCACTATTATAATTATATCAATTGATCGTAGAAATCAATCAGTGTCATTAGACCTACTTAAATTAAATATGAAGAAGTAATAATTAACCTTACAATATTTAAGAGCCTGACACCGGGGGAAGTTTGGCAACGTCCCTACTCGGTCAGTTACAGTGGCTTCTATTTGACGTAGTGGGAGGGGAGCGCGGTGGAATGGTGTGAGAACTGACGTGTACTTTTTGAAGAACAATGCCAGCGCTACAGGGGCACAGATCCGTTGGTCCGAGTATACAGTTGAATTATTAGAGGAAAAATCACTCTGAGGTTTAATTAAAGATTTAAATTAAAATGAATATCCATCCATAGTAATTCTGCCCAAAGGCAGGTCCTTCACTGCAATCATAGCATTTTCATGCTATGCTTGCAGCTTTACTAGGGAATTGTAGGTATGGTAGCTTCCCGTTGCTTTCCACACTGGTGAAGGGTGATGATGATAATGATAAGAATGATGATGATGATGGCCATATGATTTTGGGGACCGTTTGGGCCTTAAAGTTTTACTGAAATTTGTCTTAAGGTGAGGAAAAACCCCAATAAAAACCTCACCCAGAAAAACTGCCCCGACCGGGGATTGAACTCGGGCCCGCTGCGTGACAAGGCAGCATGCTACCTCGAGACCACAGCGGTGGACAAAATGGATATGAGGTGAGGAATAAAGAATTTTAATTTAAATCTTGAGACAAATACAGTTTGAACTACTTAGGAAATATCACTATAAGGTATTTATATATTAAAATTGGGAATTTTTAACATAATGACGTTCAATTCATAAGAATTAAATGAATCGTGATTATTTCTTACCTCATACTTCTATGTTTTTTAAACACAGCACTGCAGTATCGGCAACCCCTTGTCACCATCGTCAGCTGTCAAAAAAAACATAGAAGTATGAGGTAAGAAATAATCATGATTCATTTAATTCTTACTATAAGGTATATTTTAAAATTTTAAATAAATTATATATCACCTCTCATATCATATCTTAATTAGATTGGTTTCAAATTCTTATTGGCTTAAAGAAGCAGTTCTCCTAGATGACAGAACAGCAGTCATGAAATTACAGAAGATGAAACAGATAAGGTTTCGAAACTGGTCTAATTAGAAGACAGGATATGAGGTGAGGTCATAAAGAATTTATTTTAAATTTTAACACAAATACAGCACCTATCTACACTAAAAAAAAAATAATAAAATTTAACAGCAAAACTTTATCAACATAAAAACAATGGTAAAGTTTAAATTAATAGGATGTGATCATCAATCAATGTTGGCAACCTTAGAATATGGCATGACCATTCAGCATTTGAAAATAAACTGTATTCTTTTTAATTGCAAGACCATATAGTATTATTTTATTTTAGGAAGTAATATTTTGAGGTTCTTTTTATCAAGTTTTTTGAGTCTATATGTATCTTACTTCAATTAGGCTCGAATCTATGAACGCATTAGACCATAAAAGTCGTTCTTCGCCTATACTCTGCTGAGAAAGTTGCATCCAAATACGTTTTTGCATACTCAAAAATCTGTTCATGTGATAATAATTGTAGAAATTCCTAAGCTACCTGGCGAGGTGACTTAGCAGAGAAACGAATCGTGAGCAAACCGATGGTAACCGATGTAGTTTGATACCTTGCTGCTTAATCCAAGATGTCGGACCTTGAAGACTTCGATCATGTTTTCGGTATACGCAGAGAAGAGGAATTTGATAGTGTCTACCAAATAATTCAATTGGAAGAAGAGGAGAATCGGCGTAATATTGCACGATGCAGATGTCGTCGTATACGGTATTATTTGCGGGATGCAAGCGTAAATGCATTCCTCTAGGAGACGAAAATAACGGAAGTGGTTTTATTGCTGAGAATTCTGGGTAATTTCTTGCCAATATTATGAAAACGACAACTTTCATGCATGACCAGTTAGTGGCTCGCTAATTCGATCTTTGCACTTGCTCACGGAAAGTCAGCTCACCAGTGATTGGAAGTAATTTGAGTAGAGACTAATGTATTTGCATGCGGCCCTTAATGTTGATTGAAATCAACATTAAATTGAGGTAAGATACATATAGACTCTAAATAACTTGACCATATAGTAAGTTTGTTGAGGACTGTATAAATGCATGCGGAGTACATCATACAGAGGGCTCAAGTTACCTTACATATACGGTCCGGACCGTATAGTTGGCAACACTGTTGTTAATGACAGTGCAAGTGCATCCACTGAACTCTATGTAACTGGAATACTCTCGCACGCTGAAAGGAAGGAAAAAAGAATACCAGTAGCTATGACTCTTAGCAAATACACCAATAAATATAGATAATTATCGTTTTTCATGAACATTGGTCTTTTTTTTGTAACTTCATTAATTACCTATTAATTACACTATTTATGTAAAATTGTAGACTTTCACGGCAGGTGTATTGATTCATGTGTTTTATGTCCTTCCGGCTAAATGGCCGTAGTCTGGTTTTATTAACACTCAATGTTTCATCTACTACTGCAGTAGACATCCTCAGGGGATTCTGGGTGCTCTTTGACCTCCTAACTCTTCAAATGTCGTCTGCAGCCAACATTTGAAGAGTTAGGAGGTCATAGAGTACGCAGAATCTCTTGAGGATGTCTACCGCAGTAGCAGATGAAACGTTGAGTGTTAATAAAACCAGACCACGGCCATTTAGCCTGAATCAATTACACAACTGTCATTGTTGCCCGGGAGGCACATGAGGATGTAAAAGTGCCTACAAAGGGAGAGGTTAAAATAAGGAAAAGAAAGAAAGAAAATGATTGTCATCATTGTTATTATTATTCATAATCTGTAATAATAGACATAATTGTATGTTCTCACTATTACATATTATATTCTTTTAATTGACATAGGTTGACTGGAAGAGAATGTGTCATGGTATTCCAATACAAATAAAGCTTTGTTATTACGTTAGTTTCACCTGTAATTCTTAAAAGATATTTTTTTCTAAAGCAGCTTTACTTCACTAATGATTTCTAAAAATCTAACATGGAGTTTATTTAAGCATAACACTATTTCCGATCTTAAATATTAAATTATCGTCCCGCGCCGTAGCCAAGTGGTTAAGGTAGGAAGCCTTGGCGCAGAGCTACGGGACTTGCGCTGGTTCGAGTCTCCATGGGGGAAGAAATTTTCTCATGGTATTTCGGCCAGTATGGGACCGGTGCCCACCCAGCATCGTGAGGCAATTGGGTAGCTACAATAAGTAGCGGCTCCAGGTTGAGGAACCAGCTATAACGGCTGGGGGACTCGACATGCTAACCACATGTCACCCCTACACTGGCTGTTGATCATCTACCTCTGTGATTGACACATGTGGATGTGAAGGGCCAGCAGTCGGCTGGTAAAAGAGCAACCGCTGAAAAGTGGAAAGACCCTCAATCGGAAATATTAAATTATCACTTCTTACCGAATGACAAATTTTATTTGAAGGGGAAAATGTACGCCAGAATCAATTTGAACTCAATGTCTCTCGTTCTATACACCAGAGCTCTATCCACTAAGCTACCTGCATATTATTTAATATTATGCGTGGGAATGCCTGGTAGCTTATTGGATAGAGTGCTGGTGTACAAAAGCAGAGACACTGGGTTCAATTCCCGATTCAGGCATATATTTTTATCATCATCATCATCATCCTCTTATTGTGTCCTCCTTTTGGAAGGTCGATTCCAAATATGCCATCAATCATCTCTATCTTACCATGCTTTCCTTCTTTTAGTTCTTCCTAGTCGCATCCTCTCTCTTGTAGACTTTTCTTCACTTGGTTAATCCATCTTTCTCGTGATCGTTTTCCTTGCATCTTGAGATTTAACAGTCTTTGTAGTAGTCTTTTCTTTTCCATTCTTTTTAAATGTCCAAACCATTTTAGTCTACTTTTTTCTATGTCTGTTGTTAATTTTTCTACACCCAACATCTCCCTGATTTTGTCATTCCTTATTCTATCTCTCCTTGTTTTATGTACCATTCCACATAAGAATTTAATTTCTGTAGCTTGGATTCTGTTCAATTCCTTCTTTGTATATGTGCAAGTCTCAGCTGCATGTGTTACAACTGGTTTGAAATAAGTTTTATACATTGCCATTTTACTCTTGGTGGGTGTATCTTTATTCCACATTAATTGTTTAGTTAAATTATAGACTTTTAAACTTTCCTCTTTTCTTTTACTGATTCCAGTCTGTATTTTCCGATTTGCATTTATCACTGTTCCTAAATACGTACATTTTTCCACTTTTTGTAGATTTATGCCTGATAACTTAATAAATAAATAATACATTTTTCTCTTCAAATAAAATAACACGACTGAATTATCTAACCAACCTAAATCATGGTAAAATTAAATGTTTCTTACCTCTCCTCATATAAATCTTCTAAGTAGATCGCAATTTCGAGACCATAACGGTCTCATCTTCAGTACTTTTTTTGGCGACTGATGTTATGTCGATCGGATGAAATTCTTCTTCTTCCCTCTGTTGGTGGACCGATGAACCTCTGGATCAGGTTAAAATTTGCGGTAATTTCAAAGTTCGTAAGTTTTCCTTTGTTTTTCTGAATGTGGATCTTTTCCCAAACTGTGAGTTCCTTTTGTTCGTCTATTTGTTTAATTAGACTGGCTTTTGATTCAATTAAATGTTTTTCAAACCAAGCATGAGCAGCTACTGCTGACTTTTCCATTTCTCCATTTTTGACGTTTCTAAGATGTTCTTTCATCCTCGTTTTCAAATTACTTTTCATTTTTCCAATATAAATTTTGTCACAATCCCTGCATTTGATCTGATAAATTACTGATATGTTTTCATCTTCAATTCTTTCAACTTAACCCCATCTATTCTAACTTTGTTTAATCTGACAATATTCGAAATGATTGTCTAACTCGATGCTATTCTTTTTGCAGACGATTTAGCTCTTCTGGCACTTTCCGAAAATGATTTGCAATGATCAATTTATAATTTACAAAAAATAGGTGCCAAATTTAATATGGAAATATCAATTAACAAAACTAAAATTATGGCATTTCCTGGGAAGGACCCCATACAAAGTAAAATCTGTCTCCAGAATAAAATTTTAGAGAGATCTAATCAATTTAAATATCTTGGATATTATCTCTCTATCTGGGATGAAAAGGATATCCCTGAAAAAGTTACTAGTTATAATAAAAGTTTAGGAATTATTAATCAAGTTATGAAACCATCCCTTGTACAAAAAACACCAGATTTCGTTTATATAACACTTTGGCTAGACCAGTGTTGACCTATGGTAGTGAAGCATGGACACTAAAAAAACAACATGAAAGCAGAATAACGGCTTGTGAAATGAGATTCATGCGCAGAACAGCGGGTTACACCAGATGGGATCGGAAAAGGAACACCGATATCTTAAAAGAATTGAAGACTACGCCAATTTTGGAATATATTAAACAGTACCAACTAAATTGGAAACACCATCTTGAAAGAATGAGTTCAAATCGGATCCCCAAAGCTGTTTATAATTATATACCAAGAGGACGAAGATCACTGGGCCGTCCTATGAAACGCTGGAGGGAAAATTTTCTATAGGATCGTAACAGGCCTTGGCCTAATACTTGGAAGGAAGAAGAAGAATTGTCTAACTAAAGAGTAATAAAGTAAAAATGTCTTCTTCTTCTTCTTCTTCTTCTTCCTTCCAAGTATTAGGCCAAGGCCTGTTATGATCCTATAGGAAATTTTCCCTCCAGCATTTCATAGGACGGCCCAGTGATCTTTGTCCTCTTGGTATATAATTATAAACAGCTTTGGGGATCCGATTTGAACTCATTCTTTCAAGATGGTGTTTCCAATTTAGTTGGTACTGTTTAATATATTCCAAAATTGGCATAGTCTTCAATTCTTTTAAGATATCGGTGTTCCTTTTCCGATCCCATATGGTGTAACCCGCCCCTCAGGGGTCCTCATCTAGGGGATATGTGGATAGCGACCACAAGGTGCTCAAGCTGAGCAAAACATTTCTTCCACTTACTTGTGTTTTGCACTCTTTTAACTTTACTATCTAACCTCTCTTGGTTAACTCTTGTTTTTTTTGACCCCGACGCTATTAGGGCATCCGAGGGCAGGGAGTCTTTCCTTTCTTCCATTCCTTCTTTCTTTTTATTTTCTTTTCTTCTCCAGAAAAGCCTAACCAGAGGCTATAAGATGGCAGCCCCATCACTGGTCTTGCCTTCCTTTGGGCAGCAACCAATCGAAGGGACTATTATTATGCTTTCAAGTCTTATATGAGAATTTCCCAGAAGGATCAAACTAAAGTAAAAATGTATGATCACTAATATTCCATTACAAAAAGATATTTTGGAAAATGGACATTAGAAATCTGATAATTTGGAAATGAATTGAAGTATAACATTATACTACATTCTTAAAATAAACTATTTCTTTATATGAACAAATTTTAGCACCAACCTGAATCTACCACAGGAGAGGTGGTTACATTGTGTTCAACGCTGCTGGCACCTTTCTGTTTATCAGTTTCTACAGATTTTGATCGTTCATGTGATTTGATATGTTTGTAGCAGGCTGACATCTCCACAAAATCTAAACAACACAATTAGTTTAACTTTCACAAGAAAAAAATCACTGAGGTTTAATTCAAGAATTATATTAATATTTTTAATACCTCACCTCATATCATTTTGCTTCTAGACTGCAGTTTCGGAACTATAGCTCCATCATCAGTAGCCTCTCGTTGACCGGTGTTACATCGTTTCTTGCCAGTTTTCTTCTTCCTTCTATTTAGAAATTCCCACAAATTTTGATTTGATCCAGAGGTCCATCGGTTCACCAATAGAAGGAAGAAGAAAACTGCCAAGAAACAACATAACACCGGGGTCGACGAGAGGTTACTGATGATGGAGATTTAGCTCCGAAACTGCTGTCTAGAAGAAAAAAGGATATGAGGTAATATATTGACTTAGGCTTTCACGGCCGGAGTTACTATGATGATCTTGTAGAAGATTTCCGGGCTGTTGGCCGTGGTCTTGAGGCTTGTAGTTCCCCGACGTTTTGCCAGAGACTGTGTCCGGCATCCTCGAGGGTTGTCTTGAGACTGGCAATAAATAAGGCAGGTAGACGACAAAATTGCCAGTCTCAAGACAACCCTTGAGGATGCTGGACGCAGTCTGTGGCGAAACGTCGGGGAACTACAAGTCTCAAGACCACGGCCAACAGCCCGGAAATCTTCTACAAGATCATCATTATATGAGGTAAGCTATTAAAAATATTAATTTAATTCTTAACACAATTAGTTATTATGAAATACATTAGGAAATAACATTATGAGATCTACTTAATAAATAAGTTTGGCAGGAATAAGTGCGCTGGAATTAACAGCGTATATAAGAAAAAAGATTTGCATTTAGATTGGACTTTCTCAGATAGCTCAGTTGGTAGAGCATTCGCCTACAGTGCAAAAGGTCCTGGGTTCAAACCCCAATCTCAGCATATATTTTTCTCTTCAAATATGATATATTCACCATTGAGGTGTATGAAATGAATAATAAAAACATTGAAAGAAGTCTTACTGGCATTTATAATGTAATATAAAATTCCCAAATAAAGGTCTTCTTTTGCAAGATAGAAGCAACTGCTTCATAGCATTTGATGCGCAGGAATTAACAGTGTATATAAGAGAAAAATTAGTGTTTGATTGGAATTTCTCAGGTAGCTCAGTTGGTAGAGCACTTGCCTAGAGTGGGTAAGGTCCTGGGTTCAAATCCCAGTTTGAGCGTAATTTTTTTTCTTCAAATATAAGTTTGGCATTGACGATTTTATTATTAATTTAACACTTCTCATTGAAGGATAAATTATATTAGAAGAGAAAAATTTTCGCCTAGACCAGGACTCGAACCCGGGACCCTTGGCTTTCCGGGCCAAGTGCTCTACCAATTTTTCTCTTATGTACATTACAACGTACATAAGAGAAAAATTTGCGTCTAGATCGCAACTCGCCTCGGTAGCTCAGTTGGTAGAGCACTTGGCCCGGAAAGCCAAAGTCCCGGGTTCGAGTCCCGGTCTAGGCGAAAATTTTTCTCTTCTAATATAATTTATCCTTCAATGAGAAGTGTTAAATTAATAATAAAATCGTCAATAGAAGCCCTACTGGCTTTATAAAGTAGTGTTAAATTTCCAATAAACGTCTTCTTAACTAAGAAGCCGTCATTTGCAAAGATAGAAGCTATGGTTTCAAGCATTTGGCACGAGGGAATTACAACGTACATAAGAGAAAAATTTGCGTCTAGATTGCAACTTGCCTCGGTAGCTCAGTTGGTAGAGCACTTGGCCCGGAAAGCCAAGGGTCCCGGGTTTGAGTCCCGGTCTAGGCGAAAATTTTTCTCTTCTAATATAAGTTTGGCATGTCTATCCATGGCCGACAATATAGAGATTATGAGTCTGAACAAACTGAAGATAAAACAGAGATGTTTTGAAACACGTCCTAAAAGAAATCAAAGAATATGAGATAAGATGAAAAAAACTCTACTTATTTATTAAGAAGAACCTCATAATGTTACTTTCTGTTGTAATTTCACCATTAAACTTGTTGAGTTTATCTAAGTTTTGCAAAAAATTACAGTACGATAACTTTATTGGTTTTTGATTTATAACAATTTCTTATTGGTCCTGGCCACGGTATATATGTTTAAACTTACCTTTCTTGCAATATTTACATTGATATGGTTTGAGTCCATAATGTCTGTTCCTGTGTTCATTGAGTGATTGTTGTCTCGTGAATGTCTTGCCACATGCTTCACATACAAATGGCCGCTCACCTGTATGCACTCTTTTATGTCGTTCCATATCACCTGTCCAACATCAAAGTACATTAAATATAATAAATATGACCAGCCTCATGGGTTATTATGCATTGCAGAGACTTTTGACGTCCCAACTCCTTTCAAAAAATGTTAAACTGAAAATATATAAAACTATTTAATTTTAGGAAGTAACATTTTGAGGTTATTTTAATTATATTATTTTTGGTCTGGACATCTTACCTCAACATTAATATTGAGGTAAGATGTCCAGACTAAAAATAATATATAAAACTATTATTCTACCAGTTATATTATACGGATGCGAAACATGGACTCTTACTTTAAGGGAGGAAAGGGGATTACAGGTATTTGAGAATAAAGTACTTAGGAAAATTTTTGGACCAAAGAGAGATGAACAGACAGGTGAATGGAGAAGACTACATAACAATGAACTAAATGGTCTTTATAGGAAGCCAGATGTAATAAGAACAGTTAAGTCTCAGAGACTGTGTTGGGCTGGACAAGTTGCGCGTATGGGAAATGAAAGGCATGCATGGAAGCTTCTTGTAGGAAAGCCAGAGGGAAAATGCTCAGTTGGTAGACCAAGAATGAGGTGGGAGAACAACATTAACTATGATTTGAGAGAAGTAAATTATACAGGGAATGATTGGAAAGCATTAGCCCAGGATAGGGATGTATGGAGAGCTTATGTCCGCGCGGCCATGAACCTACGGGTTCGATAGTGCCAGTGAGTGAGTAAGTAAGTAAGTAATGCTCTGCCACTGAACTATCTTAGGCTCCAATCTAAATACAAATTTTTCTCTTATAAAATTCCTGAGAGCACCAAAGGCATGTTTAGATTTGATGCCTTGGATAAATCAGTGGCTGAGTGCTAGTGTACAAAATTAGAGGTCCTGGATTCAAATCCCAGTCTAGGCGTAAATTTTTTTTTTCAAATATAATTTGTCCTTCGGTGAGAAATGTTAAATTTATAATAGAAACAAGGGAAAAGTTGAAATGAAGTTAGGAATTTGACAAAAAACAGAGTCCGGTGGCGGGCTTTCACAAAGGCACTATGCTTCCAAGAGGAGTGACAGGAACTTCTACCTACTATCATAACATAACTTACCTTTAGTAAGGAACTTGAATGCACAAAGCGAGCACTGATACTTTCGAAGTCCAGCATGTCGTTGTTCATGAAGACGAAGTTGTGATTTCTGTCTGAACGATTTACCACATTGTTTACATAAATGTGTTCGTTGGTTCAAATGCATTGCCATGTGAGACTGTAGTATACTTGATTGTGAAAATGATTTCCAACATACTGTGCATCTGTACAAGAGAATACAATTCGAACACATCTGAACAAGAGAATACAATTCAAACACATTAACCATATTTGAAGAGAAAAAAAATATACGCTCAGACTGGAGTTTGAATCCAGGACCTTTCTGCTTTCTATGCGAACTGAGCTGAGAAACTCCAATCTAAATGCAAATTTTTCTCTTATATACACTGTTAATTCCCGAGTGCCAAATGCTACAAAACCGTTGCTTCGATCTTGCAAATGGCAGCCGGCTTCTTTATTAACCCATTGGCTTACACAGACGGCTCCCAGCCGGCTGATCAAGTGAAGCCCATTCTTACACAGACGGCTGTGAGCCGGACTGAGCAGCTGCAGCTTCTTCTTAGTGTTTCTTTAGTTTTGTCAATAGATGGCATGACATGTTATATACCGTTGGAAAGCTGAGAGAACAATCTATTCAATGGTGTACAACAATATCGATTTCTCCCAATAGATCGCGAGTTATAAGCCATTGTTTTTCGGAGAAGCTAATTTTCTTAAAATTAAATGGTAAATATGGGTGCAACAATGGAGGAAAATATTAATAAGCCAATGGGTTAAGAAGACCTTTTTATTGGGAATTTTACATTATATTATAAAGCCAGTATGGCATCTTTCGATGTTATTAACCATAATCAACTGTCATTATAAAAATGCCTCATATTCTTAAATAAATAATATAATTTATAAATTGAGTTGGATAAAATGTTATTTCATCTCACCTCATAAGTTTCCCATTTTCACAAAACTGGTTTCAAAGGCCTTTGCCTTCATCATCAGTCAAACTCCAGCTGTAGAAATTTTTCCATTACCACCATCTTCCAAACTGCCATCTGATGCTGATTTTATGAACTTGGAGATTAAATTTTGCTCCCTGGGAACTATTTGTTCTTCTGAACGTATATCTTTTCCCAAATTGTTAATTCCAAAGGTTTCTCAAAATTTCAACAGTTGGAGTTTGATTGATGATGAAGGAAAAAGCCTTTGAAACCAGTATTGTGAAAACACGAAACTTTATAAGGTGAGATGGAAAAACATTTTATCCAATTCAATTTATAAATTGCAAATTACCTCATAGTGTTAATTTTGATTAAAATAATTTAATGTTTATTCTAAAACAGGATCTAATCAGTTTAACTTTCACAGGGAAAAAAACACTATTAGGTTTAATTGAAGAATTATATTAATATCCTTTATCTTCTAGACTGCAGTTTTGGAGCTATGTCTCCATCCTCAGTAGCCTCTAGTCGACCAGTGTTATGTTGTTTCTTGGTGGTCCACCGATAGAAGTAAAAAGAAAACCGCCAGGAAACGACATAACACTAGTCGATGAGAGGCTACTGAAGATGGAGATAAGCTCCAAAACTGCAGTCTAGAAGATAAAGGATATAAGGTGAGGTAATAAAAATATTAATTTAATTCTTAAGGATCTAATCAACTTCTTATAAAATTTAAAAGGTATGAGGTGTGATCAATAAGTTTCCGGAATGAGGCCATAAACACAACACAACACTTCAAAGTTTCTATTCAGCACTGTCACCCTCGAAGTAGTCACCTTGGGAGTTGATACACTTGTCCCAGCGCTTCTGCCAATGCTGGAAGCACTTCTGGAAGTCATCTTCTTTAAATGTGTCCAATGCCTTCTGCGATTCGCGCTGGATGACATCAATGCCCAGCCAGATCTGGAGAATAGGCTGGATGGGGAACAGTACTCATCCTATTTTTGTCCAAAAACTGGCGGACAGAAATTGCTTTGCACGGGTGCATTGTCGTGATGCAGGAACCAGTCACCAGTCCTCCATTTCTCTGGCCGTTTGCATCGCACACTCTCCCTCAATCTTTGCAACACTTGTTTGTAGTACACTTGATTCACTGTTTGACCCTGTGGTACAAATTCCTTATGCATAATTCCATTAATGTCAAAAAAAAAAAACAATCATCATTGACTTCACATTCGATCGAACTTGTCTGGCTTTCTTGGGGCGTGGAGATGCAGGACTCTTCCATTGCGAAGACTGTTGTTTAGTTTCTGGATCGTAGCCATAAATCCATGTTTCATCACCAGTAATAACCTTTTCCATGAACCGTGGGTCATTTTTAAGCTGTTCTTTAAGATCTGTGCAGGCAATCTCACGACTTTCCTTTTGGTCATTTGAAAGGAGGCAGGGCACAAACTTCACAGCAATTCTTCGCATGTTCAAATCATCTTTCAAAATGCTTTGAACACTTCCAAACGAGAGTGCTAGTGCATCAGACAGTTCTCGTATTGTAATGCGCCTATCATTTAATACCATTTCCCTCACTCGATCGATATTTTTATTGGTTTTGCTGGAAGTTGGTCGTCCCAGACGATTTTCATCCTTAACCGATGTCACGCCCCTTTTAAATTTCGAAAACCACTCAAATGCTTGAGATTTGCCCATTGCTTCCTCCCCATAAGCTGTTATTAACATTTGATATGTTTCTGTTGCAGTTTTACCAAGTTTAAAGCAAAATTTGATGCATGTTCTTTGTTCCTCGTAATCCCGCATTGTTGCTACACAGAGAAATCGCCGCATGCACAAAACACGTCTTCACTTCAGAGCTTCTACCAGCATACTGCAAGGTCAAAGAAGGTCGCGCGACCCCTCAAATTCATCACAAGGAAATTCTGAGTGTACAGCCTGGGTGAAAATTAAAAACTCCTCAATGGCATAATTGTTTTGAAGCCATTCCGGAAACTTATTGATCACACCTCGTATAAAATATGTCATAAACTTACTTATAAGGCCTCTCTCCTGTATGACGTCGCATGTGAACTTTGAGTGATTTCTTTTCAGTAAAGCGAGATCCACACTGCATACATTGCCAAGGTTTTTCACCACTATGTGATTTCAAATGTCTTTTTAAATTTCCTTTAGTGCTAAACTTGGCATTACAATTTGTACATGAATATGGTTTTTCTCCACTATGTCGACGACCATGTACTGCAAGAAAACATCAATCACAGATGTTTAGTAATAGTTTAAAATAATAAACTTTTATAAGATTCATGATGTGTTCCGTTGAGGTATTATTCAAAATTAATATAAAATTATGGAATATTCACTTGAAATGTCCGTCTCCTCAACTTATTTAATAATCAATTGCGTTGGTGTTTACTTGATGAAAATCCATATATTTATTAGTTAAATAAAAAATAAAACGTAGTTTTATTTGATTTTCATATTTATTATATAATTCAGTGACAGATGTTTTGGTACACTGTACCTTCTTCAGACATGTTAACAAATTATTAATAATTAATTAATTAATAAAAAATGTTGAACTATTATAGGAAATATCAATATGAGGTTAAATTTAAAGTTTAAAATAAAATTATTTTTATCTCATCTCATATCCTGTTTTCTAATTAGACTGGTTTCGTAACCTTATTGGTTACATCTTAGTTATTACACAACCAATGTATGTCGTCCAGGAGCACTGCTTCTTACTCCATCTGTTGGTAGACTAATGAAACTCTAAATCAACTTTCTCAGGAATTTCAAACTTCATTAATTTTCTTTTTTAGTTTTTGAATGTATATTTTTTCCCAAACAGTGAGTTCCTTAGGTTTTTCTATTTGTTTTATTAAACTAGCCTTTCTTCCAATTTGATGTTTTTCTGACCAAGCTCGAGCAACTACTGCTGATTCTAATTCCCCATTTTGACATTTCTAAGGTGTTCCTTCACTCTTTTCAATTTTTTTAATATTCTGTGATAAAATTTACATAGGGAAAACAATATTGAGTACTGCTTCAGGGCCAGTAACAAAAAAGTCATGTTAAAAAGAAAAAAAACATTGAAAATGAAGCTATATTAGCCATGAAGATAATATTAAAATCCCATGAGAAAATTCATGTACTATAAGGTCCGACTAGATCAATATGGAGATATCCAGGGAATCTTCTTCTTCTTCTTCCGAATGCAGTATTGGGTGATGATGCCTGTTCTGTGACTACAAAAACTTATCTTTCCATCGGTTAGAGGGTCTTCCGAGGTCTCTTTTGCCTTTAGGGTTGAGGTGGTAAATCATCTTTGGTAAATGGGAATTTAACATTCTCTGGACGTGTTGGAACCATTTAATCTGATAATTTTGTATACAGGGTGGACCGCTCGAATGGACCTAATTTCAATTGCTTGTTACTGGCAAACGGTTGAAGATAGAAACTTAAAACAACGTTCATATTACAGAAAAACTCACCAAGTTTTGATATCCAGATCACCACATCTCTATATGAGCCCCAGCAGTCACTGTGACGATATCAAAGCGATGAACAATTTCTTGCCAAGTACGTTGGAGTATGTCTTCTGGAATGTTCTCAATAGCCTCTATGATGCGCTCACGAAGATCACGAAGGTCTTTGACTGGGGTGGTGTAAACTTTATCTTTGACATAGCCCCAGAGAAAGAAATCCAGTGGTGTTAAATCGGGAGATCTCGGGGGCCACGCGATTGGTCCTCCCCTACCAATCCAACGGCCAGGGAAAATGTTGTCCAAAGTCGTACGAACTTCATTGGACCAGTGGGGAGGAGCACCATCTTGCTGGAAAACGATGTTAGGCTGCAGTTGTTCAATTTGTGGAAAGAAGAACTGCTCCAGCATGTCTGTCAAGATATGTGGTACCACGAACAGTTTTCTCGGCGAAGAAAAACGGTCCAATGACCTTATTATGTGACAAACTGCACCAAACATTCATCTTCGGACTATCACGAACATGCTCTTGAATAGCGTGAGGATTCTCCGATCCCCAGATCCGCACATTATGCCGGTTTACCTTGCCTGACAAATGGAAAGTGGCTTCGTCCGAGAAGAAAATCTTGGTCATGAAGTCAGGATCAGCGCCGAGACGGTCCAGCATCGTATTGGCGAATTCCACTCGTTTCGGCATGTCATTCGGCTCCAGACGTTGCACTAACTGCACTTTATATGCGTGCAGTTTGAGGCGTTTGTGGACAATCTGTTGTAATGTCGATTTTGGTATTTGAAGTTCCCGCGAAGCTCTTCTTAATGACTTCCGGGGGCTTCGCTCAAATGCGGCTTGAACATTTGCTACCATTTCATCGGATGCTCTGCGACCACCACCATGCTTCTTCAACACAGATCCTGTAGCTAATAATGTATCACGCCACTTCTTTATGCTTCTAGCAGTTGGAGCATCACGGTTAAACACACGCCGGAACTCCCTTTGAACTCTAATGATTGATTTAAACTCCGCATACCACAAAACAGCTTGCGCTTTCATCTGCGGAGTCGCCATTTTCACAAACAATTAAATCTAAGAACGAGAAACGTATCTTTGTGCCATCTACCGACAGGATTCGAAACTTGGTGAGTTTTTCTGTACTATGAACGTTGTTTTAAGTTTCTATCTTCAACCGTTTGCCAGTAACAAGCAATTGAAATTAGGTCCATTCGAGCGGTCCACCCTGTATGTTCAACCATTTCCCTACTATTCCACTGCATCCTTATCTCATCACTTTTCATTCTATCCCTTAATGTTACTCCAGTTAGTGATCGGAGGAATCTCATTTGTGAACTATTAATGCAGGATTTATCTTTTGCTCGAAGTGTCCAGCATTCACTTCCGTATAGTAGAGCAGGTTTGGCTATGGCATTATGAAATCTCAATTGGATTTCTTTCCTCATTTGTTTTCCAAAATTTCTCCTAATTATACCATTTAATCTGTTATATTTTTCTAAATTTGTTTCCACATCTTTTTGATTATGAAACTGTGATATATTATTACCTAAATAATTAAAGTGTGTTACTTGTTCTATTGGTTTATTATTTATTATTATTTTTACTCTCGAAAGTCCCTTTCCAGTGATTGCCATGTATTTGGTTTTATTTTCAGATATTTTCATGTTGTATTTTTCCAGGGTATTCTGCAATTTAAACACTGATCTCTGCAAATCATCTTCATTCTCCGCTAGAAGTACTTGATCATTTGCGAAGATTATTGTTTGTATTTGATTTCCTCTACATATTTTTACTCCTGGGGGGTTTAGTTTTTTCCACTCCTGGACAATTTTATCCAGGGAATAAAATGTGTTAAGTGCAGTAGAGTACAGACATCTTGATTCACCTTTACTGATACATACCTATGAGATTTCCTTTTGTGGAGAATCTAGCTTCACAGTCTGTACAAGCGTAAGGCTTCGTATGTGTCCATAAATGAACTGGAAATAAAATATATATGTAGTATTACACTTGTTATAGTCCATAATATAAAAAATACGTTAATGTATTTAATGGTTTATTTTAGGAAGTAATATTTTGAGGTTCTTTTTAATCAAGTTTTTTGAGACTGGGAAACATCTTACCTCAAATTAATGTTGTATTTTTCCAAACATGTTTCGACATAATCCTCTATATCATCATCAGCTTGCCCAGACTGTTGCGTTTTATGTTGTGAACCCTGGATGTCGATACCAGTTCCGTCCTCCGGGTGGCTGAAGAACCTCCAAACTATTCATAGTTAAATATGGGAAATAACATTATGAGGTTCTTAATTCGTAAATTAATGAGTCATTTTTTAACATCCTACCTCATATTTTATGTTTCTTCAAACACGGGAACTAGTTTTCGAGAGATGGATGTCTCTCATTTTCAACCGACATTATGACTCTGAGTCCCATGTTTGAAGAAACATAAAATATGAGGTAAGATGTTAAAAAATGTCTCATTAATTTACGAACCTCCAAACTAGGTCACGTTCTGCAGGAATTTCGAAATTCATTACTCTATTTTTGTTCTTCTGAATGTAGATTTTTTCCCAAATAGTGAGTTCTTTTGTATTTTCTACTTTTTTAATAATTTAGTATTCAGATTTATATTATGTTTTTCGGACCAAACACTAAATTATTAAAACAAGTAGAAAATACAAAAGAACTCACTATTTGGGAAAAAATCTACATTCAGAAGAACAAAAATAGAGTAATGAATTTTGAAATTCCTGGTGAACGTGACCTAGTTTGGAAGTTCTTCAGCCACCCAGAGGAGGGAGCTGATATCGGCATCCAGGGTTCACAACATAAAACGCAACAGTCTGGGCAAGCTGAGATGATATAGAAGATTATATTGAAACATATTAGAGAAAAGTCCACCGCTGTGGTCTCGAGGTAGCGTACTGCCTTGCCATGCATTGGGCCCGGGTTCGACCCACGGTCGGGGCAGTTTTTCTGGGTAAGACAAATGTCAGAAAAACTTTAAGGCCCAAACGGTCCCCAAAATCATATGGACATCAACTTCACCCTGATTATCATCATCATCCTTCACCGGTGTGGAAAGCAACGGGAAGCTACCACACCTACAATTCCCTACTAAAGCTGCAAGCATAGCATGAAAATGCTATGATTGCAGTGAAGAACCTGCCTTCAGGCAGAATTACTATGGATGGATTAGAGAAAAAAACAACATTAATTTGAGGTAAGATGTTTCCCAGTCTCAAAAAACTTGATGTTAATGTAGTATTATGAGTTAGTTATTTTGACTCACCTCATATTTTTTTGATATTCTGCAGACTATAGTTTCATTGCTTTTATGCGACATTGTTGATGCATTCTAACTGACTCATAATAAATTTAAAGAAACCTCATAGTGTTATTTCCTACAAATATTAATTAAACATTAATGTATGTTATGGATAAAAAATTATAATAAAAATAATAAATTGAGTTGGTGTTTACTTGATGAAAATCCATATTTATTAATTAAATAAAAATAAAACGTAGTTTTATTTGATTTTCATATTTATTATATAATTCAGTGACAGTTGTTTTGGTACACTGTACCTTCTTCAGACATGTTAACAAATTATGAATTGTGTTCCAACTGATCTAAGCAACAATACAACAATATTTATTTTTTAATTTTGAAATTTAACAATTTGTTTCGATCCAAATTTTGAAATTTTACATATTTGTGATAAGGGTAAGAAGTTAGATATTTTGGAGGCTGTAGAAATTAATAAATTTAAAAGTAGTAAAAAACTGTTAAATTCTCAACTTGATTTGAATGAATCCCCTTTGTTAAATATAAAAATTAAAAAAAAATATTGTTGTATTGTTGCTTAGATCAGTTGGAACACAATTCATAATTTGTTAACATGTCTGAAGAAGGTACAGTGTACCGAAACAGCTGTCACTGAATTATATAATAAATATGAAAATCAAATAAAACTACGTTTTATTTTTATTTAATTAATATAATAAAAATATCAAAGACGTTCGCTTGTAGGTAGAATAATGTTGAAATAACGACATGATCTCACCTGCTAACTGTGACGGTGAAGCAAACGGCCTCTGACAATATTCACACACATATTTAATTGGATCTTTTTTGCAATTCTGATCACTCTTCTTCCCTCTGTTCCTTCTCTTCTGCGCCAAGTTTTCATTTTTAGGAGAAGTCTGAGTATTAGCAGTGATCATTAAGTGAACTGTGTTTCCATCATCGTCATCATTGTCGACATCTCTACCTTCATCACCAACATTACTTAGCTGAAATATAACATGTTATTAATCAGTAATATCAATTAAGTTTTCAAATATCATTTAAATTAATACTTTTTTTAATCAAATTACAAAGCAAAGTAAAACTTTCTCCGTAATACGCTGTGTTTGCAGAAACATTCCATGGTATATGGTGACAGTCAGTTGATGGATTTATAAGAAACTGGTGACAGAAAGAGAAACTCAAAGAATTTATAATTGATATGTTGGCAAAAACAACAGATGGCAGAGCAGATAGCAGCATAAGAAGAAATAAATAACATGATTATGTTTGAAATCGCGATATCATGGAAGCATGAATCCTATGAGGTGAGTTGTTTAAACAATATGTTCTCCGATGAATTTTAATGATTATACCTCATAATGTTTACTTCCCAACATTAATTAAATATAAATAAATAATAGTTTAAAAAAACTAAAACAACACTTTTATCAGAAAACTGAACTAAAAAATGAAAAATAATTTGAATTTCCAACATGCTTAGGATAAAATTAAAGTGATCAACAAGAAAATCATCTCCAACACATCTAGAATAAAACTAGAGTTATCTACAAAAAAAAATAATTTTACCATCAAAAGCGTGGGGTGCTCTATATCAATTAATATATTTGATAATAAACAGATGTTGGTAAAAGTAAAGTCTCTAAGAAGAAAACGTAAAAACTATAAAAAGCACCCCACGCTTTTGATGGTAAAATTATTTTTTTGTAAATAACTCTAGTTTTATTCTAGATGTGTTGGAGATGATTTTTTTGTAGACTACTTTAATTTTATCCCAAGCGTGTTGGAAATTAAAATTATTTTTCATTTTTTAGTTCGGTTTTCTAATAAAGCGTGTTTTTTTACTTTTTTTAAACTATTATTTCTTTCAAAGTTAAAATTGGGAAACACATTATGAGGTTCTTAATTAATAAATTAATGAGTCATTTTAACATGTTGAAATGACTCATTAATTTATTATTTTTTTATTTTTTAGTTTTAATATTTTACAAAATAAGATAAAAATGTAAATATCTTTAAATTTGATACTATTGTAGTATGAGCTGAAAGTAATACTCTTCTAAAAAAAAATCCTCCCAGCCGGATTTGAACCAGCGACCTATGGATTACTGAAATTATATACTACAGTCCACCGCTCTACCAATTGAGCTACCAGAAGATATAATATTAATTTCTTACAACGATGGACTAAAAAGTCGATAAGTCTGAAACCTATTATACCGGTCTTTATTTTTTTGATGTCCTGATGATCCTGGCCAGGATCTTAGAAAAAATTTATGAAATTATTGTATTGTCAATATTTAATTTTAGGAAGTTATATTTTGAGGTTATTTTAATTATATTATTTTTGGTCTGGACATCTTACCTCAATATTAATGTTGATTTGCTCTTGAACATGTTTCAAAACAATTCCCAGTCTGGGAAAGCTGAAGATAAAACAGAATTGTTTTGAAACATGTTCAAGAGCAAATCAACATTAATATTGAGGTAAGATGTCCAGACCAAAAATAATATAATTATTGTATTGTCATTGATCCTTTACAGGTATACAAAGTTTCAAGTCGATCCAATGTTTTTAAGTAGGTGAAAATTGTGTTCAAAGATTCCGTTACATAGATACAGGTCAAGCTAATATAAAGCATGTAAAAATAAAGATGTTTCCTGCTATTTTACTTGTCATGAAGGCGTTGTTGGAGACAAAGAAGTTGTGTTAAATGGCATGAATGTTACATTTTCAAGTGTGTATGAATCACAACATTTAGGGCCGCATGCAAATACATTAGTCTCTATTCAAATTACTTCCAATCACTGTTTAGCTGACTCACCGTGAGCAATTGCTGAGATCGAATTAACGGCCGACTTACCGGTCATGCATGAAAGTTGACGTTTTCGTAATATTGGCAACGAATTACCCAGAATTCTCAGCAATAAAACCACTTCGGTTATTTTCGTGTGCTATAGAGGAATACATTTACGCTTGCATCCCGCAAATAATACCGTATATAAACGACGTCTGCATCGTGCAATATTACGCCGATTCTCCTGTTCTTCCAGTTGAATTCTTTGGTTACACTCTATCAAATTCCTCTTTTCCGCGTATACCGAAAACATGATCGAAGTCTTCAAGGTCCGACATCTTGGATAAAGCTGCAAAGGTTTCAAACTACATCGGTTCCCTTCAGGATTTTCACAATAAGTTTCTATCTTGAGCTATGATCATAAGGTACCTCGTCAGGTAGCTTACAATTATTATTGCATGAATAGATTTCTGAGTAAGCAAAATGTATTTGGATAAAACTTTCTCAGCAGAGAACGCCTTTTACTGTCTAATGCATTCAAACATTCGACCCTTAGAGGGTTATGGTGAATCAATGACTTGCAAGAAGATGGATTGGGCACTCTGGGTACCAATATAATTTATTTTACATTCATTGTGAAGTAATGCACTGTAAATTTACTTCTAATAATATAAATTGTGCAAAACCACCTTATTTCTCAATTCCTTGTGGTTGATGAGAAGAATTAGTTTCTGGAATTGTTTCAGTTGCTTCTCCAGAATTTATTTGTTCACTAGCTTCATTAACAGATATTTCTTCTTCTTCTACTGTCATTGCTATTTCTTCCACAGCAACTTGCTGTTCGCTTATTCCTGTATTTACTTCCAATGTAACATGGGGATGCAGGATGTCTAAGCTTGCTAAAGAAGAATCCGTTACAATAAGATGTCCATTAACTGAAACAGTTTGCAAAATCTTATTCTTGACTCTTCCATGCAACATAGAATTGTAATTATTCCAAACTATATACTGTGTATATATGTATATATATACATACAGAGTGTCCCAAATTGATGTATACACTCTTTGAAACGTTATTTCTCAGCAACGAAATGAGACATAATACAATTTTTGTTGTGTTTGATCCATAAGGCACCGGAAAAGCACAGCAACACGTTCATCGATCTTCAAGTCTTTATAAACAATGGCGGCAAGATTATCATTCAATAAACTGTAAGTGGATACTTACGTGTTATTGGAAAGTGGAGAATGTTGTTGAAGTGCAACGACGTTGGATGGTTGAATTTGGGATACCACCACCAACAAGGGTAACAATAACAAGAATCCGAGACAAGATTAAAGACGATGCATGACTGCAACAGTACTCTCGTTATTATCAGTTGAACATCTCTTTCTTCCACACCGACCTTTCAACACATTTTGCACCGTTCCATCGTCTTCAAACTTGTCTCGGATTCTTGTTATTGTTACCCTTGTTGGTGGTGGTGTCCCAAATTCAACCATCCACTTACGTTCACCGAATGATAATCTCGCCGCCATTGTTGTTTATAAAGACGTGAAGATCGATGAACATGTTGCTATGCTTTTCTTGTGCCCTGTGGATCATACACAACAAAAATTGTATTTCTGTCTCATTTTGTTGCTGAGAAATAACGTTTCAAAGACTGTATACATCAATTTGGGACACTCTGTATATTCATACATATATAACTCCATGGCACCAGACAGCCCTAGAAGATCATTGGCCTTCCTGTTGGCTGCTAGCCTCATATCCACTTGTACAATTTACAGAGGAGGATGATCATTCGGCCAGTATTGGGGTGACACATGATCAGCATAATGGGGCCCTAAGTCATTGTAGCTGGTTTCTCAACCTGGAATGCTACTTCTTATAGCTACCTAAATTCCTTACAATATTGGATGGACTGGTCCGGTACTGGGCAAAATTCTATGAAGAATTTTTTTTTCGACTCGCCCAATGCATGTCCCACAATTCTATGCCAAGGCATGATGTCTTACACCACTTGGTTATGGTGCACGACACACATTGTATGATGAAGAATACTCACAGACAAGTTTATCATAAGTAATGCCACAAGTAATTTCCAATTTATCTAGAGAATTTGGAAATCAAGTGTGGCATTTGTTAGGACTATTTAACGAATAAAATTAAGCTGTTTACTCACAAATAATTATTTAAATATAATTATTTTTAAATATTTAATGTAAACGGCGATGTTTGAAAACAAATGAGAAACGACTGGTATGCTTCATTTGTTTCTTATGTTCATCACTGCAACCAGATCATATTATTTATTGCCAAAGGAATGCAATATTGTAAGAATGCACTTTAGTGGAGAAAAAATGAAACACATCAAACTGTATATTAATTCATTTTTTATGTCCTATGATGTAAATATGACAATTATATTTTACTGGGAAAAAATACATTTAAGAAAGTGCAAACAGTGGTTTCTTTTTTGGTGGTATAACAAATTGCTACAAATGTTTTTATATTAACTCCCGCATGCGGTATGTGTTAACATTCATGCACTATATATACAATCTGGTAGCCGTATTTCTTAGGGAGCCAGTCACTGCAAAATAATGCTATGACCTATTCAGAATGTTAAAAAAAGGAGGTGCTTTCTTTATTATGATAAACTTTAGTTGGTAAATTTTAGGCAAAACATGACTGTGATTGGTTGTAAATAAAAAATCATTGAAATGTGATTGGTTATTGACTCCATTTGGGGCATGAGTTAAATAGTCTACAGAAAATTATTCCAGTGGTACATTCTACAACAGCATTTTTCAACTTTTTTTTTTAACCCCAGGATCAATGTGAAAAATAATTCTATGAACCACTAACTTCTAAGGACTTAATTTTTTTTACCTATGTTGCAAACCTTGTCCCTGCATAATTTCATGACTATTTTTTTATTAACCATTTAATAACATTTTAAAGAAGTTAAGGTTATTTACCATGTTTGTATGTTTTCGCTTGTCGTATTTGTGTTGTAGCTGCATCACCCTCAGTGATATACCTCGCCATGAAGGCTGGAGCCATTCCCAATGTTACCAACTGTGTCGCATCTATATAATCGGGGACCTTTGAAAAGAAAAAAAAATTGTATCACATACCAGTACATATCAAAATACTCAGACAAAAATAAATTATGTCCTTCATAATCTGTTATAATATTGTCTATAAATAAGTTTTATCATATTTTCTAACAAAGATAAAACATTCAGATGAGTGGTAAACTACATTCTAAATTTAAAGGTTATAGAAGGCATTAGAACACTCAGATCGTTTCAAATCTGGAAGTAAATCACTTTAATGTATTTATAGTTTTAAAGATCTTACTATGCTGGAGGGAAAATTTTCTATAGGATCGTAACAGGCCTTGGCCTAATACTTGGAAGGAAGAAGAAGAAGATCTTACTTTTGGAGAAATTTTTTATATTCCGATTCCGACTGAGGGTCTTTCCACTTTTCAGCGGTTGCCCTTTTACCAGCCGGCTGCTGGCCCTTCACATCCACATGTGTCAATCACAGAGGTAGATGATCAACAGCCAGTGTAGGGGTGACATGTGGTTAGCATGTCGAGTCCCCCAGCCGTTATAGCTGGTTCCTCAACCTGGAGCCGCTACTTATTGTAGCTACCCAATTGCCACACGATGCTGGGTGGGCACCGGTCCCATACTGGCCGAAATACCATGAGAAAATTTCTTCCCCCATGGAGACTCAAACCAGCGCAAGTCCCGTAGCTCTGCACCAAGGCTTCCTACCTTAACCGCTCGGTTACGGCGCGGGACAATTTTTTTTTATATTCAAAACTCTAAATAAAGTACCCATTTGCCAATGTTGCATTAAAAATGTATCATAAGAGGAAAATAAAAATAGCTGAAATGAAATTCTTATGTTCAGTAACAGTTATACATTGTTAGATAAGAAATATAACGAGGAAATAGGAATTGGATTAAACATCTACAGTGTTAATCATCATCATCATCATCATCATCCAGGGATTAAGCCTGTTGGCTTGTTCTGGTTTCATGAAAGCTAGAATTGTTAAAATTGTTCAGACCATCTTCTATGTGGGCATCCAACATTTCTCCTTCCGTGCGGTTTATAATTTAGCAATAATTTTGGAAAATCTTCCTTCTGGCATTCTATCAATATGTTCTTTCCAGTCGTTCCTATATTTAATTATTCATTCTGTAAGTTTGAAAATATTTAGTTCCTTTCTTATAACTTCATTTCTTTTCTTATCCAGCAGAGTATATCCTGCTATATTTCTTAAAAATCTACAGTGTTATGGATACTTACTTACTCACTGGCACTATCGAACCCGTAGGTTCATGGCCGAGCGGACATAAGCTCTCCATACATCCCTATCCTGAGCTAATGCTTTCCAATCATTCCCTGTATAATCTACTTCCCTCAAATCATATGGGTTCCCTGAAGTAGTCCCCGCCCGGAGAACCGAATGGGGGACTATTTGACCTCCGGAAAATTTTACCCCAGATGAACCCATGTCCGCATTTCTTGACAGTTGTATTTTTACGGTGAAAGATCGTCACTCCTTCGCCCAAGGTACTTTTTTCGTCTGGCTTATCACCTTCGACCAGTCCGGCATGGGTAACCCTATCGGCAGCAATGCTACCGCCAGCATAGCTCTCAGGATCATTTAAGCACGCAAGCCACTCCACCACAACAAGGTAAAGATACCATGGAGGACCAGTGTTATGGATAAAATTCAAAATTCAAGATCTAACTGGCTGATGAAACAATGACAACCAATAGATTGCCACAAATTTTGCTTCACTACCAACCCAAAGAAAGAAGAAATATTGGGCGCCCCATAACTAGATGGAGGGATACAGTCTCTTGATGTGGAAACAGTTCTATGGCCTAACTCCATGACGTAGAAGGAGAGGAAGAAGAGCAAAGTTTTGCCATATAAAGTTATGTTTTAATTTTGATTATACACTTAAAATAAAATTAATCTCCAAACTTAAAAGTTAAATTTCTGTGTATTGGTATATAAATATGTCACCTAAAAGTTGATTAAAAATTTAGCCAATTATATAAAAATATATAATTGTAGGCTTTCACGGCCGGCGTCTTGATCCATATTTGGTTCGTCTTCCGGGCTTATAGGCCGTGGTCTGGTTGTCTTCTTACTCGACGTTTCGTCTACTGCTGCGGTAGACATCATCAGGAGATACTGCGTGCTTTCTGTGAACTCCTCAACAGTCGGCTGCAGACTGGCTGGTCGTTGGAAACTGTCTCTCTGTTTATAGCTAAACCCCGGGTGGAGGGGAGGTTTTTTGCGCGCACCGAGTTTTGCGCTGTATTGCCGTTTGCAGAAGTCATAGGCTTCGTTGTCGTGTTATGCAAAATTTGGATCCCAGCACTGCATAACACGACAACGAAGCCTATGACTTCTGCAAACGGCAATACAGCACAAAACTCGGTGCGTGCAAAAAACCTCCCCTCCACCCGGGGTTTAGCTATAAACAGAGAGACAGTTTCCAACGACCAGCCAGTCTGCAGCCGACTGTTGAGGAGTTCACAGAAAGCACGCAGTATCTCCTGATGATGTCTACCGCAGCAGTAGACGAAACGTCGAGTAAGAAGACAACCAAACCACGGCCTATAAGCCCGGAAGACGAACCAAATATATATAAAATATTTTGTTATATAATTTAATTTATCCCTCCATGGTATCTTTACCTTGTCGTGGTGGAGTGGCTTGCATGCTTAAATGATCCTGAGAGCTATGCCGGCAGTAGCATTGCTGCCGATAGGGTTACCCATGCCGGACTGGTCAAAGGTGATAAGTCAGACGAAATAAGTACCTTGGTCGAAAGAGTGACGATCTTTCACCGTAAAAATACAACCGTCAAGAAATGCGGACATGGGTTCTACTGGGGTAAAATTTTCCGGAGGTCAAATAGTCCCCCATTCGGTTCTCCGGGCGGGGGCTGCTTCAGGGAACCGATGCCAATACAGGGAATGATTGGAAAGCATTAGCTCAGGATAGGGATGTATGGAGAGCTTATGTCCGCACGGCCATGAACCTGCGGGTTCGATAGTGACAGTGAGTAAGTAAGTAAGTATAATTTAATTTATAGCCTATTATTTTCTGGACAAAATTTGCATAAATTTGTGTGAAAATGAATTTCTTAAGGAGGAAGGCGTATATGAAAAAAATCCTGTTTCCTCTACAGTTAAGTAATTCAACTTCATCTCCTTGCTTATGGGTATATCATGTTAAATTTTACCTGAAAAACTTCACTCCAAGAAGTCATGAAAAATCTAGTGACAATTTATATAATGAATGAAGTTTGTACTTCAATGGATTCCGGCCCATTGTGGAGTGACAGGCAATGAAATAGCCGATTTTCTAGCCAAGAAGGGTAGCAAAATTGTTTCAAACCCAATTTCTGCTCCAGTTTCCTTTCACTCTATCAAAAGAATTATCTCAAATAAATACATCAATAAACTTAGAGAAGAATACACCACCAAAACATCTGGAAAGGAATGGGAAAATCTACAAGCTTATGACATTACTACATTACAAAGAAAATCTGCAGTAGCAACATTCAGACTGCTAACGGGACATGACTGCTTGAATAAACACCTACACAGAATTGGCATAACAGATTCACCTAAATGCCCTTTTTGCAATTTAAATGAAGATATGGAAAGAAACCATCTCCTCCGTTGTCCAGCTTTTGTAGAAGAGACCAGCCTTTCTGCTAAATATTGGAGTGCAAGAGAGCGAATGATTTCATTATCAAGTGCTCGACATTAGATACCAACCAACCAACCAATTTTAGGAAGTTATATTTTGAGGTTATTTTAATTATATTATTTTTAGTCTGGACATCTTACCTCAATATTAATGTTCATTTGTTCTTGAACATGTTTCAAAACAATTCTGTTTTACCGTCAGCTTTCCCAGACTGGTTTTATTTATGTTGCACAACCTGGATGTTGATGTCAGCTCCATCCTGTGGTTGGCCAAAGAACAGAAACAGAGTTATGAATTTTGATATACCGATGGAGCGTGACCTTGTTTGGAGGCTCTTTGGCCAACCACAGGATGGAGCTGACATCGACATCCAGGTTGTGCAACATAATGCAACATAAATAAAACCAGTCTGGGAAAGCTGACGATAAAACAGAATTGTTTTGAAACATGTTCAAGAACAAATCAACATTAATATTGAGGTAAGATGTCCAGACTAAAAATAATATAATTATATAATAAATTTGGGAATTTTTAATAATATGCGGTTCAATTCATAAGAATTAAATGAATCGTGATTTCTTCTTACCTCATACTTCTATGTTTTTTTTTAAACACAGCACTGCAGTATCAGCGACCATTGTCACATAGAAGTATGAGGTAAGAAGAAATCACGATTCATTTAATTCTTATAGTGACAATTACTAGATCAACTGTGATTAAAATTCTCATTTCCCATTAGAAGAATTTTTAGAGAAAAGAATACTATTAAAATGTAGTTTTGTCAGAAAAACTGTAGTTTACCTTTCCTAATATATTTTCTGAGTCCTACCGAATAACAGTGCATATGCACAAAAGTTTATAGAGTTTTTGCTAGTTGAAACCACATATCTAGGAAGTCCTACAAAAGTTTATAGAGCTGTCGCTAGATGGAACTATTTAGCTGCGAAATCAAAATGACCAACCTTCCCAATAAATTCCCAATGTTTATTAGAAATGGACGAACACCAACTTATCTCTGGCTCAACTGTAATTCTACTAGCACTTGATTTTTCAGTTATATTGTTTTAAACTATAGCTCTTCTTGTGTATTTACTAACATCATTTAATATTTAAAACTTTTTGAAACAATTTTTATAACATTATTAGACAATTTTGAAGAATTTATTTAAATATGCAAATCACAAAATTATGACACTGTTAGACAATATTGTGATGCTGCTATTTTGTCCACAGAGTATATTACTTAGTCTATGATTTTTCTATCACTGTTTTAGGTTATCGCTGGTTGGATCAGCATTAGGGAGTGATAAGTGTACACCCATTTTTAATAAACATTTGGTAATTTTAATATTATTGATATATTTTTTAACATAGATTTGGGGATTTATTGTAAATATTGGTCATTTAAATTTCATAGCGATGGATAGTAATCGAGGATGATAATCGATATGTGGTTTGATTGTGGATTATCGCTGGCTCTATAAACTCTGGCGCATGCGCACTGTTGTTCTATAGGACCTTGAAAATATTTCACGCTAGTTTAAGTGCAGTTTTTCCAAAAGTAATTTGTCAGATTAAAAGTCTTTCATTAAACATTATCAAATTCAGATTATTATTTTCATTCTACACCCTTAATTTTTTTTTTATTTTGAATAAAATCCAGAGACAAAACTATTAAGAAAGTAGATTTTGTACTTTCAAAGCTAAATTAATTTATGGCATTTAAATGTATATTTAAATAACAATTAAAGTATCTCTAACTCATTAAATTCATACTTTCTCTCCTTCCATTTGAAATGCAAGGGTGGTAAGATCATCCACAGAGTGGTTAACAATTTCTTGCAATTTCTCTGATATAGCATTCCAGTATTGTACAGCTTGAAGTTTTTCATCTGCATCCATTACATGGACCATTGACACAGCATATTCGATCTGCAAAAAAAATGGCCATAATATTATTTCAATATATATTTTGGCTTATAGCCAAAATAATTTACTTCTGGATTAGTTTAAAAAGTTTTGTAATATTTCGTTTGATTTTATGAAAAGTGACTGTACAATTTCTAACCAATCAGCGTGCATCACCTGGAATAACTAATCAATTACTACAGGAAGAGATATTTTACCTTTTCTTTAAATGTTTCTACAATCGCGGTTGCCGCCATGATTTTAAATTAATTTTACGTAATTAACTATATCAATATCATGTTTAAAGAGAACCCGTTATTATGAATTAGAAAATCGCTGGACGAAACACTCCACCAATTAATTCACAAGACGATAACGAGAATAAACATAACCTCAAATGCGAAACCACGGCTTACTTGATCACATATGAAACACAAAAATACGTACACCCTCCGATATGCGTAGAGCACAACATATGCTCTTAAAATAGAGCTTTTATAATAATTTATTTAAAATTAACTAATCGCCTTAATGTAATAAAAAAATTCAACGAGCTTAAGTAAGTAGGCCTTTAAATTTGATTGTTGGGAGTCCAGCGGTAAATTTAACTTTTGGTGGTCAAGTAGTAGTTGCCTGGTAAGTTTCGCGAGCATCGATGTTTGGTATCAAGGTAGTATGGGCGCATTCAGCGGGCAGTAAAGCGCTTTAGCAAAAATGGCTGCCATTTGCAGCGAAAATTTAAGGAGTCTGTTGAATGGACCGCTGCATGCAGCTATACCGCCAAATTTAAATTTGTTCATTGGCTCATTACTCATATTACTACGCGATGCTATTGAAATTAATCATAATGCTAATAGGGTTATACAGATTTTACGATTTATTTTAATGTATGTAATTTATGAAATCGACGAATAGATCGTTTAAAATAAAATATTATTATAACGAGAAAATTTGTTATTTTTTAATTATTAATATATCAGGCGGCTCCGTGACGCAAGCGATTAGACGCTCGCCTCTCACCGCTGGCTTCTCGAGAACTTTATTTATAATGTTTATTATTAGTTTAATCATATTAATTTGTGTTTTAGTAAGAGTAGCTTTTTTTAACTTGGTTAGTCTCGGTCATTATAAGTAGATTTTGTAGTGGAGGAAAACGGATCTATGGCATGTTCTTTCAGGGTTTCTCCCATTTTCCCCTACCACAATTTTATTCCACCTTTCCCCATTTTCATAACATCCATTTCGTTCATCAGATGTAGTCAGCCTGCACCCTAGTTAATTACAGACCTCTATAAATATAGTGGCTTAATCTAATCACTTGATCTGACCCTGATTTGGACACAACTTGATATTATTTTATTATATTTAAACATCACTCCTGCGAATTCCCTATGTGATGCATATCTTGCTCCTTCATCATCACATAACACATATATTTAATAACCACACTAAAAGTATTGCCAGGTGGGCTGTAGGGTAAATTTTATTCAATTGTTCAGCCTTTTATTCATGTGATTTCTTACATAATATTTGACACTTTTAGGTCTATATTTAAATCTATGAGGAATAGGGGTTACACTAGAAAATGCAGGAAGTACAGGCATATGTGCAAAATTAATGTATGTGGTGCAAGACATGACCTAAGTACAGCAACCAAACAATTGTATAAAGGAAGGCATCATTGTATTTTTTCAATCTCAAACATACTTCATCTTTATTTTAAATTTGTCAAGGAATAGGAATGAAAACAAAGAAGAATATTAATTTATAATAATTTAAATAGTTTTCTTAATAATTAATTAACTTTTTTTGCATCATCTGATAATATTAATTGCTTATAAGAGTAACTACCATAATATTTATGGCTAAAATAAAACCAAAACATTATATGCAATTTCCAACCATATATATGTGAAATTCTGTCATAACAGCAGTTAATTATAGATAACCTCTCACTCACCATACTTAAAGACATTATTTAATATAATTCTAACATTAGCAATGCCACTTTCTTAGTAAAGTTAAGTGCTACACTAAATAGTATATCACTGAATCATTTATAATAATATGAAAAACATTTACCACCAAGATTAATGGTAGTATACAGTGAATAGCAATATCCCATAAGAGAGACTACATGCATTTGAATTAAAAGACATAAGACCACATTTCATTTTGCGATAAATTGGGAATTAAAGTGAAAGTTATTCATACCTGGTTCAAGAAATGGCTCTCAGTATCTCAATGATAGGACATAGTATATAAAGTTGGAGATTAAATAATAATGGATCAGCTGTGATTAAAATCCTATGCAGAGTGCAAAATTTTTTGTTAATACATTAACCAACTCTAGCTGTAATTTAATTTTATTTATGCACATCACACTGAGTATTTGTATCTTCACTGTTCAAATTTAGATAAGAAATCTAGAATATTGTAATATTGAATTCAAGTTATGGCCGATACTTCACAAAACTCTTTATTCAGAAAAGATTACAAACATAAGATACACAGTTCATCTCTTTGTCCATTACACAATTTTCTTATTGTGTTGCACATTTAAAGAATAGTACAAATGTTCGTTTTATCTGTAGAGAAAATTGGTTCGACAACCACTGTAGCACTTCCAGAAATGACCCCATGAACACAATCATACTATTCTAATGTATTTCATATATCTTGAAAACAAAAATTATAATTAACTTGGCACCAGGTATTAGCGAATGAATCATCTGCGGATACAATTTTCATAATAAAAACATTCACTCGTCAATAACACAATGATTTGCATGAAAAGAGGTTATAATCGTAAATTCTTGATCTTGATAACAATCTTAAGATTATCACTGTCTTTAGTTTTACTTAATATATCACTTATGTTCGTCTAAAACGGTTAGCCACCTCGAATAACTCGTATATTAATGTCCAGACATAAATAACACAAAATTTGTACATCAAACATGCATTGTTTATGGAGAAAGACGCCATGTTTAAACTGAATGAACCAGCCAATCACAATGTATGCAGCGGTTTCTTCTATCTGCAGCCTACTTTTACTTCGCTGCAAGTCCGCTAGAGCGCTTTATTGCCCGCTGAATGGTATGCTGCAGATAAAGCGCTTTTGCAGCGCTTTGGCTACTGAATGCCCCCAATGAAACAAGAATTTGTCATCAAATTGGCCGTGATCACATATAATAAAAAAAACCACGACTGGTAGCACTGAGGTTTGAACTCGGGACTCCCGAATACAAGTTTCAAACATTACCCCTTGAGCCAACTCACTCGGCCCAACTACAGTGGCAGCAAATTAAAATGCAATCTCTATTTTGCCTACCAGCCGGCTGCTGGCCTCTCTTCCACATGTGTTAATCACAGAGGTGGATGGTAATCCAACCAGTACAGGGGTGATATGTGGGCAATGGCAATAGTTTATATAGACCAGGGATGACAATTTCTCAGCTCAGGTTGAGTTTTCTTGTATGGAAGCTTCTAGGATAGAACTTTCCTGAGAAAAAAGTAGAGGCTTAGAGAAATCTCTGGCATGGGAGTCTAGATGCATCAATGACTAGCACAGGTCTTTCAACTCACAAATAAGTGACTCATGGAACTATTTCCTCCAATGCAAGACATCACTATTCTCGCAGTCACCTGCAAAATTCAAACACTATTAGTATGATGTGTGAAAACATCACTATTATCTACTTAAATTATATTGGGAAGATAATTATGTGATTTTAAAACAATACAAATTAATATACAGTAAAATCTTGTCAATTTAATCCCATTAAATTGGATTTTGCATAATCTGGACAGTATCCTGAAATAAAAAATTCAACTTTCAAACTAGGGTTGGAAGGTGTCTATGAATAGCGTCTATTTAGTTGAAATAGTTCCCATTGCAACCTATGGAATAGACCTCATTTGGGAGAAGCTGAGTCTAAGAGCTCTAATAACTTTGGAAGCAGTCAAATCACGATTCTTGAAAGCCACCCTAGGTGTCTCAAAACACACAAAGTCGAGGCTAGCATAAGAACTCGCCAAGGAACCCTTCTTCACAGAAGAACTGCATATGAGGCTACCATCCACAGACAGCTCAAATAAACTACTTCACAAAAGGGAGAAGAAGAGACAAGAGATATGGCTGGACTTTTATACAACAGAAGCCATAACAAACAGATCCTGGACCAACGCCAATCAAGAACTCCGACACCTGGTGAACTCAATAGCAGTGCATGGATACCACCACAAGATATGCAAGACCAAGTGTTTCCACGATCCCGGGAACAACTGTGTGTGTGAACTGTGCGACCGTTACCATGTAACCACCTGCAAAAAACGAGGGATATCCCTGGTAGAATTCTGCAAATAACAAACTATGTGAATCAAATCAATGACAAAACTTATGTAACATATATTTTCTGCACAACTTGTGCGCATTTATTCTATTATTATTTAGTTAGATCATAGTTCACAACAGCAATGGTCTTCCTCCTATTCCTGTTGATCAAGCAGTTCACATGAAGGAGATTTATACAAATATGACAGCCCTCCTCAACTCAATCAAACACGAACACAGGTGGAAAATCTGTGGCGATCCAAAAGTCATTGCTTTGGTCTAAGGAATGCAACTGGGATATACCGTCGCTTTTTATAAATGTGGGACAGTAGGGATAGGAAATCACATTTATATTTAAGCAGACTTGCCTGCAAGAAATCTTAACCACAGTAAGAAAAATATTATTGCTGAGGCCCACTGGATCCGAAAGATATTTTCTACCATCTCTACATACAAGGCTGGGTTATATGAAAAATTTTGTCAAAGTATGAACGAAGGACAGACCTTTGGATATGTAAGAGACAAATTTCCAAAATGAAGTGATGCAAAAGTTGAAGGCATTTTTTGTTGGACCACAAATTCAACAACTTTTAAAAATTCTGCATTTGAATGAGCTTTGGAGGGGGGAAAAAAAAAGGAAAGTTGGGAAACCTCGTAGGGAATTATTAATGGATTTTTAGGTAACAAATAAGATGATTACATTCAGTTGGTGACAGTACTTCTGCAAAAATACCATCAACTCGGATAAAATGCATCTCTTAAAATCCATTTCCTTCACTCCCACCTAGATTTTTTTCTGTCCTAGTTGTGGAGTTGTCAGTGATGAACACACAGAAAGATTCCATCAGGAAGGATATTTCTGTAATGGAACAAATGCATCAGGTCGTTGTAATGAAGCAATGCTTGAGGATTACTGTTGGTTTTTATGTAGGGATGTAGACAAATTCATGAAGCCACCACACAATTCTTTTCTGACCCAACCATCTGCCAGGAATTCTTACTTCAATTTATAACAGTCGTTAAAAAAAATTCAAATGCACTTTCAACGTTGTTTGTATACGTAATTAAAATGTATCATTTTCTCTTAATCTTTTGAAATTAAATACTTCTGCCTATTGTATGGCATAGAAACTAGAATTAACTCACTGGCTCTATTGAACCCATAGGTTCATGGCCACATGGGCATAAGCTCTCCATACATCCCTATCCTAAGATGTTTTCCAATTATCCCCAGTATAATCCACTTCCCTCAAGTCATGGATGTTATCCTTCCATCCCATTCTTGGTCTACCAACTGGGTGTTTTCCCTCTGGTTTTCCTACAAGAAGCTTCCATGCACCTCTTTCATCTCCCATATGCCCATTGCAGTCTACGGGTCGAATGTTTGAACGTATTAGACAGTAAAAGGCATTCTCTGCTGAGAAAGTTTTATCCAAATACATTTTGCTTACTCAGAAATCTATTCACGCGATAATAATTGTAAGCTACCTGATGAGGTACCTTAAGATCATAGCTCAAGATAGAAACTTATCGTGAAAATCCCGAAGGGAACTGATGGAACCGATGTAGTTTGAAACCTTTGCACCTTTATCCAAGATGTCAGACCTTGAAGACTTCGATCATGTTTTCGGTATACGCGGAGAAGAGGAATTTGATAGAGTCTACCAAAGAATTCAACTGGAAGAACAGGAGAATCGGCATAATATTGTGCGATGCAAACGTCGTCGTATACGGTATTATTTGCAGGACGCAAGCGTAAATGTGTTCCTCTATAGCAGACAAAAATAATAGAAGTGGTTCCCGCGCCATAGCCGAGCAGTTAAGGTAGGAAGCCTTGGTGCAGAGCTACGGGACTTGCGCTGGTTCGAGTCTCCATGGGGGAAGAAATTTTCTCATGGTATTTCGGCCAGTATGGGACCGGTGCCCACCCAGCATCGTGTGGCAATTGGGTAGCTCCAATAAGTAGCGGCTCCAGGTTGAGGAACCAGCTATAACGGCTGTGGGACTCGACATGCTAACCACATGTCACCCCTACACTGGCTGTTGATCATCTACCTCTGTGATTGACACATGTGGATGTGAAGGGCCAGCAGCCGGCTGGTAAAAGGGCAACCGCTGAAAAGTGGAAAGATCCTCAATCGGAATCGGTTTTATCGCTGAGAATTCTGGGTAATTCGTTGCCAATATTACGAAAACTTTCATGCATGACCGATAAGTTGGCCGTTAATTCGATCTCAGCAATTGCTCACGGTGAGTCAGCTCACCAGTGATTGGAAGTAATTTGAGTAGAGACTTAACGAACTGATAAAAATGTTTCATTGTAATAATTTTTCTCAACCCAAAATTAGTAAGATTTAACTCATTAAGTATAGGAAACTTTCAATTTTTTTTTTGTTGGCCAGTGATATTGTGTGTTCCAATGCTGCCCATTTATCCTTTGGGTTCCATGCTAACGAGAGAGATGGCATTAACAGACTGTAATTTTGGGTTGAGAAAAATTATGACAATGAAAAATTTTTCTCAGCACGTTAAGTCTCGTAGACTGCGATGGGAGATGAAAGAGGTGCATGGAAGCTTCTTGTAAGAAAACCAGAGGGAAAACACCCAGTTGGTAGACGAAGAATGAGATGGGAGGATAACATTGTAATATTATCAACTCTATCTCAAACAATTAAAAACTGTTTTCTTCTTCCTTCTATCGGTGGACCGATGTACCTCTGGATCAAATCAAAATTTGTGGAGTTTCGAAATTCATGAGTTTATCTTTCTTGTTTTTTTGGATGTGGATTTTTTCCCAGACTGTGAGTTCTTTCTGTTTATCTGTGTGTTTCATTAGGCTAGCTTGTGTATCAATTAAATGTTTTTCAGACCAAGCATGGACTGCTACAGCTGACTTGTCCACTTCACCCTTTTTGACATTTCTAAGATGTTCTTCCAATCTAGTTTTTAAATTGAAAAAGAAATTTAAAAACTAGATTGAAAGAACATCTTAGAAATGTCAAAAAGGGTGAAGTGGACAAGTCAGCTGTAGCAGCCCATGCTTGGTCTGAAAAACATTTAATTGATACAAAAAAAAAACCAGAAAGATAAACTCATGAATTTTGAAACTCCCGCAAATTTTGATTTGATCCAGAGGTTCATAGGTCCACCGATAGAAGAAGAAAAAAGTGAAATATTTTAAGTAAAATTATGACATACTTAAATCATTAACCAACTATAAATTCATAATATTTCAAGAAACAACATAACACCAGTCGACGAGAGGCTACTGATGATGAAGACATAGCTCCAAAACTGCAGTTTAAAGAAAAGAGGATATGAGTTGAGGAAATAAAAATATTAATTTAATTCATATCTTATCTCATAATTTGGCTGTGTTCTCAAGAACATGTTTAAAATAAAATTCTTTATACTTCACCTCATATCCAGTCTTCTAAATAAACTGGTTTCAAAGCCTAGCCAGTTTAAAAAAAAATCCATGGCAGAACTGGCCTAGAAGGCTTACCATCTGGCTGCTGGCCTCACATCCCCAATCACAGAGGTTAGATGGGTTACTTTTGACATTACATTCACAGAGGTAGATGATCATTCAGCAAGTGTAGGGATGAAATGTAGTCAGCATGTTGGGTCCCACAGCAGTAATAGCTGGTTTTCTCAACCTGGAGCAACTATTTATTGTAGCTACCCTAATTCCTCACGATGCTGGGTGGGCAATGATCCCATACTGGCCAAATTTCCATGAGAAAATTTCTTCCCCATGCAGACTCGAACCAATGCAGATACCATACTCTGCGCCAAGGCATCTTGCCATAACCACTCAGAACTCTAGCTGTTTCGTTATCAGCAATTTCAGGACCACTGTTCTATCGTCCAGGAGAACTGTTGCTTACTCCATCGGTTGTTGGACTGTTGATCCTTCGGATCAAATAAATTTCCTCGGGAATTTCAAAATTAATTAATTTTTCTCTTTTTTAAACATGATTTTTTTAACCGTGATCTCTTTTGGTTTTTCTATCTATGTTATTAAACTAGCTTTTCTTTCAATTAGACTTTTTCTAACCAAGCATGAGCAGCTACTGCTAATTTTGCCACTTCCCCACTTTTGGTTAGAAAAACATCTAATTTAAAGAAAGGCTAATTTAATAAAACAAATATAAAAACCAAAAGAGCTCATGGTTTGGAAAAAAAAAAAATCCACATTCAAAAAATAAAAAGTAAGTAGGAAAAATTAATGAATTTTGAAATTCTCAGAATGTTCATATGATCCAGAGGTTTGAGTCCATCAATAGATGAAGCAAGAAGTTCTCCTGGAGGACAACAGAACATCAGTCGTGAAATTACTGATGATGAGGTGTAAAGAATTTTGCCTTAACTACTCGGCTACGGCGCAGGACCCTGATCAGACTACCAGATGCAATAGATTGCATTCTAGACTAATAAATGAAACAATTTGAATGCAAATGTGTAAGTCTTAAAAAAATTCAAGTTTTTTTACAATATTAGTGTCCCTCATCTATTGCATTTATTTTATGTTTAAAAAATACATTAATAGTCTTAGATAAAATATTTTAACAGCTGCAATCAAAACATTAACTGGTACACTACCAAATAAATTCAGCACATTATTTTTTTAGAAAGTAATGAATCAAATTCTGTTCAAATGACTTATAATGATAAGTGACACAAAAATCTGTTACAGCACTTAAGATTAAATTTTAATTATATACTGAATAGTTTTTTCTAGGCCTAATCAATTTTAAAATATTGTTACATGTCGTGTAAGTGGCGTTTGAATTCTGCGGGTGAGTCGCCTCTAGCGAGTTAGTGACCCACAGAGCCGCTTGAATGGTCTGGAATATGTTGCCAGACCTTTCCACCAGTGCCTCTTTCTCCTTGGAGAAAGATCGGAAGCCAGAGGTTTCTGGGCTTCGAAGTTGCTCGAAGCTATTACTAGAGCTTTCCTCCCCCGCCTATATAAAAGAGCGGATGAGAAGGCCGGCGAGTCAGTTTGCGATAGTCCTGTGCTGGATGGCGAGAAGTGAATTGTGAATGCAACTGTGAGGAAGGATTGTGTTATCAGTGATTGTCAAATGAACCTTCAAAGGAAAATAGTTGTTAAATCAAACTGTGTGTGGAAGATTTAGTGATAATTGTGGATCAATACTAATAAAATTCATTGTTAAAACCGTTGAGGTGGAGAGTCATAAAATAAAATAAGTTAAAATATACCTTCTTAGGTAAAATCAGTCGTTTTGATGTTTTTATTATTGATTTAACATTTCTCACTGAAAGATAAATTATATTTGAAGAGAAAAATTTTTGCCTAGACCGGGACTCGAACCCGGGACCCTTGGCTTTCCGGGCCAAGTGCTCTACCAACTGAGCTACCGAGACGAGTTACGATCTAGATGCAAATTTTTCTCTTATATACGTTGTAATTCCCTTATGCCAAATGCTTTTGAAACCATTGCTTCTATCTTTGCAAATGGCGGCTTCTTAGTTAAGAAGACATTTATTGGGAATTTAACATTACTTTATAAAGCTAGTAAGGCTTCTAATGATGTTTTTATTATTGATTTAACATTTCTCACTGAAAGATAAATTATATTTGATCGTAACTCCTCTCGGTAGCTCAGTTGGTAGAGCACTTGGCCCGGAAAGCCAAGGGTCCCGGGTTCGAGTCCTGGTCTAGGCGAAAATTTTTCTCTTCAAATATAATTTAAAGATCAGTCGTCCTCAACTTATAAAATATTCTTTATGTCTGTAGGCCTTTCAGAACATCCATTCCATCTTCAGCAGGTCCCTCTTCGCTACTACATCCACTATGATGGTTGATACTGCTGGTCCTCGCACGACAACACCACATTAGGACCAGCAGCATCAACCATCATACTGCATGTTGTAGCAAAGAGGGACCTGCTGAAGATGGAATGGATGTTCTGAAAGGCCTACAGGCATAAAGAATACATATTTTATAAGTTGAGGACGACTGATCTTACCTAAGAAGGTACATTTTAACTTATTTTATGTTATGATTGTGGAGAAGGAAATAAAGTGAAAAGAAAAATTTTATATAACAATTATGTATTCATTTAAGTCCAAATAAGTAAAAGGAAAACCCCGTGCATCCAGTTACATCTGGTGTAAGAAGTGGGATTAAGTACCTGCCGATAATGTCAGAGAAGTCGGTAAAGCAGAATGCTGGTTACACGACATGTAACAATATGTAATAATCGAAACACCTCGGATTTCAATGACTCCTTTTTTCTTATATTATGACAAATATTATTCATTATTCTAATTAGAGTGAAATAGTAAAATTAAATACAATTCTTCATATATTATCTCTTTTTTAGACTCTTACTTTCCTAATTTTTTTCTGATTAAAAAATTGGCATTTTCTCTATCAAATAGAAAAAACTCATTCTAATAAGATACATTTCTGAAGTTTTACTGACAAATTCTGAGTATATTAGGATCAATTATAAAGACAAGATTAAAAATTCAGTGTTTTGCATCTTTTTCCTGGTTACAAAACTGGAGTTTCTCTATTTTAGTGAATTCTAGGATTAAATTAATGTAGGTATAAAATCTACAGGTCTAAGAATGCAATTCCTAATAAAATCAAATCAAAGCTTCATATTGAACTGCATTTAAGTTATGTAGATAGGAAATAACACTATGAGGTTTTTTAGTTTGTTTATTTTTTTATTATTTCACTTCTTGCAAGAAGTTATGAAGTATGAGGTGAGTGAAATAATAAAAAATAAACAATGCATTTTAAGTGATGATGCAAAAAAAAATTCTGCTGCCAACATTATTAAAGGAATGTGTGTTAAGGAATTTGGACAAATACCACAATCTTGTCTATTTAACTATCCAGGTTACATATCAAATACCGTAATTAATTATATTTGAAAAGAAAAATATATGCCTAGACTGGGGCTTGAACCCAGGACCTTTGACTTTCTATGTCTGAGCTCAGATGGAAGAGCATTGACATAGAAAGTCAAAGGTCCTGGGTTCAAACCCCAGTCTAGGCGTATATTTTTCTTTTCAAATATAATTTGTCCATCATTAAGGTGTTTAAAAACGAATAATATTAACACCGTAATTAATATTGTCTTTGCATTTGACCATTAGTATTTAAAGCAACTTTTCTGGAATCTTATGACATTGCTTTTTTGATTTCTAACATTGACTTATCTATTGATGTTTTTATTATTAATTTAACACTTCTTACTGAAGGATAAATTATATTTGAAGAGAAAAATTGTTCGCCTAGACCGAGACTCGAACCCGGGGCCTTTGGCCTGGAAAGCCAAAGGTCCCGGGTTTGAGTCTTGGTCTAAGTGAAAAATTTTTCTCTTCAAATATCATATTGACTTATCTGATCATACAAATTTGCATTTATTAATAATAAACGTTACAAATTGAAAAACAATTAGTTTATTTACTGAAAATAGAAAAACTTTCTTGGAGCATGTGCTAGCTATTTCCAAGCTTAAGGACTATTTGATAACTCAAGTAGAAGGATAAGATAGAGGAGGTTGGAAGCACATGGACGAAGCTAAAAGGGTATACACATCGACTACAAGAATATCAATGCAGCTCAACTAATTCAGGATCAACAAATAAGAACTATGTTATCAAGTTTTGCTTTCTCTCTCTTTCCCTTCTTCTGTTACATTAAAGTCCAATAGACCAAGCTTGGAGATAGCGGACACAGACTTGAATTTAAGGTTAAATATCCTTCATTAAAACAGATGACACTAATTTCTTATCAATTTACATCTTTATCTAGAGTAAAAACAGTCTAAAATTGTCATTTAAGATGGTAAACAATGTTAGCTTTATGATGATCTTGAAGATTTTCAGGCTGTATGCCGTGGTCGTGAGGCTTGTAGTTCCCCGACATTTCCCCAGAGACTGTGTCTGGCATCCTCAAGGGTTCTCTTGAGGATGCCAGACGCAGTCTCCGGCAAAATGTCGGGGAATTACAAGCTTCACGACCACGCCCTATAGCCCAAAAATCTTCTTGAAGATCATCATAGTAACTCCGGCCGTGAAAGTCTACATGAATACAATGTTAACTTTAGTTTTCCTATATACTCGGACAATCCGTCTTTCACATTTGGTAATGCAGAAATTAGATATTTACTAGAGTTTAATAAAAATTCTAATTGTAACATTATTGAGACTAATTATCAGTATTATGTAATTCAATTGAAAATTTTATCACAAAAATATGTATTTCTCACCTGACTAGTTTCGAAAGCAATAGCTTCCATCCAGCTATAGTTCGAATCTTGAAATACAGCTAAAGATGGAAGCAATTACTGTTTTAGAAATTAACATTATAAGGTATTATTTAAGTAAAATGTTATCACTTAACCTCATATTCCTCTTCTTCTTCTTCTTAGACCGGTTTCAGAACTTTCTTCTTCATTAACATCTTCAATGTTTTCACGATTGTTGTTTTGTCAAAAACAAAAAGGACAAAATGGTTGTGAAAGTCCTAAGGATGGAACTGAAGAAGAAAGTTGCAAAACTGGTCTAAGAAGAAAAATATAAGGTGAAGTGATAAAACTTTTTAAACTTTTATAGGAATTAATCACTATGAGGTTTAATTTATGGTGAAATTAAATGTTTCTTACCTCTCCTCATATAAATCTTCTAAGTAGATCGCGATTTCGAGACCATAACAGTCTCATCTTCAGTACTTCTTTGGCGACTGATGTTATGTCGATCGGAAGAAACTCTTCTTCTCTCTGTTGGTGGACCGATGAACCTCTGGATCAGGCCAAAATTTGGGGGAATTTATGAACTTTGAAATTCCTGCAAATTTTGACCTGATCCAGAGGTTCATCGGTCCACCAACAGAGGGAAGAAGAGTTTCTTCCGATTGACATAACATCAGTCGCCAAAGAAGTACTGAAGATGAGACTGTTATGGTCTCGAAATCGCGATCTACTTAGAAGATTTATATGAGGAGAGGTAAGAAACATTTAATTTCACCGTGATAAAATTTTACTTAAATGGAAGCAATTGCTTTTGAAACTAGTCACTTTTGACATACTTACTTACTCACTGGCACTATCGAACCCATAGGTTCATGGCCGCACGGACATAAGCTCTCCATACATCCCTATCCTGAGCTAATCCTTTCCAATCATTCCCTGTATAATCTACTTCCCTCAAATCATAGTTAATGTTATTCTCCCATCTCATTCTTGGTCTACCAACTGGGCGTTTTCCCTCTGGCTTTCCTACAAGAAGCTTCCATGCAAGTCTTTCATTCCCCATACTTGCAACATGTCCTGCCCATCGCAGTCTACGAGACTTGACTGTTCTTATTATATCTGACTTTCTATAAAGACCATGTAGTTCATTGTTATGTAGTCTTCTCCATTCACCTGTCTCTTCATCTCTCTTTGGTCCAAAAATGTTCCTAAGTACTTTATTCTCAAATACCTGTAATCTCCTTTCCTCCCTTAAATTAAGAGTCCATGTTTCGCACCCATATAATATAATTGGTAGAATAATAGTTTTATATATTTTCAGCTTAACGTTTTTTGAAAGGTTGGGACGTCAAGAGTCTCTGCAATGCATAATAGCACGCATTTCCAGAATTGAGCCTATGTTTAATTTCTTTGTGCATCTCATTCCTATTTGTGATTATTGTTCCTAGGTATTTTTTGACATACATATCTTTATGAGGTGAGGGATAAAATTTCCAATTTAATTATATAATATTTACAAGAGTGCCTCAGAGAATAAATTCTACTTTTCTTAAGTGTGATAGTTACATGAAGAAACGGCACATTTTAACATTACTCTAGGAAAAATTAATAAATTATTTAAATAAGACAATGTATTATATTTTATTGTTAAAAAATACTTGGAATTATTGAGAAACACAGAATTAATTTTTCCTTTTTAAAAAACAATCACTTTATTCTAAGGGAGAAATGTTTTATTAGAGTAAAAAATTAAGAAAAATCCTGAAACCATTAAACATCAAACTGTCGAAGAAAACTTTTTGAATTCGTGTAAGAGATGGTTTAATGTAAAAAGGCTAAAACATAAAAAGAAAAATAATTCTATAACAAAAATAAAAATAACTTTATATAGACATGATGATCTTTAAGAAGATTTTCGGGCTGTAGGCCGTGGTCGTGAGGCTTGTAGTTCCCCGACGTTTCGCCAGAGACTGCGTCTGGCATCCTCAAGGGTTGTCTTGAGACTGGCAATTCTGTCCGCTGTCTGTCTTATTTATACGTTCACCGCGATGTGTTCGTAAGTTGTATCTGCCTTGTGATTGGTCAGCGTTAGGGACTTCCATTGCTCCAATGAGATTGCTGTTTGATGGTAGTAACGTACAGTCGACTAGACCATCAAACAGCAATCTCATTGGAGCAATGGAAGTCCCTAACGCTGACCAATCACAAGGCAGATACAACTTACGAACACATCGCAGTGAACGTATAAATAAGACAGACAGCAGACAGAATTAACTCAAGATAACCCTTGAGGATGTCAGACGCAGTCTCTGGCAAAACATCGGGGAACTACAAGCCTCACGACCACGGCCTACAGCCCGGAAATCTTCTTCAAGATCATCATAGCAACTCCGGCCGTGAAAGTCTACGTGAATACATTTATATAGACAATTTGCAGATACAGCGAGAATTTTTAATTGACTGATTTATTAATTATTTCCAATATCTCTGGGATTTCAAACTCCTATTTTAATTATTTTGTTTCTTCCAAAAAGGCTTAACTCATGATATGTTGATGATTAATTTTTAAATCGAGTATATATTACCATAACAAAATTAATAAAATGCATGAGATTATCTATTAAATATTACATTTTAGTAACTATTAACGGAACAGGCAACTCTTGCCTAAACCAGAAAGTGAAGAAGAAGTAACTATTCATTTTAAAACATAAAACCATATCTTACGTAATCAGAATTCACGTATATGACAATTCTTTAAGCATTTCTAATTAATTTTAAAGTTTGAAATATTTTTTTAGGTCATCGAAACCCAGGCTACAATATAAAACGTAACACAAATAATTACTTATCAATTTTATGAAAATGCAAAACGAAGATAATCTCAATAAATGTTGAGATTAAGTCAATTTGTTAACAAGTACGAAATGCTGTAGATGAGCGAACTGTAAGTTGGAAGCCAATCATTTCTCACTGTCCTTCTTCTCTTCACTTAATTTTGCATCACCATTCATCAATTTAGGCCGGAGAGTTTTCTGCAATACATGAGCATCTGCAGGCTCAATTCTCTTATAGTAATGTTCTTTAGTTTCAACTATCTCAAAACCAAATTTTTTATAGAAATCTATCGCTCCTTCGTTGTTTACCTGGACATGCCTGCAATACAAACAAGAAGAAAAAAAGGTCAGCATTAAGATTTTAAACTAATTGCACCTGTGCTGTGTCTGTAATATTATCAACTCTGTCTTGAACAATTAAAATAGCTGTAATTAATATTTAATTTTAGGAAGTGATATTTTGAGGTTATTTTAATTAATTTATTTTCAGTCTGATCGGCCGCGGTGGACTAGTCGTTATGCTCCTTGCCTCTGGTCCCGAGTTCAAACCTGGCCGGGGTCGATAGATTTTTTTTTAGGATGGAAAAATCCAAGGAGCAAGTCTTCCGGGAGGGACTTTAAGACGTGGGTCCCGAGTCTGAAGATTTTCTGGCTCATAAAACATCCTTAAGTCCGAATGAAAAGGCCTCTAAGCTAAATTTACCAAATTTTCCCGTCCTAGTACTACCTTGGTTTCCTGGATGTCAGTATGACAGGACCACGTGACCACGGACCACTCAAATGACATCTATATGAAAACAAGTGTAACTAAGTTAGTATGGTTCAAATTCTTCCCTGTAGGGGGAGAGCGCCTAAATCTCTGTTAAGGGAAACATGGGCTTACAAGACAAGAATCATCTTACCTCAATATTAATGTTGATTTGTTCAAGCTGACGATAAAACAGAATTGTTTTGAAACATGTCCAAGAACAAATCAACATTAATATTGAGGTAAGATGATCAGACTAAAAATAATATAATTAAAACAGCTACTTGAGTAGAGAAGAATAAAAATGCAATTAAGAAAACCAAAAACAACACATGCTAATTACATTGTTTCCTGTACTGTAAACAGTGAGAGAAACAAATTAAATTGGTCTTTACCTCTTAAAAGCAATGGCAATTTGAATTTATATCATTACTTTTTCTAAAACTAACTACTTGTGATCTAAAATACGCAGTAATCTTAATCTACAGTTTAAATTGATAAGAGGAGATGATTTGAAAGAAACAGATTACCCATAAATGAAGAAAAAAAGTAATACTAAATCCGAGTTAAGTTCCAGTTATACTGGTGAAATTAAAGGTTTCCTACCTCTCCTCATATAAATCTTCTAAGTAGATCGCGATTTCGAGACCATAACGGTCTCATCTTCAGTACAATCTTGGCGACTGATGTTATGTCGATTGGAATAAACTCTTCTTCTTCCCTCTGTTGGTGGACCGATGAACCTATGGATCAGGTCAAAATTTGCAGGAATTTCAAAGTTCATAAGTTTTCCTTTGTTTTTCTGAAAGTGGATCTTTTCCCAAACCGTGAGTTCCTTTTGTTTATCTATTTGTTTAATTAGACTGGCTTTTGATTCAATTAAATGTTTTTCGGACCAAGCATGAGCAGCTACTGCTGACTTTTCCACTTCACCATTTTTGATGTTTCTAAGATGTTCTTTCACCCTTGTTTTCAAATTTCTTTTCGTTTTTCCAATATAAATTTTGTCACAATCCCTGCACTTGATCTGATAAATTCCTGATTTGTTTTAATTTTCAATTCTTTCATTTTTATTGGTTTTAATTATCCTTTAAGGTAGAATATTTTATCACTCACCTCATATTGTTCAATATTATTATTATTAAGAACAATATGAGGTGAGTGATAAAAATATTCTACCTTAATGAATACACCTCATAGTGAGAATTCCTAAAATAAGTAATTTAATTATCCTATTAAGGCTGTATTCATTCTTTGGTGCTAATCTTATATTAAACATTTTAAAATTTTTTTGAAATTTATGGTGTTTCAATGGATGTTAAGTGAATTTCTTGAATTTTATTTTTTCTGTTTCTTTTATAATTGTGCTTTCATTAATTAATTTGTCTTTTAAATTTATGGTACACAAGAAAATAAATAAATAAATGTTGTCTACACAGGAAAAACTAAGAGAAATTTGAAAACTAGAGTGAAAGAACATCTCAGGAATGTCAAGAAAGGGGAAGTAGAAAAATCTGCAGTGGCTGCCCATGCATGGTCTGAAAAACATCTTATCGAGAAAGAAGCTAAATTATTAAAACAAATAGAAAACCAAAAGAACTTACTGTTTGGGAAAAGATCTACATTCAAAAGAGCGAAAAGAAGAAATTGATGAACTTTGAACTCGCTTGAAATTCCCAGTGAGAATGACCTGGTTTTGAGGTTTTTCAGTCAGCCAATGGAAGGAGCGAAGGACGGCTCTTCAAGATGACAGAACAACAGTCGTGACGATACTGAGGATGGAACAGAAACTATGTTCCGAAACTACTTTATAGTAAAAAAGAAGAACAGTATGAGGTGAGTGATAAAAAATTCTACCTTTTAGACTATATTATAATTTAGAAATTATCTGCAATTTCCCTAATAAATACCTCTATTTCTAATTGTAGTTATCTCAGAGATGTAATTTATAATGTAACTATAAAACAAATTAATATAATAAATTTGGGAATTTTTACATTATGAGGTTTTCTTAATAAGAATCAAATGAATTGTCAATTCTTCTTACCTCATACATCTATGTTTTTTAACATAGAACTGCAGTATCGGAAAAAACATCTTTTCCATCTTCACGAAAACAGCTAAGGATGGAAAAGATGTTTTTTCCAATACTGCAGTTCTGTGTTAAAACATGGATGTATGAGGTAAGAAGAATTCACGATTCATTTGATTCTTATAAAATAAATACTTACAAAAAAATGCTATCGAAGTTGCCATCTGCATGTACATACTTAAGCACATGTTCTACCATCTTTGAGCCAATACCAAGTCTTCGATAAGGATAAAGACATCCCAATGTCATTATATATAAGCGCCTCGAATTTTCCGATGTGTCAATTCTACAGCATACAGCTCCCACTACAATATCATTGTAATAAGCTGCCAACATTTAAAATAAATAAGTAAATAAAAACAATAGCATTAACACTAACAGTTATATAAGAATATCCACTCTATTTACCAACTTGATAAAACTTAATAAATGTTCAAATCAGATAAACATCTTACTTTGTTTTTTTTTATAGAATTCTTGAGAACATGTTTCAGTATTAAATTTGAAGAGAAAAATATACTTTTACGTCGTTCGGGCTAAATGGCCGTGGTTTGGTTTTATTAACACTCAACGTTTCGTCTACTACTGCGGTAGACATCCTCAGGGGATTTTGCATTTTCTATGACCTCCGAACTCTTCAAATGTCAGCTGCAGACTGGCTGTGCATTGGAAATCGTGTCTATACCATATAGAAAACATCACCACACAATATTGTTTATTTTTTATTTCACTCACCTCATACTTCATAACTCCTAGCATACCCAGGGTTTCATCACATCCTTTGTGACATTCTCAATGCTGTGATGAAACCCTGGGTATGCTAGGAGTTATGAAGTATGAGGTGAGTGAAATAAAAAATAAACAATATTAAAAACCTCATAGTGTTATTTCCTATCTACATAACTTAATCACCACACAATACTCAACTATAAATAAGGACACGATTTCCAATGCATAGCCCTATAAATAAGGACACGATTTCCAATGTACAGTCAGTCTGCAGCCGACATTTGAAGAGTTGGGAGGTCACTGAAAACGCAAAATCTCCTGAGGATGCCTACCGCAGCAGTAGACGCAACATTAAGTGTTAATAAAACCAGACCACGGCTGCCCGAAAGACAAAAAAGACATGAATCAATACACCAGCTGTGAAAGTCTGCAATTTTACATAAAAATATATCCCTAAATTGGGATTTAGAACCTAATTCTCTAGTTCTGTACACCAGTGCTTTAATGATTTAAGCTATTAGAGCACTTGGTGTACAGAACCAGATATCGTCGGTCTTAAGGAAAAAGTCACTAACATTTTCCCAAAAATTTGTTATTCTCTTCAATTGATTGGAATTAAGCTAAATTTTGTGCGGAGAAAGACATTAACTTCATTTTCTCATTTTTAACAGAAATGGCTATCACTACGTGAAAATGGAAAATTATTGCAAGGAAAAAATCATTGGTAAGTTGGTAAATAAATTGTAAAAATGTTAGTGACTTTTTCCTTAAGACGGATGATATGTTGGGTTCAAATCCGGATTTAGAAAAATATACGCCTAAATTGGGATTTGAACCCAATTCTCTAGTTCTGTATACCAGTGCTACAATGATTTAAGCTATTAGAGTGCTAGTGTACAGAACCAGATATCATCGGTCTTAAGGAAAAAGTCACTAACATTTTCCCCAAAAATTTCTTATTCTCTTCAATTAACTGAAATTAAGATAAATTTTGTGGGGAGAAAGACATTAACTCCATTTCTCATTTTAACAGAAATGGCTGCTATCTCTACGTGAAACTAAATAGAAAATTATTGCAAGGAAAAAATCATTAGTAAGTTACTAAATAAATTATAAAAACGTTAGTGACTTTTTCCTTAAAACAGATTATATGTTAAGTTCAAATCCCGATTTAGGCATATATTTTTCTTTTAAATTAATCGGAGAAAATTTTTTGAAAACAGTCAATCTTATATTTATCACTTCTCATCGAATGACAAATTTTGAGAGAGAAATATACACCTGAACCAGTATTTGAATCCAATTTCTTTGGTAGATTCATAAATATTTAATAACTGCAAAAAATGTTTTAATAATTGTTGTAAAATGTTTAAAATACTAAAAATTGTTAGTAAAAATGGAAAAGTATATAGTGCAACAGTGGCATTAGAATGTTGTATGTAAAAGCATTCAGTAAGTTATTGAAATGTTGAGAGCTTCACATCCAAAGAGTGTTTAGTGCATCAGTAGCATAAGAATGTAAGTGTAAAATTGTGTGCACCCATTTTTGGACCTCAGTCATTAACTTTTTTCCAGAATCTTGAAAAAATCATTATATACATAAATATAAGTGTGAAAAGTATTATAAATATCGTAAAATGTTTAAAATAGTATGAAATGTCAGTAAATGCAAAACAAGTACATATAGCAACAGAATTAAAAGAATATAATACAGAAAATCAAGTGAAAATTAATCTAAAGTTGAGGCCAAGTTAGTATATAACAGTTAATTTGGCGCACAATGTCTAATGTAGGTGGACTCCTGGCAAAGAATCCACAAAATTGCTGTTTCAGAAATGAATCTTGTAATTATTTGCATGAATGAAATGTTATTTACAAAATGGGATACTAACGTACGCGATAATCTATACATTATTCACGTTTTAAGGTACTCATAAATATAGGTTATGTAAAAATTTCCTTACACAATACAAAGCAAATGTTCAAAAATGTTCTTTACCTAACTTCGCTAATTCTCCTGCTTCTAATACATCTTTATAGAACTTGTCATTGTAAGATACAGGAAAAACAACTTGATTAAGCCTTTTGAGTTGTTTTATATTGTGTGGAGTTACATCCCCAAGTTCAATTTTAGACCTGTAATTAAAAAGAAAAGTGTGATTAAAAACTATTCAAGTTTTAAAATATATATTTTTTAAATAACAGTGCAAATTACACTTACCTTGTCATACCGAATAATTAATAACTCTTCGCACAACAGCTAAGTAATGTTTCTTGTGAATTACTAACCACTCTAATTAATATGCGAAACATCTGAAGAAATTTCCTAGACCGAACCGACATAAGTTTGATGTAAACAGAATAGCCAACATAAATTTAAAATGTCGCTTATTATGGTTACTTTGTACATTTTCTATAAAAACAGCAACTTTTCTAATATTTTTACTAAAACAATCAAATTAATAAAAATAATTAATTAATTAAATATTCAAAATGATAAATATTTAAAATTAAATCATGTACGCAACAATTTTCAGTTTATAAAACAATATACAAATTTAATTATAAATCAAATGGTTGGTAGTACCGATAAGGGAGATTTAACCAACACTGCGATAACCCACCAAAAAAGATTGCCGACGTTAATTGTTAAACAGTGATACCTAGACTCCAGAGACCTCAAGCGATTGGCAGATAGAACTAACAAATTACAACATGCTGCATTATCGATAAGATTTTTGTGGCCATCTGTTGGGTTACAGAAAATGTATATATCTCGTTATTTTCGGCGTTTAACTATACCACAAATTTAAATAGTTTCCTCTAAAATAATTTATTATAAAAATAACATCATGTGAAATATGATGATTTTTGTGTTTTTTTAATATTTTATCACCAGTTCTTACTCAACCCTTGATCTGTTGTGGTGATTAAAAGTTTCCTCAAAACTTAATTGTCTAGTAAAAACTGACGAAGTTTAATTTTTCCAAAACCAGTCTTAAAAGAAAAAAAATTATGAGGTGAGATGGCATTTTTATTAATATTCATTATTAATACCTTATGTTACTTCCTACAAATTTTGAAGTTTGAAGTATCTCTCATCTTCTCAATTTCCAAGGCCCGCCAACTTATGATTTTCATCAATCCAAGGTATATATTCTTAACACCAGGAAAACAGTTAATGAGTCTTAGAAAACTTGAATAATATCTTGTAAGCCAATTAAATATTTTAGAGCATTCTATTAATGGATTTTTTCAACATTTTCTTAGAAATAACATTATCTTAGAATTAAAAAAATTCTCAAGGAAAGATTCAAATAAAAAAATATATAATTTAATAATTATTTGTTAATTTTAGACATGCGAACATAAATAATAAACAATATAAAATTTCAGTAATTTCTTTTGGTGATGACATATTATTTTCAATCATTTTAACAGTCACAGTTTGCAAAAGTACTCACAGTGAATTTTAGTTTTTCACAAATTCAGAACACAATACTGACTTTTATCAGAGTCACAACTGTTACAAATTTCTTCTGACTGAAACATATGCATTTGAAGTTTTCAAATATTGTTAGTGGTATTCATATAAAACTGGGGTCAAAGGGGCAGTATGTGGCATCGCTGCTGGATGTGTACCACTTAAAAACTCGAAAAATGCAATTTAATTCTACCAAGTCCTACACAGGCATGTCCATGTCATAGTCCCTGGATAATGCTGTCATGTGAGGGTAAGAGAGAGTTCTTGATGCTATACTTGAGACCTATCAGCTAGGGGAGAGAACCCCAACAGAAAATCACTGTCCTACAGGATTGCTGGATGATTGGGCGTATGACTGGATACCCTACTCTGTAAAAAAGCCTTGGAAACCCAAGGAATCAAATAAAACTGGAGATCAATTATTGGCAACTTGGCAAGAAGAAAAATAAACAATTTACATATTGGCACATGGAACATCCCAACACTGGATGGATAGAATTTTGGAGGATCTGAGGAAGCTGATAATTGAAAGATGGTGGCTGGTTTTTAGAGACAGAGATACCTGAGGCTTGAATCGGACTGTAGTGCTGTTGCTGATGAAAAGAAGTATGGAAGCTAGAGATTTGAGGAAGATGTTTTAGACAGGAACCTCTGGCGACGAATCACTTTGGGTTGAAGGAGAAACACTGTATTGTGGAATATTCCTAAATAAAAATTATTATTATTAGTTATTATCATTATTATTATTATTAGTTATTATTATTATCATTATCATTATCGTTATTATTGTTATTATTATTATTAGTATTATTATCATTAATATTATTATTGTTATTGTTATTATTATTATTATTAGTTATTATTATCATTATTATTATTATTAGTTATTATTATTATCATTATCATTATCGTTATTATTGTTATTATTATTATTAGTATTATTATCATTAATATTATTATCGTTATTGTTATTATGTTATTATTATTATTAGTTATTATTATCATTATCATTAACTGAAAACCAACCAAGGACCCAGCAAGATAAATTTGTTAGCAAAATCAGACGCAGAAAAACATTACAAAGCTTTACTGTCAGAACTAGAAATGAGTTTATGGAAACAACAGAAAATCCATCCATAGAAATGAACGCCCTGGAATTTGATACAATAGATATAGAATTAGAAATTCAAACCCTAAAGAATAAAAAGGCACCAGGGCCGGGAAACATACCAAATGAGTTAATTAAATATGGCCCAAAAAATTTAATAGGTAGATTGAGGGACTTGTATAATAAGTGCATTGCAATACAGAAGATTCCTGATGAATGGAAAATAAGCTACATAGTACCAATATACAAGAAGGGCGATAGAAGAGACGCAAAAAACTACAGAGGACTAAGTATAAATAACACATTATATAGAATATTTACGAAGTTATTAAAAACAAAGTTACAAAAAGATGTTAAAGACAAATTAGGAGAAGATCAAAATGGATTCAGACCAGGAAGGTCATGTGTTGACAATATATTTGCAATACAACAGTTAATTGAAAAACGGACTGCAGTTGGAGAAGAAACCCATTTGACAATGATAGATTTAGAGAAAGCTTATGACTCAATTCCGAGAACAAATTACGGGAAGTATTGGAGAAATACAATATTGACAGAAACCTAATAGAAATTATTAAACAAACCTATAAAGATAACTCCGCTTATGTTAAAATGGGAAATATAATGTCTAATCCTATAAACACCTCAAAGGGATTGAAACAAGGGTGCAGTCTATCACCAATCTTATTTAATATTTATGTAGAATTTATATTAACGAAATGGAAACAAAGCTGCAAAGGTATGGGGATCCCAATAGGCAATAGATTTTTGCTGACATTACAATTTGCCGATGATCAACTGGTTTTAGCGCAAGACAATTTTGATATGGAATTCATGATAAAAAGGTTGAAAAGCACATATGAATCATGGGGTCTCACAGTAAATTTACAAAATCAGAATATCTGGCAATAAATAGCAATGAAAGAGAAAACTTAGTATTGGAAGATGGAATCCAAATAAAGCAAGTGAAACAAACTAAATATTTGGGAATGATTATGGATAACATCGAAGGTATAGGCAAAGAGAACATAAAACATAGAATTGAATTGAGTAGCAAAATAATATCATCATTAAATTCCATATGGTGGGATAAGCATATTTGGAAAGACACAAAAAAATATATTGGTAAAACATTGGTGGAATCTGTTGCAATGTACGGAAGTGAGGTATGGACAATCAATAAGTACTACAAGAATAGACTAATAGCTCTAGAAATGGATTATTTACGAAGAAGTGCCAGAAAGTCTAAATTAGAACGTGTCACAAATAAGGAAATTAGAAACAAAATGGAAGCAGAAGAAAGCATAATTGAAAAGAATTGAGGAAAAGGAATTAAAGGGGTTAGGTCATGTTTTAAGAATGGAAGATGAGCGATGGCCGAAGCAACTATATGAATGGCATCCTAACAGAAAGAAGAAAAGAGGAAGACCAAGGTTAACATGGAAGGAAAACATGAAGACAGTAATGCAAGCTAGAGGGCTAAGCATCGAAGATGCCCAAGACCGTAGGCTTTGGAGGTTTGGCACGGGAAGACGGCAGCAGCTGTAAAAACCCGAAGATAGAGAGAGATAGATTATCATTATCATTATTATTATTATTGTTATTATTATTATTAGTATTATTATCATTAGTATTATTATTGTTATTGTTATTATTATTATTATTAGTTATTATTATCATTATCATTATTATTGTTATTTTTATTGTTATGTTATTATTATTAATCATTATTATTATTATTATTGTTATTACTATTATTAGTTATTATTATCATTATTGTTGTTATTATTATTATTATTTTTTTTTTCATTTATTTTTTTTTTTCAGCATGCCCCATTACCGTAGTAATATTACATGCATAACATAACAAACCAAAATCAGATTACATAACATTACATAACATCACATATTTGGTTTTTGTTTACATGTTTTTTTTTATCTTCGTCACTTGTTAATCACTCATTTTCATACACTATTGTTTTTATATATTTTTTGAAATGTCTTAAATATTTGTGTATTAGGTCTTTCTCCGTCACAGGCCATGTTCCTCCTTCTTTGCTGATTTCTTCTTTCAACTTATTTCTAGAATGCTGCTGCAATTCACAATTATAAAGGAGATGTTCTACATTTTGAATTGCTTTTCTACATGGACAGGTTGCGTTATTATTATTATTATTATTATTATTATTATTATTATTATTATTATTATTATTATTATTATTATTATTATTATTACTGAAATCCTGTACACCTTTCGGGAACCCCTGGGATAGCTGAGACTTCCAAGGGACCCGTTCGATGCCCTCATATACTGACCAGACAAGTCTCATCGTCATATAGATTCCTCCGGGAAGTGTAAACAAAATAAGATAAAAAACTTATCGACGTAATCATCAGATTGATCCGGCAGAGGAAACTGAAGAATGAAGCAATATAGTTACTAATTTCACAATATTTAGATACTTAGATCATTCCTATGCAATAGCAATGGTGTTTTTTGCAAATGCGATTTTCTTTTATAATAGCTTCATTCTTAATTTTCACATCAATGCTTTCAACTACAATATATCATATTTCGTGCCTTCTCGAGTTAAGAAAATAACAATTAGGATGTCGGTTCGAACTTGAACCCGTGACATTCATGTTAGAGCAAGTAACCACAGTGATTTTGTTTACGAAAACATTAAATATATATTTTTATAGTTTTAATTTTATATTCCTCTCTTCTCTTCACCTCCTTTATTATTGATTTTTATAATTATTACATCATCAGTTTCTGTTCTTTGATTTTTTTTTAATTCATCCACTTCTTACTAAATAGTACCCTAGTTTAAATTGTTAATGGGAATTTGTTGAGATATTTCATTTCGAAAGTTTCCGTACACATGCACATTAAATTCGTTCAAGAAAAAGAGAATAATACAACTCTCTTTCTTTGTTTCTAGAATCAATTATTATTATTGTCATTGTATCCAAAAAAACTGTACTTACAAAGTTATAATTATTTATTACTATTATTATTATTATTATTATTATTATTATTATTATTATTATTATTATTTTTTTTACCTGATAAAGTTAAGACCTTAAGGTGTTTTCTTTCATCTTGAGCAGAAATAAATTATATAGGCCTACACTAAAGAGAAATTTAATATGTTTGTACATAGAAAAAACATGGGAATTTAATGACAAATGAGGGAAATTTTGAAGAAGTGGCCTGCATTTAAATACCCAGGAACAATAATTACAAATAGGAATGAGATGTACAAAGAAATTAAAGACTCAATTGTGGAAATGCGTGCTATTATGCATTACAAGGACTCTTGTCGTCCCAACTTCTCTCAAAAAACGCTAAACTGAAAATGTATAAAACTGTTATTCTACCAGTTATATTATATGGGTGCGAAACATAGACTCTTACTTTAAGGGAGGAGAAAATGATAGGAGTATTTGAGAATAAAGTTCTTAAGAACATCTTTGAACCAAAGAGAGATGAACAGACAGGTGAATGGGGAAGACTTCATAACAGTTAGCTACATTATCTTTGTGGAAAAACAGATATAATAAGAACAGTTAAACCTAGTAGACTGCGATGGGCAGGGCATGTGGCACGAATGGGGAATGAAAAAGGAGCTTGGAAGCTTCTTGTAGAAAACCACAGGAAAAGGGCCCAGTTGGTAGACCAAGAATAAGTGATGATTTGAACGAAGTAGATTATACAGGGGATGATTGGAAAACTTTAGCTCCGGATAGGAATGTATGGAGAGCTTATTTCCAAGCAGCCATGAACCTACGGGTTCGATAGAGTCAATTAATTAGTTAACTTCCTTTCTGAATAAACTGTGCAAATTTTCTTTCGCACGAAAAAAAAAGAATCAACCTCGACCTAACGGTAATCTATTCATTGGATTCTTACTTACTTACTTACTCACTGGCACTCTCGAATCCGTAGGTTCATGGCCGCGCGGACATGAGCTCTCCATACATCCCTATCCTGAGCTAATGCTTTCCAATCATTCCCTGTATAATCTACTTCCCTCAAATCATAGTTAATGTTATTCTCTCTCCTCATTCTTGGTCCACCAACTGGGCCTTTTCCCTCTGGCTTTCCTACAAGAAGCTTCCATGCATGTCTTTCAACCCCAATACGCGCCACATGTCCTGCCCATCGCAGTCTACGAGACTTAACTGTTCTTATTATATCTGGCTTCCTGCAGAGACCATGTAGTTCATAGTTATGTAGTCTTCTCCATTCACCTGTCTGTTCATCTCTCTTTGGTCCAAAAATTTTCCTCAAATACTCGCAATCTCCTTTCCTCCCTTAAAGTAAGAGTCCATGTTTCGCATCCATATAATATAACTGGTAGAATAATAGTTTTATATATTTTCGGTTTAATGTTTTTTGAAAGGAGTTGGGACATCAAAAGTCTCTGCAATGCATAATAGCACGCATTTCCAGAATTGAGCCTATGTTTAATTTCTTAGTGCATCTCATTCCTATTTGTGATTATTGTTCCTAGGTATTTGAACTCATCCACTTCCTCAAAATTTCCCTCATTTGTCATCGAATTCTACATGGATTAATTTATTAAAAAGAATTTCTATTCCATAAAACGTTTATATTGCTAAGCATTTTTAAAAAATCGCACCACTGATTATAAGCGTTCTATTTTCTTCTTGACCACGTCTCATTAAACTTGAGATCTTTTTTAATAATGTACAGAGAAGCCTACATCATATCTGTACAATATAGATCAACCATTACGTATTCTTGGAAGAAATTATCCATGGTCTCCTGCTAACAGATTTTTCTTACCTGATCCCACTGTGACGAATTGCAGTCTTCACAAACAGTTTCATCAGATTCTTGTTTATTTGTCTTTCTATAGCTCGTTTACCTTCTGGGTTTTCCCTTAAGATTATTTCTCTTACTCAATCTATCTTTTTCAATGCTATTCTTTGCCTTTTTTTTAGGAGATGGTGTTTTTCGGTGTTAATTTAAAATAAACTAATTTTTCATGATATTTTTCCATGTTTTAAAATATGTTTATTCCTTATGCTTGAATTTCACATAATTACATTCTCCATTACACGCACACACTACTGAGTAACGCTAAGAAATTGGGACTGGAAGTAAATATCAATAAAACTAAATATATGGTCACACATAAAAATACATTATATAATGGAAATGGACAGCTAATGACAAATGACGGAAATTTTGAGGAAGTGGCTGAATTCAAATACCTAGGAACAATAATTACAAACAGGAATGAGATGCACAAAGAAATTAAACATAGGCTCAATTCTGGAAATGCATGCTATTATACATTACAGAGACTCTTGACGTCCCAACTCCTTTCAATAAACGTTAAACTGAAAATATATAAAACTATTATTCTACCAGTTATATTATATGCATGCGAAACATGGAGTCTTATTTTCTCTATCTATCTTCGGGTTTTTACAGCTGCTGCCGTCTTCCCGTGCCAAACCTCCAAAGCCTACGGTCTTGGGCATCTTCGATGCTTAGCCCTCTAGCTTGCATTACTCTCTTCATGTTTTCCTTCCATGTTAACCTTGGTCTTCCTCTTTTCTTCTTTCTGTTAGGATGCCATTCATATAGTTGCTTCGGCTATCGCTCATCTTCCATTCTTAAAACATGTCCTAACCACTTTAATTCCTTTTCCTCAATTCTTTCAATTATGCTTTCTTCTGCTTCCATTTTGTTTCTAATTTCCTTATTTGTGACACGTTCTAATTTAGACTTTCTGGCACTTCTTCGTAAATAATCCATTTCTAGAGCTATTAGTCTATTCGTGTAGTACTTATTGATTGTCCATACCTCACTTCCGTACATTGCAACAGATTCCACCAATGTTTTACCAATATATTTTTTGTGTCTTTCCAAATATGCTTATCCCACCATATGGATTTAATGATGATATTATTTTGCTACTCAATTCAATTCTATGTTTTATGTTTTATGCATGCTATTATACATTGGAGTGCTATTATGCATTGGAGTCTTATTTTAAGGCAGGAAAGGAGATTACGAGTATTTGAGAATAAAGTTCTTAGGAAAATTTTTGGGCCAAAGAGAGATGAACAGACAGGTGAATGGAGAAGACTACATAACAGTGAATTACATGGTCTTTATTGGAAGCCAGATATAATAAGAACAGTTAAGTCTCGTAGACTGCGATGGTCAGGACATGTGACACGAATGGGGAATGAAAGACTTGCATGGAAGCTTCTTGTAGGAAAACCAGAGGGAAAACGCCCTGTTGGTAACCAATAATGAGGTGGGAGAATAACATTAACTATGATTTGAGAGAAGTAGATTATACAGGGGATGATTGGAAAACATTGGCTCAGGATAGGGATATATGGAGAGCTTATGTCCGCGCGGCCATGAACCTACGGGTTCGATAGTGCCAGTGTGATAGTTAGTTAGTTAGTTATTAGGAGGAAATAATGATGAAAAGGAGGACATATTTATTTTATAAGGAACTAGACGAGATGAAATATGGCTGTCCAAAAAGAGGTTATAAGGTTATTAGTAAATACATGAATACTAAGATAAGAAAAGAAGAAATATACAAACTAGTTATTGAAGAAATACAGTTGGCAAACAAAATCAAATGATAATGAGATCCGAGTGATTACTTATGTTTCTTCGCGAAATATGGTAGTGGAATAACTAACTCCCTGGCTCTATCGAACCTATAGGTTCATGACCCCGAGGACATCAGCTTTCCATACATCCGTATTCTGAGCTACTATTTTCCAATTATCTCCTGTATAATCTGCTTCCCTAAAATCATGGTTAATATTATTCTCCCACCTCATTTTTAGTCCACCAACTGGGCGATTTTTCTTCTGCTTTTCATACAAGAAGCCTCCATGTCCCTATTTTATTCCCCGTTCGTGCCACATGTCCTGCCCATCGCAGTCTACGAGACTTAACTGTTTTTATTATATCTGATTTTCTACAAAGATCCTGTAGGGCACTGTTATGAGGTCTTCTCCATTCACCTGTCTGTTCATCTCGTTTTGGTCCAATTTTTTTTTCGTAAGAACTTTATTCTCAAATATTCGTAATCTTTTCTCCTCCCTGGACATGGGTTCCATTGGGGTAATTATTTCCGAAGATAAAATAGACCCCGTTCGGTTCTCCGGGCGGGGACTACTTCGAGGAATCCATGCCAAATGTTCAAACGAGGTAAAACAATGAATAAAATAAAATAAAATAAAAAATAACAGTGTATATTAATAAAACTGAGAAACTTGAGATACTATACGAAAAAGGAGAATAAATGTTTACGGCCATCTTCTCAGAATGAACTATGACAGATTAACTAAACAAATCTTGTTTTTTTTCCGTAACCGCCAAAACCACAACACAACTGGTTTGAAAGAAACTGTAAAAAACCCTAGTAGAATTAAATATCACAGAAAATTCACTAATCGATCGAACAGCTAGGTTAATTATTCAAGATGAAAACATAAAGTTTCAAGATAAATCTCAAAAACAATTCCAAACATGTTATCTCGGAAGAAGAGAGGAAAAAGAAGATCAGAAAGAGATGAAGAGAATACTGGGCCTAAAAAAAGAACTGTACACAGAGAAATGATTGATCCAAACATACCCCCCAACAGGGGTGGTGAAACGAAAAATAAAATGAAATAAAATAAAACTTACGATGACATAAAAAACTGTTTTGATTTGTGTTGTTATTACAATACGAATATTAGATTCATGTAAAAGGGGTGTAAGTTTATAACCTGGTTCAATATATCCTATATGAATTAGCACTTATTTTTTGTATCATCAATCACAAAGTTTCCTTGTCATTAGTAATGCCACTAGTGATTTCCAATATTTATCTAGGAGGATTTGAAAATCAAGAGTGGCATGTTGTTAGGACTATTTAATGAATAATAAAATAAGCTGTTTACTCACAAATCATTATTTAAATATAGTTATTTTAAAATATTTATTATACTTACTGTAAACGGCGATGTATGAAAACAAATGAGAAATGTTTGATTATGTTTCATTTGTTTCTATACACTGCAACCAGATCATATTATTTATTGCCAAATCGGATCGCAATGGTTGTAAGAATGGACTCTAGTGGAGAAAAAATGAAACACATCAAACGTGTATATTATAACATTTATAACCAATATTATTCGTTATTTATTATTTTTTTTTAGGAAACAACTCAGTTCCAATCATTATGTAAAAACACACTTATTGAAACACACAATTATCAAATGTGTAGTTCGAAGGAATCTGTTCACTATTTGCTATATTCAACCTATTTATTGGAGAGTCAGTCACCGCAAAATAATTCTATGGCCTGTTCAGAATATTAAAAACGAGGAGCTTCTTTTATTTTGGTGCACAGAATTCGATAAATATCGAGGTGAAAAAACGACTGCCATGGTTTCTTCTTTCTTTCCAGGATTAGGTCAATGCGACCTGTTCCGGCTCCTTGGCCGTCCCAAAGATCTTTTTTTCCATGTGGTTTGTAGGTATTGATCTTTTTGGGTAATCTTGTAATTGTCAATTCTGTCTAAATGTTCTTTCTTTCGGTATTTCTGCTTCTTCTAGTTTATCGAGTATTGAAAATATCTCCAGTTAATTTTCTTATTGATTCATTGTGTTAATCTATCCAGGCGTTGTACATTCTTTTACGGATCTTAAAAAATTTCATTTCAGTGGCTTGAATGTGTTGAGATATCTTTTTTTGTTAGTACCCCAATATTCAGATCCATATAAAAGAACAGGAACAGCCATAATTTTATAAAACCTGAGCTGAGTTTCTCTTCGACTGCCATTGGTTTGTAAAACAAAATTCATTGAAATCTGATTGGTCATTGACTCCCATTTGGGGCATTAGTTAAATAGGCCACGAAAATATCCATGGTACTTATCCCATCCCCATGGTAAAAGGTCTACAAATCCATACAAAACGGATAGGTTAAAACCGATGGTAAGGAAAAAGGCATAATTTACCTCGTGACTGGTTAAGAACTGATGATATATTAGTGCGTTGAGTTTCAGGGAAAAACCACACATTATCTCGGTTCGAAATGAATAACTGCCAAAGACATGAATTTTACACTCTGTTTGGTGCCATTGGCATTGGTTAATTTACCAGTCCAGGATCTTAAAATAATTCTAAGAAATTATATGCGTCAAATTTTCCAGCCTTTGAAGTAAGATTCAGTGAATAAATTAAATAAAACTGTTAAAAAACGATTTTCATATTTATTTTAAATGCATAATATTATTCGTGTGAAGAAGGTACAAAGTATATGGAACAGCTGTAACGAATTTGTATTAAAATAAATATGAAAATCATATAAAACTTTAAGAGTTTTATATTATTTAATTAACATAAACACACTGATTTTCATCAAATCAATTGATTATTATTTGAAGTAAGAGATAAAAGTTTCCAGAACATTTAATCTCGACAAAATTGATTAATTTCCATCCATGAGTAATTCTGCCCGACGGGCAAATTTTTCACTGCACTCAGAGCATGTTCATGCTATGCAGCTTTAACTAGGGAATTATAGGTGTGGTAGCTTTCCGTTGCTTTACATACCAGGTTAAGATGATGAATGGATGGCCGGATGATTTTCGGGGACCGTTGGGCCCTAAGCTTCCTGATATTTGTCTTACAGGTGAGGAAAAAACCCGAAAAAAAACCTCTCTCACCCCAGGAGCCTGTCCCGACCGGGAATCGAAACCCGGTCCGCTGCGTGACAAGGCAGCACGCTACCTCGAGACCACAGCGGTGGACCTGATTCATTTAACCTCATCATAATCAGCTAAATATTAACCACTAGGTATACATATGAAGAAAATCACGCAATAGATAAAAAAAATAAGCTTTCAAATTTACGAATTAAATAAGGGATATGTAGGGCCTAAGTTAAAATAAATCGTCAAAAAGTCTCATATCTAACTCAACTTAGAAATTAAAAGTTATGATTGCAGTATATAGGGCCTACACTATGTTACATAAAACGACGCTATATTTACTTCCAAATGTGCAAATATACATATATAGTGTTCTGCTCAAGAGGTCTTTCACTGCAAACTCAGTATTCTCCAACTCTTTCCTTAACTCAGTTTTCCTTTTTCTATCCTCATACAAACCATTTATTTTAATATTGTCTATCATCTGATGTCTTTTTCTTGCCTCTAACTTCCTTTCCGTTGACCATTCCTTCTAGAGCATCCCTTCAGCAGCCAGTTTCTTCTTAGCCAGTGGCCAATCCAATTTATTTTCTCTTCTTTATGAGTTCCAGCATTGTTCTTCCTTAATCCACTCTGTATACCACATCTTTATTTTTTATACGTCCCATCCATGTCCGTATCCACATCTCAAAAGCTTCCAGTCGTTTTTTTCCTCAATTCCGTTGTAATGTCCAAGTCTCTGCCACCATATAATGCTACACTCCACACAAAGCACAATATCTAAAAATGCAGAGTTATAATGGCTTAGCGATAGCATTCGAGAGGTTCCGGATTCAAACCTCGGTCCCGAGTAAAAACTCAGGGTGTTTCATGGTTTTTATTTGGTTGTCAAACCAAATCTGGGTTTCAATAACTTATATAAATAAAACTAAATGTAATGTGTATATATAAGAACCCAATAAGATGTCAAATTAGAAGTTAGTGTGAAAAATATACAAGTTAATGAATTTTAAAATATCTTGGGACACACATTTCTAGGTTTGGTAGATTATTGATGAAGTAAGATCTCAGAGTTTCAAAGCATCGAGAATATCAGGATAATTTAGCAAGATGTATATACGAAAAAAACAAATATTTAAACACAGAAAGTAAGTAAAAGTTTATTAAAACATGTTGTGCGACCAAATAATGGACATATGGTGCGGATACTAGCCAAACGATACAACTAACTGAGAACAGCTGAAATGAATATTTTAAGAGCCTTAGTAAACAAAACAAGACTTGACAAACTTAGGAACCAGGATGTGAGGGAGGAATGCCATATCACCAGCCGTTGAGGCATTTTATTATAACAATGAATCCATCCATCCGCCCATAGTAATTACCTGCCCGAGTGCAGGTCCTTCACTGCAATCATAGCATTTTCCATGCTATGCTATTGCAGCTGGTTACTAGGGAATTATAGGTGTGGTAGCTTCTCGTTGCTTTCCACAGCCGGTGAAGGATGACGATGATAATGATAAGGATGATGATGGTAATGATGACCATATAATTTCGGGGACCGTTTGGACCGTAATTTCGGGGACCGTTTGGGCCTAAAAGTTTTCCTGACATTTGTCTTACAGGTGAGGAAGAAACCCCGAAAAAAACCTCACCTAGGAGCCTGTCCCCGACCGGGAATCGAATCCGGGCCCGCTGCGTGACAAGGCAGCACGCTAGCTCGAGACCACATCGGTGGACTTAACAAGGAAAAGGGAATGTAATGCCCACTGGACAGAGCTGACGATACGAGGCTTATTAAAGCAGCCAAGAACTTTCGTCCTAGAGGAAAAAGAGAAGGGGGCAGACCCCTCAAGAAATTGAACGAGATGGTAATCATCATTGACATAATGTTTAAAGTGAACAGGATATGCCTATAGAAAAGAAGAAGAAGAAGACTAAGAAGAAAATAAAATGCATTCGAAAAAATCGTTGGGATAACTATATGTAAAAGTTAAGAAAAAAACTCGAAAGAGAATCTAATAATAACAAAACATGGGTAATATTAACATACACAGGAAATGAAACCACAAAACCAGCCACAACTTTGAAAAAGATAAATAAAAACATTAACATAGCTTATAAAACAGGAAACAAATTAAACAACATAATATACAATGGCACAGAAGAAACACAACAAATGTCAACAACAAGGGAGTCTACAAACTAACATAGTAAAGATTGGTAATACATTTTATATTAGCAAGGACAAGCAGAAATTTCAATACAAGAGATAAAGAACACCTAAAAGATTTCATACACGCGGATGATAAATCAAGCTATGCTAAACATCTCATTAAAACGCAGGTCCATCGAATGAACACAATTGAAAACACTCTCACGATAATCCAACGAGAAAACATTCAAGCTAGGATAAATATATTTTTGAAGGCCTTGAATTATACAAAGGAAACAAACAAACACCCCACTTCGTAATGAGAACGCACCCAGTCAAACCCATTATACGAGATCGTCAAAAACAAAAAAGGTCAGTTGCTGCTACAAAAAGTTGGAGTATACATCACCGTACACAACAACAACGAGTAGCGGAAACTCAACCTGCAGAAGATGGAAGATAACTTCCGAAAGCGCTCCAGTTAATTTTATATACAATATTTAACAAAGTTGAGGACGACGGCACCTACCAACAGGTACAATTTAATTCTTAACTTTCATTCATAATGACGTCACCTCAACGAATTATGGATTTTACTAGTATTGAAACCATGTAAAGTGATATGAAACTGGTACCTGAGATCTCAGTTGTTATCAAACTATATAAGACGCTATAAAATATTCTAGATGTCTTTCTTAAGCGAATGTTTTCATCTCTTTGCTTATGAAATGGTACTAAATCTTGCTGAACAGAATTTTGTATAGAGGGTTCAGGTCACTGGGCGTGCTCTCATTAAGTAAGTGTTTGTACTTTTAGCATTTCGATATCTTCAAGGATAAGGAATTTTCGAGTTGTTATTCTGATTGTGTATTATCGAGAAATAATATACTAAAAGCAAAAACCGATGTCCAGCAAAAAATAACGTTATTGCGCGATAATGCGTTTTTGTCGTACTCAACAGCAATGGCGACCATGATTGAAAGTCAACAACTTCCCTGACATTTTCGGTCGGGGTTTCCAACCTAAATAACTATACTGCAAATTACATATTACCTACCTCGTGCGGGAAAGTAAAGCCACTGCCCTTTATGTATACTACGTACAATGTATAAGACTTGAAAGCATAATAATAGTCCCTTCGATTGGTTGCTGGCCAAAGGAAGGCAAGACCAGTACTCGAAGAGATGGAAATCATGAAAGCAGCTCACGACAGCCTGATAAACGAAAACGAACCCAATACATGCAACCCCCTCTACCAGATCTTCAGTGAAACACCAGTTTTGAATCTGCCGATGATGGGACAAGTCCCCGAAAGCGCTACAGTTAAATGATTAATTAAGTTGAGGAGACGGACCTTTCAGGTGAATATTCTATAATTTTATATTAATTTTGATTAACAGAGAGTAATGCAGAGGATAGGGATTTGTGGGTTATAGGAAAACTACTGTATTGTAGAGAAATTCCTACTCCTAAATAAATTAATACGGTATGCATTTTTATTATTAGTTGAATAAGTGAAAATAGTCCACCGCTATGGTCTCGAGGTAGCGTGGTGCCTTGTCACGCAGCGGGCCCGGATTCGATCCCCGGTCGGGGCAGTTTTTCTGGGTGAGGTTTTTATCGGGGTTTTTCCTCACCTGTAAGACAAATGTCAGGAAAACTTTAAGGCCCAAACGGTCCCCGAAATCATATGGCCATCATCATTATCATTATCATCATCATCCTTCACTGATGTGGAAAGCGACGGGAAGCTACCGATTCCGATTGAGGGTCTTTCCACTTTTCAGCGGTTGCCCTTTTACCAGCCGGCTGCTGGCCCTTCACATCCACATGTGTCAATCACAGAGGTAGATTATGAACAGCCAGTGTAGGGGTGACATGTGGTTAGCATGTCGAGTCCCCAGCCGTTATAGCTGGTTCCTCAACCTGGAGCAGCTACTTATTGTAGCTACCCAATTGCCTCACGATGCTGGGTGGGCACCGGTCCCATACTGGCCGAAATACCATGAGAAAATTTCTTCCCCCATGGAGACTCGAACCAGCGCAAGTCCCGTAGCTCTGCGCCAAGGTTTCCTACCTTAACCGCTCGGCTACGGCGCGGGACGGGAAGCTACCACACCTACAATTCCCTAGTAAAGCTGCAAGCATAGCATGAAAATGCTATGATTGCAGTGAAGGACCTGCCTTTGGGCAGAATTACTGTGGATGGAAGTGAAAATAATGTCCATACAGATCTGTTGGAGCTATTTATATTAATTCCACTCGCGCAGCATATTCCAATATTCTCCTTTAAATATCATTGCTTTGCAGTGCGTACAAACTTTGTCCATTTTTCCTATTTGAACGAATTTACACGAGGTATTTTCTAAATTTAAACCGCACACTTGCAAATATTGTCTTTGCGCTTTGTTGACAGTCGTAGCGAACGCAATGCGTATTGGAAATTGAAGTCGTTTGAACTCGAGCACGCGCTTATTCGAATGAATGCAACATCGTGTCTGTTCCAATGTAATCATTGTTTAGATCCAAATTTTGAAATTTTACATATTTGTGATAAGGGTAAGAAGTTAGATCTTTTGGAGGCTGTAGAAATTAATAAATTTAAAAGTAGTAAAAAACTGTTAAATTCTCAACTTGATTTGAATGAATCCCCTTTGTTAAATTAAAAAATTTAAATATATATTGTTGTATTGTTGCTTAGATCAGTGGAACACAATTCATAATTTGTTAACATGTCTGAAGAAAGTACAGTGTACCGAAACAGCTGTCACTGAATTATATAATAAATTTGAAAATCAAATAAAATACGTTTTATTTTTATTTAATTAATAAAATTTAATTTTACTGTAAGAACACGCGGTCCCGCGCCATAGCCGAGTGTTAAGGCAAGATGCCTTGGCACTGAGCTACAGGACTTGCGCTGGTTCGAGTCTTCATGGGGATGAAATTTTCTTTTGGAATTTCGGCCAGTATGGGACTGATGCCCACCCAGCATCGTGAGGCATTTGGATAGCCACCGCTGTGGTCTCGAGGTAGCGTGCTGCCTTGTCACGCAGCGGGCCCGGGTTCGATTTCCGGTTGGAGCAGTTTTTCTGGGTGAGGTTTTTATTGGGGGTTTTCCTCGCCTGTAAGACAAATGTCAGGAAAACTTTAAGGCCCAAACGGTCCCCGAAATCATATGGCCATCATCATCTTTCGCCGGTGTGAAAAGCAACGGGAAACTACCACACCTACAATTCCCTAGTAAAGCTGCAAGCATAGCATGGAAATGTTATGCTTCTGGCAGAATTACTAAGGATGGAATAAGTAGCGAATCCAGGTTGAGAAGACTAGCTATAACGGCTGGGGGACCCGACATGCTCACCACATGTCGCCCTTACATTGGCTTATGATCGTCTATCTCTGAGATTAACAGATGTGGTTGTGAGGCCAGCAGCTGGCTGGTAGACCAAGGGCCTGTCGCGCTTGGAGTTTTTTTAGTATGAACACGCGCGTATTCAAATGAAACTTTGCGTCAAATTTTCAAGTCAATCGGCCGACTAGGCCTATGTTTCAAGTTTTGCGAGCAAACATATGCAGACTGAATTTTACAGTAGACAGTACATTATGATACAACCAAAACAGTTTCCGTAAACGTGGATCCGCAAACGAACAGTTTTCGAGCAATTGGAAAATGTATGGTTACGATCCGCCACTGACTATATTGTTTATACACAAATAAATGGAATACTTTCACACAGCACACGTAGTTGTCATAGTTCCAGTAACACATTAAACAGCTTAATAGTGTATTAACATATTCATTAAGTTTAGGATTAAGGCCTCTCCTGGCGCATATTGCCATCATCATCACATATCATAATCATCGGGGCAGCGTAACTCCGCCTTCCAGGCGCCTCAGAAGTGAGTTACAATAACATCATGTCAGGAGAGAATACCAGAATATCGAAATGACAAGGTGGTTGCATTGAATAAAAAAAATGCAAGCCTATATTGATTGCCATTCATTCTTCAATTTATAATTATTCAGTTCTGTTACCAGCCTAATGGTACAGTGGTCTAAGCTTTTGACTACAGTTCATGAGGTCCCGGGTTCGATCCCCGTCGAACCATACATTTTTTTCATTAAAGGGAATTATTCCTGTGGTTTCCCATAGGAGCGACATTTGCAATCATGGCTGGCTTTATTGAATGATACCCTTTATTCATAGGACTTGCATTAAACCCTAAATAATTAAAAATTAAATTTATAATTACATTTTTATAAATATTCCCTTGATATAATGTATTTTTTATAATATTTATAGTGGATCCATAATTTTCATTGTTTTTTTTATTTTTCATTTCTAGAATTTATATTTAGTTCAGGTTAAGGGCTCCCCTGGCACTTCATTATCATTTATCATCCATTATATCGTCGGAGCAACGTAGCTCCGCCTTCCAGAATTCCCAACAGAAATAGGTTACAATTCCGCTAATTCCAGGAGAGTAAGCCAGAAATGTAACGAAATACAATCTGGTTGCAATGAACAAAAGTAAAAAGATATATATATATATATATATATATATATATATATATATATATATATATATATATATATATATTCAATTCTATATCAGTAAGAATTTGGACGCTGTTTTTATCACAATGATATATTTAGTGAGAAAAGTATCATCAAGCCATGGAATCGTGCTTACGATGAAAGCTTCAAACTTACATGTCAATGAAAATCGTATTAGGAGATTTCAATGCAAGAGTAGGACGGGAAGATATATTCAGACCAACAATTGGCAAATTCAGTCTTCGTTACTATTAATCACCTTTGCCAGATCAAACAATCTTATTATTAAGAATATTCATAAATATACCTGGACGTCTCCAGACAGATCATGTAGGCCTATTAGTGGTTAAACGCTGGCACAGAAGCGAAACAGGGAGGAAAGGAGATTACGAGTATTTGAGAATAAAGTTCTCAGGAAAATTTTTGGACCAAAGAGAGATGAACAGACAGGTGAATTGAGAAGACTACATAACAATGAACTACATGGTCTTTATAGGAAGCCAGATATAATAAGAACAGTTAAGTCTCGTAGACCGCGATATGCAGGACATGTTGCACGTATGGGGAATGAAAGACGTGCATGGAAGCTTCTTGTAGGAAAGTCAGAGGGAAAACGCCCAGTTGGTAGACCATAAATGAGGTGGGAGAACAACCTTAACTATGATTTGAGGGAAGTAGATTATACAGGGAATTATTGGAAATCATTAGCTCAGGATAGGAATGTGTGGAGAGCATATGTCCGCGCGGCCATGAACCTACGGGTTCGATAGTGCCAGTGAGTAAGTAAGTAAGTAAAATAAAGTAAAGTGATCCCACAACAGGCCTGGATGCCCTTGGGGTAGTAGGAGGTTAAGTCTCCCACTTTTTCTAGACAATCGACACTTTATGTCAGCCGGGTTTGTCAGCCCTGCGTGACGGCCGCCTTTACCCCAGAACAAGCGTCTGGTATTCATTTCCGTTAGAGGCTGAGTCGACCCCAGGGCCATAGTGCCGCCAGAGGGTTTGGGTCAGTTTAAAAAAAATCCTGACCCCAACGGGACTTGAACCCTCGATCCTCCGACTTGTAGCTCAGTGCCTTAACCACTACGCTACGGCGTGCCCCCAAAGTAAGTAAGTAAGTATATCTCAGAAAGAACAATATGTAGCCTATCATGTTATTGCCCTAAGCCCTTCAATTTTATCTATGAATAAACAAAGAGAAAGCATAGCATATGTAATTACATGCAAATCCTAGCCTTACCAACTTATATCATTGCCGGTACTTGAACACCGTACCTTCTGAATGAGAGTTCCACCACAACCGAATGTTTCGGTAGAATTCATGACCTATGAATGCAGAGGCAATTGTGTTAACCTCTACATTGCCAAGGACGACTGCAAGTGGGGAAGGGAGAAGAAATAGAAATGGTGGGTACAGCAGTCCGTAGAATAAAAATGAGCCATTGTTAAGTAAAAGTTTATAGAGACAAGATGTAAACAAAGAAGAGAAGGAGGAAGATGCGAATTGCGTGTTGATGACCCAAGCTAACTGGTCGCGGGTTGGTGTCTCTCCACGTGGCAGACCTGCCACACTTAAAAGAGGCTTGCGAAGTGGCCGGCCTGTAGTCGTTGCCATGTTCTGGCAAGTGCTTCTCCTGGCCGCATTGGGAAGCGCCCTCGTTCATCACCAGCACAGTCATCCAGAGGATGATGATGACACTGTCGTCATCGATGGTAAGTACAAAAACTACTTTTTTTTTAATTGTGATGTCCAGAGGCCAGATTTTTATCCTGTATTATCCTATGAAATATGTACATAAATATGCAACAAAAAACCATAAAATATGTCATTAATAGGCCTATGCAATATCGAAATTACAAAGAGACCTTATAATATGTAATTTGTTTATTTATTTATTTATTTATTCTAATGGCGGAAACATTAATTTCATCTTTTTTCCAAGCGATTACAATTTTAAAAAAATGCTTTTTATTCAACTAAAAGATGAAAAAAGTTTTACAGAAATGTCATGCATAAATACACTATGTCCCATCAGATATACTACAATCCTGTAGTATATCATAGCAAGAAACAGAGTAAGTGACTATATATTTTTTTATATTTTCAGCAGTTAGTTTTGTCGATGAGCAAAAATTATATATATGTCTTCTTCTTAAACTTAATTTGTAGGATTTTCATCCTGTTTATTTCCAAAATCACTCCTCGGAGGAAGACGTATTGGATATGCATTCACTGTCTATCCATCTCTTGGCTGGTCTTCCTCTTGTTCTTCTTCCGTCCATTGGTCTATCTTCTTCAGCTCTTTTTGGCAAGTCGGTGTTGTTTTCCATATTTTTTCTATATGACCCTGTCAATATTTTAGTCTGTCTATAATAAATTTGGTTATGTCTTGAATATGACATTTGTCCCTAATTTTACATGTGCTTGTTATTTGTTTAGTTTTTGTTGTGTCAGCCCTAGTTTCAGCTCCATATACGATAACGATACATTTATTTATTTTAAAAAAAGATCGCTGGACATCATTAGAACGTCATTGGTGCATTAATACTTAAGCAAATAGACGTGTGCGCTCGATTAAACATTACATAATATGTAAAAATAACTGATTGTGTTTAAAATATGTAAATAGTTATGTACGCAACAAGGGAAGTAATCTACTTACTTCCCGAATTGCGCATATAATTTTGTTCACTCCTGTACTAATAATTATGTTTAAAATTTTATATTTCGTGTGAATTTATATCTTGGTTTGAAGAGTTCAATTGTTTGATAACAAGGGAATGTTGATAAAACAATTGCAATTGTTTATTGTTATCTGAATTAGTGGCAGACATTTTAAATAACAGTTTCAGACTGCATATTAATTACAGATATGATTAATTGTGATTAGAGGAAGTGGCGAATGCTGCGGTCCATTTTCTATTGATAGAAAATCGAAACTTATATATATTAAAAAATATACAGAATATTTAAGGATTGGTGTAAATTTAAAAAAAATTACATTATTAAGTTAATTACTTTTCTTCTCTAGGGAAGTAAGTTGAGCAATTACATGCCGTTGGCAATGGATACCAAGGCCTCTCTGGTAAATTCGACTTACTTCTCTAAAAAACAGAATGATAATTAGGCCATTATTAGTGACATGAGAAATTAATTTATACTTTACTTGGCGAATTATTTTAAGGATTTAGGCAAAGGTTTATTCGCCTGAGGAGTGAACAAAATATGTAACATGAACACGAAATATAATGGTCTTGGTAGCCTAATTCGTTAACATTTTAAGTTCTTACGTGGAAATCCGGACTCTAGTCACGTCCCAGTGAATTATTTATCAAATGAAAAAAAAAATATATAAGCTTATATTATTTTATTTATCGACACTGTTTAATATCTGAGATTGCATTGTGATCCAAAGCTGGATGTGAAAGGAATGACAAATTTCGTTCTCCATCCTCAAGTTTTCAAGTGTCGCAAATCTACAAACAGGACATATGGCTTTACTTATCTTATGAAGGAAGCCATATTATATTTTTCTACATCCTGAAATAAAAACGGAAGCACTGATTTCATTGAAAGTTATTCATCATTCACATCTCTATTTTATTTCTTCTTCTTCTTCTTCTTCTTCTTCTTCTTCTTCTTCGGCTTTCCCCCACTTATAGGTTTGCCGTCTTCAGTTTCCATTTATCTCTATCATTCCAATCTCCCTCTTCCAAATTCTCCTCCATTATTGTTCTGGCGTAGGTTTTCCATTTCCATCTTGGTCTGCCACGTTTATTTCTTCCAGGGGGTGACCATTGGTATATATTTTTTGGCCATCTTTCATTTTCCATTCTTTGTACATGGCCATACCATTTAAGCGTTTGATTTTCAATCCTCTTAACAACAGATGTGGTGACATTCATTTCTCTCCAAAGGAATTCATTTCTTATTTTATCCTGTCTTGTTTTTTTTTTTTTTTTTTTGGAGGCTTCTTCTAAAATAATCAAATTCAACTGTTCTAATTTTATTCTTTTGTAATTCCGTCAAAGACCAAGTTTCGCTTCTATATGACAAAATATTCTGTATTATGCTCTTATAAATTTTCATTTTAGTTTCCTTTGTAATATTTTTGTTCCAAATTACTCCATGTAATGTCTTAGTTGCATTTTTTTGCCATTGCAATTTTAGTCTGTACATCTCTCTCACAGGTACCTAAACTTGTAATTATTGACCCAAGATATTTAAAAAATTCACATTTTTTTATTTTCCCTGTTTCAAGTATGAGGTCATCCACATCCTTTCCCAAACACATATATTCTGTTTTCTGTAAATTTATATTCAGTCCCCATTTTTTATATTCTTCCATTAATTTATTTATCATATATTTCATATCATCTTCATCCCCTGCAAAAATTATTTGATCATCTGCAAACAACAATGAATGCAGTACTTTTCCTCCTATAGGAATACCCATTTCAGAACATTTTTCATACCATATGTTAAGAGCCTGGTCTAAATAAATGTTAAAAAGAATTGGTGACAAACTGCATCCCTGCTTAAGGCCTTTATTCACTGTGAATTCCTCTGTTAAATTATTCTGTATTTTTACTTTAGCTTTTGTATTACTATAGATCCTCCTAACAATATTAATCCATTTATCACAGATATTCATATTTCTCATTGCCATCCATAACAATTGTCGAGGTACACTATCATATGCCATCTCTAAATCAATAAAGGTCATATGTAGTTCTTTATTTTTTGCTAGGATTTTCTCTTGTAATTGTCTAATACAGAAAATATTATCAATACATGATATTCCACTCCGGAATCCACATTGTTCTTCTCTTAAGTTATCTTTTATCTCCTTAAATTTAAAAATTTATAATTTTACTAAAAATCCTAGCTGTTGAAGGTATAACGCTTATATCTCTATAATTGGAACACAGTTTTTTATCACCTTTTTTAAAAATAGGAGTAATGTACGATAAATTCCAGTCTTCTGGGATATCGTCTCCAATTTCAATTTTATTAAAAAGTTTTGTTAAAAATATTACTAAAATATCTCCTCCATGTTTTAGGAGTTCCGTCTGAATATTTCCTGGTCCACTGGTGCTCTCCCATTTTTTGCCTCTTTCAAAGCTCTTTTTACTTCATCTTCTGTTATTTCTGGAGTGTCAAATTTATATTCTACATCCGTATCTTGAAGTTGAAACTCATTTCTATTTTCTTGAAGTAAACCTTTATAATGTTACATCCATTCTGATGGTCTTATCAACTGAATATTTATCTTCTTTCTTTCTGATTTCCTGATATTTTGTAATGTTTTCCAAGCTTCTTTGGATCTAGCATATCCAATCGAATTATCTATTTTATTTAATTATTTAATTAGCAGGTGTCACTATGGTTCACGTCATCTTCCTGCCTCCAATTATTCTTCTCCGCATCTCTCTGTCTTTTCAATCTCCATCTCCTATCATTTTTCCCTCATGCTGCTCAAAATACCACCAATCCACGTCATTTCTGGCCGTCCTCTTTCTTTCTCTACCAAGTGGCACCCATTCTAGCAGTCTTAATGGGAATATGTCTTCTATATTTTTTTTACATGATCGTACCATTTCAATTGTTTTTATGAAACCATAATAGAAGTTTGAACATGCACATTTTGCCCTTATTTATCCTCTCGTTAATTTAAGCTTCATGACATCCACCTGCGCTAATTTTTGTCACAAAATATACATATTCGTCACATGCTTTTATTTTTCCAAGTCCATCTTCTAAAATCATATACAGTAAAACTTGTTTAATCCGGAATGTGAATAATGCGGAAATCTGTCCAATGTGAACACTTTTTTGATCCCGGCAATTATTAGTAATTTTACTTACTAACTTACTGGCACTATCGAACCCGTAGGTTCATGGCCGCGCGGACATAAGCTCTCCATACATCCCTATCCTAAGCTAATGCTTTCCAATCATTCCCTGCATAATCTACCTACCTCAAATCATAGTTAATATTATTCTCCCACCTCATTCTTGGTCTACCAACTGGGCGTTTTCCCTCTGGCTTTCCTACAAGAAGCTTCCATGCAAGTCTTTCATTCCCCATACGTGCAACATGTCCTGCCCATCACAGTCTACGAGACTTAATATCTGGCTATTATATCTGGCTTCCTATAAAGACCATGTAGTTCATTGTTATGCAGTCTTCTCCATTCACCTGTCTGTTCATCTCTCTTTGGTCCAAAAATTTATTTTACGTGTATTTATTTAGTATAAAATGGAATCTGTCCAACGCGGAAACGGAAGGATATTTCTACACAATTCATGAAAATAAAATGTTTATAAGGCGGAAAGATGGAGAGAATTAAATTAGTTACCACTACATTGAATTCCCGTTAGGCAAATTAACAATAAGTGATGATTCGTGCCGCCGGGTGAAGTAGAGTTTATACCTGTATCTGAACTTATCTTTCGACCTCACTGCACACCCGTTTTGCGAAATATTTGGCGTGTGACATCTGTCTTACAAATAACGAGTGCACTGTAAAATCTTAAATTTGTTTAAGATCTGAGGCCGATTGTGTACGTATTTTTCACAGGTAGCGTCTGAATTTACGACTAAATATGGCTAAGTCGTATGTATCATTGTCATTAAACGAAAGAGTGAAAGTGGTTGGAGGTAAAGAAAAACAAACTCTCAGTACGCAAAATAATGACTAAATTTAAATGTGGAAGAATCCAAGTTTATGAGATTTTAAAACACAAAGAAAAAATAATAAATGGACTCAAGGAAATGGTCCAATGAAGAGGGATAAAAAAAAGGGAATGAAGAAATCAACAGGTATGTGAGTATTTTACAAGTCCACGATCAAAAAATCTCCAAATGTCCGGATCGATGCTCCAAAATCAAGCTCTAGCAATTGCTATATCCCTAGGGAATAACTATTTCAAGACATCTTCAGGTTGGTTGTGGACAGTTTTAATAGACGACACAATGTAGTGTGGAATGAAATTTGCGGGGAATCAAAGGATGTGGACGAAAGTATAAATAAACGTTATAAAATATTTACTAAAATTTACACATTTCAATTTATTGTTATTCGTTTGTTTGTATCTTCTCCTGCCTTTATTCCTATTGGTGAACATTTGTTTCCTACTTTGTTTGGGATAATATAAAAAAAATATGCTAAAGCTATGTCAAACTAACTAATAGCTTCTGGAAAATGTCTCACAACGAAACTCACTATATGCTTTTAAAATAAACTTAGGTACATATTGTCCACATATTTAATTTATTTAGACGCTGAATATTCGCTAGTATAATTGCAAAAAAAAAATTAAATAACTGGCACGAAAGATCAGTGTTATGCTAATTTAAGGGTTAACCAAATTGGATGTTCTTCCAATTATTTGTGTAGGTCTATACAGGGTGAAAATTATTTAAACCGACAAACTCTGGGAGGTTGTAGGGGACACCAAAACAAATGTTTTTCCCTAATGTCATTTTTTCCTATGAGGATTATTTAAACCGGCAGAGGAAGATTTCTATAGCGGAAAATTAATTAAACCAACAAACACTTTTGCATTTCTTATTACCAAGAGACAACACATTAACACAACGCAATTACTTAAATTACAGTAGAGATTCAAAAATGCCTCCATTGACATGTAAACAAAGGTTACACCGGCGGATCATGTTCTGTGTAACACGGGCAAAAACACCAGGAGTATCGTTAATTGCTCCTGCTGCTGCTACTATCCGGGCAACCAGATCCCTTTCTGATGCAACATGAGTTGTGTAAACAAGGTTGTGCATCTCTCCCCACACAAAAAATCCAAAGGAGTCATATCTGGGGATCGAGCAGGCCATGGTACAGAACCACCTCTGCCAATCAACTTTTCTGAAAATCGTTGGTTCAAGAGTCGACGCACACGACGACTGAACTGTGCCGGCGCCCCGTCATGTTGGAACCACATGCGTTGTCTTGTAGGGAGTGGGACATCTTCCAGCAATTCTGGCAATGCTCTGGCGAGAAATTTGTAATAGTGCCTGTCATTTAATGGCCTAGGTAGGAGATATGTCCCAATTAAACAGTCCCCAACAACACCCGCCCACACATATCAGTGTACTCACTCCAGGTGTATCGCTCCATTAGTAAACAGATACAATTCACTACTACACTGGTGGACAAAAAAAATCCTACCATCAACAGCAGTTGCAGTGATGACAACTGAAGAGCGTAATACGCCCTCTACCGGTTTAAATAATCCTCATAGGAAAAAATGGCATTAGAGAAAAACATTTGCTTTGGTGTCCCCTACAATCTCCCAGAGTTTGTCGGTTTAAATAATTTTCAGCCTGTATATCGTCCTGCTATGTAGTACTGTAGTAAAATAGGCTTGAATTTAATTATTAAAGCATATCATTAAAAACATCAATTTGTTGGAAGAAAACATTTTTTAAGTCGTTGCTGAGAGAACACGCTATACATTTGGGCAGGTCTATAGAGTAACGAACTAACAAGGTGATACATGGGCGCGATCGCAATGTTTATCCATTACTTACTCGTGTTCTACTTTGCTACATACATGCATAACAATGATATGTATGCAGATACAAGCTTGTTAAACTGCTCCACGTATGACATCATGCACTATAAACTACATGAATACAGTCACAAAAAGTACAATTTTGTGATAGACTTCATTTTGAATCCTTCGTTGAAAATGTCTGATATACTCTTATTCCACTAAATGCATTTTTATTATTTTATTCCTAATAGCTATTCAGCTAAATATCAATAAAACTAAATATATGGTCACACATAAAAATACATTATATAATGGAAATTGACAACTAACGACAAATGAGGGAAATTTTGAGGAAGTGGCTGAATTCAAATACCTAGGAACAATAATCACAAACAGAAATGAGATGCACAAGGAAATTAAACATAGGCTCAATTCTGGAAATGCGTGTTATTATGCATTGCAGAGACTCTTGACTTCCCAACTCCTTTCAAAAAAATTTAACTGAAAATATATAAAACTATTATTCTACCAGTTATATTATATGGATGCAAAACAAGGACTCTTACTTTAAGGGACGAAAGGAAATTACGAGTATTTGAGAATTAAGTTCTTAGGAAAATTTTTCGACCAAAGGGAGATGAACAGACAGGTGAATGGAGAAGACTGCATAACAGTGAACTACATGGTCTTTATAGGAAGCCAGATATAATGAGAACA